>JAZKJV010011754.1:0-1222842 GCA_037367405.1 Ottelia alismoides
TGAGGGATAGTCTACTGGCTCAAGAGGAAAAACTCCTTATGTAAATGCTGCTGTATATAGTATTCAAAAAAAAAATGTTCAGGCATGTACAAAAATAAAAAGCCTGCAAGTATGTACAAAGTCAATAAGCAAGCTTGAGTTCCAAAGTCATATGAGCCTGCAGCAGGATGACTTGACTACACTGGTCTTGCATCCAAGGGATAGGTATGCTACACTGGCTACCGTCCATTCTTCTCTTCACCCCCTCCTCTTGAGCTGGTTGCCACTTGAACTTAGAAGGGAATACCCCGCTCCTCGAGGATGGAGTTGCTGGATTGGGGAATCATTGGGTTGTCGTACTGGAGAAGTCAGTTTCTTTGTCATTCTAGTTGGGGAGAGCCACCATCACTTACACTGTACAAGTCAGATTCATAGTCGTAAGAGTTTGCGTATGAGTTGAAGTATTTCTGACCTGGCTATTGAGGAGACTTGGACAGAGTTTTGGGATTCTCAAGGACTGTTGGATTTCAAATTCGGTTCTCAATAAGGTTCCGCCTGCACTAAAATTCCAAAAGGTCCGACGTAAGCTCCAAACTTTGATTTTGCGAAGGCAAGTTTGATCATTAAATTAAATCCAAGTTCTTCTTTTTCTTTTCTTTTCTTTTCTTTTGCACTTATTGCATAAGTGTTTGCTAGGGACTAGCAAAGGTAAAGTATAGGGGGATGATGAATCCACATTTCATCATCTTTATTCTATCATTTTGGCACCAAAAACCCTAGCAAATACCTGTAAATAGCCTTAAATCAAGCATCTTAGCATTCATGCATGTGCATCTAAACAGTGTGTAAATTACTGTAATTAAGGCCAAAATTATAGAATAAATAAAGAAAAGAAAAAGAATAAAATATTGTAAATATTTTATGACCCAAAACCCCCGAGACCTAGGCATCTTGATGAATAGGTCGACAAGGAATAAAGTAGGGGGAGATAAGGGCCAAAATACAGATAAAATACCTATACATTCTATTCATTCTTTATTCATTTTGGAACCTATTTTTGGTTCCACTTTTTATACATCAAATAAAGAAACTTTGTACATGAAAGTTGTAGATAATTAAATAAAGAAAAATACAAAATTGATTTCACAGAAAAATAATGTACAGATAAAAAGTTATGGTCTGAATAAAAATCCAGAATGCCAACTTCCCAGACCCGTATCTCACAAATAAAAACTCCAAATGCAGCGTACTCACCTTTAATTGTATATAGAAAAAAATAAGCTAATTAATGGCGGTGGTTTCGCATTTGGCGGAGCTACGGTTTGGAAAGTTGAGTTTTGGACCCTCATTGTATACTTGTACATATTAAAATATCAATTTATTATTTATTCATTATTTTTATAATTTTATATTTTTAGAATGTTATAAATATTACTTATAATAATTATGTGCAATAAAATTAGAATAAAAACCTAAATAAAAATAAAAATAAAATACTTAAATATATAGATATAGATACCTATAGGGGTATAAATGCAAACTTGTAAAAATAAGTCTCATAAAAATAAATAAAAATCATAATAAATTAATTCATAAAATAATAAACATTTTTCATTTTATAATTAAAAATTAATTAAATCATTTGATATTTTTAATTGAATTTAGAAATTCTTTTTCCAGGGATTTTCCTGGTTGGTCCACGTGGACCAACCAGGTGGCTAGGAAAAGTTGACCCGACTGGTCAACTCTCTTGCCTCCTCCCTACTGTGCGCCAGACTGCCTGCCTACCCACTTTCCCTCGATTTTTTCGCCACGATGCGTTGCTCGAGGAAGCTTTGACCCTTCACGAAAGTTGTACCTGGTACAACTGTCTTCAACGCCCAAGCATTGGCTTGGCGTTCTGATCATCACAGCGCCCGTGATACCTCCTTGAAGACCGCCCCTCGACCACATTCAAAACCAACCCCCTGACTTTCCCTTTCTCCTTGAACCGCCTAAGGCCAGTGCTGAGACATCCAAGGGTTAGCTGGTGGATCCTCGGTGACAGAGAGTCGATTCCCCACCTTGTCGAGGTGCAGCGGAGGCCGAGGCGCGTCTCCAACCCCATCTCCGGCCTTGCGGCCGTGAGGTCTTTTTCCTCATGGTCAACGCTATTTGAGGGAAGTTTTCTTCTTGTTTTTCCTTGTTTACCTCGCTGTTAGTGTTAGGATTAGTGTCTAAAGCTTAGTAGGTTAATCTATCACTTGAAACCCCACGATTTCGACATCGAACACCTCGCCGGAGGCTCTTGGGCTCCGGCAACCATCTTCCACGCCATCACCCACCACGTTTCGCCAATAATAGCCAGGATCCTTGCTCTTGTGTGCTGCTCGTCTTTCTTTTTCTTTGCAGGTCCTGAAGGAGGCATCTGAGCCTCGTCGATCGTCAAGATCAGCCCCAGGTTCGCCGGAGCGTCATAAAGCGCCGGAGGCCGTTCGTCGGCCCCTTGGCCCTATCCACGCCACCTGGGAGGTTCTTCGTGGCTGCAGGAGCATAGTGAGCATCTCGGAGGAGATCCAGGTGCTCGGAGGCTCGGGGGCTGGCCGATCCAATCTCGCCAGGCCCCTGTTCGTCGCTCGTTCTTCCTGACCAACCCAGAGCCGTTGGATCGCCTCTGATCGTCCCAAGGAGCAGTCACCGTTCGATCTCGCGCCCCTCCAGCCGTCAGATCGTGGCCCAGGATCTAATCCTGGCCGTCATAACCCAAGGGGTATCGCGGGACGTGAGCACGACACGTGTCACCAGCGAGCGACCAGATCCGTTCGATGCAGCCCAGGCGTGGGTATTTTGTCATCTAACCCCGCTAAATTTTGTCTTTTATTTTATAAAACCAAGACTTGCATTCGCTTTTAAACTTTTTTGTACTATTTGCACAAAGTTCCTTGCCGTTTTTGGAAATTACTAGGACACCCCCGCCAGGCGCGTGCATCGCGCGTGAGCCTGGGCGATTTTGCAGGGGTGTCCCTGGCGGTTTTGCTTAGTTATTTGTAGTCACTAAACTTTCAGCTGCCGTATAAAAATGTTGGTCTTTTTGCAACTAAGCCCTCAGCATTTTTGATAATTACGATTGCATCCTTGCCAGGCGCGTGCACATCACGCGCGCCTTGGCGAATTTAGCTGGACCCCCTTGCTCTGCTGGATATTGGCTTTTGGTCCATAATATATTTTACTCAGTTGAAAGTTTTGTGGAAAATTGCATGGTCACCCCTGGGATTTTGCCTATTTACGTTTATGCCCCTGGCCGTGTGTAGTTTCTTGCTGTAGTCTCTATTTTTTTGCATGCATCTATAAATCACTAAAAAATCCATAAAAATTGCATTAAACTTCCTGTTGCATTGTAGTTCATTACCATATTTTATTTTTTATATTTATTGCATTTTTATATTTATTAAAAAGCAAAAACTTGCTATTTGTGCACTGTCTAGCTTAGAAAATACTAAAAAATATTAAATCACCTCCAAAAATTCCAAAAAAAATCACCTAGTGTCTATTTTATCCTCTTTTAGTGTCAGTCCAAAAATCATTAAAAATTTCAAAAGAAAAACACTAAAAATTTAAAAACACTCAAAAACTTCAAAAATATATATAATAGTAGAAAATTCAAAAAAATATAAACTCAGCTTCTGTTTGTCCCTTATTTTATTCTCTTTATTAGAAAAATAGTGTGAAATATTTTTAGTACTGGTTGCTATTTTTAAATTACATTTTATTCCCAACCAGCCCTATTTCCACTGTTTTGCCTTATTTCAGTGTTTAAAATACCAAAAACACCTTGAAAAACCCCAAAAATCACAAAAACAGTAAAAAACTCTAAAAAGACTAAAAACATTTTATTCCTGAATTTTTGGTTATTTTTGCACCATTTCATAAATCTTTTAGCTTGCTTTTTATTATATTGCCTTTACTTTCCAATATTGAAAAAGAAAAAAAAATATAAAATATAAAATATAAAAATCAGAAAATCAAAAATCAAATACAAAATTAAAAATTAAATTAAAAAAATATTAAAAATTAAAAACCCACAAAATTGTAGTTGCTTGCTTGCTTAGTGTAGACACCACACACTCACACACTTTAGCACTTGCTTGTACTTCCTTGTTTGCTCCCTGTGTTCGAACTCTCTGCATACTTGACACTATACACCATTTGTGCAGAGTTAAAAAATAAATTTTAACTCCACATTCTTTCTAATTATTGATCTTAGTGTGGGTTAATTGTTGATTAATTTTATTTCGAATTTGTGTGGTCAAACACCGACTGTTGACTTCGCCTTGTGAGTCGATATAACCGCATCGAATTTTGAGATTATCAAGGTCCAAAAAGTATAAAGAATGAATAAAATCTTTATTGTATTATGGCCCTTATCTCCCCTACTTTATTCCTTGTCGACCTATTCATCGAGATGCCTAGGTCTCGGGTTTCGGGTCATAAAATATTTACAATATTTATTATTTTCTTTTATTTTATTTATTCTATAATTTTGCATTAAAAGCAGTATTTTATACACTATTTACATGCACATGTATGAATGCTAAGATGCGAAAATTAAGGGGTATTTACACGCATTTAGCAGGGTTTTTGAGGCCAAATGATAGAATAAAGATGATGAAATGTGGATTCCTCTACCGCTTTCCGTTACAGATTAATTAATTATGTATCATCGTGAAGTATAGCATACTGTTTGATATCAATAATGAAAAGCAAGTCACACACAAAGCCTGAAATTGACACACATATATCAGATCAGTCATCTGGTGACGGGGGTTTCTAAAAATGCAAAAAGAGAAGAGTTGCTCAGGGAATAGGTGGGAAGAATGAGTGCGTAGGCAGGGACCCCTCTTTCCCCCACCCCTTCCCTCGCTACTGTTGTGGCTCAGTAAGTACAGGCTTGGACTGAGAAGAGAAGTGCGGGACGGGCATCTAGGTCCTTTCTTTGACTGGCCTATTAATATAGATGGACGGGGAGAAATTCTTTATAAGACTCTCTAAACTGACTATACCAGCAGGTGATAGAGCCTGAAAGGGGCCCTAGCTCCTAGGGGGTCTCGTATCAGGGGGGAATTCTTGCTTTGCTCTTCGTATATGGTGCCATGTGACTATCCAAGGATGGGGCTCACCCTGTAAATGGACTTTCCTGTGTGTGCTTAGCTTAAGGCGAGAAAAGGTCGCTACGAGGTCAAGCAAGAAGTCAGGGATTAGGGTACGGAAGTCAGCTACCTCCTTCAGCTCCGCGGGGCTCTACCTTCAGAACCTTCCCAAGATGGTCAGTGCACCTGGTGGTCTTGCTGAGGTAGGCCTTCACCCTATCCCTACCTTTGGGGTGAAAGTGAAATATTTATTGTCGGGAACACAGAAGGGACAAAGACTCTTTCGAGCCAGCAAATAGGGTTCTGGGGCAACCCATGCCACACACTAAGGGCCCTTCTAAGGGACCGATACAGCCGTCTCGACTGATCTTTCCGACCCCCATGGCAGCCCTAGCTTCTCTGGGTCCCCTATACTTTACCTTTGCTAGTCCCTAGCAAACACTTATGCAATAAGTGCAGAAAAAGAAACACAAAGAAAAAAAAAAGAAGAAAGTAGATTTTATTGAATTATCAAACTTGTCTTCACAAAATCAAGGTTTGGAGCTTAAGCCGGACCTTTGGAATTTTAGTGCGGGCGGAACCTTAATGAGAACCAGATTTGAAAATCCGATTCAGCCGAAATTCACGGAGTCTAAAATTGGTGTCTCACACAAGGCGGAGACAACCGTCGCTGTGACGACTCACGATAAATCTCGGACTAAAATCAACAATTAACCCACACTAAAGATCAATAATTAGAAGTAAATGTGGATTTAAAATTTATTTTTAACTCTGCACAAAATGGTATAGCAAGCGAGTATGCAGAGAGTTCGAACACAGGGAGCAAATAGGGTAGATCAAACAAATGTGCACAAGTGAGTGTGAAGTGTGTCTACACTAAGCAAGCAATCAAAGGAATTTTGTGGGTTTTTAATTTTTAAAATTTTTTAATTTTTTTAATTTTGTATTTTGATTTTTAATGTTCTGATTTTTATAATTTTATATTTTATATTTTTTTTAGAAATTGGAATTTGAAAACAATGTAATAAAAGACAAGATAAAGTATTTATAAAAAACATGCAAAAAATAACCAAAAATTCAGAAATAAAATGTTTTTGATATTTTTAGGATTTTTTACTGTTTATTGGATTTTTGGGTATTTTTCCTGATGTTTTTGGTATTTTTAAAAACTGAAATAAGGGAAAACAGTGAAATAGATGCTGGCTGTGAGTAAAATAGGAATTAAAATTAGCAAACAACCACCAAAATTTTTCACACTATTTTTTAAATAAAGTTAATAAATATATTAGTAAACAGGAACTGAGTTTATATTTTTCTGAATTTTCCTTGATTTTATATATTTTTTTGAAGTTTTTGTGTATTTTTGAATTTTTTAAGGTTTTTCTTTTGAGATTTTTAGTGATTTTTGGGCTGACACTAAAATAGGTTAAAAGACACACTAGGGATTTTTTTTGGAATTTTTCGAGGTATTTTAATATTTTTTGGCATTTTCTAAGCTAGACAGTAAATAAAGAGCATGTTTTTTGATTTTTAATAATATGAAAAAAGTAATAAAATTAAAAACTAAAATGATAGCGTAAAGTACAAGTACACGGTAGCTTAAGTTCAATTTTTGAGAATTTTTGGAGTTAAAATGATAATTTAAATAATTAAAACAAGCATCCAAACATTAATCAGGCCCGGCAGGGGTATAAGTGCAATTATCAAAACATCCGGGGTCTATATGCAATTTTCGCACAAAATAACACTGAATATTTAATTTCAAGGGCCAAACATAAATTACAAAAGCCGCAGGGGTGTCGGCGAAAAATACCCACCAGGGCGCGTGACTTGCACGCGCCTAGCGAGGACTGAAGTGTAATTTCCCAAAAGCCGAGGGCTTACATGCAATTTTACCAAAAATATAACACTTAACGTAAAAATCCTTGTGCTGAAACAAAATACAAAAAGATCCGAGGACCTCGATGCAAAATGCTCGCACCTCACCGTGTACAGGTCACGTGAGGTGACGTGGGGCAGGACTTAGATGCAAATAAAATAAAAAGAAGGGTTCTTTTTGAAAAAGTTACAAAATATTTAAACTACGAAATAAAATTGTAGGACTAAATAGAAATACAAAATCTGGCGAGGGTGTGAGTGCAAAATACCCACGCCTAATATCCTCGTGCGCGATCGAACGACGGATGGCCGCTCACTTATCCGCGTGGCGCGCGCACAACGCGCGATGACGGTTCGGCGATGGACGGTGGAGATCACATCTGGCGAAAAGATCGACGCCAGGAGGTGGCCAAGATCTGACGGTCGAGGTGCGATCTGGAGCGGCCGAGGATCAGACGGTGAAGACACCCGGAGGAAGAACGGGGAAGAACGCCGGCAAGGAGAACTTCCCCGAGCTCGAGCTCGGATGTCCGGCGGTCTGGGAGAGTGCGAAGTGGTCCGGCGTGCTCCTGGAAGGTCGAGAAGATGCTGAGGTGCTCAGCTTCGTCGGAGAAGCACGGTGGCGCTGCTGCAGAAGCGGCGGAGCTCGAAGCTCCAGGTATATCTGGCGATGCTCCAAAATGAGCCCCAGGGGCTTTGACTGTGCGTTGACCTGCGAAAAGGGGTGAAAGGGTCCCAGGTCAAACTGCCTGGACCCCGCGGAGGCGTAGTGGAGGTCGGAGGTGGTCTGTGGGACGGCAAAGGGGCGTCAGCCGGAGGTGCGCTCCGGCGATGAGCGATGGGGATCGATTCGATTGAGGGAACTCAGATTTTTGAGGGTTTTTGATCCTAAAGCTAAGGGAAATAAGATGAAGCGAAAAAGAAAGGGAAAAGTGGATACCTCGAAGGTGCAGGACCTGAGGTGGAGATACCTCGACGCCGGAGGTTGGCGGAGGTGGTGGAGCCGATTCGAGGCGTCCTCGACTCGCCTGAGGGCACGGCTGAGGAGCTGTCACCTCAAGCAGCGGGGCGAGCACCAAAGGGAGGAGGATCAATGGCCAAGAAGGTTCAAAAACGAGCTCGAAGATGGCGGGATGCTTATGTACAGGATGATGGCGTCTCCTTCAAGCGAGGGCCACGCGCATGATGAAGAGTTGGCGTGATCTGAAGGCACGGCGTGGGAGCGTGATGATCAGGGACGAATTCCCAAGAAGGAGGCGAGGCCAAAAAATGGAAGAATCGGGTGCCAAAATTTCTTGAAAACGGGGGAAAAATCAGGGCGTCAGAAGTGGCAGGCCTCGGTCAGGGAGTTGACCGAGGTCAACTCTAGACCGCACCTGGTTGGTCCACGTGGACCAACCAGGAAAAAGCCTGAAAATAATTATTTGTAAAATCATTTAAAAAATAATAGATGGTATTATTTTATTTAGGTTATAAAAATAAAAATGTTTATTATTTTATCTAGTATTTTATTCCGATTTTTAATTAATTTTATGAGTTATATTTTACAAGTTCACTTTTTAGCCCTATATAGGTATAATTACCTATGTATTTGTGTAATTTTATTTTTATTATTTTTTATTTTTGTTTTTATTTAGGCTTTTATTCTTATTTTAATGTACATAATTATTATATAAGTAATATTTACAACATTATAAAAATATAAAAATATAAAAAATAATGAATAAATAATAAGTTGAATATTTTAATCAGTACAACTATACACGGGGGTCCAAAACTCAACTTTCAAATCGTAGCTCCGCCAAATGCGAAACCACTGCCATTAAATAGCTTTATTTATTCTATATACAATTAAAGGTGAGTTTGCTGCATTTGGAGTTTTCATTTGTGAGATACAGGTCTGGGAAGTTGGGTTTTGGATTTTTATTCAGACCATAACTTTTTATCTGTATATTATTTTTCAGTGAAATCAATTTTGTATTTTTATTTATAAAATTATCTACAACTTTCATGTACAAAGTTTCTTTATTTGATGTATAAAAAGTGGAATAAAAATAGGTCCCAAAGTGAATAAAGAATGAATTAAATAATATAGGTATTATGACCCTTGTCTCCCCCTACTTTATTCCTTGTCGACCTATTCATCAAGATGCCTAGGTCTCGGGGTTTTAGGTCATAAAATATTTACAATATTTTATGCCTTTTCTTTTCTTTCATTTATTCTATAATTTTGGCTTTAATTACAGTATGTTATACACTATTTAGATGCACATGTATGAATGCAAAGATGATGGAATTAATGCTATTTACAGGCATTTGCTAGGGTTTTTGATGCCAAAATGATAGAATAAAGATGATGAAATGTGGATTCATCATCCCCCTATACTTTACCTTTGCTAGTCCCTAGCAAACACTTATGCAATAAGTGCAAAAAGAAAAGAAGGAAAAGAAAAAGAAGAACTTGGATTTTATCTGATTATCAAACTTGTCTTCACAAAATCAAAGTTTGGAGCTTAAGTCGGACCTTTGGAATTTTAGTGCGGGTGGAACCTTAGTGAGAACCGTGTTTGAAATTCAACATTCCTTGAGAATCCCAAAACTCTGTCCAAGTCTCCTCTATAGCCAGGTCAGAAATACTTCAACTCATACGCAAACTCTTACGACTATGAATCTGACTCGTACAGTGTAAGTGATGGTGGCTCTCCCCAACTAGAATGGCAAAGAAACTGACTTCTCCAGTACGACAACCCAATGATTCCCCAATCCAATGACTCCATCCTCGAGGAGCGGGGTATTCCCTTTTAAGTTCAAGTGGCAACCAGCTCAAGAGGAGGGGGAGAAGAGAAGAATGGATGATAGCCAGTGTAGCTACCTATCCTTGGATGCAAGACCAGTGTAGTCAAGTCATCCTGCTGCAGGCTCACATGATATGACTTTGGAACTCAAGCTTGCTTATTGACTTTGTACATACTTTGCATGCTTTTTATTTTTGTACATGCCTGAACACTTTTTTTTGAATACTATATACAGCAGCATTTACATAAGGAGTTTTTCCTCTTGAGCTAGTAGACTATCCCTCTTTTGAAGCTTTATTGCAACCCACAACCTCCTGTCTTTAGACTTCCTTATCACTGGACGGGTTGGGGTGCACTTCCCTCCCTAGAGGAGGACAAGTGTTTCCACTTGTGTGCGTCTCATACCGGCAAATCCAATCCCCTCACCACTCCAACTGAGTTGAGACATGTGGAAGGTGCAGGTGTCCAAGTTAGGTCATTATCAACAAGAATCGTGCGTGTGCTCCGAATTACTCTACTTAGGCAGTCAAGAATCCATTGAACCAAGTCCTGTGATCCTCAAAGAATTAAGTCAACTAGACCCCAAGTACCCCAAACCCAGTTCCTATAAGGTTCCTGTTATTAGGTAGATTTTAAGGTCCAATCAAGCTCCAATCTCTAGATTTTACTTAGACTTGTTCAACTCTCAGACTCAATCCGAAGAATGCGAATGCTATGCAATGCAATGCAAAAAATCTTTTTGGGATGCAATTTTCAAAGATTTTGAACTTTTTATGGATTTTGAAAAGATGATGATGATGCATATGCATTTTTTTGTATTTTTCAAAGGATTTTTCAGATGTTTTTGGATTTTAATTTTGTAAATGTTTTTGGGAATTTTGAAAACAAAAAGATTTTGGCTGAAAACTAGGTTAAAACTATGTACACGGGAGTGCTTCTCATATATACAAGAAGTGGATTTTCAGAATTTACAAGGGTAAGTGATCAATTTTATACATATATATATATAGTGGATTTTGGTGTGATGTATATGTTCCTCAAACTTATTTGACACAAGCTTTCACACAATTTTTGAAAACTATAGTCCAAAATAATTTTTTACAAACATTTTTACAATCATGTACACATATTTGAAAATCATTTTGCGAAGGCTTTCAAAATAGTATATATAGGTTTTTCAAATATTTTTGCAACCATTTTTCAAACCATTTACAAATCATTTTTCAAACATTTTATTTCACACAAAGAATATAAATTTTTACAAACCACCCATTTTTACAAAGGTTGAAAACATGTAACACAATATTTTCAAAATAGTTTTCAATAAATGTTCACAAAGATTTTCAAACATTTTGCACAAAACATTTTCACCCGATTTATTAATCAGTAGATACATAAAAGTATTTGAGGAACAAAACACCTTTTTATTAAGGTTTTTTAATGAATTTGAAAGAATTATTAGCCATATTATTAAGAAAATCTGAAAGTACAAGTTATGGCTAAAGTATATACGTAGTATATACGACCCCCCTATACTTAGCTTGAGCTATGTCCTCATAGATTGGAGAGAAACGAGAAGACATAACTCGTACTAAGTATAGACAAGTCTAAAGAATAAAGGAATAAATGAATGAACAAATGAACAAGGAGTTGACCGTCCCCCCTATACTTAGGATCAAATAATCCTAAGTATAGCAGACTGTACACAACGCAGGGAGGGTTAAGGGTGAGAATGAACAGATCGTACTCAGATTGTCTCCCCCTATACTTAGGGTAATATATCTCTAAGTATAGACAAGAAGAGGAGACAATGGAGAGGATCAAAGAATAGAGAAACTCGGGGTGCACACCCCTATACTTAGGACAAAGTACGTCCTAAGTATGGGGAACTGTCTACAAGGGTGGCACCGTTTTGATAGATAAAGAAAATAGAAAAGGAAAAGAAGAAAAGAAGAAAAGAGATCTGAAGATGGAAGGAGTGATATGAACAGATGGATCTGTACAGCGGAAGACAGAATTGATCACCACGTATGAGATGCAGATGATGTGAGTCCAAGAGCACATCTCATACCAGAAGAATGGGGGCAACGTCAATGGTCGGCGGATCATGATCTAGATATGGCTTCAGGCGTTGACCATTGACGTGGAAGGTAGAGTAGGATGACGGTTCGGATATGTCGATGCTGCCATTGTCATGTACCTTCCTGACCACATAGGGACCTTTCCACTTGCTCTGTAATTTCCCTGGAAATAATTTCAGCCTGGAATCAAACAACCATACTCTCTGATCCGGCTCAAACTGTTTATGGCTGATATGCAAATCATGCCATGTCTTCACTTTCTCTTTGTACTGTAGGCTGTTGGAAAAGGCTGTGTCTCTCAGTTCTTCCAGGGCTGCCAATTCAGCTCTTCTCTGTTCTCCTATGCTCTCGGGATCTAACAGTAACTCGGTGACTGCCCAAAAAGATTTGTGCTTGATTTCCACTAGCAGATAGCACGACTTGCCATAGACGAGACGAAAAGGAGATGTCCCCAATGGATTCTTGAAAGAACTCCGATAGGCCCACAAGACCGAGTCCAAAAGTTGTGACCAATCCTTTCGGTCTGGGCGGACAACTTTCTGCAAAATTGTTTTTATCTCCCGGTTCGAAACTTCGGCAAGACCATTAGTCTGAGGTTGATACGGTGTGGCAACCCGATGGTCAATGCCAAACTCATCTGTAAGGGCCCTAACTTTGTCATTGATGAAATGAGACCCCCCGTCTGAAATCAAGACTCTAGGTACCCCGAACCGTGAAATGATATTTTTCCTCAAAAATTTGCACACGGTTTTAGCATCTGCGGCTCGGGCGGGGATGGCCTCAACCCATCGACTGACATAATCCACAGCGAGCAAAATATGCTCGAATCCCTGACTCTTAGGAAATGGGCCCATGAAATCAATCCCCCATGCATCAAAAACCTCACAGAAGTGAATGGGTTGCATGGGCATCATGTCTCTCTGTCCGCAGGTTCCCATTTTCTGGCAATCAGTACATCTCTTCACGAACTCATCAGAATCCTTGAAGAGAGTAGGCCACCAGAGGCCGGATTGAAGCACCTTCTGTGCTGTCCTTTTTCCAGAATGATGTCCTCCTGCCTCAAGCTTGTGGCAGTATGTGAGAACGCTATGATGCTCTTCTTGAGGAATGCACCTCCTCCAGATACTATCCCCTCCTTCATGATAAAGGACATGATCCTCCCAATGATAAAACTTGGCCTTCGCTAGGAAGGTCTCGAGTTTCTGCCTGGGCCAACCTTGTGGGACCGTCTTGGCGACAAGATAGTTCACAATGTCAGCGTACCACGGGAGCGAGGTGATAGCCAAGATCGCCTCATCTGGAAACGTCTCTGTGATAGGTGCACTGGGCTCAGATTCCTCAAGATTCTCCAATCTGGAGAGATGATCCGCCACCACATTTTTGACTCCAGGTTTATCCTTAATCTCAATATCAAATTCCTGGAATAGAAGGATCCATCTGGTAAGACGAGCTTTGGCATCCTTCTTAGACATTAGGTACCGGATGGCGGTGTGATCAGTGTAAATAGTCACTCTAGATCCGAGAATGTAAGATCTGTACTTATCCAAAGCAAAGACTACCGCTAGCATCTCCTTCTCAGTCACTGTGTAATTCTGCTGGGCGGCATCCAAAGTACAGCTGGCGTAGTGAATGGCAAAAGGTAAACCATCCCTCCTCTGTCCGAGCACAGCCCCAACGGCAAAATCTGAAGCGTCCGTCATGATCTCGAATGGGAGAGACCAATCGGGTGGCTGAAGGACAGGAGCTGAAACAACCATCTCTTTGAGAGTCTCGAAAGACACAAGACACTTATCATTGACAATAAACTCGGTGTCTTTTTTCAGCAAGTCAGTAAGCGATCGAGCAATCCGACTGAAATCCTGAATGAACCGTCGGTAGAAACCGACATGCCCCAGAAAAGACCGCAACTGACGCAAGTTGGACGGCGGATTGAGTTTTCTGATGATATCCACCTTGGCCGGATCGACCTCCATGCCCCTGTTGGAGACGATATGACTGAGGACCGTCCCTTGAGTCACCATGAAGTGACTCTTCTCCCAAGACAAGACAAGATTGACCTCTATGCAGCGCTGAAGCACACGGTCTAGGCAGTCAAGACAAGCATCGAACCCGTCGCCATAGATCGAGAAGTCATCCATGAAGACCTCTAAGCAGTCACCCACCATGTCCGAAAAGATGGACAACATGCACCTTTGAAATATCGCCGGAGCGTTACATAGACCAAAGGGTATCCGTCTGAAAGCATAAGTCCCAAACGGACAGGTGAATGTCATTTTCTCCTGGTCTTCGGGCGCAATGGCCACTTGATTATATCCAGAGTACCCGTCAAGAAAGCAGTAATGACTCTTCCCGGCTAGCCGCTCGATAATCTGATCAATGAAGGGTAGCGGGAAGTGATCCTTCTTGTTGGCCTCATTCAATCGCCTGTAGTCCACACAGACCCTCCAAGAAGTAGGTACTCTGGCAGCGATCTCCTCTCTAGACTCATTGACAACTGTGGTGATACCCGTCTTCTTGGGTACCACATGTAAAGGACTTACCCATTTGGAGTCGGAGATGGGGTAGATAAAATCGGTGCTCCACCACTTTGAAATTTCTTTCATGACTACATCTCGAATATTCGGATTCAGCCGTCGTTGGAACTCACGCGACGGCCTAGCGTTATCTTCGAGATAAATGTGGTGGGAGCAAAGATTTGGGCTCAGCCCCTGGAGATCAGCTATACTCCAACCTATTGCCTTGCGCTTCTTTCAAGAACCTCCATCAGACGAGATTCTTGTTCTCCAGTCAAACCTGCTGAGATAATGACTGGGTGCATATTGGGCTCACCCGCAAGGAATATGTACTTCAACGACTGCGGCAGAGGCTTCAGTTCCGGACTACTGGGAGGGGGCAGATCTGGCTTCTGATATGTCTGTGTGAAGGCGACCAGGTCTGCATGGGAGAACTCTCGCTCTACATGAATTTCTGATGGAAGGCGGCCTGTTGAATCATCAATGAACTGCACTGGCTCGCACGCTGTCATGGTTGTTGGCTCAGAAGGAATAAGACAAGGCAAATAGTCATCAAAATCATCCCAGTTAATGTCTGAATCCGAGGGATCATAAGAAGATGAACAAGCTTGGAAATCATCGGCACCGTTCATCACAACACTGTCAGCCTCAGGTGTATCCTCATCCGGGGATGTGCTCTCCCGGCTCTCGACTGCCATGAGCTTGAGATATAGTGAATCTGTAGGCAAGGCGAGAGTCGGTGCTACAGGATCTACCCAGTTGGATTCATCATCAGTCATCACAAAATCACAAACCTGGTGGATGTCTAGTTCTTCCTCTGTTATCTGCGCAGCTTCGCTTGACTGCTCCGAGCATTCTAACTCTCTGGCTCTGGTTTCCTCGATCGTCTCTATTTGTATGGTTTCGCCCTCTACGCGAAAACATACCTTCCCGCTGTCATGATCGGTCACCGCCCTGGCTGTGGCCAAGAATGGTCGTCCGAGAATGATGGAGGCATCAGCTATCGACTCAGGGATCTCCATGTCCAATACAACGAAGTTCACAGGGAATTTCAGGCCCTGAATGGTAACGACCACGTCTTTCAACAACCCCTTCGGCCTCTTAGTCGACCTATCAGCAAACTGAAGGACCGTCCTGCTCCTAAGAAGAGGACCAAACTCGAATCGGTCGAGTAAGGCTGCCGGAAGAAGGTTGATTGAAGAGCCGCTGTCTAATAGAGTACGATCAAACTGCTGCTCCTGAATTTCGCATCTGACATAGGGAGCTCCTGCGTCTGGTCGCTTGGCTGGCAGCTTGTTTTGGATGGTGCAACAAGTGGAATGCGTGAGCACATGGATCTGATCTCTATGGTTCCTCCTCTTCCTACGGACGGTAGTCTTCTCTTTCAGGTTCTTCTTGAAGAGGGGGATGTGCTCAAGTGCTTCTTGTAGAGTCAGCTGAATGTGGAATCTGTCTATCATCTGATTGCTGAACTCTACATGTTGCTCTTTTTTGGGATTTTCTCTTTTATTCCCTTCGCCCGGCGGAGTGCCTCAGGGAAGGGGATGGTAGGGGCCTCCACAGATGGAGGGCTAGGAATCGGTCCCTGTGCTTGTGAAGGAGGAGAATCCATACAATAATCATCATTCACCACATATGGATCCACAATGTGAACAGAAACCTTTCCTTTATTCATATTTTTGTTTTTCTTTTTGTCACCACAGTCCATAAACACAAAAGGTGGTAACATCACAGAGGGTAGCTCAACAAAAGTAGATGTGGGGGCCTCAGTACCACCACCTGCATCTTTGTTTGCGGCATCAGCACCGCGCTCTGGGTCAGCATCCAAAACGGTGGCATCAGCACCACCGTCTGCATCTGGTATCACGACGGCATCAGTACCGTCGTCTGGATTTCCATCATTGGTGGCATCAGCACCACCGTCTTCAACATCATCGTTAGCGGCATCAGCACCGCTACTCTGCTCCTCTGGCGCTCCTGGTTCTGTATCTGGTTGTCGCTCAGAAGAGACGCCGCCGACGGGCATCCTACCGCTCCTAGTAGTCACAAAATCAGCATCATAGAAAGAATAGGACATATCACTCAAATAGTCACTAGGAGAGGTATCCTCTGTAAACTCTACCTGCTCAGACTTCCTTTTCAGATTGTTTGGATTAGGTTCAATCTGAGCGAGTATGGCGGCCTTGCCTTTTATTATGTCCCTCATCTCCTACCGGAATTCATCCATTTCTTGCCTGAAAGATGCTCGCTGTTCGGAGAGCAAGCGGGCAAGATCATCGAGAGCTGGGTTCTCAAAAGTGGGACCCTAAGAACCAGATGGTTGTCCCTGCTGGAAATGGGGCTGGTGTTGCTGGTACGGATAGTTCTGGGTCGGCTGGGCATAAGATTGCTGAGGCTGTTGTCGCTGCCTCCATTGTTGTCCCTGATAGGCGGGACGAGGACCACTCTGGTACTGTTATTGATGGGCATACTGGGGTTGTTGCTGCTGGTGTGGCTGGTTGTTCTGATGTCCTTGGGCAGTATTCTGCTGCTGGGAGGAGGAGCCACCGTTGCCCCAACAGAATCCTGGATGATCACGACGGATCCCAGGTTGAGGGTACCGGTCGTACCAAATCCCATTGACTTCCATCAATGGTTCCTGCTCAAAGGAGGGTGGAGGAAGAACTGCCAGTGGCTGCTCCGGCTGATACACCACCATCTGGGTGTCTGGAGATGGTGGTTGTGCTGGATAGTATTGTATCAGTGGAACCGGCTCTGCCTGAATATGATTCACCTGGCGGTACGAGGTAGAGGCTTGTTTGGGACTGTTACTGCTGGGGTCAGCACGTGATCTGGGAGGTTGCTGGGAGTGAGATTGTGCCTCCTGGACGCAAAGGATCTGCGTCTTCAGATCACTCATGGTTTTGGCGATCTAGTCCATCTGGGCCATGCCTTGCATCTGCTTCTTCTCGAGGATCTCGAGACGGTCCAGCTTCTCACTGATTATGCCCATGTCGGTCGCGACTGATTCAGCTTGGGCTGCGGCTGCCGACACTGTGTTGGGACCGGCATCGATGCGGGCGATCCTCTGGAATGATCCCGCTCCTTGCGGGGCCTTCTGTTGTGTGTAGACTCGGGCTTGGGTCATCACTGTAGAATTTTCTGCCATGCCCTCGTAGATGGCCCCGACGTCGTCTTCACCCTTGAAAAAGTACGATCCTCCGCAAGAGGCGTTGACTAGCCCCTACAGCTCCGGTGTCAGCCCACAGAAGAAACTCTGAACTAAGTTGGGCTTGGAGATGTCGTGATGCGGACACCGGTCGATGAGCTCTCGAAAGCGATCCCAAGCTTCATGGAACTGTTCATTCGGGATCATGACAAAGTTACTGATCATCGCTCTGGCTGCATTGGTCCGGCCGAGAGGGTAGTGTTTCTTCAGATACGCAGCCCGGAGATCTGCCCAAGTGTCGATGAATCGCCCGAGGTGTTTGAGCCAATATGCGGCTCTGTCAACCAATGAGAACGGGAAGGGGATCATTTTGATCGTGTCCTCAGTTATCTGCCGATCATGGATGGTGCTGCATATCATCTCGAATTCTTAGAGGTGGAGGTGTGGCTCTTCGGTCGGCAACCCATGAAATTTGGGTAGAAGCTGAATTGTATGGGGCCGCAACTCGAAATCTCCATGGTTAGGCGGAAGTCTGATCCAACGGTGAGTAAGGGATGCGACTGGGTTGTGCAGTTCCCTCATGATGGTCTGTGGTGGTCTCTCACCGTCTGGATCACCTCCTCCTGCATCAGGTCCTCCTCCTCCTCCACCGCCACTGCCCCCAGGTCGATTTTCTCTCATCTGCGCTATCTCTCTCATCATATCACCCATGAAAGTACCCTGGTCACGAATCTGCCTCTGCATAGTATTCAAGGACTCTAACAAGGAACTGTTGATGGCTGCCTGATCAAATATGAACGGAGGGTTATCATGGTCATCTGGGTGCTCGCCTCTGTCTGCCATCACTGGATTCTCTGAAAAAGCAAAAGAGGCCATCTCAGGTGTTGTCGAATGATCTGTACTCTGTGATGCACTGAATTCTGAAACTATTGGACTGAGAGAAGGAGAATGGGAAGGGTGGTCGAGGGGGAACAGGGTAGATGTAAACTCAGGCTCGGAGAGCGGACTCTCCGAGGTAGTCCTAGATAAATAAGGAGGAGTGCTGGATAGCGGTGCCGACAAGGTCGGCCTAAGAGATCTCTGTCCCATCATCTTGATCTAGAGAAAGGCGGATGAGATCAGGAATGCAAACAAGATGTGAAATACAGACCCCCTATTCACCTACGCAACGCTTGAGCTGATGACCGTGAAGGTTCGGTCTGTTATCTTGTCAAATTTTATTAGGTGATCAATCAATCTATCAGAGCGTTAGAGCGAGCTGTTAGGTTCCCTACTTTTCTGGCCGACTGTCCCGATCCACGTTAGATCTTTCCCAGCCAGTATGAATTGCGGACCGTAACCCGGTTGTTCCCGCAAATTCAATCTGCTAAGGACGTCGTGGTCCGCTTTACCGGTTACCGGAGAGATCCTCACTGGAGAACGACTAACCACGAGCAGTAGTCAACCAAAATTTTAGGCGTGGCTTTATCCTAGTGTCGGGTCACTCTCTCGCTGCAGATAAATCAAACAAGGAAGGGGTTATTCTCCCCAAGACAGAATTTTTGGTGGGATGAGTTTTAAGGTCAAGTTTGCATTAGCAGTCCCAATTTTTATTGTTTTCACTTTTTATGTATTTTTCTGAGCAATCATCGTTTAACAATTTTTTGTATTTTCTTTGATCCTACTTTGTCCAAAAACAGAGGGAGAATAGAGTCGGAAAAGTCAATGCAAGTCGACACCGAGGTGGAAATATCACCTTGTGCCTAAATGATGAATGCTGAGTGAGAAGACTTACAGTGAATCCCAGAGCTCTCCATGCGTGATGCAAAGCAGAATTTATAAACCTAAACTATATGCCGATTATGCAAAGCGGAAATCGTCCTAAGGCAGGCAATTTCTAGCGTGAAGAACCACAAGCTAACCACTAGCCCTCAATCCTAATGTCCGGCCTAGGCTCACCCCTCCTCTGCTCAACACACTTGAGTTAGGAGAAAGCGCTTGTGCGGGATGAGCTTGCGGTGCGTGGATCGAAAGCTAATAGCTAACTGTTTAATTAGTCTAAGTCCAAATACGAACTATAGGAGCATGCAAAAGTGATTAGTGTGTTTGGACCTATTCTAATCGAATCAAGCAAGGCCTACAACTAAGGGCTCAATCCACAAAACAAAACTGGAAAATGACAACGGAAAATGCGATAAAAGCCGCGGTGAGCCCCCGGGTGAACAAACACCCGGAAATTAGGCCCAAAGTGTCCAACAGTCTAAGTCCCTGTATTATTACAAATTAATGAAGTCACTCTCTCACAAAATAAAAATGCAAGCTACACTAATCACTCTCTCACTCCTCCTGTTCTCTCCTGCCGGCTTGGCCCAAGAATAGCCGGCTCCGCTTCCCAAGGTTGCTTCGGGTCACCTAGGTGATCCGCCTTGCTCCGCGGTCCCTCGCAAGAAGACAAGAAAATGGTCAGAAAGCTCAACAAGATAGATCACAAATAAGAGAGATAAAATAGCAAGCAATGGTAGGCAACAATCACAATCAAGCAAAGATAAAGAACTACTCGCTGTTGCTCCCCGGCAACGGCGCCATTTAATTCGGCCGAAATTCACGGAGTCTAAAATTGGTGTCTCACACAAGGCGGAGACAACCGTCGCTGTGACGACTCACGATAAATCTCGGACTAAAATCAACAATTAACCCACACTAAAGATCAATAATTAGAAGTAAATATGGAGTTAAAATTTATTTTTAACTCTGCACAAAATGGTATAGCAAACGAGTATGCAGAGAGTTCGAACACAGGGAGCAAACAGGGTAGATCAAACAAATGTGCACAAGTGAGTGTGAAGTGTGTCTACACTAAGCAAGCAATCAAAGAAATTTTTGTGGGTTTTTAATTTTTAAATTTTTTTTTATATTTTTTTAATTTTGTATTTTGATTTTTAATTTTCTGATTTTTATAATTTTATATTTTATATTTTTTTAGAAATTGGAATTTGAAAACAATGTAATAAAAGACAAGATAAAGTATTTATAAAAACATGCAAAAAATAACCAAAAATTCAGAAATAAAATGTTTATGATATTTTTAGGAATTTTTACTGTTTATGGGATTTTTGGGTATTTTTCCTGATGTTTTTGGTATTTTTAAAAACTGAAATAAGGGAAAATAGTGAAATAGGTGCTGGCTATGAGTAAAATAGGAATTAAAATTAGCAAACAACCACAAAAAATTTTCACACTATTTTTTTAAATAAAGTTAATAAAATATATAGTAAACAGGAACTGAGTTTATATTTTTCTGAATTTTCCTTGATTTTATATATTTTTTTGAAGTTTTTATGTATTTTTGAATTTTTAAGGTTTTTCTTTTGATATTTTTAGTGATTTTTGGATTAACACTAAAATAGGTTAAAAGACACACTAGGGAATTTTTTTGGAATTTTTCGAGGTATTTTAATATTTTTTTGGCATTTTCTAAGCTAGACAGTGAATAAAGAGCATGTTTTTGATTTTTAATAAATATGAAAAAGTAGTAGAGTTAAAAATTAAAATGATAGCGTTAAAGTACAAGTACACGGTAGCTTAAGTTCAGTTTTTGAGAATTTTTAGAGTTAAAATGATAATTTAAATAATTAAAACAAGCATCCAAACATTAATCAGGCCTGGCAGGGGTATAAGTGCAATTATCAGAACATCCAGGGGTCTATATGCAATTTTCGCACAAAAATAACACTGAATATTTAATTTCAAGGGCCAAACATAAATTACAAAAGCCGTAGGGGTGTCGGCGAAAAATACCCACCAGGGCGCGTGACTTGCACGCGCCTGGCGAGGACAGAAGTGTAATTTCCCAAAAAGTCGAGGGCTTACATGCAATTTTGCCAAAAATATAACACTTAATGTTAAAATCCTTGTGCTGAAACGAAATACAAAAAGATCCGAGGACCTCGATGCAAAATGCCCGCACCTCACGTGTACAGGTCAGGTGAGGTGACGTGGCGGAGGACTTAGATGCAAATAAAATAAAGGCAGGGTTCTTTTTGCAAAATTTACAAAATATTTAAACTACGAAATAAATTTGTAGGACTAAATAGAGATACAAAATCTGGCGAGGGTGTGAGTGCAAAATACCCATGCCTAATATCCTCGTGCGCGATCGAACGGCGGATGGCCGCTCACTTATCCACGTGGCGCGCGCACAACGCGCGATGACGGTTCGGCGATTGACGGTGGAGATCAGATCTGGTGAAAAGATCGACGGCAGGAGGTGGCCAAGATCTGACGGTCGAGGTACGATCTGGAACGGGCTGAGGATCGGACCGTGGAGACACCCGGAGGAAGAACGGGGAAGAACGCCGGCAAGGCGAACTTCCCCGAGCTCGAGCTCGGATGTCCGGCGGTCTGGGAGCGTGCGAAGTGGTCCGGCGTGCTCCTGGAAAGTCGAGGAAGATGCTGAGGTGCTCAGCTTCGTCGGAGAAGCACGGTGGCGCTGCTGCAGAAGCGGCGGAGCTCGAAGCTCCAGGTATCTCCGGCGATGCTCCAAAATGAGCCCCAGGGGCTTTGACTGCGCGTTGACCTGCGAAAAGGGGTGAAAGGGTCCAGGGCAAACTGCCTGGACCCCGTGGAGGCGTAGTGGAGGTCGGAGGTGGTCTGTGGACGGCGAAGGGGCGTCAGCCGGAGGTGCGCTCCGGCGATGAGCGATGGGGATCGATTCGATCGAGGGAACTCGGATTTTTTTGAGGGTTTTTGATCCTAAAGCTAAGGGAAATAAGATGAAGCGAAAAAGAAAGGGAAAAGGGGATACCTCGAAGGTGCAGGACCTGAGGTGGAGATACCTCGACGCCGGAGGTTGGCGGAGGTGGTGGAGCCGATTCGAGGCGTCCTCGACTCGCCTGAGGGCACGGCTGAGGAGCTGTCACCTCCAGCAGCGGGGCGAGCACCAAAGGGAGGAGGATCAATGGCCAAGAAGGTTCAAAAACGAGCTCGAAGATGGCGGGATGCTTATGTACAGGATGATGGCATCTCCTTCAAGCGAGGGCCACAAGCGCATGATGAAGAGTTGGCGTGATCTGAAGGCACGACGTGGGAGCGTGATGATCAGGGACGAATTCCCAAGAAGGAGGCGAGGCCAAAAAATGGAAGAATCGGGTGCCAAAATTTCTTGAAAACGGGGGAAAAATCAGGGCGTCAGAAGTGGCAGGCCTCGGTCAGGGAGTTGACCGAGATGAACTCTAGACCGCACCTGGTTGGTCCACGTGGACCAACCAGGAAAAAGCCTGGAAATAATTATTGTAAAATCATTTAAAAATAATAGATGGTATTATTTTATTTAGGTTATAAAATAAAAAATGTTTATTATTTTATCTAGTATTTTATTCCGATTTTTAATTATTTTTATGAGTTATATTTTTACAAGTTCACTTTTTAGCCCTATATAGGTATAATACCTATGTATTTGTGTATTTTATTTTTATTATTTTTATTTTTGTTTTTTATTTAGGTTTTTATTCTTATTTTAATGTACATAATTATTATAAGTACTATTTACAACATTATAAAAATATAAAAATATAAAAATAATGAATAAATAATAAGTTGAATATTTTAATCAGTATAGCTATACAACGGGGGTCCAAAACTCAACTTTCAAACCGTAGCTCCGCCAAATACGAAACCACTGCCATTAAATACCTTATTTTATTCTATATACAATTAAAGGTGAGTTTGCTGCATTTGGAGTTTTCATTTGTGAGATACGGGTCTGGGAAGTTGGGATTTTGGATTTTTATTCAGACCATAACTTTTTATCTATATATTATTTTTCAGTGAAATTAATTTTGTATTTTTATTTATAAAATTATCTACAACTTTCATGTACAAAGTTTCTTTATTTGATGTATAAAAAGTGGAACTAAAAATAGGTCCCAAAGTGAATAAAGGATGAATTAAATAATATAGGTATTTGACCCTTGTCTCCACCTACTTTATTCCTTGTCGACCTATTCATCAAGATGCCTAGGTCTCGGGGTTTCAGGTCATAAAATATTTACAATATTTTATTCTCTTTCTTTTCTTTCATTTATTCTATAGTTTTGGCTTTAATTACAGTATTTTATACACTATTTAGATGCACATGTATGAATGCTAAGATGATGGAATTAACGCTATTTACAGGCATTTGCTAGGGTTTTTGATGCCAAAATGATAGAATAAAGATGATGAAATGTGGATTCATCAAAATCCAAAAGTCCATGAGAATCCCAAAACTCTGTCCATGTCTCCTCAATAGCCAGGTCAGAAGTAGCTCAACTCATACGCAAACCCTTACGACTATGAATCTGACTCGTACAATGTAAGTGATAGTGGCTCTCCCCAACTGGAATGGCAAAGAAATTGACTTCTCCAGTGTGACAACCCAATGATTCCCCAAACCAATAACTCCTTCCTCGAGGAGCGGGATATTCCCTTCTAAGTTCAAGTGGCAACCAGCTCAAGAGGAGGGGTGAAGAGAAGAATGGATGGTAGCCAGTGTAGCTACCTATCCTAAGATGCAAGACCAGTGTAGTCAAGTCATCCAGCTGCATGCTCACATGATATGACTTTGGATCTCAAGCTTGCTTATTGGCTATACAACATATTCACATACTTTACAGGCGTTTTATTTTTATACATGCATGTTCATTTTTTTAAATACTATTCACAACAGCATTTACATAGGGAGTTTTTCCTCTTGAGCTAGTAGACTACCCCTCTTTCGAAGCTTTATTGCAACCCACAATCTCCTGTCTTTAGAATTCCTCATCACTGGACGGGTTGGGGTGCACCTCCCTCCCTAGAGAAGGACAAGTGTTTCCACTTGTGTGCGTCTCATACCGGCGAATCCAACCCCCTCACCACTCCAACTGAGTCAAGCCTTGTGAAAGGTGCAGGTGTCCAAGTTATGTTATTATCAACAAGAGTCGTGCGTGTGTTCCGAAATACTCTACTTAGGCAGTCAAGAATCCATTGAACCAAGTCCCGTGATCCTCAAAGAATTAAGTCAACTAGACCTGAAGTACCTCAAACCCAGTTCCTATAAGGTTCCTGTTGTTAGGTATATTTTAAGGTCCAATCAATCACCAATCTCCGGATTTTATTTAGACTTGTTCAATTATCAAACTCAATCCGAAAAATGCTCATGCTATGCAGATGCTATGCAGAATGCGGTGCAGAATGCAGAAAATATTTTTTGTGATGCAATTTTTCAAGATTTTGAACTTTTTATGGATTTTTGAAAAGATGATGCATATGCATATTTTGTATTTTTAAAAGATTTTTCAAATGTTTTTATTTTTTTATTTTGCAAATGTTATTGGGATTTTGGAGAAGAAAAGATTTTGGCTAAAAACTAGGTACAAATATTTACACGGAGATGCATCTTATATTTACAAGAAGTGGATTTTAAGAATTTACAGGGTAAGTGATCAATTTTATAAGTATATATAAAGTTTTTTGGTAAGATGTATGTATTCCTCAAACTTATTTGAAAAGGTTTTTACAAACAATTTTGAAAAACTATAGTCCAAAATAATCTTTACAAACAATTTTACAAACATGTACACACATTTGAAAATCATTTTGCAAGGGTTTTTAAACAGTATAGATAGTTTTTTCAAAATATTTTTGCAACCATTTTTCAAACCATTTGCAAATCATTTTTCAAATATTTTATTTCACACACAGAAAATAAATTTTACAAACCACAATGTTTTTACAAAGGCTGAAAACATGTAACAAACCGTTTTCCAAATAGTTTTCAAAAGATTTTTCACAAAGATTCTCAAACTATTTTTCAAACATTTTGCAAAAAACATTTTCACCTGATTTATTAATCAGTACATATAAAAAGAATTCGAGGAATAATCTACATCTTTTTATTAAGGTTTTTAATGAATTTTAAAGAATTATTATCCATATTATTAAGAAAATACGATAGTACGAGTTATGGCTAAAGTATATACGCAGTATATACGACCCCCCTATACTTAGCTTGAGCTATGTCCTCATAGATCGGAGAGAAAAGAGAAGACATAACTCGTACTAAGTATAGGCAAGTCTACAGAATAACTAAATGAATGAACGAATGAGAAGTTGACCGTCCCCCCTACACTTAGGATCAGTTAATCCTAAGTATAGCAGACTGTACACAACACAGGGAGGGTCAAGGGTGGGAATGAACAGATCGTACTCAGATTGTCTCCCCCTATACTTAGGGTAAGATATCCCTGAGTATAGACAAGAAGATGAGACAATGGAGAGGATCGAAAAGAATGAAAACCCGGGGTGTACACCCCCCTATAATTAGGACAAAGTACGTCCTAAGTACAGAAAACTGTCTACAAGGGGCGACTCCTTTCTGTACAAAAAGAAGATAGAAAAGGAAAAGAAGAAAAGAAGAGAAGACGAAAAGAATAGATCACAGCTCAATGTTTGTACCCCCTATACTTAGGACAAAGTGCGTCCTAAGTATAACAACATCAAAAGATGAAGATGGGGTAACAGACATAACGGAAGAATGAAAGAATGATATGGACAAATGGATCTATACAACGGAGGATGGAAGTGATAACCATGCATGAGATGCAAATGATATGAGTCAAAGGACACATCTCATACCAGAAGAATGGGGGCAACGTCAACCGTCGGCGGATCATGATCTAAATATAGCTTCAGGCGCTGACCGTTAACACGGAAGGTAGAGGAAGGTGACAACTCAGATATATCGATACTACCATTATCATGTATCTTCCTGACCATATACGGACCTTTCCACTTACTCTGCAATTTTCCTGAAAATAATTTTAGCCTAGAATCAAACAACCATACGCGTTGATCGGGCTCAAATTGTTTATGGCTAATATGGGAATCGTGCCATGTCTTCACTTTCTCCTTATACTGTAGGCTGCTAGAAAAGGCTGTATCTCTCAACTCCTCCAGGGCTGCCAACTCTGCTTTCCTCTGTTCTCCTATACTCTCGGAATCCAATAATAACTCAGTAACTGCCCATAGTGACTTGTGCTTAATCTCCACTGGTAGATGGCACGGCTTGCCATAGACGAGACGCAAGGGAGATGTCCCTAATGAAGTCTTGAAGGAAGTCCGATAGGCCCACAAGACCAAGTTCAAAAGCTGTGACCAATCCTTTCGGTCTTGGCAAACAACCTTCTGTAAGATAGTCTTGATCTCCCTATTCAACACTTCAGCAAGACCATTAGTCTGAGGGTGATATGGCGTGGCAACACGATGGTCAACGTTGAACTCGTCTGCAAGGGCCCTAACTTTTGTCATTGATAAAGTGAGACCCCCGTCTGAAATCAGAACTCTAGGTACTCCGAACCATGAAATGATATTTTTCCTCAAAAAGTGACACACGGTCTTAGCATCTGCGGCTCGGGCAGGGATGGCCTCAACCCAACGGCTCACATAATCCACAGCAAGCAAAATATACTCAAACCCCTAACTCTTAGGAAATGGGCCCATGAAATCAATCCCCCATGCGTCAAAAACCTCACAAAAGTGAATGTCTGCATGGGCATAATGTCTCTCTGTCCGCAAGTACCCATCTTCTGACAGTCAGTACATCTCTTCACGAAGTCATCTGAATCCTTGAAGAGAGTAGGCCACCAAAGGTCGGATTGGAGCACCTTCTCTGCTGTCCGTCTCCCAGAATGATGTCCTCATGCCTCAAGCTTGTGGCAGTAAGTGAGGACGCTATGCTGCTCTTCTTGAGGAATGCACCTCCTTCAGATGCTATCCCCTCCTTCATGACAAAGGACGGGATCCTCCCAATGATAAAACTTGGCCTTCGCTAGGAAGGTCTCAAGTTTCTGCCTGGGCCAACCTTGTGGAACCGTCTTGGCAACAAGATAGTTCACAATGTCGGCATACCATGGGAGCGAGGTGATAGCCAAGATCGCCTCATCTGGAAACGTCTCAGTAATAGGTGCGCTGGGCTCAGATTCCTCCAGGTTCTCTAAGTAGGAGAGGTGATCTGCCACCACATTCTTAACTCCAGGCTTATCATTAATCTCAATATCAAACTCCTAGAGCAGAAGGATCCATCTGGTAAGGCGAGCTTTGGCATCCTTCTTGGCCATGAGGTACCGGATGACGATGTGATCTGTAAAGATAGTCACTCTAGATCCGAGAATATATGATTGATACTTATCCAAAGCAAAGACTACGACCAGCTTCTCCTTCTCTGTTACAGTATAATTCTGTTGAGCGGCATCCAAAGTCCGGATGGCGTAGTGAATGGCATATGGCAATCCATCCCTCCTCTGTCCAAGCACAACCCCTATGGCAAAATCAGAAGCATCCGTCATGATGTCGAATGGGAGAGACCAATCGGGTGGCTGAAGGACAGGAGCCGTGACAACCATATTCTTGAGAGTCTAAAAGGATGCAAGACACTTATCATCTATAATGAACTCGGTGTCTTTCGTCAGCAAATCTGTGAGCGGTCGGGCAATACGACTGAAGTCCTGAATGAACCGTCACTAGAAACCGACATGCCCCAGAAAAAGACCGCAATTGATGCAGGTTGGACGGTGGATTGAGTTTTCTAATGATATCCACCTTGGCCGGATCCACCTCCATGCCCCTGTTGGAAATGATATGACCAAGGACCGTCCCTTGAGTCAACATGAAGTGACTCTTCTCCCAAGACAAGACAAGATTGACCTCTATGCAGCGTTGAAGCACACGATCTAGGCAGTCAAGACAGGCATCGAACCCATTGCCATAGACTGAGAAGTCATCCATGAAGACCTCTAAATAGTCACCCACCATGTCCAAGAAGATAGACAACATGCACCTTTGGAATGTCACCAGGGTGTTATACAATCCAAAGGGCATCCGTCTGAAAGCATACGTCCCAAACGGATAGGTGAATGTCGTTTTCTCCCGGTCTTCGGGCGCAATGGCCACTTGATTGTAATCGGAGTACCCGTCAAGAAAGCAGTAGTGACTCTTCCCAGCTAGCCTCTCGATAATCTGATCAATGAATGGCAGTGGGAAATGATCCTTCTTGGTGGCCTCAATTCAATCGTCTGTAGTCCACACAGACCCTCTAAGAAGTGGGTACCTGGGTAGCTATCTCCTCTCCAGACTCACTCACAACCGTAGTGATACCTGTCTTCTTGGGTACCACATGTAATGGACTAACCCACTTGGAGTCGGAGATGGGGTAGATAAAATCGGCGCTCCACCACTTCAATATTTCCTTCATGACCACACCTCGAAGGTTCGGGTTCAGCCATAGCTGGAACTCACGCGAAGGCCTAGCGTCCTCCTCAAGATAGATGTGGTGGGAGCACAGAGCCGGACTAATCCCCTGGAGATCAGCTATACTCCATCCCATCGCCTTGCAGATTCTTTCAAGAACCTCCATCAAACGAGATTCTTGTTCTCCAGTCAAACCTGCTGAGATAATGATGGGTGCATATCTGGCTCCCCCGCAAGGAATCTTCAGCGACTGCGGCAAGGGCTTCAATTTTGGACAACTGGGAGGTGGCATATCTGGCTTCTGATATGTCTATGTGAAGGCTACCAGGTTTGCATGAGAGAACTCTCGCTGTGCATGAAAATCTGACGAAGGAAACCCTGCTGAATCATCTATGAACTGTACTGGCTCACACTCCATCCTAGCTATCGGCTCAGAAGGAATCAGACATGGAAAATAGTCATCAAAATCATCCCAGTCATTGTCTGAATCCGAGGGATCTGAACTAGAAGAACAAGACTGAAACTCCGCATCACCACTCGTCCCACAACTGTCGGCCTCAAAGGTGTCCTCGTCTAGGGGTGTGCTCTCCAGGCTCTCATCTGGCATAAGCTGTAAATAAAGTGAATCTGTAGGCAAGGCAAGGGTCTGTGCTACTAGATCTGTTTAAATGGATTCATCATCTTTCATCACAAAATCACACTCCTGGTGGACGTCTAGCTCGTCCTCTTTCATCTGCGCGGTATCACTGGACTACTCTGAGCATGTTGATTCTCTCGCTCTGGTCTCCTCTATCGTCTCTATTTGTATGCTCTCACCCTCTACGCGAAAGCATACCTTCCCACTATCATGATCGGTCACCACCTTGGCTGTAGCCAAGAATGGGCGTCCAAGTATGATGGGGGCATCGGTTACCGACTCAGGGATCTCCATGTCCAATACCACAAAGTCCATGGGGAATTTCAGACCCTGAATGGTAACGACCACATCTCTTAACAACCCCTTCGGCCTCTTAGTTGACCTATCAGCAAACTGAAGGACAGTCCTGCTCCGAAGAAGAGGACCAAACTCAAATCGGTCGAGTAAGGCTGCCGGAAGAAGGTTGATAGAAGAGCCGCTGTCTAATAGAGTACGATCGAACCGCTGCTCCATAATCTCCCATCTGACATAGGGAGCTCCTGCATCAGGTCTCTTGGCTGGCAATCGGTTCTGAATGGTGCAACAAGTAGAATGGGTGAGCACATGGATCTGATCTTTGTGGTTCCTCCTCTTCGTGCGGACTGTAGTCTTCTCTCTCAAGCTCTTTTGGAAGAGGGGGATGTGCTCGAGTGCTTCCTGTAGAGTCAGCTGGATCTGGAATCTATCAATCATCTGGTTGCTGAATTCTACCTGTTGAGTCTTTTTTGGGTTTTCTCTTTTAGTCCCCTTTGCCAAGCGGAGTGCTTGAGGGAAGGGGATGGAAGGGGCCTCCTCAGATGGAGGACTAGGAAGAGGTTCCTGTGCCTGTGAAGGAATAGAATCCATACAATGATCATCATGCAATACATATGGACCTGAAGTGGATACAAAAACCTTTCCTTTATTCATTTTTTGTTCTTTTTGTTACCACAGTCTTGAGATACAAAAGGTGGCAACACAACATGTGGGAGCTCAACAAAAGTAGAAGTAGTGGACTCAGTACCACCAACGACATCTGTCTTTGTGGCATCAGCACCGTGCTTTGGCTCTGCATCAAGTAAAATGGTGGCCTCAGCACCACCATCTGCATCGGGTGTCATGACGACCTCAGCACCATCATCTGGATCTCCATCCTTGGTGGCATCAACACCACCGTCATCAACATGATCATCAGCGGCATCAGCACCGCTACTCTCCTCATCTGGCGCTCGTGGTTCCTCATGTGGCTGTCGCTCAGTTGAGGCACTACCGACTGGCATCCTACCGCTCATAGTAGTCACAAAATCAGCATCACAAAAAGAAGACGTGTCACTCAAATAATCACTAGGAGAGGTATCCTCTGTCAACTGTACCTGCCTGACGGTACGAGGTAGAGGGTTGGGTAGAGCTGCTACTGTTGGGATCAGCCCGTGACCTGGGAAGCTGCTGAGTGGACGTCTGTGCCTCCTGAATGCAAAGAATCTGCATCTTCAGGTCACTCATGGTCTTCGTAATAAGGTCCATCTGTGCAAGACCTTGACTTTGCTTCTTCTCAAGGATCTCGATGCGGTCCAGCTTCTTGGAAATGATCTCCATGTCTGCAGCGATGGATTCAGCCTGAGCTGCGGCTGTTGACGGAGTGTGTGTACTGGCATCGATGCGTGCAATCCGATGGTATCTAACTGCCTGTGGTGGGAGCTTCGGCTGTGTGTAGACGCGGGCTTGGGCCATGATTGTAGAATTCTCTGCCATACCCTCATAGATCTCCCAAACTACATCCTCTCCTTTGGAGAAGTAAGATCCACCACAAGAGGCACTAACAAGCCCCTGCAGCTCCGGTGTCAGCCCACAGAAGAAACTCTGAACCAAATTGGGCTTGGATATGTCATGATGTGGACACCGGTCAATGAGCTCTCTGAATCGATCCCAAACCTCATGGAACTGCTCATTTGGGACCATGGTGAAATTACTGATCATAGCTCGTGCTGCATTCATCCGGCCGAGTGGGTAGTACTTGTTCAAGTACTCAGTACGGAGCTGTGCCCATGATGTGACGTACCTCCCTAGGTGTTTCAGCCAATAGGCTGCTCTGTCAGCCAATGAGAATGGGAAGGCAAACATCTTGATTATGTCCTCGTCCACCAGTCTGTCGTGGACAATGCTACAAATCATCTCAAACTCCTGCAGATGGAGATGAGGCTCCTCGGTGGCTAGCCCATGAAACTTGGGCAACAACTGGATGGTTTGTGGGCGAAGCTCAAAGTTCCCAACAATGGGAGGAAGCTGAATCCATCAGTGAGTGAGGGTCGCGGCTGGGTTGTGCAACTGCCTCATGGTCATCGGTGACGGCTTCTCCTGGTTAGGTTCTCCTCCTCCACATGCTGCTTCTGGTATATCTCCTCCACCGCCCTCAATTCTGTCGTCTCTTCCTTCTTGTATCTGCGCTATCTCCCTCATGAGGTCACCCATGAATACTCCCTGGTCTCTGATCTGTCTCTGCATGGTCTCCAGGTAGGCTAACAATGAGTTGTTGATGGCAGCTTGATCATATAAGAATGGTGGTAGTCTTTGTTCATCTGGGTATTCCTCTCTGTCGTCCATGTCTTGGGTCTCTGCAAAGGAAAAAGAACCCATCTCAGGTGCCGTCAAATTCTCTGAGCTCTGTGCTGTACTAAACTCTGACACCACTGGACTGATGGAAGAAGAAGGGTGGTCGAGGGGGAACAGGGTGACGTAAACTCAAGCTCAGAGAGTAGGTCTGGACTCCCCGAAGCCAACCAAGATGAGTAGGAAGGAGTGCTCGATAGCGGTGCCATCAGATGTGGCCTAAGGGATCTCCTTCCCATCATTTTGATCGTAGAAAAGGGCAGATGAGATCTGTAATGCAAACAAGATGTGAATACATACATCCAATTCACCTACACAACTCTAGAGCTGATGACCGTGAAGGTTCGGTCGTTTATCTTGTCAGTTTTAATTAGGTGATCAATTCATCTATCAGAGCGATTAAGCGAGCTGCTAGGAACCCAACACTCCTAGCCGACTGTCCCCATCCCAAATGAGATCTTTCCCAGCCAGTAGGAGTTGCGGACCGTTTACCAGCTACCTGATCAACCCCCTCTGCAAAGGACGTCACGGTCTGCTTTACCGGTTACCGGAGAGATCCTCATTGGAGAACGACTCACCTAAGACCAGTAGTCAACTAAGATATCGGGCGTGGCTCTATCCTAGTGTTCGGGTCACTCTCTCGCTGCAGATAAATCAACCAATGAGGGGGTGACTCTCCCCAAGACAAAATTTTGAAAGATGAGGTGAGTTTTAAGGTCAAGTTTGCATTAGCAGTCCCAATTTTATGATTTTCACCTTTTTAGGTATTTTTCTGAAATAAAGACAACGCCTAACGAATTTTTTGATATCCTAGTTATTTAAGGTCCAATAAAACGGGGGAGGAAGTCAGAAAAGCCGATGCGCGATCAAACACAATGATGCATGCAAAGATAGAAATGTGTACCTTGCTCCAGCACTCTACATGCAGGGTGATCCATGCATAAAATAAAAGATAGAAAATAAACTACCTATATAATGCACGAAGAAATCGGCCTTAGACGAAAGATTCCACATGAGAAGAACAATAGCTAAGTGGTCAACAAGAGGAGTCGGAGTCCGATCTCTGATGCCGATCGGTGTCCGCCACAACAGATCCTGCCAGCGCTGTATACGACCTCTAGCGGCACGTGACTCCTCAGGTCGACCAAAGTAGCTTTTTATTTGTGAGTTATTAATTAGATCCACTTAACGTTCTATAGGCTCAGGCAAAGATATTAGGTGTGGGATCCTAATTAATTACATCACAGACACAAGAAAAATCCTAAGTCTAGGGGCCAAAATTCGCGTGAAACAAAATAAAAGCAAAGAAAACAAAACCAGCGAGAAAAACGAACAAGCAAACGAGGCCTCCAAGGGAACAATCCCTCGGGCACTGGACCTCGTGAAATGTCAAAGTATCTGAATGTCCTGAATATTACAAATTATGAGTCACTCTCTCACAATTAATTACAAATATATGGACAGAAAAGTAAATGAGCTAATCTACACGAATTCTAAGTCTTCTTTGAGCAGGGTGTAACCGGCTTCACGTGGGTGCCCAGGCGCCTAGGAAAAGCCACCTCCCTCGCTCCACGGTACCTCGCACAAAGACATAAAGAGGGTGGTCAGATAGCTCAAAATGTAAGTCAAATAAAATGGAAACAAATGAAGTAATAATGGTAAACACACAATCACAATCAGAATCAAAATGACCTAAACGCTGTTGCTCCCCGGCAACGGCGCCATTTGATAGCACGGATTTTGCGAGGGTCAAAATAATCCACACAAGGCGGGACCACAACGTCGTTGAGAGACCGCTCACGAAACCCGTATAAATCAACAATCAACCCACAATGTAATATCAAGTAATGGAAAACAAGTGTGGAGTCAAAATTTATTATAACTCTACAAAAATGTGTATAGTGTGCAAGTGTGTAGAGGTCGAACTCAGGGAGCAAGTAAGATAGATCAAGCAAAAATGCGCAAAATTTGATTTGTGATCAAGTGCCTACAAGCAAGCAAATTTTTGTGGGTTTTTAAGTTTATATTTTTTATTTGATTTTTGCTTTTTATACCATTATATTTTTCTTTTAATTTCTGATTTTTAATTTCTTTTTTTATATTATATATATTTTTATTGTTTTTATAAATAGAATATATACACAATATAAGAAAAGAGAAGAATAAGAATTTAGAAAAATAAGGAAAAATATTCAAAAATTAGGAAATAAAATGTTTTTGGGCTTTTTATAATTTTATGATGTTTTTGTGATTTTTAGAGATGTTTCTGAATGTTTTTGGTATTTTTGAAAATCAAAATACTAGAAAACAATGAACTAAGCTACGGGCCGAGATTAAAATGAGGATGAAAAATATCAAACAGTGTCAAAAATCTGTCAAATTAATTTTAAAATAAAGGCAATAAAATAGGGAAAAAAAAGAAACTGAGATTGTATTTTTAAGATTTTTCTTAATTTTTTTTAGATTTTTAGGAAGATTTTTGGAGTTTTTATAATTTTTAGGGTTTTTTTGTTTTGAATTTTTTATTGATTTTTTGGCAGAAGTTAAAACACACAAAAATACAGAAAAGTGATTTTTTGGAATTTTTAAAGAGTTTTACTAATTTTTAGGTATATTCTAATGCAAACAGTGTTGAAAATGCATACTTTTGAATTTTTATAAATATTAAAATGCAAGAAAAATGCAAAATGAAAATATAGCGTGGAAGAGCGAGCAAACAAGAGCTTAACCTAATTTTTTTGATTATTTTTAGCAATTTATAGATGCATATAATAAATACAAACTACAAATAAAAACTACACAGCTGATAGGGGCATATATGTAATTAAACAAACATCCACGGGCCACAATGCAATTTTCCACAAAATTATAATTGATAAATTAATTTTCAGGTCCAAATACAAATATGAAAAGCCGCTAGGGCACGCCTGCAATTTACCCACCCCCGCGCGTGATTGGCACGTGCCTGGGGAGGACCTAAATGCAATATCCAAAAATCCCAGGGGCTGTCTTGCAAATTATCCAAAAATATTACACGTAATGTCAAAATTCCTAGACTAATATGGAATAAATAAACCCGCGAGGGGGTCCTTGCAAAATACCCAGTCCCCTCACGCGTACAGGCACGTGAGGTGACGTGGATAGGATCTAATAGCAAATAAGGAAAGCTCAGGGGTCTGGATGCAAATATTACAAAAATATTTAAACTACAGACGAAAGTTTGTAGACTAAATAATAAATACAAAAAGTGTCTGGGTGGTGATGCAAAATACCCAGATCAGGCGAGGATTGGACGGATGGGGACGCTTCACTTGCCACACGTCACGCCCACGCGTGACGATGATGGTTCGCGATCCAACGCTCCGGATTAGACTTCCTTGGTTGATCGAACGGTGGCTGCAGAGGAAGATCCAACGGCTCTTGCGCGATCTGGAGATGTGGTGCCATTTGATAAACCCAAAAATCGAACGGTCGTGTATTCCACACAAGGCGGGAACACAGTCGGTGTATTGACCGCTCGAAATCCCGGATTTAATCAACAATGAACCCACACAATATAAGTCAAGCAATGAAGAATAAGAGTGGAGTCAAATTTATTTTTAACTCTACATAAAAGATGTATAGGTGCAAGTATGTAGAGAGTTCGAACACAAGGAGCAAGACAGGATAGATCTATGCAAGTGTGTATGTGTGTGAATGTGATGTATCGTCTAAACTATGCAATGCAAATGTTTTTGTGGGTTTCTAATTTTTAGATTTTTTTAATTTTTACTTTTGTATTTTGATTTTTAATTTTCTGATTTTATATTTTCTTTTTATATTTTATATTTTTTCCTTTCTTTTTCAATATTGGAATATATATACAATATATAAGAAAAGAGGTGCTAGGCTATTTATAAAAATAGTGAAAAATGCTCGAAAATTAGGAAATAAAGTCTTTTTGGTCTTTTTATAATTTTTACTATTTTTGTGATTTTTGGGGGTTTTTCTAAATATTTTTGGTATTTTTAAAAGGTAAAATAAAGAAAACAATGAATTAAGATTCTAACCGAAATTAAAATGGGAATGAAAAAGATCAAACAGTATCAAAATTTTCCCAAATTAATTTTAAATAAAAGAGAACAAAATAAAGAAAATTCAGGAGAAGAAAACACAATTTTCAGAGTTTTTATGGATTTTTATATATTTTTATGAAGGTTTTTAGAGTTTTTTTATTTTTAGGAGTTTTCTTTTATATTTTTTAATGATTTTTGGTCTGAAACTAAAACACACTAAAATAGACAATATATATTTTTTGGGAATTTTCTGGAATGTTTTTATAATTTTTATGGATTTTATAATGCAAACAGTGATGAAAATGCAAGTTTTTGATTTTTTATAAATAATAAAATGCAATAAAAATGGAAACTAAAAATATGGCGTGAAAGTGCTAGTTAACATGAGCTTAAATAATTTTTTGTAGAATTTTTGCAAATTAATATGATGCGTGAAATAAATAGAGCAAGCAAGCAAAAATACACAGCCTAGAAGGGGTACATATGCAAATATCAAAACATCCAGGGGCAAACTGCAATTTTTCCAACAATGTACACTGAATATTCAATTTAATGGACCCAATACAAATACCCAAACCCAGAAGGGTATGTCTATAAAATACCCATCAGGGCGCGTGACTGGCACGCGCCTGGGAGGGACCTTTCTGTAATATCAAAAACTCCGGGGGCTCACATGCAAAATTATCAAAACTATTACACATTCTGGACAAGTTCTGGGACTAAATCAAATACTAAAACCCTGGAGGGGGTCCTCGCAAAATGCCCACACCTCACGTGAACTGGTCACGTGAGGTGACGTGGCTTGGACATGTCTGCAAATATCAGAAGTTCAGGGGCCTACTTATAATTATTACAAAACTTTTTAAACTACCTATGAAAGTTTCTGGACTAAATATCAAATACAAAAATATGCGGGGTTAAAGTTGCAAAATACCCTAAAGCACGTGATCCAACGGCCGTGGCTTCTTCACTTGACACGTGGCGATAATCTGACGGCCGATGGCGCTTCGCTTCGACGTCTGAGATTAGATCTCAAATCGAGATCTGGCGGAGGAGGAGTGTTGTTGATCCGACGGTCGACGAGCGATCTGGAGAGGCGGCCCGATCCAACGATGGTGAAGTGCGGAGGAAAAACAGGGAAGAACGCCGGCGAGGCGAACTTCCCCGGGCTAGATCTCCATGCTCCGGCGGCTTCTGAGCTTCAAAATGGGGGTGCACCTTCCTGGGAGCTTCCTCTATGCGCGGGGAGGTCCAAAACACCTCGGCGTGGCCCGAGGTTCGCTCGAGCTGCTGGCGGAGCCGGAGGAGCTCGCGCGACTCCGGCGAAGGTCAAAATGACCTCCAGGCGTTCATGATGGTCCAAGCACCTGCGAGAACAAGTGAGAGGGTCCAGGGCAAGTTCCCTGGACCCCGCGGTGGCGAAGAGGTGGCGCGAAGCAGCGGTTGGGAGCTCGGCCGGAGGTGCGCTCCGGCGAGGTGATCTGATTGAGCGATTTGATGGATGGCATTCGAAATTTCTAGAGGGCTTTTACTCCTAAGACTAATACAATTAAAATTGCAGAAGAAAATAAGGGAAATGGGGCAGCCTCGATGGCTGGAGCCAGAGGGAAAGTTGTACCTCGACCGCCAGAGTTGGGGGAGGTTGTGGAGACGCCTCCGACCTCGTTCGCCTTGGCTGACGGCACAAAGATGGAGCTGTCACCTCCAGGTCTTCGTGGAGCACGAAAAGGGCGAGGAGGGGTGGACCGAAGGGACTTGAATTTCAAATGGCAGTCGGGTGCCCATTTTATTCAGTTTGACTCTACGGCTGAAGCGCTCCAAAGAATGAGGTCTATCGGGCGACACGATGCTCCAATCCTTGAGCTAATCACTAGGCGTGAAAGACCAAAGATCGAGGGTCAAAAGCTGTGAAGATTGCGACACGAAAAAAATACAAGGAGCGGCCTGGAAAAATCAACAAAAATGGCGAAAATAGAGGCTCTGACAATGGATAAGGGAGTAGGTTAGACAGTTGACCGGGGTCAAGACCAACCTGGTTGGTCCACGTGGACCAACCAGGAAAAATACCTTGTAAAATCAATAAAAATAGTAAATGTTATTATTTTATTTAGGTTATTAAATAAAAAGTGTTTGTAATTTTATAAACTATTTTATGGTAATTTTTATTTATTTTTAGGAGGTATAATTTTATAAGTTTCCTTTTATGCCCTTTATAGGTATAATACTTATATATTTTATTAATTGATTTTTCTTTTGTGTATTTTAATTTTATTTTTTTATTTATTTTTTTATATATTTGTAAGATACTTTTATACACATAAAGAAATTTTTATTTTATTTTTCCGAATTGTTTTGTATATATAATAAAATATAAGTATGTATTGTATAGGTATATCTATAGGTATAATTCCTATGTATTCTATATACAAGTATTTTTTTTGAGTTTTATTTAGGTTTTTATTCTGATTTTAATGTAAAAATATATTATAAATAATATTTACAAAATTATAAAAATATAAAAATACAAAAATAATGAATAAATAATAAATTGAATATTTTAATCTGTACACTTATACAATGAGGGTCCAAAACTCAACTTTCAACCGTAGCTCCGCCAAATGCGAAACCACTACCATTAAATAGCTTATTTTATTCTATATACAATTAAAGGTTAGTTTGCTGCATTTGGAGTTTTCATTTGTGAGATACGGGTCTGGGAAGTTGGGATTCTGGATTTTTATTCAGACCATAACTTTTTATCTGTACATTGTTTTTGAATGAAATCAATTTTGTATTTTTCTATATAAAATTATCTACAACTTTCATGTACAAAATTTCTTTATTTGATGTATAAAAAGTGGAACCAAAAATAGGTCCCAAAATGAATAAAGAATGAATAGAAAAACAGGTATTTCTTGGTGTTTTTACCCTTATCTCCCTCTACTTTATTCCTTGTCGACCTATTCATCAAGATGCTTAGGTCTCGGGGTTTCGGGTCATAAAATATTTACAATATTTTATTCTTTCTCTTTTCTTTTATTTATTCTATAATTTTGGCTTTAATTACAATATTTTATACACTATTTACATGCACATGCATGAATGCTAATATGCTCTAATTAAGGGTATTTACAGGCATTTGCTAGGGTTTTTGAGGCCAAAATGATAGAATAAAGATGATGAAATGTGGATTCATCATCCCCCTATACTTTACCTTTGCTAGTCCCTAGCAAACACTTATGCAATAAGTGCAAAAAGAAAAAGAAAGAAAAGAAAAAGAAGAAGGTGGATTAATTTTGATTATCAAACTTGTCTTCACAAAATCAAAGTTTGGAGCTGAAATCGGATCTTTGGAATTTTAGTGCAGGCGGAACCTTATTGAGAACCGAATTTGAAATCCAGTCCTTGAGAATCCCAAAACTCTGTCCAAGTCTCCTCAATAGCCAGGTCAGAAATGTCTCAACTCATACGCAAACTCTTATGACTATGAATCTGACTCGTACAATGTAAGTGATGGTGGCTCTCCCCAACTAGAATGACAAAGAAACTGACTTCTCCAGTACGATAACCCAATGATTCCCCAATCCAACAACTCTATCCTCAAGGAGAGGGGTATTCCCTTCTAAGTTCAAGTGGCAACCAGCTCAAGAGGAGGGGGTGAAGAGAAGAATGGACGGTAGCCAGTGTAGCTACCTATCCTAGGATGCGAGAACAGTGTAGTCAAGTCATCCAGCTGCAGGCTCACATGATTTGGCTTTGGAACTCAAGCTTGCTTATTGGCTTTACAACATTTGTACATACTTTGCAGGCATTTTATTTTTTTGTACTGGCCTGACCTTTTTTTTGAAATACTATTCACAGCAGCATTTACATAAGGAGTTTTTCCTCTTGAGCCAGTAGACTATCCCTCTTTTGAAGCTTTATTGCAACCCACACTCTCCTGTCTTTAGACTTCCTCATCACTGGACGGGTTGGGGTGCACTTCCCTCCCTAGAGGAGGACAAGTGTTTCCACTTGTGTGCGTCTCATACCGGCAAATCCAATCCCCTCACCACTCCGACTGTGTTGAGCCATGTGAAAGGTGCAGGTGTCCAAGTTAGGTCGTTATCAACAACAGTCGTGTGTGTGCTCCGAAATACTCTACTTAGGCAGTCAAGAATCCATTGAACCAAGTCCCGTGATCCTCAAAGAATTAAGTCAACTAGACCTGAAGTACCTCAAACCCAGTTCCTATAAGGTTCCTATTATTAGGTAGATTTTAAGGTCCAATCAACCTCCAATCTCCGGATTTTACTTAGACTTGTTCAACCATCAAACTCAACCCGAAAGATGCTCATGTTGTGCAAATGATATGCAGAATGCAGTAAATATTTTGTGATGCAATTTTCAAAGATTTTAAACTTTTTATGGATTTTTGAAAATATGATGATGATGCATATGCATTTTTTTGTATTTTTCAAAAAGATTTTTCAAATGTTTTTGGATTTTAGTTTTGCAAATGTTTTTGGGCTTTTTTAAAGCAAAAAGATTTTGGCTGAAAACTAGGTGAAAAATATGTACACGGGAGTGCTTCTTATATGTACAAGAGGTGGATTTTAAGAATTTACAAGGGTAAGTGATCAATTTTATACATATATATCTATAGTGGATTTGGGTGAGATGAATATATTCCTCAAACTTATTTGACACATGATTTTAAAACTATTTTTGAAAACTATAGTCCAAAATAATTTTCACAAACATTTTTACAAACATGTACACACATTTGAAAATCATTTTGCAAAGGTTTTTCAAATAGTATAGATAGATTTTTCAAAATATTTTTGCAACCATTTTTCAAACCGTTTGCAAAACATTTTCTTTCACACAAATAAAAGAAATTTTGCAAACCAAAATGTTTTTACAAAGATTGAAAACATGTAACAAAACATTTTCAAAATAGTTTTCAATAAATGTTCACAATGATTTTCAAACTATTTTTCAAACATTTTGCAAAAAACATTTTCACCTGATTTATTAATCAGTATATACAAAAAGAATTTGAGGAACAATCACATCTTTTTATTATAGTTTTTAATGAATTTTAAAGAATTATTAGCCATATTATGAAGAGAATACGAAAGTACGAGTTATGGCTAAAGTATATACAAGGTATATACGACCCCCCTATACTTAGCTTGAGCTATGTCCTCATAGATCGGAGAGAAAAGAGAAGACATAACTCGTACTAAGTATAGGCAAATCTAAAGAATAAATAAACGAATGAATCAATGGGAAGTTGACCGTCCCCCTATACTTAGGATCAAATAATCCTAAGTATAGCAGACTGTACACAACGCAGGGAGGGTCAAGGGTGGGAATGAACAGATACTCAGATTGTCTCCCCCTATACTCAGGGTAAGTATCCCTAAGTATAGACAAGAAGAGGAGACAATGGAGAGGATCGAAAAGAATAGAACAACTCGGGGTGCACACCCCCTATACTTAGGACAAAGTGCATCCTAAGTACAGAAACTGACAACAAGGAGCGGCACCTTTTTGGTAGATAAAGAAAATAGAGAAGGAAAAGAAGAAAAGAAGAAAATAAGAAAAGATATCAACATATAAAAGAGTGATATGAACAGATGGATCTATACAGCGGAAGATGGAGTTAATCACCATGTATGAGATGTAGATGATAAGAGTCAAAGAACACATCTCATACCAGAAGAATGGGGGCAACGTCAAGGGTCGGCGGATCATGATCTAGATATAGCTTCAGGCGCTGACCATTGACACGGAAGGTAGCGGAAGATGACGGTTTGGATATGTCAATACTGCCATTGTCATGTACCTTCCTGACCACATAGGGACCTTTCCACTTGCTCTGTAATTTCCCTGGAAATAATTTCAGCATGGAATCAAACAACCATACTCGCTGATCTGGCTCAAACTGTTTATGGCTGATATGAGAATCATGCCATATCTTCACTTTCTCTTTGTACTGTAGGCTGCTAGAAAAGGTTGTATCTCTCAGTTCCTCAAGGGCTGCCAACTCTGCTCTCCGCTGTTCTCCTATACTCTCAGGATCCAATAATAACTCAGTGACTGCCCAAAGTGACTTGTGCTTTATTTCCACTGGCAGATGGCACGGCTTGCCATAGACAAGTCGAAAGGGAGATGTCCCCAATGAATTTTTGAAAGAAGTCCGATAAGCCCACAAGACCGAGTTCAAAAGCTGTGACCAATCCTTTCGGTCTGGGCGGACAACCTTCTGTAAGATAGTTTTTATCTCCCGGTTCGATACTTCGGCAAGACCATTAGTCTGAGGGTGATACGGTGTGGCAACCCGATGGTCAATGCCGAACTCGTCTACAAGGGCCCTAACCTTGTCATGGATGAAATGAGACCCCCCGTCTGAAATCAAGACTCTAGGTACCCCGAACCGTGAAATGGTATTTTTCCTCAAAAATTTACACATAGTTTTAGCATCTGCGGCTTGGGCGGCAACCCATCGGCTGACATAATCTACAGCGAGCAAAATATGCTCGAATCCCTGACTCTTAGGAAATGGGCCCATGAAATCAATCCCCCATGCATCAAAAACCTCACAAAAGTGAATGGGTTGCATGGGCATCATGTCTCTCTGTCTGCAGGTTCCTATCTTCTGACAGTCAGTACATCTCTTCACGAACTCATCCGAATCCTTGAAGAGAGTAGGCCACCAAAGGCCGGATTAAAGCACCTTCTGTGCTGTCCTTTTCCCAGAATGATGCCCTCCTTCCTCAATCTTGTGGCAGTATGTGAGGATGCTATGCTTCTCTTCTTGAGGAATGCACCTCCTCCAGATGTTGTACCCTCCTTCATGATAAAGGACGGGATCCTCCCAATGATAAAACTTGGCCTTCGCCAGGAAGGTCTCGAGTTTCTGACTGGGCCAACCTTGTGGGACCATCTTGGCAACAAGATAGTTCACAATGTCGGCATACCATGGGAGCGAGGTGATAGCCAAGATCGCCTCATCTGGAAACGTCTCTGTGATAGGTGCGCTGGGCTCAGATTCCTCAAGGTTCTCCAAGCGGGAAAGATGATTCGCCACCACATTCTTGACTCCAGGCTTATCCTTAATCTCAATATCAAACTCCTGAAGTAGAAGGATCCATCTGGTAAGGCATGCTTTGGCATCCTTCTTGGCCATTAAGTACCAGATGGCGGTGTGATCTGTGTAGATTGTCACTCTAGATCCGAGAATATAAGATCTGTACTTATCCAAAGCAAAGACTATGGCCAGCATCTCTTTCTCTGTCACAGTATAATTCCGCTGAGCGGTGTCCAAAGTCCGGCTGGCGTAGTGAATGGCAAACGGCAATCCATCCCTCCTCTGTCTAAGCACAGCCCCAACGGCAAAATCAGAAGCGTCCGTCATGATCTCGAATGGGAGATACCAATCGGGTGGCTGAAGGACAGGAGCCGTGACAACCATATTCTTGAGAGTCTCAAAAGACGCAAGACACTTATCATCTACAATGAACTCGATGTCTTTTGTCAGCAGATCAGTAAGCGGTCGGGCAATTCGACTAAAGTCCTGAATAAACCGTCGGTAGAAACCGACATGCCCCAGAAAATACCGCAATTGACGCAGATTGGACGGTGGATTGAGTTTTCTAATGATATCCACCTTGGCCGGATCGATCTCCATTCCCCGTTTGGAGATGATATGACCAAGGACTGTCCGTTGAGTCACCATGAAGTGACTCTTCTCCCAAGACAAGATAAGATTGACCTCTATACAGCGCTGAAGCACGCGGTCTAGGCAGTCAAGACAAGCATCGGACCCGTCGCCATCGACCAAGAAGTCATCCATGAAGACCTCTAAACAGTCACCCACCATGTCCGAGAAAATGGACAACATGCACCTTTGGAATGTCGTTGAAGCTTTACATAGGCCAAAGGGCATCCGTCTGAAAGCATAAGACCCAAACGGACAGGTGAATGTCATTTTCTCCAGGTCTTCGGGTGCAATGGCCACTTGATTATAACCGGAGTACCCGTCAAGAAAATAATAATGACTCTTCCCGGCTAGCCTCTCGATAATTTGATCAATGAATGGCAGTGGGAAATGATCCTTCTTGGTGGCCTGATTCAATCGTCTGTAGTCCACACAGACCCTCCAAGAAGTGGGTACTTGGGTAGCGATCTCCTCTCCAGACTCACTCACAACTGTAGTGATACCCGTCTTCTTGGGTACCACATGTAATGGACTAATCCACTTGGAGTCGGAGTTGGGGTAGATAAAATCAGCGCTTCACCACTTCGATATTTCCTTCATGACCACATCTCGAAGATTCAGGTTCAGCCGTCGTTGGAACTCATGCGACGGCCTAGCGTCATCCTTAAGATAGATGTGGTGGGAGCACAGAGCCGGACAAATCCCCTGGAGATCCGCTATACTCCATCCTATCGCCTTGCGGTTTCTTTCAAGAACCTCCATCAGACGAGATTCTTGTTCTCCAGTCAAACCAGCTGAGATAATGACTGGGTGCATATATGGCTCACCCGCAAGGAATCTATACTTCAGCGACTGCGGCAAAGGCTTCAGTTCTGGACAACTGGGAGGTGGCAGATCTGGCTTCTGATATGTCTGTGTGAAGGCGACCAGGTCTGCATGGGAGAACTCTCGCTCTGCATGAATTTCTGATGAAGGGAGGCCTGCTGAATCATCAATACACTGCACTGGCTCACACTCTGTCCTACCTGTCGATTCAGAAGGAATCAGACATTGCAAATAATCATCAAAGTCATCCCAATCAATGTCTGAATCCGAGGGATCTGAAGTAGATGAACAAGAGTGAAAATCATCAGCACCACTCGTCCCAACACTGTCAGCCTCAGGTGTATCCTCATCCAGGGGTGTGCTCTCCAGGCTCTCGACTGCCATAAGCTTTAGATATAGTGAATCTGAAGGTAGGGCAAGGGTCTGTGCCACGGGATCTGTCCAGATAGATTCATCATCTGTCATCACAAAATCACACTCCTGGTGGATGTCTAGCTCTTCCTCTGTCATATGTTCTGCTTCGCTGGACTGCTCCGAGCATTCAAGTTCTCTGGCTCTGGTTTCCTCGATCGTCTCTATTTGTATGGTTTCGCCCTCTACGCGAAAACATACCTTCCCGCTATCATGATTGGCCACCGCCTTGGCTGTGGCCAAGAATGGGCGTCTAAGTATGATGGGGGCATCGGTTACTGACACAGGGATCTCTATGTCCAACGCAACAAAGTCCACGGGGAATTTCAAGCCCTGAATGGTAACGACCACGTCTCTCAATAACCCCTTCGGCCTCTTAGTCGACCTATCGGCAAACTGAAGGACTGCCCTGCTTCTAAGAAGAGGACCAAACTCGAATCGGTCGAGTAAGGCTGCCGGAAGAAGGTTAATAGAAGAGCCGCTGTCTAACAGAGTACGATCAAACTGCTGCTCCTGAATCTCGCATCTGACATAGGGAGCTCCTGCATCTGGTCTCTTGGCTGGCAGTTTGTTCTCAATAGTGCAGCAAGTGGAATGAGTGAGCACGTGGATCTGATCTCTGTGGTTCCTCCTCTTCCTGCGGACTATAGTCTTCTCTTTCAAGTTCTTTTTGAAGAGGGGGATGTGCTCAAGTGCTTCCTGTAGAGTCAGCTGAATGTGGAATCGATCAATCATCTGATTGTTGAACTCTACCTGTTGGTCTTTTTTAGGATTTTCTCTTTTGTTCCCCTTCACCCGGCGGAGTGCTTCAGGGAAGGGGATAGTAGGGGCCTATGCAGATGGAGGGCTAGGATGAGGTTCCTGTGCCTGTAAAGGACTGAAATCCATACCATGATCATCATTCAACACATATGGATCTGAAATTTGAACAGAAACCTTTCCTTTATTCATATTTTTGTTCGTTTTGTTGTTACCACATTCCATAGATACAAAAGGTGGTAACACCATAGAAGGAAGCTCAACAAAAGTAGATGTGGTGGCCTCAGTACCACCACCGACACCTGTCTTCGCGGCATCAGCACCACGCTCTAGCTCTGCATCCAAAATGATGGCTTCAGCACCACCGTCTGCATCTGGTATCACGACGGCCTCAGTACCGTCGTCTGGATCTCCATCATTGGTGGCATCAGCACCACCATCTTCATCATCCTCATTAGCGGCATTAGCATCGCTACTCTGCTCATCTGGTGCTCCTGATTCTGCTTGTGGTTGTCGCTCATATGAGGCGCCGCCGGCTGGCATCCTACCGCTCCTAGTAGTCACAAAATCAGCATCATACAAAGAAGAAGACATGTCACTCAAATAATCACTAGGAGAGGTATCCTCTGTAAACTCTACCTGCTCAGACTTCCTCTTCAGATTGTTCGGGTTTGGTTCAATTTGAGCCGGTATGGCGGCTTTGCCCTTGATGATATCCCTCATCTCCTGTCGGAACTCATCCATTTCCTGCCGGAAGGATGCTCGCTATTCAGAGAGCAAGAGGGCAAGGTCATCTAGAGCTGAGTTCTCAAAAGCGGGTGCTTGAGAACCGGACGGGTTCCCTTGCGGGAAATGAGGCTGCTGCTGCTGGTAAGGATAGTGCTGGGGAGGATGTTAGTATAACTGTTGAGGCTGCTGACGCTGCCTCCACTGCTGTCCCTGATAGGCGGGACGAGGACCATGCTGGTATTGTGGTTGTTGGGCATACTGGGGCTGCTGCTGCTGCTGTGGCTGGCTGTTCTGTTGTCCCTGAGCTGGAGGCTGCTGCTGAGATGAGGAGCCACCATTGCCCCAACGGAATCCGGGGTGATCGCGACGAATCCCGGGCTGTGGGTACCGGTCGTACCAAATCCCATTGACTTCCATCAATGGCTCCTGCTCGAAGGATGGTGGGGGTAGAACTTCCAGTGGCTGCTCCGGCTGATAGACCATCATCTGAGTGTCCTGAGATGGTGGCTGTGACGGGTAGTACTGTAGCAACAGGACCGGCTCTGCCTGGATGTGGTTAACCTGGAGGTACGAAACAGAGGGTAGGGATGAGCTGCTACTGCTGGCATCAGCTCGTGATCTGGAAGGCTGCTGGGAAGAAGTTTGTGCCTCCTGTACGCAAAGAATCTGCATCTTCAGGTCACTCATAGTCTTGGCAATCTGGTCCATCTGGTCCATGCCTTGCATCTGCTTCTTCTCGAGGATCTTGAGACGGTCCAACTTCTCACTGATGATGCCCATGTCGGCTGCGGCTGATTCGGCTTGGGTTGCGGCTGCCGACGAGGTTTGCAGACTGGCATCAATGCGAGCGATCCTCTGGAATGATCCCGCTCCTTGCGGGGGCTTCTGTTGCGTGTAGACGCGGGCTTGGGCCATAACAGTTGAGTTTTCTGCCATCCCTTCGTAGATGGCCCAAACATCGTCTTCACCCTTGGAAAAGTAGGACCCACCACAAGAGGCGTTTACAAGCCCCTGCAGCTCCGGTGTCAGCCCATAAAAGAAGCTCTGAACTAGATTGGGCTTGGATATATCGTGATGTGGACACCGGTCGATGAGCTCTCTGAATCAATCCAAAGCTTCATGAAGCTGTTCATTAGGGATCATGACGAAATTGCTGATCATAGCTCTAGCTGCGTTCTTCCGACCGAGAGGGTAATACTTCTTTAAGTATGCGGTCTGAAGATCTGCCCAAGTGTCGTTGAACCTTCCCAAATGTTTGAGCCAGTATGCGGCTCTGTCAACCAAAGAGAAGGGGAAGGCTATCGTCTTAATAGTGTCCACAGTCATCAACCTGTCATGAATGGTACTGCAGATCATTTCGAATTCTTGCAAGTGGAGGTGTGGCTCTTCGGTCGGCAACCCATGGAATTTGGGCAGAAGCTGAATAGTGTGGGGCTGAAGCTCGAAGTCTCCATGGATGGGAGGGAGTCGGATCCACCGATGTGTGAGGGAGGCTACTGGATTGTGCAATTCTCTCATGATGGTCTGCGGCGGCATCTCCTGGTTTGGTTCTCCTCCCTCGTCTGCTACAACTAGGATATCACCTCCACCGCCACTGCCCCCAGGTCGGTTCTCTCGCATCTGTGCGATCTCTCTCATGATGTCCCCCATAAAGACTCCCTGGTCCCGGATCTGTCTCTACATGGTCTCCAGGGATGCTAGAAGTGAATTATTGATGGCGGCTTGATCAAATAAGAATGGAGGGTGCTCATGCTCATCTGGATGCTCTCCTCTATCAGCCATGTCTGGATTCTCTGAAAAAGCAAAAGAACCCATCTCAGGTGCCGTCAAATGCTCTTAGCTCTGTGATGCACTAAATTCTGAAATTCATGGACTGATGGAAGGAGAGTGAGAAGGGTGGTCGAGAGGGAATAGGGTGGAAGTGAACTCAGGCTCCGAGAGCTGGTCTGAACTCTCCGAGATTGTCCTAGATGAATAAGGAGGAGTGCTGGATAGCGGTGCCGACAAAGTCAGTCTAAGAGACCTCCTTCCCATCATCGTGATTATGGAGAAGAGCAAGGTAAATGAAGAGGAAGAAGGGAGAAGCAAAATTGCGCACAAGCGTGCAGTGTTTTTGATCTTGACCTAAAATCAACTAGCAATCAAACGCAATACAAGGGGATTCACCAACTCAACACATGAAGCCATGAAGGTTCGGCTTTTATCTTTGTAATTTTTAGCTTGTTTTCAGGAAGTTATCTTGTCACGAGTCCTTAGAGCGCTACGCCTAAAGGAGCGAGAGTACTGTCGGAAAAGTATTCCCGTACTTGTCCTCCTCCTGTGTAACCTGTAGCTTGCGCTTTTTGATGTCCTTGTAAAACTTCCTGGATCCCTACTCAGCCAAAGAAGAAGAGGGAGGAAGCCGATAGGCGAAACCAATACTTCGGATCTCACTCGCAACGGAATCACCCGTAAGCGTGCAAGACCCTACTCGGACGCAGACGGTGAGACAGACACACCCGTGAAGGCGTGGCCTAAGCTCGGTACTTCGGACAAGGTCGATGCTCACACAATAGTGAGTCACCAATGGTGACCAAGTCATACTTGTCTACGTACGATAGTAGCGCCAATACTTCGGAAATCCAGACGATACACAAGGCAGCCACAAGCTGGGTTTTTGGCTCTAATCCTTACGAAGCACTCTGCTCACTTGGAAGGAGACCTTTCCATGCAACCTGAATACAAGTGAGGGTGTCACTCTTCCCAATCAATGATTCCAATTACCCGTTTTATTTTTGGTCAAGTTTTCTTAGCAGTCCCTTTTTAAATTTTTTTGTGTTATCGCTTCTTTTGAGTCAATTCAAACAAGCGCCTAACGTTTTTGTTTTTTCTTGATTCCTACTTGATCCAAAAACAGAGGGAGGAGAGTCAGAAAAGCCAATGCAAGTCGACACCGAGATGGAAATCTCACCTTTGTGCCTAAATGATGGATGCAAAGATAGAAGACTTACAGTGAATCCCAGCTCTCTCCATGCGGGATGCAAAGCAGAAATTTGTAAACCTAATCTAAATGTCGGTATGCAAGTGGAAATCGTCCTAAGCAGGCAATTGCTAATGTTAAGAACCGCAAGTTGACCACCACTCCTCAACCCTAAAGTCCGGTCTAGGCTCGCCCCTCCTCCTCTCGACACATCGAGTTCAGGAGAAGCGCTTGGCGGGATGAGCTCGTGGCGCGACGGATCGAAAAATGGCGAGTCAACTGTTTAATTAGACTAAGTCCAAATACGAGCTATAGGTACATGCAATGGTTATTAAGGTGTTTGGACCTAATCTAATCAATCAAGCAAAAGCCTAGAACTAAGGGCTCAATCCACAAAAGAAATGAAAAAGAAATAAAAACCGGAAAATGGCAGTCGAGAAACGCGATCAAATCAGTGGTGAGCCCCCAGGTGAACAGACACCTGGAAATTAGGCCCGAAGTGTCTAAGTGTCCAAGTCCTGTATTATTACAAATTCAAATAGTCTCTCTCTCACAAAAGAAAATGCAAACTATCTAACACTCTCTTTCTCACTCTTCCTGCTCTCTCCTGTCGGCTAGGCTAAGAAAGCCGACTCCGCGTCCCAAGGTTGCACCGGATCCCCTAAGCGATCTGCCTCACTCTGCGGTCCCTCGCAAGAAGACAAGAAAAGATGGTTAGAAAGCTCAACAATATATATCAAAAAAAGAGAGATAAAACTAGCAATGATGTAAACAATTAATCACAATCAATCAAAAAGGTGATCTATTCGTTGTTGCTCCCCGGCAACGACACCATTTGATAAACCCAAAAATCGAACGGTCGTGTATTCCACACAAGGAGGGAACACAGTCGGTGTATTGACCGCTCAAAATCCCGGATTTAATCAACAATGAACCCACACAATATAAGTCAAGCAACGAAGAATAAGAGTGGAGTCAAAATTATTTTTAACTCTACATAAAAGATGTATAGGTGCAAGTATGTAGAGAGTTCGAACACAGGGAGCAAGGCATGATAGATCTATGCAAGTGTGTATGTGTGTGAATGTGATGTATCGTCTAAACTATGCAATGCAAATGTTTTTGTGGGTTTTTAATTTTTATTTTTTTTAATTTTTACTTTTATATTTTGATTTTTAATTATCTGATTTTATATTTTCTTTTTATATTTTATATTTTTTCTTTTCTTTTTCAATATTGGAATATATATACAATATAAGAAAAGAGGTGCTAGGTGATGAACCTCAGTTTCATCATCTTTATTTATTATAATTAACCCCCTTGCTTAATGTTTTGTCAATAAATCCCTGTTATTGTCTAATAATTAACAGAGCCCTAAATAAATTAAAAACCACAAAAAAATGGCAAAACAAAAATCAGTGGTATTTTTAGACTTAAAAATACCCTCAAAAATATTTCGGACCCTTGTTTGATTTCATTTCCAGTTTTGGTCAACATGAAACTTGTAGATCTCGTCAAGATCTACAACTTTCATGTTTTGAGTTTTCTCAAATTCGGCCAATATAGCCCTCAAAAATAAGAAAAATCTTTCTAATAATCTGATTGGGCCACGTGGCCCAATCTGGGGGCGCCACGTGGCCCGCCTCCTTTGTCTTTTCCGCCTCTCCTACCGACCGTTGGATCGGCCTCTTGATCCAACGGCCCAGGACTCTCCACGTAGCCGCCTTTTCCTAGCCGTCAGATTTCCCCCGCACTTCATCCTCACCATCCCTTAGCGCCGCGACCACATGACGCCACGTGGCATCTTAAGCGCCCTTCGATCGCGTCCCAGATCTCTCATCACAGCCGTTATCTCCTGGGCCAATCTCATCCATCCGATCGACCCCTTGGTCCCATCCAAGCCATTCGCTACCGCCTCTCTTACAGCCTGCCACGTGGTAGCACCCGATCCCGTCGATCGCATCGCCCAGATCTTATCCTGGCCGTCGCTCCGCGCCTTACTCTCCACCGTTGGATCTCCAGATCCAACGGTCAGGAGACCGTCGTCAACCTCCAGCAGACTCCCTCTCGCACACGATCTCCACTCGCACACCTCGCCCCCTTCCCATTTTCTCGCCCTCACCAGCCATCATCTCCATGCGCCCACTACCCCATGACCTTCTCCAGTCAACCGTAACCCTCGCGAGCACCACCTCCACCCACGGAGCTCTCTCCACGCTCCCCATTTCCTCCTCGAAACCCACATCTCCACCATCACTTCCGCCATCTCCGCCCTTCAAATAAGCCGCTTCCCCCTCCATTTGCCGTCGTCCGCCTTTACATGGGGTCTCGCCCAGCCCTCCGCCACCTCCCAGTGACAGGGGGAGGTGGCCAGATAGAGCGAAGACGATGAGGCCCCTGGTGAGACCCTCCGCTTTCGACGGCAGAGCTGCGGCGACCTATAGCCGCCCGAGCTCGCTGGGGAGGCCGCCCAGTACGTTGCGAAGACCCCGAGCTCCTCTCGGAGCTCAAGCCCAGGCCCTTCGACCGCCATTGCCCAGGTAAGGTCTCTGATCTTATTTTGTTTTTCTTCTTCTTTTTGACTAATTTTCTTAGCCTCTTCACGCTCTTTCCCGCTCCGATGGTCACTCATTTAGCTCCGCCACGCCTCCCCCTTCTACGCGCAATATCCGACTGCACCCTTCCCCTTCTTCCATACCTCGAACATCGCCGACCCACCTCATCTCCGACCACCGGAGATAGAGCACCGGTTCCTCGTCTCCCCTCACCCTCACGGAACCCCATGTCGCTTGCACTCGCCTTTCTATATGCTTCGGCTACGCTACTAACCTTGCAGGGCTCTGTTCGCTCAATGATCGGAGATCGGCCGGAGCCGATTTCATCGAGATAGCCATCATCAGCCAAGCGTCGACGAGCGACACCAGAAGCTTCTGGACCGTCCCCGAGTCACCTGCTTCTCCGACGATCCTTCTTTGAGCTCGGGGGAGGTCTACTGTGATCGAGAGTGAGCGGCGGAGGAGGAGCTCCTTCGCCGGAGCTCCAACGTCGCCGCCAGCTGAAGCCCGAGAACGAAGCACAGTTGCCGTTGGATGGACCAACCCCAGCGACCATCCAATGACCATGATAGAGCCACGTCGACGTCGTCCTTCAGCTGTTGGATCTGTTCGATCCAACGGACCGCGATGGAGCCACGTGGCATCATCAGAACGCGCCCGAGCCTTCGTCTCCGTACCTCCAGGTTCGGTTGCTCCGAGCCTCCACCGAGCCTGCACCGAGCTTCGAATCGTCCGAGCCTGGCCGAAGCTGCCCCGAACCTCTGCCGAGCCTGCCCTTCGTCCGAGCCTAGATAGCACGTGCATCGCACGTGCTATTCTGGGTAAATTGCAGAGATGCCCATATCTTCTCCAGAATTGCAGAATGGTCCTGCGTCACGTGCAGATCACACGCACGGTGGGTAATTTGCAATTATGCCCTCGCGGGTTTTAATAATTGCAAAAATGCCCCTGTGCGTGTGGGTCATTTTCAGGGAAGGTCCCGAACTTTATTTTTATTACATTTTCGTCCCTCCCAGGGACCTGTCTGCTAGTTTATTTCAAGTTTTCTTTCATTTATGCCCTTGTCTTCCATATTGCATATCTTAAGCACCGAACCTCTGTTTTAGTTGATTTCAGTTTCGTTTGAGAGCTTGTTCGATGTACTTTCTTATGGCATGGTTAATCTTTCATCTTAGAGACTTGATTTTTAATGAAATATTATGGTTCTTATTATGTACTCATGCTTGGCTCACTTTGTCGATTAGCTCTGACACTTCAAATAAATCTGAATTTGACTCTCATTAACCTGCTCATTATATTTATTCTGATTTTTGGGCATATTTTAATTTCATTACATGGCATTTATGTGCATTATAAAAATTGATAAAAAAAATGCATGTTTATTTTTAATGCATTGTCATGTGTTGTGTCTCTGCATGTTTTGACCTATATGCTTTAATTCAACACTTGAGTTAAACACACTTAAATCCGATTAATACGAGAGAGGCTCGTGTCCCTGAGTTCGACCTTGGTTTCTTGCCAAGTAAAATAAATCACGATCACCTCATTTTGATTGACCATCGCATATCTTTAAATGAGGTGATCTCTTTGACGACCGAAATCAGCCCGACTGCACCAACATTTCCAAGTGCTAATATAGCATTATTAAAGGGCCGATTTTGCGGCTCGTCAAATGGCGCCGTTGCCGGGGACACGGCTCATTTCTTTTATTTTTTGGATTTTTGTGTGTTTAATTTAGTGTTCCTTTTTATAGGTCAATTAACCACATATTTTGCATATAAAATTTTTTCTTTCTTATTTGATCTCTAACAATTGTTTATGTGGCAGGGGCCCTTGATGGATCAAGGAGGCGAGGAGCAGGGCGTTCCCCGCTGCGAGGAGCCGCAGGAGCATACTTGGAGCAAAGGAGGAAGAAAAGAAAAAAAAATGTGTCGTATTTTTTGTTGCATTTTATTTTAAATAATTCGTCTTTTACAGCGGTCTTCGATCGAAGACTCGCGATTGTAATCGAACGACCGTGGTTGTGTGGGGATCGTCCCCACTTGAGTGTCGACCTAGGATAGGCACGCGGCTCTCCGAGCTCTTTTTAATTTTTCCATAGTTTCTACGTGCTTGATCGTAGGTAGGACACACTAATTTATAGACGCACTTAATCTCGCATCACTTAGCTAAAATTAATGAAGATCAATCACCGCTAATAGATGCATGATTAGGTGCGGCTTTTTCGACTTGCATACATGTTGGATTGGATTTTCAAAACGGCCCCAGTTTCTTCGCGGCTTTTATCGTCAAATCACTGCATGATTTCTCACTTAGCCTAGATCGCGTTTTTCTTCATCGAATACATGTTTTTCACGGCTTTCATTTCCTAGATTGATCACCTAGGATTAATGGAAAATGGAATGAACGGTAGATGATGATTTTCTGATTGATGTGCTAACCTTAATTCAGTGATAATTTAAAATAAAATTGGGACTGTTAATTGCAAGTCAACCAAAAATGGAGTAAAATTCGGTTTTGGGAGAGCAACACCCGCGCACCTTGATTTTCAATTCACATTTTCTTCGCGTAATTATTTAACGTTTTATCACCAATAAAACAGACAAGATAATTAACCAACCTTGGTTGGTTTCATGTGTGAGTTGGTGAAACTAAGGGTTTGCTTGCTTGACTTGAGCCTTTGTTGCAACACACAACCCTAAAACCTTAAGTCACTCCATTTCATCTCCAAAGATTCAACCGCGCACTTGTAAATTCATCCCTCTTCTTCGTTCACCTTGGGTTCCTTCCAACATCAATCCTCATCTTTATACTTAGGCTAATCTCAGCCTAAGTATAGGGGGGACCCAAGTCCCCGTGATTTTCTCTACTCTTCCTTTCTTGCCTTTATACTTAGGTTATTTCTAACCTAAGTATAAGGGGGCCCCTCTTAGCTCCCGTATATTCTTCTATATTTAAACGGACCTATGTACTTGTAACATCTAGTGCTATGAGGACATAGCAAAGTTTAAGTATAGGGGGGTATACCGTATATACCGTATATTTACTTTAGCTATAATCTGAAAAATTTGAAAAATTTAAAACTTTTTGGCTAAGGTAAAATTCATTGGACTAAGAGAACTCAAAGGATTTCGCGGTTTTTCGATATTATGTTACACTATTTTATAGAAATATTTTCGAAAATGTTTTTTGAAAATGTTTTGAAAACTTTTTTTATTTTGTGTGACATGGTTTTGAAAAATCGCCATCTCTTTTCAAGGAATGTCGAGTCTAACTTGTGTTTTAACCTTCATTAAAATCCATAAAAAAATGAGAAAAACCGCAAAACCCTTTAAGAGTCATTTGTGACTACTAAACCCAATTAAGTCAGCCGTGTTCAGTGAGGGTTCGCCCTTAGCAGATTGGATGGTTTAGAAGACATCGCGCAAGGCCCCGTCCTCAAGCAACGGGCTTCGGCCTGTACTTACATCCATACTGGCTGAATTGCGGATGCTCAATTGAGTTTAGGAAGTTCTAATATCTCTTGGAGTTCAAAAAAAAATGAAATAAAAGGTGTCTTGTTTTTAATGAAAAAGTTGGATTAGTCCTCTACACTTTCACTTTCACCCAGGATCTGAAGTGGTCAAGAAGACTTAGCTTTTAGAAGTCTTTGAGATTTTAGGTTAACCAGCCTTAGCCATCAGGGTCTTAGACTTAATCATCCACATTCCCCTAAGTTTCTAGATCTGCATGCTATATTCCATGCTTAGTCTCAGACAGAAAGAATATGATCAGCACATCACATACACGACTGCGGTTTTTGATGAGATGAGTTGATTTTTCACCTAAGGGATTGGGATGAGGAAGTCGAGTTTGGATTTGATCTAATGATGCTCGAGGATGGGATAAAATCTTTGGAGGCTTCATGAAACCTGAGTGTCAGCAATATTAGCCAGTATGAGAACTTGATTCTTATACTAATCTCTTGACATTAACCTAAGTGCCTGGGTGTGAAAAATAAATAAAAAATGTTGATCAGTGTGCGCCAACTCTTGGTAAAAGCAGTGGAGCTAGCCACCAATTATACAAGTCAATGAAATTAAAAGAAAAGCTCTCATTCCACCAAAGTCAAATATCAAAGAGCTTCCACCAAAGGCGAGCACTCCCAACCATTTCAAAGTGTCCACTTGGACCACCGCTATTAGGACCAGGAGTCGGGCTTGCACCAAAAAAGGGCTCTGCATCGTAAATGCTACAAGTCTGGGTGTCGAAGGTACGATAGGTACTCAAAAGAGACACACCCCGGTGTACTCCCAGGAAAACAAGTGCAGACGGCTCCAACTTCTCTTGACGGACGCACTGATCAACACCAAAAAAAATGTGTTGCGTAAAAAGGCACTAGAGAGAATCCTTGTTCCAATGAGAGGGAGAGAAGAATTGACACAATCCCATGCCCTCCATTTCTGGCCTACCATCTACATTTTCTAAGTCTGACAACTAAAGAGACGGTGGACTGAATGCAAGATTTGATTTATTCCCTAGTGCTGAGGATTGGGTCCTTAGGAGATTTTCTCGAACCAAGATTTTGGGTGACAAATTGACTCTACTCTCAGAATTGCAGTCAACACTAAACTCATATCCTTTAGTTTATATGTACATCAGAGAGAGTCTAGAAAAATAGAGGAATTGGAAGCCTCTTGATTAAGGCTGGGTTGAACTCTAGAATTTTGGATCTCTGAAGCCGAGTCGACTTGATCAGATTGGATCCTGTATTCACATGCACAAGGGGGTTAATCCAACTTAGTCATTCTTTTTGATGCTCAAGGACGAGCATAGTTTAAGTATAGGGGGGTGATGAACCTCAGTTTCATCATCTTTATTTATTATAATTAACCCCCTTGCTTAATGTTTTGTCAATAAGTCCCTGTTATTGTCTAATAATTAAAAGAGCCCTAAATAAATTAAAAACCACAAAAAAAATGGCAAAACAAAAATCAGTGGTATTTTTAGACTTAAAAATACCCTCAAAAATATTTCGGGCCCTTGTTTGATTTCATTTCCAGTTTTGGTCAACATGAAACTTGTAGATCTCGTCAAGATCTACAACTTTCATGTTTTGAGTTTTCTCAAATTCGGCCAATATAGCCCTCAAAAATAAGAAAAATCTTTCTAATAATCTGATTGGGCCACGTGGCCCAATCTGGGGGCGCCACGTGGCCCGCCTCCTTTGTCTTTTCCGCCTCTCCTACCGACCGTTGGATCGGCCTCTTGATCCAACGGCCCAGGCCTCTCCACGTAGCCGCCTTTTCCTAGCCGTCAGATTTCCCCCGCGCTTCATCCTCACCATCCCTTAGCGCCGCGACCACATGACGCCACGTGGCATCTTAAGCGCCCTTCGATCGCGTCCCAGATCTCTCATCACAGCCGTTATCTCCTGGGCCAATCTCATCCATCCGATCGACCCCTTGGTCCCATCCAAGCCATTCGCTACCGCCTCTCTTACAGCCTGCCACGTGGCAGCACCCGATCCCGTCGATCGCATCGCCCAGATCTTATCCTGGCCGTCGCTCCGCGCCTTACTCTCCACCGTTGGATCTCCAGATCCAACGGTCAGGAGACCGTCGTCAACCTCCAGCAGACTCCCTCTCGCACACGATCTCCACTCGCACACCTCGCCCCCTTCCCATTTTCTCGCCCTCACCAGCCATCATCTCCATGCGCCCACTACCCCATGACCTTCTCCAGTCAACCGTAACCCTCGCGAGCACCACCTCCACCCACGGAGCTCTCTCCACGCTCCCCATTTCCTCCTCGAAACCCACGTCTCCACCATCATTTCCGCCATCTCCGCCCTTCAAATAAGCCGCTTCCCCCTCCATTTGCCGTCGTCCGCCTTTACATGGGGTCTCGCCCAGCCCTCCGCCACCTCCCAGTGACAGGGGGAGGTGGCCGGATAGAGCGAAGACGACGAGGCCCCTGGTGAGACCCTCCGCCTTCGACGGCGGAGCTGCGGCGACCTATAGCCGCCCGAGCTCGCTGGGAGGCCGCCCAGTACGTTGCGAAGACCCCGAGCTCCTCTCGGAGCTCAAGCCCAGGCCCTTCGACCGCCATTGCCCAGGTAAGGTCTCTGATCTTATTTTGTTTTTCTTCTTCTTTTTGCCTAATTTTCTTAGCCTCTTCACGCTCTTTCCCGCTCCGATGGTCACTCATTTAGCTCCGCCACGCCTCCCCCTTCTACGCGCAATATCCGACAGCACCCTTCCCCTTCTTCCATACCTCGAACATCGCCGACCCACCTCATCTCCGACCACCGGAGATAGAGCACCGGTTCCTCGTCTCCCCTCACCCTCACGGAACCCCATGTCGCTCGCACTCGCCTTTCTATATGCTTCGGCTACGCTACTAACCTTGCAGGGCTCTGTTCGCTCAATGATCGGAGATCGGCCGGAGCCGATTTCATCGAGATAGCCGTCATCAGCCAAGCGTCGACGAGCGACACCAGAAGCTTCTGGACCGTCCCCGAGTCACCTGCTTCTCCGACGATCCTTCTTTGAGCTCGGGGGAGGTCTACTGTGATCGAGAGTGAGCGGCGGAGGAGGAGCTCCTTCGCCGGAGCTCCAACGTCGTCGCCAGCTGAAGCCCGAGAACGAAGCACAGTTGCCGTTGGATGGCCCAACCCCAGCGACCATCCAACGACCATGATAGAGCCACGTCGACGTCGTCCTTCAGCTGTTGGATCTGTTCGATCCAACGGACCGTGATGGAGCCACGTGGCATCATCAGAACGCGCCCGAGCCTTCGTCTCCGTACCTCCAGGTTCGGTTGCTCCGAGCCTCCACCGAGCCTGCACCGAGCTTCGAATCGTCCGAGCCTGGCCGAAGCTGCCCCGAACCTCTGCCGAGCCTGCCCTTCGTCCGAGCCTAGATAGCACGTGCATCGCACGTGCTATTCTGGGTAAATTGCAGAGATGCCCATATCTTCTCCAGAATTGCAGAATGGTCCTGCGTCACGTGCAGATCACACGCACGGTGGGTAATTTGCAATTATGCCCTCGCGGGTTTTAATAATTGCAAAAATGCCCCTGTGCGTGTGGGTCATTTTCAGGGAAGGTCCCGAACTTTATTTTTATTACATTTTCGTCCCTCCCAGGGACCTGTCTGCTAGTTTATTTCAAGTTTTCTTTCATTTATGCCCTTGTCTTCCATATTGCATATCTTGAGCACCGAACCTCTGTTTTAGTTGATTTCAGTTTCGTTTGAGAGCTTGTTCGATGTACTTTCTTATGGCATGGTTAATCTTTCATCTTAGAGACTTGATTTTTAATGAAATATTATGGTTCTTATTATGTACTCATGCCTGGCTCACTTTGTCGATTAGCTCTGACACTTCAAATAAATCTGAATTTGACTCTCATTAACCTGCTCATTATATTTATTCTGATTTTTGGGCATATTTTAATTTCATTACATGGCATTTATGTGCATTATAAAAATTGATAAAAAAATGCATGTTTATTTTTAATGCATTGTCATGTGTTGTGTCTCTGCATGTTTTGACCTATATGCTTTAATTCAACACTTGAGTTAAACACACTTAAATCCGATTAATACGAGAGAGGCTCGTGTCCCTGAGTTCGACCTTGGTTTCTTGCCAAGTAAAATAAATCACGATCACCTCATTTTGATTGACCATCGCATATCTTTAAATGAGGTGATCTCTTTGACGACCGAAATCAGCCCGACTGCACCAACATTTCCAAGTGCTAATATAGCATTATTAAAGGGCCGATTTTGCGGCTCGTCAAATGGCGCCGTTGCCGGGGACACGGCTCATTTCTTTTATTTTTTGGATTTTTGTGTGTTTAATTTAGTGTTCCTTTTTATAGGTCAATTAACCACATATTTTGCATATAAAATTTTTTCTTTCTTATTTGATCTCTAACAATTGTTTATGTGGCAGGGGCCCTTGATGGATCAAAGAGGCGAGGAGCCGCAGGAGCATACTTGGAGCAAAGGAGGAAGAAAAGAAAAAAAAATGTGTCGTATTTTTTGTTGCATTTTATTTTAAATAATTCGTCTTTTACAGCGGTCTTCGATCGAAGACTCGCGATTGTAATCGAACGACCGTGGTTGTGTGGGGATCGTCCCCACTTGAGTGTCGACCTAGGACAGGCACGCGGCTCTCCGAGCTCTTTTTAATTTTTCCATAGTTTCTACGTGCTTGATCGTAGGTAGGACACACTAATTTATAGACCAACCTGGTTGGTCCACGTGGACCAACCAGGAAAAATCCCTTGTAAAATCAATAAAAAATAGTAAATGTTATTATTTTATTTAGGTTATTAAATAAAAAGTGTTTGTAATTTTATAAAATATTTTATGGTAATTTTTATTTATTTTTAGGAGGTATAATTTTATAAGTTTCCTTTTATGCCCTTTATAGGTATAATACTTATATATTTTATTAATTGATTTTTCTTTTGTGTATTTTAATTTTATTCTTTTTATTTATTATTTTATATATTTGTAAGATACTTTTATACACATAAATAAATTTTTATTTTATTTTTCTGAATTGTTTTGTATATTTAATAAAATATAAGTATGTATTGTATAGGTATATCTATAGGTATAATTCCTATGTATTCTATATACAAGTATTTTTATTTTGAGTTTTATTTAGGTTTTTATTCTGATTTTAATGTACAACTATATTATAAATAATATTTACAAAATTATAAAAATATAAAAATACAAAAATAATGAATAAATAATAAATTGAATATTTTAATCTGTACACTTATACAATGAGGGTCCAAAACTCAACTTTCAAACCGTAGCTCCGCCAAATATGAAACCACTGCCATTAAATAGCTTATTTTATTCTATATACAATTAAAGGTGAGTTCGCTGCATTTGGAGTTTTCATATGTGAGATACGGGTCTGGGAAGTTGGGATTCTGGATTTTTATTCAGACCATAACTTTTTATCTATATATTGTTTTTGAATGAAATCAATTTTGTATTTTTCTATATAAAATTATCTACAACTTTCATGTACAAAGTTTCTTTATTTGATGTATAAAAGTGAAAACAAAAATAGGTCCTAAAATGAATAAAGAATGAATAGAAAAACATGTATTTTCTTGGTGTTTTTACTCTTATCTCCCCCTACTTTATTCCTTGTCGACCTATTCATCAAGATGCCTAGGTCTCGGGGTTTCGGGTCATAAAATATTTACAATATTTTATTCTTTCTCTTTTCTTTTATTTATTCTATAATTTTGACTTTAATTACAGTATTTTATACACTATTTACATGCACATGCATGAATGCTAATATGCTCTAATTATGGGTATTTACAGGCATTTGCTAGGATTTTTGAGGCCAAAATGATAATGTGGATTCATCACCCGTGGAGGGGGGTGGAAGTGTGGAGTGGAGTGAAGGGTACTCGGCCGGAGGTGCACTCCGGTGAGGTGGTCGTGAGTATGATTCAATGGGCGAAATGGAAAAGTAATCGGGTGATTATGATCCTAAGGGTACGTGGAAGAAAAAGTGCGAAGAAATTAGAAGGAAAGGGGAAACTTCGAAGGCTTTAGACCTGAGGTAGGAGGTACCTCGACGACGAGCTTGCGGGAGGTGGTGGAGATGCCTCTGACCTCCTTCGCCTTGGCCGACGACACAAGACTGGAGCTGTCACCTCCAGGTATCTGTGGAGCTCGAAAGAGATGAAGAAAGGTGGACCAAATGGACTCAAAATATGAATGGAAAGTCGAGGCACAATATAAGGGGTTGACGGACAGGTGGGGAAGAATGAGGCGCAGCGTCTGTCACATCGATCCATTGATCGAGGTTTCATCTGGGCGTGGGTGCCCATTGAACGAGGAACAAAAGTCATGAAGAGTCATAGCCGAGAAGGTGCAAGGAGGATCCTCAAAAAAATCGAGAAACAAGGTCAAAAATGATGTTCTGACAAGGCCACAGTCACTGGGTCCGAGAGTTGACCCGAGGTCAACTCTCCAGCCCTCCTGGTTGGTCCACGTGGACCAACCAGGAAAAAACCTGGGTAAAATCCTTGTAAAATCATTTAAAAATAACAAATTAATTTATTAATTTTTGGTTATTAAATAAAATATGTTTATTATTTTATAAATTATTTTAATGTGATTTTTAATTATTTTTATGAGGTATAGAAATACAAGTTACCTTTTTAGGCTTGTATAGGTACATATATATATTATTTTATTTTTATTTTATGAATTTAATTTATTTATTTTTGTTTATTATTTTATAAATTTATGAAATATTTTTATACACTTAAATATATTTTTATTTGATTTTTCTAAGGTGTTTTGTACACTTAATAAAAAAAAAGTGTGAATTATTTAGGTCTGTGCGTAAATGAGGAATGAGACTCAGATGCACCTGGTCCTATGGTGGGAAAGTTTCAGACCAAGAAGGCTCAGGGTTGAGAAGGAATTTCAAAGTACCATAGAGACTTTAGTCGAACCCGATCATAATCAGGCTCCTTGAGCGCACACTTCTTCTCTTTAGGTTTAGGTGTGCGGACAATGCTTTTGCGGGTGAGAGAACTAGCTTTCGGGATGAGAGAGGGCTTTTGGCTGCTCATCTCGCACGGCTCCTAGGCAGCAACACGCGTCTTTATAAGACCTACTACCTCTAAAGGCGGAGGAGAAGACGGACGGGACTACTATTATCTGAATGACATTATACTCGTCGTGGTCTCTGTCTCTGAAGGACGCTCATGCATCAACTTCTGTGGAAAAGAGCCTTCTAAACAACTCGGCAGAAGGTCAATGAAAGTTCAGTTTTCCACGGTCGATCTTCCCGAAGCAGACCTCTCGACTCACCTCTATCTCTATATTTTGAGGGCTTGAAAAACCTGGATTCCCGGATTCATTCTCGTCCGTTTTCACACGTTATTGAAGTTTTTTTCGAACTAGGCTCTAATAGGGCTCGGTTGCATTAGATATGAAAAGTCGATTTGAGGGCCGTTGAATTCCTCGGTACGGTCATTCGGGAAGTCCCTCCGAGGACGACTCCCATCCCATTCTTGCGAGAGCTGGAGAAGCGTCTACGGGTAAAGCTAGTTTGTGAATCGCCCAGTCGTCTGAGCATACCCCTGTGCTTTGACCTCTCGGTCGTATGTATATATATATATATAGAAGAGGAATGAATAGACCCGTCAGACGAGCCCAAAACAAAAGTCGGTATTGGATGTATTTCTTCACTCACCACACGAGACATGCGGAGGATACAACAGTAGATCAGAGCGGATAAGACACATAGGCGCATAATCAAGCAGAAATTGGCAATTTTGAGCTACGATGCCCATCCAACGTTATCCCATAAGCAAGAACTGACTGCCGGTGACCTGTGTCGCTATCCTTTATACCTAGGTGTTATATTTATACAAGTAATTTATTTTATATTTTCTTTAAGTTTTTGTTCTGATTTTAATATACACATAAATTATAAATAATATTTACAAAATTATAAAAATAAGAAATTATAAAAATAAAGAATAATAAATAAAATGATTATTTTAATCTGTATAAGTATACAACAGGGGTCCAAAACTCAACTTTCAAACCGTAGCTCCGCCAAACGCGAAACCACCTTCACTAAATAGCTTATTTTAAATTATGTACAATTAAAGGTGAGTTTGAAGCATTTCAAGCTTTTATTAGCAAGATACATGTCTGGGAAGTTGGGATTCTGGAATCTTATTCATATCATAACTTTTTATCTGTATATTATTTTTATGTAAAATCAATTTTATATTTTTCTATATTTTGTAATCTACAACTTTCATGTACAAAGTTTCTTTATTTGAAGTATAAAATGTGGAACCAAAAATAGGTCCCAAAAAGTATAAAGAATGAATAAAATCTTTATTGTATTCTGGCCCTTATCTCCCGCTACTTTATTCCTTGTCGACCTATTCATTGAGATGCCTAGGTCTCGGGGTTTCGGGTCGTAAAATATTTACAATATTTTATTCTTTTTCTTTTCTTTTATTTATTCTATAATTTTGGCATTAAAAGCAGTATTTTATATACTATTTACATGCACATGTATGAATGCTAAGATGCAAGAATTAAGGGTATTTACACGCATCTACTAGGGTTTTTGAGGCCAAAATGATAGAATAAAGATGATGAAATGAAGTCTGAACAAATTTCTAGCTAATTATCCATCTTCGATTTCAAGAAGAATACAAGCTATGAACATGCCCGATTAAAAAAGAAGCTAATACTACGGTACACGTAAATGTACGGAATCAACTCTCACATACAATGCAATAAAACCCCTTTGAATAGATTCACCAACTCAACACGTGAAAGTTGTAAGAGTTCATCCTTCTTTATCTTGTAAATTTCAATCGGTGATTCAAGCAATCTTGTACAAGCACACAAGGAGTCTCCTACTACACCCAGTTGAAGTCTTATAAGCCCTCAATCAATATTCCTTGGCTACATGGTTCAATATAACAACATAAAAGGAATTTATAAACATAGACAACCAAAATGTATTTCTAAGGTCTAAGGAAACCACTTATAACTCCCAAAATCCACGAGAGTTAGAACTGGAGACTTAGGGTGGAAGTCAAGGGTTTTGAGCTCTGACATTAGGGATCTGTCCTCACCAACTCTATTTGGGAGTAAGTACCTGCGTACAATGAGGGTTTTACTAACTGTAATACAAGGTTGTTTTTATTCCAAATTATTTGAAGTCAACTTGCATAATTCAGTCACAATTTAAAGAGATGGTTATCACTTGATTAAGGTGTCCACAAAATATTCGCCTAACATACAATCCCTTTTTCCATTATCTTTAAGATGACAAAAATTGAGGGTGAAGACGAAAAACGGACAGTAGGCAGAGATCAATGATTCATGCAGTTGTTTATGAATACTTACTAAGATTTCCAGCACTTTCTTTGTGGATGCAAGACTGAATTTATAAAATATATTCTATATGATGCAAGTCGAGGAAATGTCGCACCAAGCATAAGTTCTATTAGAGATGAAGAATAGTAATTAATGTCACAAGATAGAATGTATCTTATGTACATATCAATGAATCTCCTAAGATTTAGTGAATCTATTGAGAAATAATTGTATGTCCTAAGTTACGATATAGACTAAGCAAAAATTGGATTCATCAGTTGGCCGCCTCAGAGCAACAAAATACTCTTTTTAGAGCACAGATGGGCCAACTAAATGTGGGAATAGACGCACCTATGGATGCGATGTACAATCTTGGGCAGTATCAGAATTTGAATTGGTTAAGTCCCACCCGACCAGATATTGAATATGAATTGAAGTTGTGCTTTCTCACTCAACTAGTGAAATACAATGGGAATACCCACGAGGAACCATACACATTCCTAAGGGACTTTTAGCTTGTCTATGATAACCTCAGTTATCCTAGGTTTAACCAAGACTACATAAGGATCAAAGCCCTTCCTTTTGCAGTGGGAGATAAGGTAGATTGCTGGATAAAGAATACGGGGGTAGTTATAACTACCTATACACAGTTTAAGGTCATATTCTTAAAGAAGTTCTGCCCTTTGAGTAGAACTAATCAGATGAGGACTCGTATCACTGGCTTCTTCCAACTTCCAAATGAACCATTTTGTGACATATGGGAGTGGTTCAAGGATATATTGTAGAAGTGTCCTTGTCATGGTATGGAAACTACAATATTGGTCCAGTCATTATACAATGGTCTCAATCTTGAGATGCAGGGTTTAATGAACGATGCCTATGGAGGCATCTATAGTTCACATGGAACGAATATTGTATAGAAGGTATTCGAACATATGGCTGAAACAAGCTGTTCATAGATTGCCTGCAGGGCGTATATCGAGTCCTCTTTTTCACTCTTATCGAAAGAGAGGGGAAAGAACGTTGTATTCGAACTTGTTGAGGACATGATTCCTAGTATGGGAATCATTGTAGATAAGTTGAGTTTGGTTGAGCGAATCGACAAGAGGATGAACGAGTTGGAGAGCTTGTCTAAGATCCCTAAGCAGATGGAGGAACTTTCTGAGAGGTTATCCAAGATGAAGATATCTGTCGTTTCTGCATCTTCTGCTCCCATCTACCATGTACATCATGTACAGGAGCAACCGATGTCAGGGCCCCAGACATGGGTAGATGACCAATCCTTTGGCCAACCTTGCTAGCAGGAGCCGTCTGCGGAGATGGTTTAAGAGGAGTCTCCTTAGATGTGGTAGGTGAATGGTGTATGGTATACACGTGACCTTGCCACTAGACATTCAAGTATGGGGGCCGTCAACGGTACCAGCATTCTCCTACTTCCATAACACTAGCTTTACTCCCACACCACTTCCTGCACAACCGAGTCTTGGAGCCTACCACTCCCAACCATAGAGGCGATCATCTGTGCATCAATAGCAATATCAGTCAGGCCAACAGGGTCCGGCCTTTTAGAGTTACCCACAACAACAGTAGTATCAGGGCTAACATGGCCACTTTTCTCGTTTTTCTACCTACCAGCATGGACAACCTAGGCAGAACCTAAGCTTACAACATTCTTCTTCAGGTCCTACATACATCAAATAACAGATTCTTGAGGAGCTTTGTTCCTATAGGAATGAGATTCAGGATATGAGAGTTGATATCAACCGCTTATCCTGATGGCAAGATAAGAGATCTGCACCAACTACCTCCATTTTCTCCTAGGTTCAGGCTAACCCCAATAACATGAATAAGACACATCAACAACACTATGGTCAGGTATACTGCTTTGATTCACCTTAATTTGAGCACGATATCCTCTCATTTGATAATGTCAATCATATGTCACTCAGGCATGAAATGTCTGTGATCGTACCTGATCGGGCACGTGATATGGAGGAGGATATATCTGCACCAACTACACCACTTAAGGAGACCTTAGAGGATGAGGAGGACGAGCATCGTCAGACGTAACAACCACTTCATTAGCCATGGAAGAGGTTATTGGAGGGCATAGAGGGAATGAGAGTATATACGCACATCGTGATGGAGATGTAGATGTGGAGTCCACGGAGGACCTTCCACCTTCAGTTGAGGAGGATATATCAACAACATACACTCCCCAACCTATCGTAGACACAAAAATTTTAAATTCCAAGTTATGTAATAAAGTTTCATGTAAGAATAAATCGGTTTCTAAGACAAAGAGAAGCGTGTTTTAGTTTATGATTCTGATTCTCCATCATCTTCTTCTTAGTATACAATCCCTTTCCCTCATTCTCTTAAGATAGGAAATCATGTCTTAAAAAAGATTCAGAAAGATGGCCCAAAAATGACACGCATTTGCAATCAAAACATCACGGTGAATGTTCCATTTGATACGTATGTGGAAAATAATCCTACACTTCAGAAGTACCTTAAGGTGCGATGCATGCCTACAAGGTGTAGCAGGAAGAAACCAAACAACTACTACTATGTATTGTATCAAGAGCCAGTAGCTATCGATAAAGAAGAGAGATATGAGTGCACATTATGTGGTCAGTAAGATAGATAATACCGTGTTTGTACACATTCTCCTAGATAACGGTACGTCTATTAACCACCTACCTCTAACTTTGTATGAGAGACGGGAGTTAGTGCCTCTCAGAAAATCAAGGGCCATACTTCAGTTCACTGATAAAACTACAAAGAGGGTTAAGGGTGAGGTTAAGAACATTATCATTAGGATTACGAGACAATAATACATGATGGATGTCACTGTCCTTGATATGGAAATCTCCAATCATTGTAAAGAATCCCAGATCATTATAGAGCGGCCTTTCCTTAGGATCATTGGAGATTCATTTGATTATCAGTCTGGGATGATGAAGTTCCGATCTCTAGGTGGAGAAGTGGAACTTGAGATGCAGCAGACGAAGTGGCAGAGACATGATTCAGAGACAAGCATAGACTACTCTTCTTCTGAGGTAGGGTGCAGTGTGATATGCATAGTTGGGCCATGGAAACAAAACCTAGTAGTATTGAGCGGAATCCTCTCATCTAAAGAGGACAATGTTCACGATGTAGTTTGCCAGGTGATGCCGAGCTTCTTGATTAGTGCACCCCCATATTCCCTTTATGATACAGAAGTCTCTATGGACTTATCAGTTCCCTCTTTCACGGAACAATCAAGGGTTGGGGTTGAATAGTCATATGCAACTTTAATCGACATATCGAGGATCTTTGGAGATCCAACTCAAAACACATCAAAGTTGGTGGAAAGTACAACACAGTCAGATCCATCTCCATGCAACATGGAAACATATTCAGATATGGTAAAGCCAGATTTACTTGATGATACTTCTTCGCCAGAGCTGAAGTTATTGCCTCCTACATTGAAGTATACATTTCTTTCCAGACCCAAGTATATATTTCATGTCATCATTAGTTCTAAGTCAACTATAGAACATGAGTCTAGATTGTTGAAAGTCTTAGAGAATAACTGCAAGTCAGTAGGTTGGACAATGCCGGATCTCGTTAGGATCAACCATGCTCTCTATTCACACCATATATATGTTGAGGATAAGTCTAGACCTTCTCATGAATTCCAAATAAGATTGAATCCAAGTATAAGGGAATTCTTTAAGAAAGAAATTGAAAAGTAGTGTGGAGCAAGCTTTATATACCCTATCTCTAACTCCAAATGGGTGGCCCCATTACACGTTATTACGAAGAAGTTGGGATTTCAGATGATTTTAAGACTTCTGTAGTTCAGACTTCTTGATTTAGAGTGAAATTTAACTCAAAGTTTAACAATTCTCGTTCACTAGGGTATAAGACTTAATAACTTGAACTCCCTAGTTTGAAAGATACACTTGCTATAGCATGTAGAGTCTATGTTCTCAAAAGAATATGACCATCACTACACTTGCACAATTGCATAATCATTGTGATGAGTCGATGTTTAGACCAAGGAACTAGATCAGAGGTTTGAATTTGGACTTGTTTAATTGATGCTCGAGGATGGTATAAGATTAAGGACTGCTTCATGAAACTTGAGTGTCAGCTATTTAGCGAGTATGAGAACACAGTTCTAATACTATCATGAGTAAAACCTAAGTGCCAGTGTGTGTAAAACCTTAAAATTGTTGTTGAGTATGCACCAACTTGGTAAAAGCAGTGGAGCTAGATAAAATGAAAAGAGAAAAGAAAAATATTAGAAAGAAAAACTCATACATTCCAAGAAAAATTCAAAGATCTTATGTAAATGGCGAGCGCTCCCAACCTTTTCAAAGTGTCTACTTGTACCAAATTAATTAGGACATATGAATCGGAATGAGTATAAGAAAAGGACACTTCATCGTTAGCAATAGAAGTCTGAGTGTCGAAGGTATAATATACCCCAATGTATCCTAGAAAAACAAGTGCAGACGACTCAGACTTCTCGACGGACATACTGATTAACATCAAAAATACATGTGTGTATTAATAAGGCACTCAAGAGATCCTTGTTCCTATAAGGGGATAAAAGAAATGACACAAACCTAAATCCTCTATACTTGGCCATTCCATCTCACATTTTCAGTCTGACAACTAAAGCGATAGTGGAATGAAGTGAGACTCTATTTATTCCCTAGAGTTGAGGGTTGGGTCCTAAGGATGATCTTTTAGCTTGGAACTTCAAGTAAAGTTGAGACTCTGCACTTGTGCATGTTATTCACACTAAAATTCATACTCCTTATATATATGTATACAGAGAGAGGTTGATAATTAGGGGAGTTAAGTTCCTTTTGAGTAAGACTTGGTTGAACTTAGAATTTGAGAGTCACATGAAACTCATGTCCTGAATGTCAAGTCTTGTATCTCACATGCACAGTCAGGCATTCAACTCACTTATTCATTCTTTATTTGCTCGAGGACGAGCAAAGTTTAAGTATATGGGGTGATGAATCTCAGATTCATCATTGTTATTTGGACTAATTATCCCTCTATCTTAAACTAACCAATTAACTTAATAACTAATTAACTAGATTTAGCATTTAACACCTTGTAATTAATTAAGGTTAGTTATTGTATATAAATAAGTACATAATATATGTATTTATGATTTCCTTTATTTTTGTGTTTTTCATAACTAAAAATCCTATAAAAATTAGAATAATGACGTAGATAATATATTTTATATTATTCATATAAAAAATATCAAAAAATAAAAGAAACAAAAGAAGTATTTTTATTTCTTAAAAATTTGTACGAAAATATTAAGTATGTATATATGCTGCATTTTAACTTTGAGTTCCACATGAAAGTTGTGGATCTTGAAAGGTACACAACATTCATGTTCAACATTTTTATTTTGAAGCTTTTAACTAGTTTTTATCTAATTTATACTATTTTATTTATTTTCCCTATTTTTGATTGGGCCACGTGTATATAAATAAGTATATAATATATGCATATATGGTTTTCTTAATTTTATGCATTTTTTATTGTTAAAAATCCTATAAAAATTAGAATATTAATGTATATAATATAGTGTATATTATTCATATCAAAAAATATCAAAAAGCAAAAGAAAATAAAAGAAGTGTTTTTATTTTTTAAAAATACTTATAAAAATTTAAGTATGCATATATGTCATATTTTAACGTTGAGTTCTACATGAAAGTTGTAGATCTTGAAAAGATACACAACTTTCATGTTCAACATTTTTATTTTGAAGCTTCTAACTAATTTTTATCAATTTATAAAAATTTATTTAATTTTCCTATTCTTGATTGGTCCACGTTGCCCAATCAAGAGCCACCACCTGGACGTCTTCTTTACCACTTGCACCTATTATGGGCCGTCTAATCTTGTGATCAGACAGTTCAGGTTCACCCATGATTGCCTCGTTGGTAGCCGCTTGATCTTTTTAATCAAGCAACATTAATTAATCCCCACGCACCTCATTCCCAATCATCTGATCACATGATTAGACGGATGAGGTTTGTCGTCAACCTACACACTTACAATTCCCAAATGACATGACCCTTCGATTAGCCTCTCTTCTCCCATTTTCGTCAGTTGTTTTACGTGGCTTCAGCCCATGGGACCGGTACCTAGACGAAGCCTCTTCAACCTTCTCCTTTGCCATAATCTCTATCATCAAGCTCCTCTTCACTTGAGGTAACGGGATGTGGTTGAAACTATCCCTGTGAAACCACCTGGAGCCGATCAAAACCAAGCCACCAACCTTCGTTCCCATTCATCCTCCCTTGTACGAGAGATTACCCGAGCCTCCCCTTCTTCCCTGTGGCAGAGAGAGGTAGTTGAGAGGCAAAGATGTATCATCTTCTCTGGTGAGATCCTTGGCTTCATCAGCTAAGTTGCAACACCATCAGCTTAGAACCAGTGTTGGGTTCGTGAAGCAATGACCACGAGCTTTCCTTGAGCTCCAACACAAGCGCATCTTCCATTCTCCGTTCTTCTTCACCTTCCAGATTAATTTCAGTTTCATTCTCTTCATTTTTCTATAAATTTATTCTTCAAGTACACAACACTTCACCCCTATTTGATTACACCTATACCTCCACTGATCCACACCCATCCTCATGAACCACCACGATCATCTTCTCCCCTTCTACATCACCTCCTCCACCTCTACTACAGTCACCACCTTAAACAGGTGAGTACCCAATTAGGGATTCCATCCTCTGCCCGCAATAGCCCTCCATTTCACCTCCAAATCAGTCCCAAACGAGAGTACTTTACTTCAACTATATTCTAACTTATGTAGGTATCAAGAACCACTTTGTAGGCTGGAATTTTGGAGGATGGTTGTTCATCTCCTCCACCTCCGACGAAGGTGCATCGCTTCACCATTCCATTGACTTGCAGACCATCTCTGAGACACCATCACCTTCACTGGAGGTCCCGCGAGCTCTCCAAACCTTCCTCGACGATAGAGGAGCACAAAGGAGGGAGGTGTGCTGCATAGAAGGTCTATCTTGAACTAGCCGTCGTGGCGGAGTAACTTCAATGGTGACCTACAGATACCATTGGATCTGATCGATCCAATATCCCAACAGTGCCCCGATCCACTTTTCCACCACTCCTGTCTTGGTAAAGCCAAAGCAACAGAATCAAGCCACGTGGCCTAAAACTCCAGAGCATTCCGAACCTCAGCCGCACATGCCTGGGGCATAATTCTTCTGGGGAAATAGCGCTCGTACCCCCACATGCTTCCAGTAATCACGGAGACATCCCCGCACGGGTTACTTTATAGATAAGGCCCTATCATATTTTCCTTATTGTATTTCAATCTATTTAAAACTTAAATGTGATTGTTTCTGTATTTATTTATATTTTTATTGCAAAAGCCCTGGATTAATCTTTTAATAATTGGCATATTGAATGAAATTTATCTCAATTTAAAGCTCTCTTCATACTCCTTAATTTGGTATAGATTATCTCTGATAAGCTATGTGATTTCTGAATTATTATTTGGAGAAGCTTGTTGATTAATAGAACTTGAGTTTAATGTTGTTGATGTATCTTAGTTCTCTTTAATGCTTAAATCATATCCTGATTGTTTGATTAACAGATTATTTAATTTGAAATTTAGGGAACTAATTTTTAATCATTCAGAACCTAAATGATCGATGGAATGAATTCGGCTTATTATAAACTATATGCATTGATACATTGATTTAAATTTGGAGCTTATTTTCATCATTTGAAGAGCTATCTTAATAATTTGGATTTTGTTATCAAGATATAAATTAGGAGCTTAAATTTTGTTAATTGTGTTGTATTTTGTGTAATGCATTATATCATTTTGCAAGAATTCTTTATTAACTTTCACATAAAACTCATAAAAATACATGCATACATATTGTGTTGCATTCTTGATCTATATCACTTTAATTAACTTAACTTAGTTATTTAGACCCGACTAAAATACATTAATATATCATCTCCTTACATTCGACCCTAGATTTATCCATGATAAATTTAAGCCTCGGTCTCCTCACGGAAATATATTCATCGAGGTTCTGATAAGTTGCTAATCAATCGTATTACAATGTGTGATTATTATATTAGCCTATTAGAGATTCATCAAACCATTCGATCGGTCGAGATCGAATGGTTAAGAGTACGACACATGGCAAAGAAATAAAAAGAACTAAATAGAATAATTAAAATTATAAATAAAATGATCGTTTGATCTCGCCCAGATCCAATGGTCCAAGATGGGCATGGCTGGGTTGAGTGGATGAATGGGGGGCATGGTGGCTCATTGAGCTACCATGTGTCACCTCTACAAAATTTAAAAAAACAAAGAAAAAAATCTAAAAAATAGGAAATGACCTCAAATAAAAGAGTGTTCTTTACAAAAGTTGTCCATCTCGATGAAATCTATAACTTTCTGAAGAGATCAAGACCAAGGACGCCATTTGTACAAACTCGTTTTTGGTGGAATTTTATGTATATAAAATACCATATTTTATATTTTACATATTTTTTCGTGATTTTTAATTACAGAAAAAAAATCAAATAAAAAATAAGAAAAATATATACACATTAATCTATTTTTTACTTTTATTAACTGAGAAAATATTAAATAAAATAAAAGAGACTTACGTACAAACTTTATATACATACTCAGAATGTTGTATTTTCTTTGACTTTTGAATTGTTTTGGATTTTGATTTTTACACACTAATTAAGAACACAAATCAAAGAAAATAAGTGATAAAAGAAAGAAATTAAAAAGAGTTAATTATGTACATGAGATGATAAGTCAAAATTACTAAATATGTACAATATACAAAGTGATCGCAAAGCCAATTTTTACATTTGAATTCCAATTCTTTTGAAATTGATCTCGCTTTATAGATAATTGGATGTACATTAATTCAAAAGTGAGTACAGGTTCATAGTGGACTGTATGTGAGATATATTCGATTTTATGATTTTTTAGTCTCAAACTAGGATTTGGTTTTATTTGATATATCACTACAAAAAACATAGTATCAAGGAGCATGTATATGCATGCCACTGCAGGTGTTTAAAAAGATTATCAAAGATCATACCTGAGACAATGATTGAATATTCAGTGATGGATACTCCATGTATGTATTATATCTTCCGCGTCGAAGTTAATTAATAAAGAACGAACAATCAAATATATTGTCTTAAATTAATCAGATAAAAATTCCAATGAAAAAGCATAAAAATTTTGTATGCAGACAAAACACATTAAACAATTTTTAAAAGTTCATATAAATCTAAAATACATTTTCTATTATACTATTAAAAAAAACCTAATCACTACTTATTCTTCGCCGAAAGATCTTTGAGATCAAACTCTACTTTGATTTCTTTTTCTCCTTTTTCATTTCTCTAAAGGGATTTTTACCCGACAGACCCTATAATCTTTGTCAATGACCTCTACGATCTTTGAAACATCGTAATTCCCTCCTCACCCCTGTAAACTTACGCCGTCTTACCCCACGAACCCTACCGTTAAATTGATGCATCTAGAATTAACTGCCTTGAGTTAAAAATGAGTTAATCTAACCAATCCATGATCGGACGGCTAGAATTAACCCAGAAAAGAAAAAATAATCCTCACTCCTCCCTCCTCTAACATGTTCCTCTCCCACTGCAGCACCGATGGGTCGACTAGAGGAGGTTGACGGTGGACGAGGTTGACAGGGGCCGGGTCCACCCGAGATTGACAGGGGTCGATGGAGGCGACCTGCGCTGGGGGGCTTCGCAGGTGGAGGTGGCGGGCTACGGGGGGGCTTCGAGCAGGAAGAGGGTCGGGAGGCGGTGGGCGGGGCTCCGAGTGGCACGGGGGCAGGGGGCTTCGCAGGTGGAGTCGCGGTGGGGCCTCGAGTGGGGTGGGCAGGGGAGGGGCTTCCAGGGGTGTCGAGAAGGAGAGGTCGGAGGGGTTGAGGTTGATGGAACCGCTCGACGGTACGGAGGCAAGGCCGCATACGAAGGGGAGGTTGAGGAGGAGGAGGAGAAGGTGTCCATGGGGCATCAATGGGGATGGGCATCGTCCTGCCAAATGGGAATGAGCACGGCATGGAGGTTCAAAGGAAGCCTTCGTCCGCACTTGCTCAATCTCTGCCACATCGCCCATCATCCTCCTGCTTTGCCATCTTCTCCGCCACCTCATTCTCCTTGCAATGCACGCTCCTCTGCTTCCAGCCACCGCCAACCACCTACTCGATGGAATGCCTCTCCCCCTGCTCCGCCTCACATGCCCCCTCGTCGTCGTGGGCGTGCCCGTGCCGACGTTTGCCTCCAACCCTCGCCACATCTGTATCAGCAAAGAACTGCACGGATGTTTATTGTCAACACGAAATCTCCTCCTCGTGCACATGATACTCCATGCCGTGATGATCCTGGTTCGCTGCCCATCGGTCGAGTATCCTCGACTGCCTTGCGCGTGAGGGTGAGTCTGATGAGTATCTGACCCATTCGGGGAGACGTTGAATTGTGGGTGGGCTGTCGAGAAATGGGTCGCTCCCTGGCAGCCAAGAGAAGGTAACGTATGTGGGCATCCGATCCATCATTGTTAGTGGAACATAGAAAACACAACCCACAATGGAATGGAGGTCACTTTCTTTCCAATCTTCAGAAGAACACAATAAATCCTTACCAGCTGTTGTTTTAGGAATCACAACCCACAATGGCAAATCCTTACCAGTTGTGGCTTCAGGAAAACAGAGCCAAGAGTTCTGAAATGGAAAATCCTTAGCAAGAGTTGCTTAATTCTGATTTTCAATGTTGTTATTTGTGTATGTTTCTCTAGGTGGAATACTATATCAGGTGAATACTTTTCCCGTTGATGATGTTTGGTTGATTCAAGTCTCAGATGCTCACACTCTACGAAGGTTTCACATGCAGGTGCTGCACTCTCCTGATGGTGGTCGACAACCTGTGTTGGATAATCATGTGCGGTGTTCCATCCCTGATCAGGAGATGGGTTCTCCACTAGCAAAAGAAAGGGAAGAAATCTGAAGGAATAATCTATGTTGCTTGTAAGGATTTGCTGGAACAGATTTGCTGTTGCGTGCGAGGCGGGGTCGGGGCTTCGAGGAGGACGGCGGGGAGGGTGAGGGCCGAGGGCAAGGGGATGGGAAACAGATATGAAGAGGAGGGAGAGGGGGAATGGTATTGAATGTAAATTTGGCAAACAAAATGGGTATAATGTAAAAGAATATAACGGAATCCGGTTAGTTTTAATGGGTAAACGGACGGGGGTTAACCACAGGGTCTGTAGGGCAAGGGTTAGTAAGTTTACGGGGTTGATGGAGGAATTAGGATGTTTCAAAGGTCGTAGAGGTAATTGACAAAGATTATAGGGTCTGCCGGGTAAAAATCCCTTCTTTAAACCTTGCATACATTCAGACTTCTTCTTTAGGATCAGTCTCTTTCTCCTTTCCCTCCTCTCTCTCTTCTTCTTCATTCTCCTCTTGATGCACTGGTGATCTTTGTAATCTACTGGAAATTAATAAACATAAGCAAGTAAAAAATCTCTCATCTCTTCAAAATCCATCTCCTCCAAATCTGTCTTTCTATGTGAGTCCCTTCTGACATTGAAAAATGTATCGCTCATTCTCTTCTCCATCGTAAGTGTAAAGGCTCGATGGTAGGACTCATTTCCTAAACAATGAGTAAAACGATATCTATCCTGTTTTTTTAAAAAACATCAAGTATCGAATATATATTAACAATATATTACCTTTTGAATTTAAATGTCTTATCAAAAATAAGTCGAACGTCCTCTACTGCTCAATGATGGGAATGTGACACCACTGAAACTCTATGCATGTCGTATGCAACTTGCTAATATTTGTTATTTCTTTAGCAACCATGTTGCTATTCAAAAAATCTCTATATAGAAATAGAATTAGATCATATATCTATATGGATGAAAAATTCAATGAAAATTGAATTACGAATGATATTTATCTCTCGTCCGCTGAGAGGATAGGAATCAGAATAGTAACTTCTCACCAATGACACATTCACATGCATATCCACGCTCCGACGTGAAGAAGATGGAGAAGCTGAATTCATAGAAGGATGAACTGGAATCTGGATAGGGTAGGGCTCGAGAACCTATGAGAGGATGGCTCATCGAAAAAACCTCCATACGAAGGAGGTGGAGGAACACCAAAAAACTAGTAATATGCCATGATCTAATGCATATTATCATAAACATGTCCCGAAAAGGTCGATGGAATAGAAGGCGAAGGGGACTGTGAAGAGGACGACCGACCTGATCGATATGATCCATGTGAACCTCCTCGACCAAAATAGCCATGTCTATAAAATAACATGGAAGAAATTAAACAAAAATAAAAATAAATTTGATTTATATTTTTATCGAAGTTTTTACCTTAATCTTCATTGCTTGAATATTGTAAAATATCATTATTTTCCTCATCATTGTCCTCATTAAATGAAAGCTCGTTCATATCATCCACATCTTCAATTAGATAATTATTTATTACAGTATTTTTCGCTAATGGAATAATATATCAATAATTATTATGACGGTCATATTCAGGTATGAAATCCACATCTGCGTCTTCATCCATACTGATGTCCTCCATACTTATGTAACTTCATGAGTTTATCCATACAACTTTTAAATATTCAACATTTTTCCTTTGTCGTGAGACTTGAGGAAGATAACATACTTGATCCCTTTGTGTAGCTAGGAAAAATGGTTCATATATTCATATAAATTTCCTTGCGATCACATCAACTATGTTGTTTCTTTTATCAATAACTACACAATCTTTCAGGTCATACCAATCGCATAAAAATAAATGAATATTGCTAAGTCCTTAAATATGTACTCAACTTCAAAAACTTCTTTTAGTATTCCGTAATAGTCGATACTATCATCTTCGTAAGAAGATCCACAAACAATTACCACATAATTGTGAGTACTTAAATTTCTGCTTGAATTCATCAGATGAAAATGATAACCACTAATACAACAACCATTGGACATGATATATTGAACCTTCTGAAAAGTTCTTAAGCATCCTCAACCTTTCGTCGTTGTCTGTCAGATATTTCATATGGTTCTTAAACCATTCCGAAAATTTAAGACGGTAATGATTAACAATCTGATTCTTATTCGAAGAGGGATTCTCATCATCAATTTTCTTTCCAAAAATTTAAGCTGGTAATGATTAACAATCTGATTCTCATTCAAAGAGGGATTCTCATAATCAATTTTCTTTCCGAAAATTTAAGCTGGTAATGATTAACAATCTGATTCTCATTCGAAGAGGGATTCTCATCATCAATTTTCTTTTTGAATTCCCTATTTAATATTAAAGTAAAAATACTAAGAATTCATTAAAATAAATTTAAATAAAAATATAAGATATAGATTAACTTACTCAACATGTGTTATTTCATCGCAATTGTCTGAAACATATAACTTTTTTTGAATAAACTAAACCATATAACTGAGTAGCTTCTTTCTCTTACTTTGACATCAAATGTTTTACTATTTTTCCTATTGATTGAGCTGATGGATGAAAGACGCTTATGTGATAATCTGCATATGAGAGTCTGATTTCATTTTTACTCGATATATTGTAGATCGTCTCCACTTATTCAGGAAAATACCTTGCATAAAAGGTTACTACTTCTTCATATATATATATATATATAGAACCCTCCATCATTTGGTACTTTACATTTCAGAAAGAACATAAACCTGACAAATTTAACTGTCAATAACTTATTAATTAAATATAATAAAAGAAATGACCACATATAATTTTAGCCATTACCTTTCAAATGGATGCAATCATCTATACTTGACCGCTCCACCAACCTTAGCCTCATATGGTAAATGAATCATAAGATGCTTCATCGAATCAAAAAATGTAGGCGGATACATCTTCTCCAAATTACACATTATAATTGGAATATTATCTCGAGATAACTCATCCCATCAACGTGGAGTCGTGCGGAGCATATAATCTAGAAAAATCTACTGACATCTGATAGTACATCCACAATATTTTTTGGTATCAATCTTTTTAACGCTATTGGTAAGAGTCTCTCCATAAATACTCCATCCAGACAATATTCCATATGTTGGAAAGTCATTTATCATCAACATTAAACCCCCTTTCATATTAAATGTCTGACATTTATTGGCATCGTATGTATCAACTCCGTGTATCCATAAAAAATTCAACTCATCAACAAGAGGATGTAAATACACATCAATATATTTATCAAGATGAGTAGGTATAGGTACTCAGAGTGACAAGAATATAAATTGTAGCTTATTACACAAATACAAAGGTAGATTATAAAGAGTTGTCATTATTGGCCAGTAAGAATAGTCTTTACTTCAATCGCGTGGGTTGATCCGTCTGTACAAAAAACCGATAATATAGTTCCTTTTCTCCATTGCAAATGATGGAAAAGCAGCCATCAATGTTTCCAACTCTTTGAATATGATGAATGTTTCCTATACTCTTATTGAGTAAGATATACATACTGCAACATCTCCTTTGCTATTTCTCTACAATAATACAATCTCTTTAGTCGAGGAGTTAGTGGAAAGTGACGTAAAACTTTCCATCCAACTTTACTTCCACTTTTACTGGAGTCCTTATATCTTGGGTCGTTACATTCTGGACAATATGTTAAATTTCCATTTTTACATAACACAAAATATGATGATTTATACAAGAATCGATTTTCACCTCAGCTAAACCCATCTTCCTCATTATTATTTTTGATTTATTCTAGTTGCCAGGAAATTCATGATTTTCATGCAATATTCAAAATAACCAACACTGCATTAAAATTCATGTCTCTCATATTATATTCTATTTTCATATCCAAAAGTTCTGAAATTGCCGAGAGTTTCGAGTATGTCTTATAACCTGACTATAATAGCTCTTCTGTCTTTTTCAAGAGCTCATAAAATTCTTCAGACTCTTCATGTAGTTGTTCATTATCAAATGTTTCATCCAAAAAATCAGATCATGCGACATCCATCATCATAGATTACTTTCAGGAATATCATTTGATTCATTCATTGGAAGAGAGTTATTTCATCGTGTCTCCATCACATATAATAACCCCCCATGAATCCATGACTATAGAGGTGTAATTGAACTTCATATTTAACATTCTTCTTAAGAAAATGATACTTGTACATGGACAAATAATTGTGCCATCTGAATCAACAATCGTAGAATCATTGGCGTAAGTAAATGCCACAAACTCCTCCATGCTCTGTTGAAACGACTCCGACAAGCATCAGTCTTGGACACAGTTATACAACCACTCCCTATTGCTCGTCATCCTTATAATGAAAGATATGTTTCGGAAGTTAGGAGATAAGAGAAGAATCTTTTTATTAATATTAACTCTTGCATCCATCTTTAAAGATTCAAAATTGAATTACGACTATCGTTGCTACATATATATTAACGTTTATATCTGAGCAAATTTCGATAGCATAACCACACATCCCTTCAATATACCCATAAATTAAGCTTAGTAGCCTTTAAAGTTGCTATCAACATAATAATTGTTAAAGTGAATTAAGATTAATTTGGTATATCGAAGAGGAACATGGTTATATTGTCGAAAACTAGCTCAAATATAAACTCTAAACATACATGTATCGATGATTGTTTTAATTTAGTTTTTGAATCTTTAAAGACTCCCATAGTTTGAGACATCCGAACTAAGGAAAGCTAACATAAATGTAATATTATACAGATACCTTGCATCTCTCATATGTACATGCTACATATGAGAATTTCAAGATACTAGTATAATATATACATTTATGTTAGCCAAATATTTACATAGATTTTGACAGTTTAGATTGAGCGATAGATCTTAGATTTTGACAGTTTAGATTGAGCGATAGATCTATGTGATCTTAATATTATGCCTAATAAAGCATTTGATTTTATATTATTGGGAATGTACATGCATAAAAATATCTTTCACATGCAAACATCAAAATCCACAACCATTAGACCACGATATCTCATCCCGAAGTGAGTCCAATAATTTTGTGAAAAAAATAAAATCTTCCAATGTGTTGCACACGCCTCCGATGTGCAGGGTCACATACCACCCGGTGTGGGAGGGATACATTGTGTGTATTATTTTGTACGATTTCATATTTATTTAACATTTTTACCTCACTAGCTACCAAACTACAAACTAATGTGGCACACTGGACCACATTATTTTTTTTTGAAAGAAAAAAGGACCTCTACCGTATAGGTGTGTGCCCATTAGACCATATTAGTTAAACTTTCACAAGAATGGTATTTATTTAGAAAAAAATAAGAGGCACACTGACTCAGTTGAATAAAAATTTACAAATTGTATTTATTATTATTTCATATTTTACTATATTTTACTATTTAATTAAATAAACATAATGAATAATTTAAATATATTTTATGATTAATTAAATAAATTTAAGGTATCTTACACTTCACCATCAAATGGAATCTTTATCATTTTAAAATTTAATGTCATGTACTACTTTTATTTTCTACATGAAATATCAACATATTAATTACTTTTATTACATAAATAAAATATAATTTTTTATTTTATAAGAACCAATAACATTTTCAATATTTTAATGTAAAAAATAACGAACTGTAATTATTATTATACCATATTTTAATATATTTCAATATTGACTTAAAAAAGTAATAAATGAACATGTTTTAGTATTTATTTAAATAAATTTAAGGTATTTAACGCATCCGAATTTAAAGAAGGAATATTCATCATTTTAAAATTTAATGTTATGTAATACTTTCATTTCCATTATAAAATATCAATATATCTATAAAAGATTATTATCTAATAATTTTTAATAATTTTTGTATCATATTTAGAACTAATTAGTAGTATTGTAAAATTATATAATGGAAGAATATCCATATATTTAATTAATTTTTGGTAATTACTTTTATTACTTAATATGTATTGTAGTTTATATGTTTCATATAATAGAAAGTATATCTTAATTGTTAACATCTTATCACCCCCTAAATTCATATACCATCTCTCATATGTATCCTCTCTACAACATACCCACACATATACACCCCCCTCGACATTAATTCTACCAAAATAAGCACATTCTCATGCTAAAGAAACATATATATATATATATATATATATATATATATATATTTTTCTCCCTCTCTCATGTTTTACTCATGTCAATTAAACTAATCCTAATTTGCAAGTAACTCCTACGTTGTACCCTAAGTTATTTATGCATAATAAAGTACAATCAGATATGGCAGTATTATCTCCTAGGTTTAGTCATTCTTTATCATCAACAATTTATTATAACAACCACTAAAATAACACTTCTATTTAATTTTAATTTTCAAACATCTTATGCAATTCTAAACATGATACTGATTGTGATATTTCATCGTACACCTCCCATGCGTGAAGAATTTTATATATGCTATACTACAATCACCAATCAAATAACAAATACATATTAATCTACTACAAATGATACATAAATAAACAATAATTTTATGCATTAAAATATATAAACACGATTGAGTATACAACAAAAAAATGAAAATGATGAGAGAGGATGTAGGGAAATACCTCAAGGAAGGCATGTGCGTGGTCAGATGAGGCAAACATTGGCCGTTGGAGGGAGTGCGCACGAAAGAATGGTCATTGGAGGGAGGGTTTTGGTGCTCGAAGTCAAAACGAACGAGAAGGAGAAGCCCTGGGGCGTTCTGTTTAGAGACGTGGGGGAGCACATCATGTGCACGCCCCATACATGCCCCAGTGCTTGCCCGAAAAAATAATCACGCCATGTGCCGCGGGGTCTAAATTCAACTGATCACGTGTACAAACCATGTGCTCGCGACACATGGGCGACGGAACGAGCGAACATGGTTGTTGGCCATGTGCTGCCCGACCCCTCGAAAGATTATGCTCGCCATATCACCTTTTTCTTGTAGTGTGTGTGTATATATATTGTGATTCTCTGATATTTTCTATTTGTTAATGTTAGTGATATTTACACAATGAAGTTGATTTTTATTTATATTAGAGTTAGTATAAATTAATTAAAAATATAAGAAGTTAGGCTAATATACAAGTGATAATATACATAAGTTTGGCTCCTTATTAATACAATTATGAATGATAAAATATGCATGTTGTTGACACATGCATGGATGATAATAACACACTATAAATGCCTAAATGCACTTAATTACTTGAGGACATAGCTCTATTTTCAGCTAATAAAGTGATGAGTCACATATTCATCACAAACTTTCCTTATAAAGACGTGTCTCTACATTTGACGATCCTCTTTATGATATGGTGATCACTCCTAAAGATAATGAGCTGTTAATGTTGGCTTTGTCATAGAACACATCAGTAACACGATTGTCGAGACGTCCATGAGAAACATTCACAGAGAATTGTACATATAATAGAATCATCAAAGAAAACAAAGGATGAGATGACGATTCAATCGACACACACACACATGGTTAAATAGCCTCGTGAGGAATGGTTCTTCACCGATGTGGATGAGTTATGAGGCATGACTTGCACATCGATTGTTCGTAAGCACCTCGGATGTTTTATTGTATTGTTGAAAAATATTAAATACCACAAGTCGAGCTCGTACCTAAGCTTAGGCGATGTGAATGCACACGCGTGCATGTATAGTCCATTGTCCCATATTGACACCATGTCAACAAATGCTGAACATACATCAATATATATGCGTGCCTTTAAGAACACTCAAGTTACGGGACTATATTTGTGTCTAACAATGATTATGACATGGAATTCATCCTTCATCAAACTTTTGGTGGCAACCATGTTCCTTCCAATCACATTTTGATTTAACAGAAAAAAAATTGAGGTTCAACATGCAATTGACCAAAATTGTTGAGCGTAGAAGTACTTTAAAGAGGAAGATATTACAAAACTAACCATTTGGAGCTAAACAATTTAGTCGAAAGATTGGACGTGGGATATGATTCTGCATCCTCTAGACAATGTCTGTAGGTTCATTGGGGAGAGCATCACATGTACTAGTTCTTGGATCGAGTTCCTAAAGAGTATTGACCTAATAATTGCTAACTTTAGATTGAAGACTTCCTTTGATACATATAGCAACTTGTTGTGTTTAGAAACACTAACATTATTACTTATCATTGTCTGTACAAACATCATTTTTCATTAGTTAAGGCGTGCTCAACTCGATAAATCAATTTGATTTTTATTAATTTTTTAATGCATTTTCTATTCCATATGGGCATACATGTGTATGAATATGAAGGGGAAATAGTGCATCATCAACACGTTTATTTGGAGTCATGTAATGTTTACGTATTGTCTCTCTTAATTCATAACTTCTTTCTTGTTTCCAATTCCATATGTAAGAATATGGTTATAAATCAACAAAATCCATAAGCCACACCCTCTCTCTCTACGTGAATAAATACATTTATATATATTATTAGAAAAAACTCAATTATTATTATTTATTAATGAGATTACTACTGAGTTCAATTGCTTCTTGAAAGAACGTTCATAGGCAGTGAATGCAAAATCAACTCATCACAAAGAGGCTCATTAAGAGTCTCACGAGCTAACTCAAACTAAACGAGTTGAAATTTGAGTCATCATTCCTTTGCTCAAAGCTTTATCGAGTCCGAGAGCGATTCTGAGTTTGGTTATCGAGTTTGAGTCCGAGTTCGACACTCCTGATATGGAGTTCCTTTTAGTAAGGGATCCTTGACACCCGTTAGAAAAGCTCAATGCTGGCTAACATGATATGCAATGGCAGGTAATTATTTTGGGACTACTCGATATTTAAAGTTTAAATATAGTTTGTCAGTTAAATTTGTATTTGAGAATGAGTATAGCTAACAATTTTATAAATGATGTAGCACTATAAACGTCTCCACCTAATCCTTTAGGAAAACCTTGAGAAAGTTGTATAGTTGATCTTGCCATTCTTCCATGTGCTTCCTAATGTGTTATTGTGCAAATGCGCACACATTTTTTTACCGATTTATTTAGGATTGCATACATAATCCTATTTTTCTCACATCTTTCATCTAAATGTGACCATATATGTGCCCACTACAATCTTTACCGATTTATTTTCATCTTGATGATGTGCATCATACATCATTAACAGTCACAATAAGACTTGTTATGGCTACTGTTGGATCATCTTATTGACCATCTTTGCATGATTTCTCCGAGAGCCATTGACCTTGTGCATATATAAATCCTTTTCGTTTATCATTCTTGAAATTCACGACGCGATGTTCTTCTCATCACTCCCTCTCCATGGAATCATTTTTTTGATGATAGATTGGTTGATTGTTTATTGACACACAATTTTGTGCAAGTATAATTATTACCCCATTAGAACAATGTTGGGGTTGAGCCCTAACATTATGAGTGACACTAGAAAGGAAATGAAGGGCATAGTATTCGAATGTTGCATATCCATTTATTGAGTCCATTGACACGGATGTATTCGCATCATAGACACTGTTTTATCAGTTTTGTGCATATACGAGAATCCATATTTGTTTTAAAATAGATACTAATATGAATCTTGCTTTGATATCCAAAAATATCTGTATCCTTGCATCTATTTTGATATAAAAATATAGTTGTAGATTTGTTTTTTTTGTAAATAGGTAACAAAATTCTACACATTCTTTTATCATATTTGATATAATTGTTATGTAATAGATACATTTAGTATATCCGTTACAAAAATAAATATATTTTTTATATTCAATTCAATGTATGTCATATTCAAGCTAATCTATAAAATATAATTGATTTAGTATTTGTTTTATATATGTATCTATTTTCTAAAATACACTAACATGTTTTCATATGCACAATATAAGTATTTGCATTTATATCTTTAACCGACAAAGAAATGATGGCACTTATATATATATTCGATTGTTTACATTCTTAGTTCTAAATTAATAGACCTATAGAAATTCCAATTGGTAATGATCAAGGCATTTTTGAAGCGAGTATATCCGTTTATATTTTAGCAAATAACTAGTCATAATTAGCCATAATTAAAAAGGAAAAAAAATTAAAATAAGGTCCCACCGAGATTTGAACTCGGGTTACTGGATTCAGAGTCCAATGTCCTCACCACTAGACCATGGGACCTTTGTCGAAATGCTGCAGACCACAATATATTAAACAAAATAATATGTCCAAAACAAACCTCCCAACAACATGCCTTGGCGGCGGCAGAGCGGAGGCACCACCATGAGACTACCATTCCCCTCCCTCCGCCGCCACCAGAGCACCACCAGTGACAAGCTCCCTCCTCCCGAATGGATATCCCCCTTCCTCAACCTCTCCTCCTCCACCACCACCACCAACCCCGCCCTCTCCCCGTGGGTCCCCCGCGTACTCCACCTCCTCCTCCGCCACTCCGCCCACCCCTCCTCCCTCCCCCGCCACCTCTCCTCCTTCTCCTCCACCTTCCTCCTCCGCCTCTCCCCCTCATTCGTCTCCCACGTGCTCTCCTCCCCGCTCCTCCTCCCGCACCCCCTCCCCTCCCTCCTCTTCCTCCGCTGGTCCCTCTCCCAGCCCTCCTTCCCCTCCCACCTCTCCCTCCCCTGCTACGCCGCCCTCATCTCCCTCCTATCCCGCCACCCACACCCCCACCGCCACCTCCCCACCGTCCGCTCCCTCCTCTCCTCCCTCCGCTCCCTCCCGTCCCCTCCCATCCTCACCCCCTCTTCCTTCTCCTCCCTCGCCCGCTCCCTCGCTTCCTTTGCCCTCGCCGACGACCTCCTCTGGCTCTGGCGCCTCGCCAAGTCCTCCGGCCTCCGCCCCTCCCCCTTCTCCTACAATTGCCTCCTTGCTGGCCTCGCCAACGCCTCCCTCCTCCATCCCGCCGAGGTCGTCTTCTGGCACATGCTCGACACTTCCCCACCCGACGTCGTCGCCTGCAACACCATGGTCAACGCGTACTCCCGTGCCGGCCGCACTGCCGATGCCGTCACGCTTTTCCGGAGAATGTCCGCCGGGGAATTCGCCGGCGTAAAGCCGGATAAGATCACTTACATGACGCTGATCCAGGCGAATTACACCGACCACGGATTCACGGAGTGCGTCCGGCTTTACCGCGAGATGAAGGAGCAGCGCCTGGAGGTGCCCGAGCATGCATATACTCTCGTGATCGCCGGGCTGTGCAGGGACAGTAAGCCCTTCGAGGCCATGGCCGTGCTCGAGGATGCAAGGGAGCAGCTGAATTGCAAGAGAAATGCTGCGATGTATACTGCGGTAATGGACGCGTTTGCAAAAGCTGCAAACTTGGAGCAAGTGTTGAGGTTGTTTGAGATGATGAAGGGTGATGCAATCGAGCCGGATGCGGTGGCCTAGGGTGTGGTCGTGAGTTGCCTGTCCAAGTCAGGGAAGATCGATGAGGCGGTGCAATGGTTTGATCGTTGCAGGAAGAGCGGCATTGCTGTCAATGTGAATTTCTATTGTAGCCTCATAGACGGATTTGGGAAGGCTGGGAAAGTCGATGAAGCTGAGAGGTTGTTCGAGGAGATGGTGGAGGAGAAGCATACACCGGATACACATTGCTACAATGCGTACATGGATGCGTTGTGCAGGTCGGGGAAGGTCGAGGAGGCGATGTCTGTTTTCAAGAGGATGGACTGCGAGGAATGTGATCACGATGTGTATACATATAGTATACTGATCGATGGGCTGTTCAAGAAGCATAAGAATGAGGAGGCTTTGAGGTTGTGGTACATGATGATTGATAAGGGCATCACCCCTACGCTGGTGGCGTATAGAACGCTATCAACGGGGCTCTGCCTATCAGGGAAGGTGGACAGGGCCTGCAAGATATTGGATGACATGGCTCCATTGGGGGTTATACCGGAAACTGCCTACCAGGACATGATCAATGTGTTGTGCAAGGCTGGTCGTATTTCGCAGGCTTGTAAGTTGGCTGATGATATCATTCGAAAAGAGCGCGAGATACCGGGGAAGGTTCGGACCATCTTCATCAATGCGCTGAGGAAGGCGGGGAATGCCAACTTGGCGATGAAGATGTTGCACAGCAAGATCGGTATTGGTTATGACAGAATTGGGAGCGTGAAAAGGAGAGTTAAGTTCCAGAGTCTTTTAAGCAGCTAAGAGATTTTTGTAAGTTCTATTATCTCAATGATACGTCTTCATTGTTATCTTAAAGTATTGATTCTTGATTAACCTATATATTGCAAAGCAGAGAACTCCTTAATGAATTGAATCACCTATTAATCAAAGACTTGTTGGGTTGGATGCGAAGTATATTGCTATAATTAGCTAGAATTTGTCAAATGAAGTAATCACTCTTTTCATTATTATTTATGGGTAATATTGTAGGACACACTTTATTCTGCAAATTCAACTCCGGTCTCAAAGATGATTGTTGTATAATTGACAAGTATTTGGTTACAATGTATTATCACATGAACAATAGCTTGGAACCTCTTAGTAGCCCCCACTTGCTGCTGTTCCACGGCATCCATTTTCTTTTATTTACATAAAGAATTATATGTTTGATGTGGGATGCTGAAAAAACAGAGCCTCTAGTTCAGTAGGTATATTTGAATATCTAAACTAGCATAAGTAGCCCATGCTTTGTACGGAGAACTACGTTCATAAAAAAGCTAGACATTATTATCATTATGAAGTATTTACCCTAAACTTTGATCTTACTATCAATGTGGTGTTCATAGTTTCAAAAATTACTATCTGGTTCCTACAAATTTTATAGCAGCATCCATTCGGTTTCTGAACATTAAATCCCCACTGACACAGTGGAAAACGATGGCATTTAGACAAGTTTTCCTTGATGATTATAGGCATACCATCTTACATTCTGCTTTTCATTCCCAATCCCATAAGTTTCCCTACCCATGTTTTGTGAAATATTTTATATGGAGCATTCTGTTTAATACCTATGTACTGCCGATTCCCATTGCTCAAACAAGCAACATACCTACCTAAATGAATCCTGTAATAAGGAAATGGATGGGAAACCAGCATTATGGAAAAGTGATACAGGAAAGTGCTGCTTGTTCTAGTTTAAATTAGTCATATCATTTTTAGATAGTACAGCCTGTGGAAGCGTCATCAATGCATTGACGTGATTGTGTGTGGACTGTGGAGTTGTTCCAGCAATTGGGAATGAAGGTGGGATTGAGGATTCATGAGGTTGGAAAAGGGAATGGCAGTTGAATGCCCTATTGTTTTCAGGGACAAACTTTTGCACCTTTTTTTTATAATTATCAGAAGGGAATTTAATTAATCGTGAAAATTCATTTGATGATACCATCAAAGTATTGGAATTAAATCTTTACTTTCAACCCTTTTGGTACTATATGACAATGAGGTCAATGCGTGAGGACTTTATTGTACTCTACTCTAAAATAAAAAAATGGTACAAAAGGGCCCCGTTAATTCGTTGAATCCTTGTTAGCCTCATTTTTTAAATGTAACAATGAGGGGTTCAGTGTTATTTTTTAATCTCAAATGCAGTCTTCTATAAACTTCTGCAATCCTTTTTCATAAATTCTAAACCTTAAACTTAAAGTATAGTACTATCATTGTTATAGTTCACAAAATCAAATGAGCACCTTAATTGGGAAGCAAGGTATAGATGTGGCCATTTTTTGTATATCACCCACTAATAAAATCAATATATAATCCAATTTACTTTCTTTATAGCTTGATGTACTTTAGACATATATCATGATTCAATTTCAAATCTAACTTGTTGGTATTTGGGATTTGGGATATTGCACCCGTACCCCGAGTAATTTAGTAATTACAATCATAACCTTATGTAATCACGAATTACATGAAAAACCTCGTATAATACTTAACTATTATATGAGAAACCCTATGTTAATCTCCGTCTAATTTCCACGTTAATGTTGACGGAAAACATTAAAAATTTACAACTTAAGACCTTTAGGTTGCCAATATTTACAAAAATACTCCTCGTGTTGAACAATCATGAAACTCCACCTCCTACTCGCCCCACCGCACGACGAAGAAGAGGGCTGACACCTTATCTGAGCAGAAGGCGGCTGGAAGGGGGGGTTGGACGGGGCGTTGAAGGGGTGGGTGGAGGAGGTGACTGGAAGAGGAGCAGTGGAGGGGACTGGAAGGAGGGCAAAAGAGGGGCCGTAGGAGGGGCTGGATATGGCTAGGGATGAGCATGGGCCGGGCTGGGCCGGGCTTTGAAGGGCCCATGCCCAAGCCCGCTTAAAAAATTCGGGCCTTGGGCCGGGCTTAGGCCCGTAAATTTTTTTTTGTTCGGCCCAAGCCCAGGCCCGACCCAATTCCTTTGGGTCGGGCTTGGGCCGGGCCGGCCCATCTCCCAATTAAATATTATTAACTTTGACTCTTTTGTTTCAAGTTAATCTCAACTCAAGTTACACAAGCCAAAATTGATTAAAACATGTACCATAATACTTGTGAAACAACTAAAATTCAATTATACCAAATCCAAATTTACACATGTGCACTCAACGCTAGATACCATGAATGTCCCTCATTTATAGAAATTGAAAGAGTGAACCAAACTTACCCAGTTAACAATAACCGGTGCTCCAGATCCTACATGTTTAAAAATGGGCATAAGACCCATATTGGATAAATGTACAATAATAGAAAATGTTCTTATTGAAAAAAAATAAATACTAACAAATTCAAGAATAACCAAAAGAATCTAAACCAAATACTAATTAAGAAAATTAATTCTTAATTGAAATACATTGATCATCAACTCATGTCGCACGTTTGACTTTCTTGATTTATAAACATTTTATGAAGACATGATACAAGAAGAGAGTGCACATGAAATAGGTGGGAGTTTTCATGCATGTAGGATGTGAGAAAGGATTCGGGCCATCTTCGGGCCGGGCCCTTGGGCCGGGTCGGGCTGGGCCGAGCCAAGCCCAAGCCCGGCCCAAAAAAAATTTGGGCCTGAATATTAGGCCCAAGCCCGGCCCGATATTCCTTAGGGCCTGGGCCGGGCCGGGCTTTTTGGGCTGGGCTTCGGGCTGGGCCGGGCCGGCCCAGCCCAATGCTCATCCCTAGATATGGCATTGGAGGTTGGGTGAAGGAGGTGACTAGAAAGGGGCAGTAGAGGGGACGGAGGAGGCTGGAAGGATGGCAAAAATGGGGTTGGAGGAGGGGCTGGACATGGCGTTGGAGGTTAGATGAAGGAGGTGGCTGGAAGGGGGCACTGGAGGGGACAGAGGAGGGGGCTGGAGGAGCCTGGAAAGGGGTTTGGATGGGACGCTGGAGATGGGGCAGAGAAGATGGTTGTAAGGGGGCGTAGGAGGGGGCGGAGGGGCTTGGAAAGGGGGCTGGAGGTGGGGCGGAGGAGATGGCTGTAAGGGGGTGCAGGAGGGGGCGGAGGGGCTTGGAAAGGGGGCTGGATTGGGGCGATGGAGGGGGCAAAGAAGGTGGGGTGGAGGAGGTGGCTGGAAGGAGGGTTGGAGGGGGATGGGGGTGCAGAATAGAGGTCGACGAAGGCGAGGGAGGCGAAGGAGAGAGGGCTGCAGAGATGGAGTCTGAGAGAGCTGTCGCCTGCTGCGGGAGCGGAGCAGGGAGGAGGTTGGAGGTGATTAGAGGGGTGGGGGGGGGGGGGGGGGGGGGTGAGGGTGTGTGGGCGGAGGAAGGTGGAGGGTGTTGAGGGGTATTTTTTTGTTTAATTCATAACCCATCGGATTGAAGATGAGTTAGAGTAACTCGATTGTGTGGTTGAGTTAACGTATTAAACTAATGGAGGGTTATGGGCGTGGGACGGTGTGAGTATCTGAGGTTTCTTGTGTAATTCGCGATTACGCGGGGTTATGATTGTAATCACAAAATTACTCAGGATTATGGGTGTAAATATCCCTTGGGATACCTACATGCGTATGTATACATTCATAATTACATTTTTTTGCCCCTCCATAATTGTGAGTTAGACCACCCTTGAATAATGGCTCTCCTTGTTCATCATCTTTTACTGTTTCTACTAAAAATGATAAATATACCACTGAAAGTCGATCATGGTCTCTACCCATTCCTACTCCCCTCCTCTCCTTTTGCCTCTGTCCCGATGCAGAGATTGGCTTAAGGGGTCATCACAAATGTGGTGCTCACAGGAGGCGGTGGTAACATAGACATGGAGGAGGCATGGAGGGGTTGTCGACAACATTTGGGTTGTGATCCATTAGATAATGAGAAAGATTCCAATGATAAACCAAGCATAGGGAGGTCATTATACTAGTGAATGGTTGCTTTCATATTACCTCCTTTCATCAAGCCAAGAAGTGTCCTATTGAAAAAAGAAACAATTTGGAGTTTACCATCATAACTAATGACTTGTCTTTGTTGCCGATTCCATTAATCTCTCCTGCAGTAAAGCACCTACCTTTCTTGGCGAAGTCGACACCTTTATGTCTCTTCTCCTTCACAAGAGCACAGTCGGGAATATGGACGAGTTCCACAGCCCAAGATTCAATCTTTCCACCCATCCGTGATCAGAAATCTCCTCTAAAACTTGAAACTGGGGGGTACTTTATGATTTTTTTGGGTATACGTGGCCGTGATTGGAAAGCTCTAACAATATGTTCCTTCCGGAGAATGGGTGTTTGCGGGAGGGGGGTTTGGAGGAGAAAATTGGAGAAGAGTACAATAGAGAGGGGGGGGGGGAAGGTTGAGGAAGGGGAGATGAGGGACACATGCATTGTTGGGAGGAAGAGATAGTGACCAATTTGTGATGTGAAAGGAGAACGTTGGGTGCCTATCTATTACTACTCGTAGCCCTTTGGGATAGGTGCCTATCCACTGCTTCTCATAACCTGTTTGGAGGTGTTGTTGCTATTGCACATACTCCTGACTGCTATCGCGCCTCATCTTATCCTCCACACGCGGAGGACAAACACGAGTACAACCACACGATCAGGTTCTATCTCATATGCACATCCAATACTCTTCCCCTCTAGCAACCATGCATGTAATAGATCCATCCACACCATAGCACACCATAGCACAGGTGCATGGGTTCATGCAATCACCATTCTAGCTGCCAGCAATTTGAATCTTCATCTCCAATTGCATAGAAGGAAACAATTGATCCCAGCATCCACCTCCACACTTGCAACTCATCTCCACCAACATAGACTGGATCACCACATCTTCCTTTCGTCACCCCAACCTCCTCCTCCACACGCGGAGGACAAACACGAGTACAACCACACGATCAGGTTCTATCTCATATGCACATCCAATACTCTTCCCCTCTAGCAACCATGCATGTAATAGATCCATCCACACCATAGCACACCATAGCACAGGTGCATGGGTTCATGCAATCACCATTCTAGCTGCCAGCAATTTGAATCTTCATCTCCAATTGCATAGAAGGAAACAATTGATCCCAGCATCCACCTCCACACTTGCAACTCATCTCCACCAACATAGACTGGATCACCACATCTTCCTTTCGTCACCCCAACCTCCTCCTCCACCCATCGCTCCCCCCTCTATTTGGAGGAGACCACCTCCAAGCAACTTACGATGAACGGCAACATTGGACAGTTGTCGACGATGAGCTGAAGGACGTTATTATTTAAGGTGCTTCGAATGGAGTATTTCTCCAGGTATCTTGCTTCGAGGTTGAGAAAGTGATATGAGGAGGGATGAGAATAAAGTATAATGCCCACCGTTGGATTTAATAAAGATGTAAGTTTGGTTAGATTGACCCAACAAGTGGTTAGGTTATTGGAGTTAGTAAAGGCAAGGATATACACGTATACAAAGGTGAGGATGTAATTAAAAATTATAGAGGGATATAGTATTATTATGAAAGCACATATGGGTTTATATGTAAACATATCTTGTTCATTTTCCTATGTGAATTGGCTTTTTTGTGAATTATATATGGGTTCAATGGGGCTGCCCCCGCCCCATTTTCCAGCATTTTTTTATTTTTTTAAAAATAAAGTCATGTATATCCATCACTATATAGTATATACCTTTAATATGTCATTCCAATTTCGTCAGAAACAGAGCCTCGTATGTCCATTTAGAACAGTCGATTACAACAATTCTAAGACCGTTAAAAATTATGTTCTAAATGGAAGACATATGAGTCTTTGTTTTTGATGAAATTGGAATGTCATATTAGATGGATATAGTGAAGAAAATAGATGGCTGTATTTTTGAGAAAAAAAGCCGGAAAATGGGGCGGAGGCAGCCATGGTGGGGCAGCCCCATTTTTTCCATTACACACACATATTCGTACACAAACACACTTATACACACATAGGTAGATACATGCACACACACACACACACTTTCATGTGTTTGTATAAACAAATATGCATGCACATGCACACACATTTGTGTGCATGCACATGCCTGGCCTACGTACCTTTCTCCTGAATGAATAATACAAAGAATGGGAATGACCTCAATATGTGGTGATACATGATCATTGCATATCATTTATTGTTGCAATCTAGGTAACGAGTTTAATAATGAAAGATTTTTATCTTAAATTAATTCAAATATTGATAATTCAAACTATAGTGCAAAGTGATCAAGATGCCCGTGGTTCAATATTGACTCGATATTTTAAAAATATTTTGCATTTTCGCAGTTTGTATTTATGCAAATGATGTATTTGAATTGAAGGTAAAGAAATGCAAGAAAGCATCATGAATATCGTCCTATTGAACAAACATACAAAGATTGGGATTTTCCATCTTTATATACTCTTGATTCAAGAATGGACTTTTAAAGAAGGGTTTTTTTACATGTGTGCCCGTCTTAGATTCTGCTATATCAATCACGTCCTTTCTTTTTTTTTACAATATCAGTTGTGCCTCTACCTTCTTCACAGTTATCACTTGTGCCCCTCGGATTAGTTGTTGTCCATCTTCCTCCGAAACGTACATTAACTTATGGGCAAAAAGTAATTGGAAAGAAAATACTCAAAAGAGAGAGGTCAAGTATAAAAACTCCCTAATTTTTATCTTCTTCATGTAACATCTCGGGCCTTAAACTCAGTTTGTTATCGGGTATTATTAGCCCAGACAACTTTTTGAGCTTGGACCCAACTAGAGCCCTTGATCACACCCCAAAATGCTTAAGTTCAGATTGTCTAGTAGTAGCTCTCGCTACTTATAATTCACTATCACACTTTGTGATTACTAGATGTGGTGCGATGTTTGGAGTGCAATAATATTCACAACGTCCTTGCGCAATGACACATGACCTAATTCCAGTATCAATTACGACTTCACCTATTTGGTAGCCCTTTCCTCCTCATTTTATGGTAGGAGTGGTTACACTTCTTCTTGGGTAGCCATTTCCACTATTAGAGAAAATATGCTATGATATCGTCTGTAACGTCTCGGGTCCTAAAATCGGTTTGTTATCGGCGATTATTAGCCCAAACAACTTGTTGGGTTTGGGCCCAATGGGAGTCCTTGAGTATAATCCAAAATGCTTAAGCTATGGTTGTCTAGTACTAACCCCCACTACTTATAACTCACCAACACACTTTGTGATTACTAGATGTGGTAATATGTTTAGGGTCCTCCACTTCCTCCTCTAACACTTAGCTCCTTCGCCCAAGCTCCTCCGTCCCAAGCTCCTCCACCCTGACTTCATCCTCCACCCAAGCTCCTCCTCTCTGAGATGACTTCCGCAATGACGACGGAGTGGACCACGTTGTTCTCCACCTAGACCTTACGATTGACTTTTGTGAGGTCGCTTGTGCTTCTTCGCCTTCCTTCCCCATCTAATTCCTTCTCTCTATCACCTACCCCCTAGACCTTGTCCTCACCATCCCCTTCCCCTCCCTCCTCAATATCTTCGTCCTCCACTGCCGTCTTGCTCACCAAGGTATGGGGACTCCTCTGTCGCAATCTTACGTTTGGTGTTGATGCTCCCTTGCGCCTCCGATTCCCCACCTCATTCCCACATGACATTTACCTTCCCCAACCCCCATCCAAACAACTCCCCATTACTATGCCTCTACGTCGTTGTCCACGACTCCCCCTTCCCCAACAACAACCTACACCAGGTTGCAACCACATTGGTCCCAGTTGGACGTGAGTCTGATTGGATCTTCTTGACCTTCGAGGTTCACCTCCACCTACTCCTCTCCTTCCCATCATGCCAACACCTCCTGCTTATCGACACCGCACTCGAAACTACTAACCACCCATTCATGGTTATTCCCACACCACGACAGATGTCTTCTTAAGCATATTTTGATGCTTCTCTTGTATGCCTTCTGCTTCAGGTCCTTCGTCCTCCTCCATCCTCACCTCTTCCCCCCGTTATCCATGGATAATCACTTTGATGTGCAAGAACATTGATGCAAATGGAAATTTGCGCGGAAAAATTAATTTGATTGTGGAGATATTTGGTGGGGAAGAAAATGGAGTGGTTGAGAGGAGAAAACTCGTCGGAGAACGAGGGATTTTGGAGAAGAGAATCGCGGAGATCGCGTGGGGAAGGAGAGATGACAAGAGAGAGATAGAATCTCATTTTTGATTCTTCAACTTCAACTGCCTCAAACAATTGCCTTCCATCCCCTTTATATAGGAGGGGTGTGATTACAAAAATAGAAATAACATTCAAATTCAAATTGACTCTAATTGATTTGAATCAAAATTCAAATCTACCTTATCCTAATTGACTCTAAACGACTAACTAATTGATTTGAATAAAATTCAAATCTTTAACTTATCCGAATTGACTATAACTAATTAAATTCGAAATTCAAATTGAAACCGACTAACTAATTTGAGATCACACACGATCTCTTTTATTTAATAAAAATTGCAACGAATCCAATAAAATTAAATAAAATTAGACTCTAATTAACGGATAAAAAATCAAGCCCTGTTTATTAATTTCGTGCTGCACCAGTTCTCCTCCGCTTGAAAAATTAGTCTACCGATGAATTGCTTGATCTTCGGTCTGTTGGTGGAGAATTCCATATAGATTGATTGATCGGATCTCCCAATTTTGCTCCTTTTCCATGTTACGTTTATAATTTCTTCCCACCAAAGAGCATGGCTGCAAATGTTCTACCCCTTCACTTAAATAAAAACCACCCATATGTATAATTCTTTAACCTTTAGATTAAGAATTTTTGGTGGGAGGGGTTTCTTATAATACTTCCAAATGAACCAATTATCCCCCTTTTCATGGGATACGAGTTCCTTGGGATGGAAAGAAAAACATGATTTTCATCTTCTGCATTCAACGGCAGCGGCGACAACAAAATGAGAGGGAGACGCGAAAGATGGAGGCACGACTGCTGCGGGATTGGGGCGAGCGAGAGTTGCAGTGGCGGTGCAGGGCCGAGATGGAGGATTCAACAACGTGTTGGTGGGATGAGAAGAAGTGTGAGGCGACATTGGGTAGGGAGGGGGAGGGCGGCGGCGATGGGGGTTAATGACGGTGATGGAGAGGTTTTTGGGGTTGTCGTCGGCACTGATGGGGGCGATTGTAGCCAGATGTGGAGCTGGACAGCAACTTCGGAGTTGGATTTGGGGATGGAAAGGGGCTGCAACAGTGTTGGAGGGGTCGTCGGAGGTGCGGGGGAGTCGTCGAGGAGTTGCGGAGGGGTTGAAGACGTTGCTGGGGTCAACTTTGTCGTCGGTGGTTGATCTGAAACAACCATAACAACAAGCTCAGGGGGACTTTTTCCTTCATTTTATTCATTATTGCCCTCCAACTTGCCTTAGACAACAACTTCTTCTACTAAAGATGGCGGCGAGATTTGTGCCGGAGGTGCAGGAAGGGAGAGGTGGGGTTGCGAGGGGGCTGGACCAGTTGTTGGAGGTGTGAGGGTGGCGGAGGGGGGCCGCGGGAGGGTCGTGGGTGGTGTTGGAGTCGCTTTTCTCCGGTGACTGCAGGTATGAAACGGTCTGGACAGCAAGCATGTCAATAGCAATGGCGAATTTTTCTCGCTTTTCTTCTTAGAAAATATGCAGTGGCTTCGTGGGCACGAGGTGGTGTTTCACCGGCCCTTTTGGCAGTGATTTTGGCAGCATTCTCTTCTAGTTGGCGCGCCAATGCCTCGACATTCCGTGGCTCTCGTATTTGTGACGCCAAAGCTTGCATATCGGCACAAACTTAGAGCATATTATATAGTGCTTGTCTAACCTCAGCACGCCATGCATGGTTGTTGGAGCGAGATTCTTTGGACTTTTCGCGTGAATGACGGGAGGGATAGCCAGATTGTGAGGACGATCTAGATGCCATGCTCTGATATCAATTGATGCAAATGGAAATTTGCGCGGCGATGAAATTAATTTGATTGTGGAGATATTTGGTGGGGAAGAAAATGGAGTGGTTGAGAGGAGAAAGCTCGTCGAAGAACGAGGGATTTTGGAGAAGAGAATCGCAGAGATTGCGTGGGGAAGGAGAGATTGACATGAAAGAGAGATATAATCTCAATTTTGATTCTTCAACTTCAACTGCCTCAAACAATTGCCTTCCATCCCCTTTAAATAGGAGGGGTGGGATTACAAAAATAGAAATAGCATTCAAATTCAAAAATTGACTCTAATTGATTTGAATCAAAATTTAAATCTACCTTATCCTAATTGTCTCTAAACGACTAACTAATTGATTTGAATAAAATTCAAATCTTTAACTTATCCGAATTGACTCTAACTAATTAAATTCGAAATTCAAATTGAAACCAACTAACTAATTGGAGATCACACGTGATCTCTTTTATTTAAATAAAAATTGCAACGACTCGAATAAACGTAAATAAAATTAGATTCTAATTAACAGATAAAAAATCAAGCCATGTTTATTAATTTCGTGCTGCATCAGTTATGCCAATTGATGCAAATGGAAATTTGCGAGGCGATGAAAAATTAATTTGATTGTGGAGATATTTGGTGGGGAAGAAAATGGAGTGGTTGAGAGGAGAAAACTCGTCGGAGAACGAGGGATTTTGGAGAAGAGAATCGCGGAGATCGCGTGGGGAGGGAGAGATGACAAGAGAGATATAAAATCTCAATTTTGATTCTCAACTTCAATTGCCTCAAACAATTGCTTTCCATCCCCTTTATATAGGAGGGGTGGGATTATAAAAATACAAATAGCATTCAAATTCAAATTGACTCTAATTGATTTGAATTAAAATTCAAATCTACCTTATCCTAATTGACTCTAAACGACTAACTAATTGATTTGAATAAAATTCAAATCTTTAACTTATCCGAATTGACTCTAACTAATTAAATTCGAAATTCAAATTGAAACCGACTAACTAATTTGAGATTACACGCGATCTCTTTTATTCAAATAAAAATTGCAACGACTCGAGTAAACGTAAATAAAATTAGACTCTAATTAACGAATAAAAAATCATGTCCTGTTTATTAATTTCGTGTTGCATCAAACATGGGGGGTGTGTTGACCCAATAGGATGACATCTAGAGAAAACCCAACAACCTCCAGCCCAAACCTGCTCCCTTCTTTCGTCCTTGTCGAGGACGCCTCCAATGCCTCCAAATCCCAACTATGGTTTGACGTTCACGTTGAGGAGGAGCTGAGGGAGAGGGCAAAGGCGAGGGCACAAGGGAGCTAGTGCCGAGGAGGGTGAAAGGCAGCAGCGGGGGCATCGTCACCTTTACCCAAAACCATTGGTGTCAAGAATATAAGTGTGTAGGTGCAATAAATCATTGTTGAACCAGACATTGGTTTGATTAAATCATGGTTTGGTTCATCCCATTGATGACTAAAGTAACGGAAGGTACAAGTGATAACGGTGCACGAAGGTAGGGGTGCAACTGATATTGTAAAAAAAGGAGGGGAATAACAGATATTGCATAAGAGGGGCATAACTGTAAAAAAACCCTTTAAAGAATGAACATAAATTATTATTTGTGTGCTAAAGATATACAATTATATGGAGCCATCTGAATATATTTGATAAGGTAATTCCTTTTTGGCTGTTCCGTAATTATTACCTTTATGATATCCATCTTACTGTTTTCCGTGCAATCTCAATCTTCCCATCAAAAGAGCAGCCTGAAATATCGAGAGCATGAAATCATATTAATACTTAATAGTACCTCCCAGATTTCAAAATTAAACTTAAGGGTGACAATTTTTTAGGAGCAAAGAAGTGACAATTTTCATTTAGGAGTAAAGAAGTTGAAGAAGGCTTTGTCATTTTTTAATGAAGTGACAATCTTCATAGAAGAAAAATACAAAAGTGTGCCAATTTTCGTGGGCTGCAAAGAAATAGAATGGTCTTCAGAAAAAAAAGGAATGCGGAAGCGTATCAGAAATAATGATAAAGAAATACGAACAAGACGGGATTTTACGTGGAACCCTACTTCCTGAGGAGCGGGATGAAACCACGAGAGAACGCCTCAGAGGGATGATAGTCTATTGCTTTTCTCATCTGAATACAAGAGGTGTGGGTGTCTATATATAGCTCGTACCGAGTCTCCGCATCTCCAAACTGGTAGATGTGGGATTAAAGACATGGATGTGGTAAATGGATCCCGGAGAGATCCATTTACCCATCTACAATATAAAAGGCGCATAACTAAATACTCCAACACTCCCCCTCAAGCTGGAGCATGCAATGCTCAGCTTGGACAAACAGAAAGAAAACTCAACTCACGCTACATAACACTATATACAATATCAACTCAATATGCACAACTGTTGGCTGCTGTCGAGGACGTTGCTTCTCATGCTGTGTAGGTGAGGAGGACGAACGGGTTGGAGTGTGAGTCAACTGAATCTCCTCATCGGAGAGCATGTGCTCTATACCACGCCTATCAGAGTTACTACAACTGAAATAAGTCTCTTCGTCGGAGTACTCTGGCCCGCCACAATATATGGACAACTGCTCCATCTCTGAAAAGGGTCGAACTGAAAGGTCGTGGAATGCAATCCTCATCGGAGTCCACAGTCGCGAGAATGGAGTTTGAAGAAGTCTCCTCGTCGGAGAACTGGGTCTCTCCCATCTGGCTCAGAGAATGGTGCAGTACTCTGGAGTTCCTATGAAACCATATGAAAACACTAGCCAACATGGCATAGAGCAATGTTCACGAGTGTGCTCTGAGCGGCCGCATATGCGTGTGCGGACCCACAGACGCACCGCATACGTGAATCGTTGCACTATGCGCCCCAAGCGCATGAGCGGACCGCATATGCGGGCTATACGGCCGCATATGCAGTCCGTTCGGCCGCTCAGGACACCAGCCCTCGTTATCGGATCCCCATAGGTCCGATTACCCATTTATTCTCCAGCGTACTCGATCGGCCTAGGTTTTCCAAGGCGCACCCTCCTCCCTCCAACCTCGAGAGCCTCCGCCCCTAACCAGCACCTCTGCCTCCTCCTGACTCCTCTGCCTCCTCGCAGGTCCTCCTCCTCACAGCTTCTCCGCCTTCTCCTACTCCTCCGCCTCCTCACAGCTCCTCCGCCTCCTCACAGCTACTCCGCATCCTCCGGCTCCTTCGCCTCCTCCCAGCTCTTCCGTCGCCTCCCTGCTCCTCCACTGCATCCTAAAGTACCAGGCTACTAGCAGTGCCTCCACAGCATCCCACCTCTGTCGTCACTGTGCGAAGGTTCAAGGTAGGCATATTCATTTTTTTTCAATAATTTCGATTTTTTATTTTATTTTTAATACAGATTATGTATTTTCATTGAAGGTCTATCATTAAATGGATCTATCATTAACCGATCTTCATACATTATTCACTGCTTTAGGTCATCACAAGATTAATAATGCTTATGTGTATAAAAAAGAAAAAGAGGACTTCCAAAATAGTAGAAGATAAAATGTTAGAAAATGGGATTATTCACTATTTTAAGTCATCACATTCACAAAATACTTCATGCATATAATTCACTGACCATTTTGTGACAACACAATCGAACATCTTTGCATCTTCCAATGCGTGTTGGTCATCTTCAACATTTTAGGATTAATGTTTGCACGGCCAGTTACCTCGCATTCTGATTGAATATATATCGGTATTTGAAGGCATGTACAATCATGCCCATCCATCATTTTTCGATATGTAACTCGCATTCTGATTGAATATATATCGGTATTTGAAGGCATGTACAATCATGCCCATCCATCATTTTTCGATAGGAATCATTGTTGTTAATTATCACGTGTGCTAACTTTTTTATTGAAGACTTGAAGTATTGACCTTTATATGAAAGTTATTTTTCTTAGATGTTCTGTTGGAGCACAATTATAAATTTAGTTCTGTTGTAGTCACTTTTGTATATATTTATTTATTTTTAAATAAAAATTAAGAAACCGCGTAGAACTGCTTATACCCCGTATACCGCTTAAGCGCTATTCAGTGACCTGTCTGAACGCATACACATACCGCTTTCCTGAACCTTGGCATAGAGAATGGTCCTCTATTCTTGAGTCCCTATGGCTCACATGAACCTGGCCGAAACATAAAAGATGGGGACCACAACAAATGATGGCATACATGTGCACATCTGAAAAGAAGACCGCATACATGTGCGTGTCTGAATGAGGACTCGAAACCAATCATCGAGTCTGAAATCTGAACTGTAGAGTCTGAACATCTGGTCGGTCTGGATCTGACATCTGAATCTGCAACGGACATGTAACTCTGCATAATACTCCCCTTTATCCTAGTCTAGTCGGAAAACAGTAATGTCGACCATGTTGGGAGAAGACAAGACATGAATATGGAGAGAAAATAAAACATCACAAATGTCGATTTCATTTTTTTCCGGCTACTCAAATCATCATTTTTTTGAAACATTTTTTTACTTCTCTCTCCTTTTTTTACGGCTTTTCCTCTCTCTTTTTTCGCAAAAGTTTTTTTTAAAAATTAAGAACTCTTGACTCAAAGTTGGGCCCACATGCTTCTCTTCTCTTCTTTTTAATGTTGGAAACATTCTTCATCTTTATCTCATTTATGGGGTTTCTGGGAGTGTTGTCTCTTCAGCTGATCCCACTACCTTTTGTTGGCATTAGTGAATTTTGGATGACCATTAATCTTTAATGGTCATCGAATTGGCCTTTCAAAAAAAAATCATAAGAGAAGCTAAAAAAGATTTGGGAGCAATAAAATTCCATGGTAAGAAGGATGGGGTGCCTCCAGTCATGCTTATTAGATAGACTTCTTTTCGCATTGGAATTCAATGGCAACTAACACCATTCTTCAAATCTGGCCATTTGCAGTTAGGGACTTGGTTATTCGATTGATGTCGATGACTATGATGATGATTAATAAGCTGCCTCACTGGGAAATCCTCCTATTCACTCCACTTTCCAAAGTCTCTGTTCTCAAACATCTACAGAGAGCCCATCCGCTAATCTCAGCCAAAGAGTCCATCTGCAAAGCGCAATTAGCGAGAATTTTGACACCTCAGATTCATTAACGAGCCTCCTTTCTTTTTATAGGTCACATAAGCTCACATTCCTCATGTCTGAATGCTGGCGGGGTTCAGGTGCTGGCGGTGGATACTAGATGCCGGTTTTCTCTTTGCCCTTTACAGATCAGCGAGTGCGGGACTTCACTCGACTTCTGGGAGAGCTGGACCTAACAGAAAGGTGTGTGTGTGTGTGTAGAGAGAGAGAGAGAGGCCGATTGTGCAGGTGGATGTTACCTTGGCCAGGCACAATCATTTGATATTAAGGATGAAAGCTCCTTTTCGAATAACGATTTTTATGTGGTTGCTGCTGCAGGGAAGAATTGCAACAAGGGACTTCTGGATGAGGTTCATCCTTGAATGGTTGAATATATCCTGCAAGGATGGTTTGCGATCTATGTTGGGCGATGCGTTTTTTCATTCTGCTCTAGAGTTGAGACGGTGAAACCCTTTGATAATCTTTGAACCATTTGGCTTGGCAGAAATAAGTCGGTCTTCTCCTGTGATCGGGCTAAAGCGACTTGCAGCAGCACTGTGATGGAGTGGATGGACACTTCTTGCACGGCTGGCTTCTGGCACCTGGACGTCATTTGAGGGTGCACAACATCGTTCTAGGAGCACTCGGTTGTAACAGTGATGTTCTTCATCATGCGAGGTTCTATGGAGAAAGGCTCTGAGTCTTGGTCTCTGTAAATGTGAGATGCAAGTATGTTTTTAATGTGATATAATGGTCCTTCTTTACTTAAAAACAGGGAAAAATAAACGTGTTGGTCTTTCGTGGAGGTAAGATTTATGTAGAGAATGTTTCAGCTAGGATTTGAACAAGTTAGAAAGGACTCTATCATCCGTGGAAGAGGGTTGATGAAATCGTAGGTAAAATTAAACCAGATTAACAAACAAGATGCAGAAAGAGTATCAAGCACCTTGTCAGCTGAAACATTTCGAAATAAATCTGCAACATTATGAATTACTATCAGGCAGGAATGTCAATAAAATGAAACACAACAGAAATGAAATCGACAGCATCGACAAAGTGCCATGTAGGGATGCAAACAGATATGGATGTATATCTGTATCTGATCCGCTACCTTTGGGAGGTTCTTCAAGAATGAAGGGCGATAGAAGGAAGCATGAATTGGCTGAGGAAACAATCTCCTCGTTTAATGATGACCTTCACTCTCTCGAGGAGAAGGAATGAAGATAATGAGAGGGGATTGAAGTGAGAATGGAGATGGTGAATAGGGGAGTTAAATGGCCATCCAAGAGGTCTAAGAGGCTAAGTGGTGGGTGCATTTCCGGGGCTAAATCACACCAAAAAACATCTCCCAGTCATGTGGGAGATTCTCCGATCACGTAACTCTAAGCTTGCTAATCGAACCGAACTGTAACAAATGATATGTTTGAATTTAGTTTGATAGGTAAGTTTGAAAGTTTGAGTTCAAGTTCGGTTCAATAAAGGTTCTATGGGATGTTTATTCAAGTTCTTTTGAAAACATACGTTAGAGTTCGGTTTGATAGTACTTCGTTAATGAATTGGCTTAACTCAAACTTGTTTAGATGAACAAGTTCGAAATTGAAGTTTGATAATAATGTTCGATAAGCAGTAAATATAAGAAATTATTCAAGTTGAAGTAATACAAAGACCACCTATTAATACCACAACTTATTTATCCCCAAAAGTTCACATGTGTACATATACGAAGTTATACGCATGCATGCATACATACACTATGCATATACATGTACATATGTCGAACTCGAACTTTTATTGAAGGAACATATGTTGTGTTCGTTAAGCTAGTGAACTAAAATTTGAAGTTCATGTTCAATTTGTTGACAAACATGAATAAATATTTTTTTGTACGTAATCAAACGATTTCTAATCGAATACGAACATATCCAGTTCGATTAGTAGCCTTTAATGTAACTCCTCTTTAGATAATCGCCAACGACCACCTTCCACTAAAATGGGTACAACTTTCACACCGCAATTGGAACCACACGTTCTAAGGCTCGTCGCAAAGCTTACGATGAATGAGACACTTCTTCTAAGGCTCGTCGCATGTTCTACAGCTTTTGAAGATAACTAAACTTTTGGGTATTCCGTGATCAACTCACGTAGAACAATGGCAAATAACTGGACCATGCTTTTATTTTGAATCCTATTTTGATGTAAATTTCCAAACCCATTTACCATGAAACTTCCACATCTGTTAATATTTGTGTATGTCTACACAATCACGGATTCAATTCTCGAAGAAAACTAATAAATTATTTAACAATTAAAGTCTTAAAAACATGCACATGGATATTTTTCGTAACTAAATGGAAGGGCGCGAGAAAGGTCGAAAATTACTTTGATTCAAAAGGAAACCAGTTAAAAAGGAGGAATTTTGTTACCTAACGCATCACTTTTAATATACACTCTTTTTTTGCTTCATACAACATCCAAAAACATGAGAATTTGACGTAAATTCAGCCGAAGACTAGAACTTGAAGAACCTATTAATATGTCATGGCATCTTACTTTCTACTTAAAAAGCAAAAAAATCTAACTAATTAACAAAAAAACAAAAAAATCTTACATTTTAAGTCTACGACCAATGGCTGATTTGGAAACTTAGTAATTAAGTTGATTTTGTTAAAATCCAAATAATACCGGTAATATGGGATTAAGGAGTAAGATGAGATAAGGGATAAGCGACGCTTATCTTTCATTCTTGTTTGATTGGTTAGAAGAACAGAAAAAAATAAATACTGTAGAGAGAAATATAATAGATGATGTAATCACGTTGTGAACATTGATCTCATATTTAAACAAGGCCTTGATCACACGAACGAAAAAGGTAGGTGGATGGATCCTTTTCAAACAGATTTGGCATATATGTGTCTAAGAAAAACCTACTCTATACCTCCTGGTACTTTGTAACCATGGTAGATGTATTCTCATATGCTCCGATTTCACACACACAACTCTATGCACTAACACCGCTTTATCGGTGCATCTGGAAAGAGAGATGTAAGATATCTTTCATCGAACATCGTTGTCATCCTAGTATACATGCTAAATTTTCAGTGTCGCCTCCTTGAAGCTATCAAAGACGACCAACCGTCTAGATATCTAGTCAAAAGAAGAGCAACCACAATTCCAATTCCATTAATGAAGACATAACTTACTTTTGGACTTTTGAAATTCTTGGAGTTGTTTTAACCACTTCACTTTCTTGTATTTAGGAGGACCTTTATTCATTTCCTTCCTTTCTAGTAAGTTGAATGGATTCTCTATTGGGATGTTAGAAGGAAGAAAGAAAGGGTAGTTTAACATCAAACATCTATAACTCAAGCAAAACCTAATAGACATAGTTGTATATTTTGACCTCATAGGAAATTGTCAACAAAATTGGTAAAACAAAGCAAAATAAATAAAAAAAGACATAGTAAGCAACCTTGGTGATGGGAGCCGTCCATCTCCAGTCCAATATATAGTTAGGACATTTTTCTTTCTAAATCAATATTTTTTGCTTGCAAATACATACATAAGTAGGTACATACATACTGTAACTTCCCCTAGATCTGGGTGGTCAGCGGAAGTACTTAAATAATGGCTCGTCGAGTTTAGGGTGTTACTTGCGAATACTAATTTCCATAGTTCACAGACACAACTAAGGTCAAATGGGTTATTACACGTACATATAAAGAATAAGTTCAAAGCAAATGGATGCCCTACATTGTACATCCACAACTAGCTGATGGCAAATGTTTGATAATATAGATAAATTTAGTGGTTATTACTAAAGTTATTTAGTAATTCTATTTTTTTTCCTTGGGTCAGGGTGGGCATCAATATTTATTATTTATACCCATCTACAAAATCACTACCACATTATATGTGCAATACATGTGCAATGAATATCACAGACTTATATTAGTTAGACGATTTTCATTATTGGATTAGACACGATAAAAATACAAAAAGACAATTGTATCTAATTAGTGGATGGGTGAGAGAAAATATAGCGAGACTTTTATATTGATGAGTTGGAAACGATCATATGTGGTTATATTTGACTAGCCTGAATAACTTGAAGCACATAAAATCACACACAAGGATGTATATTTTTATGTATGTATATTTGTTGTGTTTGTGTGTGTGTCTATTAATCCGGATGTTGAGTAGGTTCAAATTTGGATATATATTCAAATTCAGATACTCTTAAAAGAACCCCAAACTGAAACATATACATGCATGAGTAACAAGTTTCAAATCCAAATCCATCTGAAAAACTGAATGAGGTTGGAAGGACGCACTCACGTAGGCATCTATAATTTTGACACATCAAATGCCCGAATATGACGATCTATCTAAATATAATTTTTTTCTAATTATTTTATTATTGTGATGGATCGATATTTATTTTTGGTAGATGCCTACCTTTCCGAGTTTTCCAATAATAATCATGCTCCTATTTTCTTGCACTTGTGTCTAGGGGTGTAAACGGATCGAACCTGAGCAAACCTATGTTTTTTAGATTCGATTCGTTTATTTAATCGAGCCTAAACTTGTGTTCAGGTTCGGTTCGTTTATTTTCGAACCGAATCCGAATCGAACCTCTTTTTAAACGAATCGAACCTAAGCCAATATCAAACTTAAGAATTCTATAATAAGAGGGAGTGAAAAGAAGAGAAATGGAAATATATATGTGTATTTACAGTTAGAATAAATATTCATTTAGTTTTTTCTTTATCTAACTCATCTTCATCTTTTGAAATAATTAGATTAATAAGGATTCACCTCTTTGAAAAAAGTATAATTATAATATATTTTAAATCTATTCAGATGGGGATAAGGAATAAGAATAATGCGGAGATAAGTAATGTTTGTACTTGTTCTGTTGATTTGAAGATAAAGAAGGGAAAAGTACTAGACCATAGATGATAGATGTTGTAAACGTGATGTGACTATTTGTTTTTGGATAGTTTATACTGAGATAAAATCTAGTTATCCCATAAATATCTAGTTATCTTTAGGCAAATTCACTTACCCTGGGATAAAAACCACTCATCTCAAAATAAGTCCACTTCTACGGATAAGGATTTGTAAATATGTATATGTGTATCGAGCTTTTAACGAATCAAACCTGAGCGAACCTATGATTTTTAGGTTCGGTTCGTTTATTTAATCAAGCCTAAACTTGTGTTCAGGCTCGGTTCGTTTATTTACGAACCGAATCTGAATCGAACTTTTAGCGAGCCAAACCTGAGCGAATATCGGAATTTTCTTACACCCCTACTTGTGTCGATATATTTTTGTAAAATTCACAATATTGTTCACCCATTAATGTAATACATGGGACACAAGTGCAATAACAGAAGGGCAATACTATAAATTCCGTAGGAGGATATGAACACAAGTCTAATTGAAAGAGAGTACATGGTATGAGCACTATTGGAAAAATTAGGAATGGCCCGAATGCAAAAATCCTTTTTTTTTTTTAAAAAAGTCTATCTCTCTCTAGGATAATACTGGTGACTTGACGGTGGATAGCAGCTTGTCCATAAATATTTGTGCAAGGTTAGGTGGAGCTGCGCCTTCCATTTCCAAGAATCTGCCTAACATCATTCATGTATGTATCCGTGTAGATAGACTCTCCACTGCATGCATCAATCGTTATATTGCTAAAAATAGATAATTTACCTACAACAGCAATAACATCTTGTCTTTATGGAAAAAAGAAGTTGCAAGAATATTTGGACAACTGTCATCTGTCTCCTTTGTTCTCTCTCAATTTGTGATTGTTACTTACTAGTTACTAATTAACTTGTCAACCAATGAAGTTGCCATATCGCGGTTACATTTTCTATCCATTTTCCTTCCTTACTTTTCAGAGTAGCCGAGCAAGAATAAAAGATAAACCTCACTAAGAGGATTGATCCTATGAAAGTCAAAACATGTGAGAGCATGAGAGCAGTAATTCTGAATTACTAGATTCAATCAGGAGAGAGAAGATCAAGGGAGAGAAGACATAATCTAGTGGTGCAGAATCATTACTCTCATGCTCTCACGGTTTTTTGTTCTCACGGAATCACTCCTCACCTCACTAATATTGTATGAAGGGCACATGTTTAGTTGCAAAAACAACTTGTCATACATGATCATGATGGTGTGGACTGATAGCGAGACAGAGAAGGGAGAGAAGGGATGGCGAGAACATGTAGATATAATTAAAACCCAGTTTATGTGAATTGTAAACTATTACATAAGAAGATTGCCATTAAGAATCAGCATGGATCCTATCTTCAGGAATCCAATCCTTCTCCAACAACACCATTGAAAGCAGCACTAGACTCCCAACTCCATACATATCTGTTCTTCAGTATATACTATATACTCTTGTGAATTCGGCTTACATTCCAAGCCATCTCACTTCTAATTAATCCCAAAACAAGTTTAATTCGGGACCTCGCAATATCTGCTTCCCCATCTCAGCATCATCAGAGAGGAGCTGCACATCAAACAACACTCTGCCTCTGCTTCTCATAAATCTCCTACAAAAGCAAAAGACAATCATTTATAAATTATAACTCGAACAAACTGAATGTGGAATATATATATATATATATATATATATATATATATATATATATGATATTTCGAACTCCGACAAATTCGTCGCAAGCATGCCAAGATACTGAAAACTGAGTGCACCTACAACCAATAATCGGTTAAAAGCTGCTTTCCATATTCAGTTAGAGCGAATGAAGAACTGAATATAAAAGGTGTTTTTAAAACAGATTTCATCATTTATGTATAATAACTGTGAGTTTCAATCAAATACTGCTCTACTCGGTAATCATGTCGAACTGCATATGTCGATCATATACAATTCAACTCTCCGACATACCATTTTCAAGACAAGCATGCTCAACCAACACTGTTCCGCTCCATAAGACAGGAACAGTTAAGAACAGATGTGCGGTCAATTTAATTTGCTGTCTTAACAGTCGACTAGGCATCTTCGCCACTAATATTTCTGCGGTAGGTGGAACTGCACAGTCCACTTGAGAAAAATGCTCCCCCAATCTACTTGTAGGCTAAAAACCGCAACCACATGGCTGACAATAGAAAATGACAGAAACAAGTGATAGCATTTTGCTCTTGTTGAAAAAGAGGTCGGCATGTGCCGACACTGTTCGATTTCTTTTTCTTGCATTGAGAACTTATTACTTTTTATTTTTTTGAAGGTAAAAAGAGCGAGCTGCACAGCAACTTATATTCACAAGTTTAAGAACTACAAAAACGAGAAAACTATTACTCACTAACCTATATATTATCTAAGATTTCATAAGAGTATAGACAAATATCACATTGCTCATGTAACAAGAACCTAGCAAACTTATCTTACTTAAGAAAGCTTTGGTTATCGATATTAGACATGGACACTACCAGTTTACCACGAGTTTCCGTGCCTCGCCCTCAATAATGTGGATTAAACGACAGAGATATGTGAAATAGGAGTATAGGCAGCACTGAACTAAAGATCCCTCTAGGGAACACATGTTAAGTTGTCGGAATCACTCGAGGAAACTACACAAAATTGTGTGCATGAGGCCAGGTTGTGGGTCAGTCTATTCACCCCCCCCCCCAGTTGGGTAGGATCAGGGATCAAACATTGACTACTCAGCCATTAGTTGGACAAGTCAGTGGATAGTTACAACTTACAACCCACTTGAATACAAATCTTCTGATCAATTCATTTATTACTTAAAACACTATAATTCTTTGCCACTTAATACCTTTACTTCCACCCATAACTCCTGCTAGCAATGAACATTGCACTCTTCAAAGTACATATCCTCTCCTATCTGAGCGTGTACAGAGGGAAACCTCAAATGAAGTCCGGTCTCTCTCAACTTTAAAAAAGTCAACCTATTTTCAATGTAGTCTACAAGCTGTTAACTACACATTCATAAATAAATAAGAATCAGTATTACCAAATATTGTTACATTGGACAAAAATAATTACAATAGATATTATTTTTTTCCAAATATTTTTTAATCCTTTTTACTTTACAAGTTACAAAAAAATTACTAATTTTACCAAATAAAAACTTCATTTTTCCATTAAGATAATAAGAAATATCTTCAAAAAAAGATAATAAAAAATAGAAAACCAGGTGTTTCTCGACCAGACTCCAGAATACTACTTACTGATTTTTTTGGATTATAAGCGTAACTCAGAATTTATCTTCCTGAATAGACAAAAAAAACTTCACCGCCACCCTCAAACCCCGCCTCCTTTATTCCCTCCCCACTGTGTTAGTTGTGGCCATAATCAATGTGGCATGGTAAATTTACAGTAGCAAGGCGAGCAATTTTTAGTTTTTCCAATAAGTGCTTCCTTGCTCCGGAATTACCACATAAAAAAGAAGACTTTTTTACGAAAGGTGCAATATACCTGATCAGCAGGGCATGGTTGCCCTCCAATCCACGGGGGGCTGCGGAGCGGCGGCGGCGAGGGGCTTGCGGAAGGACACGTGTGCGTGTATCCGAAATAGGCGGCGACCCTCTCGGAAACCCTAATTTCCTCCATCCCCATCTCTCTAAGCCTCCTCACCATCCTCTTCGCGCCGCGATCCCACACCACTCCCCACCCGCCGCCGCGCAGAACCCTAGCGGCCTCGTCGAGCCCCCTCTCGCCGCCGCCCTCCTCGCTCAGGTGCACCGCGGAGACAACGACGTCGAAGTGCCCGTCGGCGAAGGGAAGCCTCCCGCGGGAGTCACCCTCGCGGCACGTGACGTACTCCCCCACGCCCTCCGCGGACGCGGCCCTGAGAGCCGCCACTGCGGTGTCTCGGCGGGGGTGTAGTCCGACGACGCGGCCGGCGCTGCCGGATTTTTTGAGCTGGGATGCGACGGACGCGAGGAGGACGCCGCGGCCGCAGCCGAGGTCGAGGGCGGAGCGGACGGAGGACCAGTCTGGGACGGAGGAGACGACGCGCTGGCACATGAGGAAGTGGAGGGGGAGGGAGGAGCGGAGGAGGGAGGAGGCCGCGAGTAGGAGAGGGAGGGAGAGGATGGCGAAGGCGGCGGAGGGGAGGAAGGGGCGGCGGAGGAGGAGGAGGAGCACGGCGGAGGAGAGGAGCGAGGTGGCGGCGGAGGAGAGGAGCACCGCGAGGAGGAGACCGGTGCGCGGCGGACCAGAGAGCCCGTAGGTCGAGTAGAGGTGAGGGCTGGAGGCCGCCGCCCGCCCCGCCTCCGCCGTTGGCGGAGGAAGGAGGGTGGCGGGGAGGGGCATGGGCGTAATTATGGCGTGACGTGGGGGCAGACTCGAGGTTACAGATGTAGTAGAGGAAGGGGGAGTGGCCATGGGTATTGGAGTGATGGTGCTGCTTCCTTCCTCTGTCTCCTTTCTTCGCTTGTGGATTTTGTATTTATTGAGGGGAGGGAGAATAGGGTGGGTACATGAGGGTATAGTTGTCTTTTCACTTCTTCTTTTTTGTCCGTAACGTAACTTTTCGACAAGGGTTGTTTTACAAGATATGTCCTCCTGGCATTGTTTTATTTCGCAGAGGTCCTTATACAGTGTTTGGATATTGATACAGTCACGCAGGGACCTGTAAAATTTGAATTACACGTATATTTCATAAGGTTTACAGAGGTTATAGAGCGAAAGTGAAAATAAGAAACAAAAAGGGGCTAAGATGTAAGGGTAGGCATGGCAAAATAACACTTAAAAAAGGAAATCGAGATAAAAGGAGAAAAATCAGAATTTTAATTTTAATTTATATACAATGAGGATGGAGAGCTAGCATCAAGGTGCATATAATTGTATATATAGCGGTGCTAAAAACGTTCATTATATATTATTTTTTTGAAAATGAATTCATGTGAAATTTAGATCACCATATATCAACATGTTGTCATTAAAAAATCAACTTAATTCAAGACTTCTAACCCCTCCAACAAGACTGTCAAATTTTAACGCTCTCAAAATTGCTGAAATTGAGTTGTCGAGATATACACGTTAAGAATGTTTGTTTTACATGAAATTTGAAAAGCAAATTCTACTAATAATACTAGATAAATCTTCCAAGATTTCATTTCAGAAAAATGATATAATAGTTGTTTTTGGCAAAAATGCATCTATAGTTATATGCACCTTGGTGCAAGCTCCACATCCTCATATACAATAATAAGGGTAATTTTAATTTTAAGTTATATCAATATAACTTGACTTATTTTTTATCTTAAATGCAGACTTCTGTGACCCTTTATTGGGAGTAGGGTTGTCTATCGAGTTAAATGAGTCGAATTATCCTCGATTCGGACTCAAACTCGATAACCAAACTTAATCTTGAAATCGGACTAGATAAGCTTCGAGCATATAATGCTGACTCAAACTCGAATTTTGTTGAATTAGAGTTGGCTCGTGAGCCTTTTAACGAGCTTTTTTTGTAATATGTTGATTTTGTATTCCTTGTGTGTCAACTTTCTTTCGAAAAGTGATTGAACTCATTAATAATCTCGTTAATAATAGTACTTTGATTTTTAAGGGTAGTATATATAAATGTATTTTTTTTCCATGAGCATTTATAAAAACTATAAAGAAATGGTGTATAATACTAGTAATATAACAAAAAGTTCCCACCCATTTTCATTGAATGTGTGAACATCATACAACTCCAATAAAATTGGTTGGTGCTGCATTATCTCCTACTTATATTTATGCTTCAAGTATGCATATAGAAATATTTATGCTTCAAGTATGCATGTAGAAAGAGAGAATGGAAAATGTATAAAAAAATTAATTAAATCAAGTATCGAGTCTAGTCAATTAGCTTGACTGAGCACGCCTCAACTCAAACCCTAGTTGATAAGCTTAACGAGTTATTTACCGGGACTCAGACTCAAACTCAATAACTTTTAGAGCATGTTTCACAGGGTCTTATCGAGTTGAGTTCAAGTCAAGCTCATCGAGTCCGAGCGTTCCTGATACACCCTACTTTTATATGATGTTAACTCCTGAAGCTGAAAAAATCCATGCTCTTCTTTGTTACTTTTGAAGAATGAGGATCCTAATTAGAAATGGGATTTTACCCGGCAGACCCTGGAATCTTTTGCAATTACCGCTACGACCTCTGAAACATCCTAATTCCTCCCTCGACCCCATAAAGTTGCTCCGTCTTACCTTATAGACCCTACCGTTAATTTGAGACATTCTGAGTGAACTAGTTTGGGTTTAAGTTGAGTTAATCTAACCATAGCAAATCTAAGTGTAGATTTTCTTTCACTTCCCCTCCTTCTTCTTCCCCCCTCTCTTCTTCATTCTTGCTGGATGAAATACCCCATCAGAGGAGCAGTTCTTCGAATCCAACAGGGGGTTCTTTCTTTGACTGACGCGGGACGGGGGAAAGCACGGGAGGCGGAGGGGGTTCCTTCTTCGACTGATGCGGGAGGGGGGAAGCACGGGAGGCGGCGCGCCGGGGGATTCCTTCGAATCCGCGCGGGGAGGCGACGACCCCGGGTGGGGCTTCAACGCGGGAGGGGGCTTCGACACGGGGAGGGGGGAAGGTACGGGAGGCGACGACCCTGGGTGGGGCTTCAACGCGGGAGGGGGCTTCGACAAGGGGGGGTGGGAAGCAGGGGAGGCAGCGGCCGGGGATCTGCGGGGGGATGGGGGGAGGGAGCAGGAGAGAGGCGGCGTTGGGGGGCTCGACACGGGAAGGGGGAAGGTACGGGAGGCGGCGCTCCTGGGGGGGGGGGGCAGGAGAGAGGCGGCGCCGGGGGAGGGGGAGGGGGGGGCTTCAACGCGGGAGGGGGGGAAGCAGGGGAGGCGGCGTTCCTTGGGAGGGGGTGGGGCGGGCGGGCGGCTCCAGCGGCCGGGGCTCGACGCGGCAGGAGGCAGGGGCTGCGGGGAGCTCCAGCAGCGGAGGCCCGGCCTCCAGCGACAGGAGCCAGGGGGCTCGAGCACCGGGAGCCAGGGGCTGCGGGTGCGAGGTCCTTTGCGCTGCGGGGGCAGGAGGGGAGCGCTCGAGCGGCGGGAGGCAGGGGAGTCTGGAGGTGAAGGGCGAGGGCGGAGGTCGGGAACGACGACGTCGAGGTCGGGGAGGAGGGCGGTGGCGGGAGGAGGTGCTGGGTGTTGGACGGTGGGGAAAAGGAGGAGGAGAGAGGGAGTGGCAATTAATGTAAATTCAACAAACAAAATGGGTATAATATAAATGAATATAACGGAATCTGGTTAATTTTAACGGGTCAATTAACGGGCCTTAACCGCAGGGTCTGTAGGGTAAGAGTTAGCAACTTTACGGGGTCGAGGGAGGAATTAGGGATGTTTCAGAGGTCGTAGCGGTAATTGCAAAAGATTCCAGGGTCTGCCGGGTAAAAATCCCATTAGAAATTGATGCATAGTTGTGACTTTTTTTTGCAATTTTACCCTAATAATAAATACGTATCAATGTACGATCCAAATACAAACCAATGGAGCTGCCAGAATCGATCTGCCATTGGTTTTTGTATAGGGCGACCTTCTCAATCATGGAGCTGACACATTAAAAAAAATATTATCCCATGTGATCTATAAGATAAGGAATAAGTGGAACAAGAAATGTATAAATACTGTTTAAAGCATAATGTGGCTACTTATCTTCTTCCTTTGTCCTGAAACGGGGAGTTCTATAAGGCCTTACGAATAAAGGTAGTTCGATAGCCTTGTACAATCTAATACGTGCATTCATTTTCGAAGGAGTTCGAAATTAAACTCAAATTTTAGTTACACAGCTTAACGAACTGTAAAGGAAAGTAAATACGTTTATGATAAATGTTCGAGTTCGATTTCAATTATATATGTGTGTGTATGTGTCGGTGTTGATTGCATAGTTGTACACATTTAATAAGTTTGCGACTAATGAAATTTTGATATTAATAGAAAGGCTTTGTATCATTCGAATTATTTCTTATTTTTATCAATGCTTATTGAATTGTCGAATTTTACTGTCAAACTTTAATTTAGATGTGCTAGTTTTAACAAGTCTAACTTGCTCTTATATGAGCATACGATATCGAAACTATATCGAACTTAACTTTAATTAGAATTTTCTAATTTTCTTATCGAACCGAACTTAAACATAGATTTGACTATTATAAGTTTGACCGAAAACACAACTTGACTTTATTGACTATGTAACTTCTTACATAGATATCACAATCCACATCCCATGTAACTAATGATACTCGATTTTGTGTATGCTATATTTACTCTCTCTTTTTTTTGATATTACGAAGTAATGTAGTTTGTGGGACTTAAATTAGATTTACTCTCAATACAAAATAAATTAATTACAGTGAGGTAACATATTGTTTTCGTGATGAAAATTTTATTACATATAATACGTGAGGAATCTATACTTAAAAAGTCTTTTAACTTTGTAGCAATCAAAAGTTCATTTTGGAAAATCCATAGCTAAAATTTCTGCCATCGCAATTTTATTTCTATTATATTATTTTCTTATGATACCTACCAAAATCAGGATCACTGTTAGAATTGTTCTTAATATACGCAAAATGATTTTACGTAAAAAATTAGGGTTTTGGCACTTGTGCCCTTGCAATTACAATTATGTCCCTACCTTATGTCTCTGCTTTTTTTCCAATAATATTTATACCCCTGTACGGATACTACCCTGTCCTCAATGTAATATAGGGGTATAAGTATAATAATGAAAGGACAGTACTGTGATTTTTTTAAAATACAGGGACACATGTTATTACAAAAAATAGGGGCATAATTATAATCACATAAACTCAAAGAGGCACAAGTGTAAAAGTCCTTAATTTTTTATTAAAAAATTATTATTATTATCAACGTACCAACGTATAAATCCGATATTAAAGTTTATCTGCACAGAGGAGTTGATTTTTCGATGCATATAAGTACATGTATATAGGAACCAGTCTATCACACGAAAATAAATAAATAAATAAAAGGTCGGCACAAGGGAGAGGTTTCATTGACTATTAGAAAGATCCATAGTAGCCGTAATATGTCTAATATTAATAATTTGGCGAAAATGAGATGAATCGTGATAGTTATTTTTATAAGTTTATGTATGACTAAATCATAACAACATTGAATGCCTTTGAGTTGACCAACTGATAGAGAAGAATGTATTAAGTCGTGGTTGGACATCTTCCATGTTTACCCCCACTTACAAAGAAATCTATACACTTAGTAAATGATGGCAACAATTATTTTTACATTTAACCTCATTTTTTATTCTTCTATAAATGCCCTTGTTCTATGTATTTACAAACAGTACAAATTGTGCATGATATCTATTTTATCCGAGAGTAAATCGGTTATCTAAGATTTGTCCATCGTTTGGGACAGTGTTATTGTTTGAACAACTCTCGCGGATGACCTCGTGATCAAAACAGCCGATGGTGATTGCGAAAGGCGAGGATTGACCTAGTCGTCTGGAGCCATCTCCGAATCCCAAACGCAATCTCTCTTCTTTTCTAGCAACGAAATCGGGAGCTTACCTCTTCACGTGGTGTCAGAGTCCCAACTGACACATGCTCACCGTCGTCATCGACGATGACCTTGGCTGGCGATTCTCCTATCTTCAATCTGCAATTGATGATGCCTTTAATAGGCTAAGGGTACGAGTAACAACTTCTAAGTGGTGTGATTTTGAAATCCAAAAAAATCTTCAATCCCAAAGTTGAGGTCCATATGAAGAACCAATGGAGGGCTAATAGAATCCTCCAATCCTTAAAAGTCCAAAGGGGCAAAGGGAGAACACTTCATTTGTTATGGGGACAAAGGTTCATTGATACCATACACAAAATTTAGGGGGGAATTCGGTAGCAGGATACATGATAAAGGATAAGGAGCGATTAAGTTGTCGTATCCTCTGTTTCTGTTCATTTGCAGGGATAAAACATGTGGGATATGAAGGGATAGACTATATTTATCTGCTATTCTATGTTCGGTTAGCAAAATGAGTATACTGGATAGAAGTTAGGTAAATCTATTAGGTTTAATTGTGCTTTTTGTTTTCATGTATTCTGAAATTGGCAATGGATTTGCAAGAAATACTGAAGCATAAGTACATTTCTGATCAAAAGAAAACACACTTTATTTATTTAGTTCATTTATTCATGTACAAAAAGTTGACCGTATATAAGAAAGTAATTCACATATTCCACTAGCATCGGTCATGAGAGGCGATTCATGATTGTCACCCACAAGCTGGAACAATGGAAATCGACGATCTTTCAGGTCCGTATACGCCTCACATACCTAGAAGGAATAACAAAGGAAATTTACGTTATAAAAAGTTAACTCGTTATTCCACATATCAGTTTTGAAAATTGGTGCTTACCGACTCGTACAAGTTAGGGTCGTCAGGTGTGATACACTGCATGATACAATCAACCATGCATGCAAGGAATGAAGCAAAAAAATACGAAAAATTACAATGTTATAATTTTTCTGCTCAGCTTGCCCACTCAACGGTGTGTATTGTGCAACAATTTCAGCGGTCTAGTCCCGTCGCATTTAGCGACTGCTCATCCAAGTCCAATACAACTACACGTGCTCAGAAAATGGTCGAGATGTCATCATCACAGCTGTGATTTCTACAAGATCTTGCCACTACAATAGTGCGTGTTGTGTAACACTTTCGACGGTCAAGCCTCGCCACTTTTTAGCAGCCGCTCATCTAAGTCCAGAAACGCTGCAGTTGCTTAGCCGAAGATGGTGATGTCAATGGTAATGGTTCAACACATGTGACTTATATGATGAGGATTACGAAAGAGGATTATAATAACAGAAGTACGACAAATACAAGAATACATGAAATAAATATAACATGATAATCCATAACATACTACGGTATAGTAAAAATTAAATAAAGTGATTCTAAATCCACATATCCATTTTCAATTGGTCGCGTGAGATTTCACCCTCCCTGATGTCCTCTTATCGAACATGAATGTTGTCGAGTCCATAACATCACTCAATAAGCATAATGGTAGAAAATGGAATTCGAGACCTAAGCAAAACTATTGTAGAGAAAACCTCGAAAGAGGAAAAAAGTGAAACTCTATAATTATGTTTACATCCTTAGCTTGCCTTCATTTACTAAAAGTGATGGATTCAAGAAGTTATGGAACAAGGTGAACTGAAAGAGCTGTAACCTCAATATTGAATGAAAATCATCAATACAAACTTAAAGTTCCACATGGGCAAGCACACAGTGAAGAGCGGATCTTCTGCTGTAAGTGGGATTACGATTTGTTGTAATTCATGTTTTTTTCTTTTTCGAACCTTTTAGAATGAATCTTAGATTAATGTTCTACATATCCTTCAAATTTCGTCCAAATCGGAGGTTATTTGCTATTTTATCTAATGATCAAAGAGCCGGGTCCTTTTAAATGGAGTTGAAGTTGCTTAAATATTGCTCGGATCTTTGATCATTATGATAAAATACACTACAAAAAAAGGCGGGATTGGCGTGCACATAAAAGCTCGTTATGTGCACGCCTAGTGCCCGCCATGTGCACGCTCGAGAGGTGGGCGAGCACATGTGCTCGTTCAGGGCGTGCTCGTTTCTGTGAGAGTCGCCCCGGCTGGTGGGCGAGCACATCAGGACGCTATGTGCTCGCCCTCTCGCTGGCGGGCACATATGTGCTCGCCGATGTGATCGCCTCCTTTATAAATTGCGATTACCCACGGAGCACCTGGCGAGCACATGTGCTCGCCCAAACTGATTTTCAGGAAAAAAATATACAGGTTCGACAGGGTTTTGACGCCCCGTCGAACCTGTATAGCCTGCCAATAAACCACTGCAGGTACTTATAAGAGCTCCCTAAGGGTATATATATTATAGCAGTTCGTTGACTAAGATAACTAGCACTAACAATTGAAAGTCACACAATATACATGAATTCAGAAATAAACAATCTAATTTAACATCTAAATATTACAAAAAAGTCAAAGCCAACAAAGTTCATATAAATTAAAAGATGTGCTAAAAGTTTAACAAAAATACAGGTCCAAACCAACAAAAATTTACTTCTTCTTTGATCTAAAAAATTTAGACATTAAATCCTCTTTTAATTTCTTTTTTTCCTTCTCCTTTTCTTTGAACCTCGCATACATGCATGCCTCTTCTTCAGGATCGTTCTCTTCCTCCTCTTCGTCATCAGATTCAATCTCTTCAGGTTGAGATGCACGCCCTTGCGACCTATATTATATATGGAAGATATATATCTATTACATGCATTTTGTAGATATAGAAATTTAAAATTATTACTCATTCTATAAGAAGAATACTTACATGTACGCCGTGAATTCCTCTCGGAGCTTCGTCACCTGCTCCACCATCATCGCCATCTGCGACTCCATTGGAACTGATGATTGGGACGGATGTGGTTGCGTGTACGACGGCTGAGAGTATGCAGAATAGGAGTGACGATGTTCCTCCACATAATATGGAGGAAGACCACCAAGCGTCTGCTTCCTGTTCACCACAACGTCCCTCTCCTCCAACACCTTATAAGTTTTTCAATTTTTAATATAAAATTATATAATAGAAATGAGTACAGTAAGATAATATTTATCCATATATACCTGCTTCCAGATCGTTTTATCAAATGGTGGTTGCTCTCCAGTTGGATCGATACCCCATTTTTCTGCAGATAGTGCCAGATAACGATCTTGAAATACAAAGTTTAATATATATAAATGAGTTATAATATATCATTTAATTGTAAATAAATTGATAGACTTAACAACAATTGTCCTGCTTCAGGAGTGGACCATTACGACTCTCCTTCTCTCCCACTCATGTGGGACCTCGACCACCACTGCTGAAAAGAGGGTTCCCTTTCCAACCTAGCTGCCTGGAAATTTTTTTAAAATATAATAACTACATTGCATTATATTAAAGTAGATCTCCAAAAATTAATTTTAAATCATAATACCATCTCCGCTCTAATCTGATTATGGCTTTTAGAGCCACTTGTCAACTTAATCCTTTGTTTCTGGCGGTTTATCCTGTTGTATTAAATTGTATATATAGGTTTTAATTGGAGAACCTATTAAGTACAATTTGGTATTAATTTAGTTTCAATTGGGAAACCAAATGGTTTGGAGGGAAAGTGGGAATTCCCAAATTTGAAACATTGTTGAGTTTGGGTGGAAGTTTAGTACCATACCTTGGAGATCTAAACTTTTGGTGGACTTATATATGAGTCCACACCCCAAGCTCTTGTAGCAATAGTAGAGAGGAGGAATGGAGGACCTCACACGCGCGCGCGCTCCGCTCCGCTCCGTCTCCGTCTCCGTCTCCGTCTCCGTCTCCGTCTCCGTCTCCGTCTCCGGCTCGGGAGAGTCAATTCGGATCTCGATACTTTTGCTGCGGGTTTCATTTGTAAAGTCGATTAAATTAATCACACGATTAATTTGGTAAGTCGACTTAAATGAGAATTCAACTCGCCATTATAGGCGCGATTTTTGGGATCCGAAAGGCTGCGTTTTCGGGACACATTTTCGGAAACAAAAGGTAACCGCGCGCTAGGGCACGCGAGCCCCTCTATATATATCCCTCACTCGACGCGGTTTTTCTTCACTCGCAAGAAAAACCTCTCCCACGCCCTCTCTCTCTCTCTGGTTCTTCCTCTCACGGACAAACGTTTTCTTCTTCCTCTCTCGACTGCAGTTCTTTGAGGTACAATCGAGGACGATCCCGTTGGTGTGCGCCGACGACGATCGTGGACCGTCGTATCCTGGGAGCGGATCGCCAGTACCCTACGCACCGGTATTGTGGGGGCGATATCTTCTCTAAGGACAGTCCATTTCATGGACGCTTCGTTGACTTCTAAACTGATCTTTATTTTATTTTGGTTGCCGCAATATGTTTATTGCTTTACCCTTTCTGGATCATGCCCGTGTTTATATTTCTGTTCTTTTAATCGGTTCCTGTTTGCATTGTATAATCGGATATTGATTGGGAAACATACGTTTAACGTAATCTTATTCGGTTTTGTTTCTCTGTTAATTCATTTGGATCCGATGTTTTACTGTTTAATATATGCACTGATAATCTTATTTATAACAATCTTAGAGAAGATATCCCGAACCGATTCTAGAATGTCGGAAACAGTGTTTAAATCGAGGGTAGATATGACGGGTATGCCTGAAAAAATCGGTGGACAGAATTTTAAGCATTGGCAACAACGCATTAAGATCTAGTTAACCACCATAGGGTTAATCTCGATGCTTGAAACCGACTGTCCTACGGTGGAAACGGAAAACCCCTCACCCGATAGGCATAAGGCGCAATCTGCGTGGAAGGAACGCGACCGTATATGTCATGGTTGCATCTTGTTGGCTCTGTTCAACACTTTGTTTGACGTATATTGTTCGTCTACACAGACTGCGAAGGGGCTATGGGAAGACTTGGATCGGAAGTATAACACCGAAGACCTCGGTATTGAGAAATACTCCGTAGCCAACTTTTTGAAGTTTTCCATGGCCGAAGGGAAGTCTGTTTCTGAACAGGCACACGAGTTTTTACTTCTGCTCCATGGTTTAGAGGATGCCGAAATGAAACTTCCAGAGAAGTTTCAGGTCATGTGCATCATAGAAAAATTCCGAAAGTCGTGGGAAGACTTCGTGATGAATCCACATTTCATCATCTTTATTCTATCATTTTGGCACCAAAAACCCTAGCAAATGCCTGTAAATAGCATTAAAACCATCATCTTAGCATCCATGCATGTGCATTCAGATTGTGTATAAATCACTGTAATTAAGGCCAAAATTATAGAATAAATAAAGAAAAGAAAAAGAATAAAATATTGTAAATATTTTATGACCCAAAACCCCCGAGACCTAGGCATCTTGATGAATAGGTCGACAAGGAATAAAGTAGGGGGAGATAAGGTCAGAAATACAGTGTAAATACCTATACAATCTATTCATTCTTTATTCATTTTGGGACCTATTTTTGGTTCCACTTTTTGTACATCAAATAAAGAAACTTTGTACATGAAAGTTGTAGATAATTTCATAAAGAAAAAGACAAAATTGATTTCACAGAAAAAGAATGTACAGACAAAAAGGTATGGTCTGAATAAGAATCTAAAATCCCAACTTCCCAGACCCGTATCTCACAAACGACAACTCCAAATGCAGCCTACTCACCTTTAATTGTGTATAGAATAAAATAATCTATCCAATGGTGGTGGTTTCGCATTTGGCGGAGCTACGGTTTGAAAGTTGAGTTTTAGACCCTCATTGTATACTTGTACTGAATAAAATATTCAATTTATTCTTTATTCAATATTTATTCATCTTTATATTTTTATAATTTTGTAAATATTACATATACTATATATGTGCATTAAAATTGAAATATAATGCAAAGAAAAATAAAAATAAAAATACTTGTACAAAGACTACATAGGTATATTATATACACTTATACCTGTATAGAATACAATTGTATTTTATTAAATATACAAAACATATCAGAAAAATAAAATAAAAATATAATTATGTATATAAAAGTATGTTATAATTTTACAAAATTATAAATAAAAATAATAAGATTAAAAATACATAAAATAAAATAAAATATCAAAATACATAGGTATTATACCTATATAGGGTTAAAAAGGCAACTTGTAAAAATATAAGTCATAAAAATAAATAAAAATCAGAATAAAATACTACATAAAATTTTGAACATTTTTTATTTTATAACTTTTATTTAATTCGGCCATTTACTATTTTTAATTGAATTAATAAATGATTTTTCCAGGGTTTTTCCTGGTTGGTCCACGTGGACCAACCAGGTGCAAACCCTAGTTGACCTCGGTCAACTAGGTACCCTACCCCCCTGTAGCCTCTGTCAGAACCGGCGTTTGACCCATCTTCTCCATTTTTTTCGAGGCATGAACTTGCACCCTTTGAGCTCGATTCCTTCTGCAAAAATCTTCACCTACCATCCCTCTTGCTCGCACAAGGACCATCTTGGGCTGAGAGCTTCTGAATCGGGCCAGCCACCTCGTTCTTTCCACCCTCGTCACCTCGGGTCAAACCCAATAAAACCAACCCCCCATTTTCAAATCGATTTTTGAGTCCCCTTGGTCCACCCCTCTCCGCCTCTCTTGTGCTCCAAGCCTTGCCGGAGGTGACAGCTCCGCCGCGAGCCTCTCAGCCAAGGCGAACGAGGTCGAGGAAGACTCCAGCACCTCCGCCAATCGCCGGCGTCGAGGTAACCTTCATCCTCTGGCTCCGGCCATCGAGGGCCTTCATCCCGCCTTTTCCTTTATTGCTTTAGATTCCTGTTAGTGTAAGCTTGAAAACCCCTAAAGAAATTTGAAGTTACGATCACTGATTCGCCAAATCAAGCACCTTGGCCGGAGCGCACCTCCGGCCGTGCATCTCCATTTCGACTCGACCATCCCCAAGGCCACCCGAGGGTCCAGGCAGTTTGCCCTGGACCCCTTGACTTTGTTTGCAGGTCCAAGCCACTTCACACGCGCCTGGAGGCGAGTTTTGGAGCTCGCCGGAGCAGCAGCAGCCTTCCAGCTCCGCCCGCTGCCCGAGAGCACCACGGGCCTCCCCGTGGATTTTTGACGCCCCCGGGAGATAGAAGACCGTTCCAGGAAGCTCCTCGTCCATTTTGAGGACCTGTCGTCGCCGGAGGAGGGAGATCGAGGTCGGAGAAGCTCGCCTCCGCCGGCGTTCTTCCCCGTTCTTGCAACCCTCTTCCCAGCCGTTGGATCGAGGAGGAGTCCCAGATCGCACAGTTGCCGTTGGATCTTCCTCAGCCTCGACCGTCAGATCAACTCAGGAGGATCTAATCTTGGCCGCACATCCGCGAAGCGCCATCGGCCGTCCACAACGCGCCACGTGTTTAAGTGGCCCTCCATCCGCCGTTGGATCGCGCGCAAGAGGGTATTTTGCAACTCACCCCTTGCGCATTTTTGTATTTAATATTTAGTTTTTAAACTTTCGTCTGTAGTTTAAATATTTCTGTAATAATTGCAAGTAGACCCCTGTAGTTTTCTTATTTGCATTTCGGTCCAATCCACGTCACCTCACGTGCCCGTGCGCGTGAGGGGACTGGGTATTTTGCAGGGACCTCCCTGGGGTTTATTTATTTCGTTTTAGTCCTTGAACATTTCTGTTAAGTTGTAATATTTTGGAAAAATTGCATTAAACCCCCCTGAGCTTTGTAATATTGCAAAAATGCCCCTCCCAGGCGCGTGCTAGTCACGCGCCCTGGTGGGTAATTTGTGGGCATACCCCAGCGGCTTTTATAATTGCTTTTTGGTTCCAAAACTTGAATATATAGTGTAATATTTTGTGGAAAATTGCATGTTAGCCCCTGGATGTTTTGAATATTGCACATATACCCCTGCCAGGCCTGATTTTGAATTGGAAGCTTGTTGTATTTATTTCATAGATCATTTTAACTCCAAAAATTCCACAAAAATAGACTTAGGCTACTGGACACGTGTACTTTCACGCCATATATTTAGTTTTTGATTTTATTTTATTTTCCTATTTATAAAAAATCAAAAACAGCCCTTTTGTGTACTGTCTACCTTAGAAAATACCAAAAAAATATCAAAACACCTCCAAAAATTCCAAAAAAATTACATAGTGTCTACTTTATCCTATTTTAGTGTCAGTCCAAAAATCAGTAAAAACTTCAAAAGAAAAACACTAAAAAAAATTAAAAACTCTTAAAAACTTCAAAAAATTATAAAAAATCATAGAAAAATCCAAAAAATATAAACTCAGGTTCTGTTTGTCATTTATTTTATTCCCTTTATCAGAAAAATAGTGTGAAATATTTTTGCTACTGGTTGGTATTTTTAACTTGCATTTTTGTCACAGCCAGCCCTTATTTCCACTGTTTGCCTTATTTCAGACTTTAAAAATACCAAAAACATCTTGAAAAACCCCCAAAAATCATAAAAACAGTAAAAAACCTTAAAAATACCAAAAACATTTATTTTCTGAATTTTGGAGCATTTTTGTGCATTTTTATAAATATTTCACTTTGCCTTGTATTATATTTCCTTTATCTTCCAGTATTGAAAAAGAAATATAAAAATATAAAATATAAAAATCAAAAAATCAAAAATCAAAATACAAAATTAAAAATTAAATAAAAATAAATAAAAAAAAATTAAAAATTAAAAACCCACAAAAATTGTAGTTGCTTGCTTGCTTAGTGTAGACACTCACACACACACACACACTTGTGCATTCATTTGTTTGAGCTACACTGTTTGCTCCCTGTGTTCGAACTCTCTGCATACTTGCCCTTTACATCATTTGTGCAGAGTTAAAAATAAATTTTAACTCCACATTGTTTCTAATTTGTTGATCTTAGTGTGGGTTAATTGTTGACTTTAGTCCGGATTTAGTGTGGTCAACACACCGACTGAGTTCACGCTTTGTGTGAATTTAAGACCACCTGTTTTCGGCTAAATCAAATGGCGCCGTTGCCGGGGAGCAACAGCTTGTAGTTCACATTCTTGTTTGTTTGTGTGATAGTTTACCATAGCAGCATTTTCCTTCTCTTACATTTTGATATATCTCGTTGAGCTTTCTGACCACTCTTCTTTGTCTTCTTGCGAGGGACCGCGGAGCGAGGCGGATCGCCTAGGCGACCGACGCAACCTTGGGACGTGGAGCCGGCTTTTCTTTAGCCAAGCCGGCAGGAGAGAGCAAGGAGTGAGAGAGAGAGATTAGAGTAGCTTCTCTTTTATTTGTGAGAGAGTGATATTCATTTAATTTGTAATAATACAGGTACACTAGGACTAGGACTTGGACTTGGACTTAGACATTCGGGCCTAATTTCCGGGTGTCTGTTCACCCGGGGGCTCACCGCCGTTTTGCCGCGTTTTTACCGCTTGTCATTTTCCGGTTTTGTGTTTATTTTCCATTTTCTTTTGTGGAATGAGCTCTTAGATTTAGGTCTGCTTGATCGATTAGAATAGGTCCAAACACCTAATAACCTTTGCATGTTCCTATAGATACGTTTTGGACTTAGACTAATTTAAACAGTTAGCAAGTAATTCCCAAATCCACGCGCCGCGAGCTCACACCCGAACAAGCGCTTTCTCCTACTCCAAATGTGTTGGGCAGAGGAGGGGTGAGCCAAGACCGGACACTCGGATTAGGAGTTGCTAGTTGACTTGTGGTTCTATCGCTAGCAGTTGCCTGTTCTAGGACGATTTCCGTTGCATTTCGCCATATAGCTTAGGTTTAAATATTCTGCTTTGCATCCCGCATGGAGAGAGCTGGGATTCGCTGTAAGTCTTCTTACTTTGCACGCATCATCTAGGCACAAAGGTGAGATTTCCACCTTGGTGTCGACTTGCACGGCTTTTCCGACTCTATTCTCCCTCTGTTTTTGGACAAAGTAGGATAAAGAAAAAAATACAAAAACGTTAGGCGCTTGCTTGAATTGACTCAAAAGAAGCGATAACACCAAAAAAATTAAAAAAAGGGACTGCTAAAGAAAACTTGACCAAAATAAAAACGGTAATTGGACTCATTGCTTGGGGAGAGTAACACCCTCACTTGTTTTCAGGTTGCATAGGAAGGTTTCCTTCCCAGTGAGGTGAGCGCTTCGTAAGGATTAGAACCCAAAACCCAACTTGTGGCTGCCTTGTGTATCGCCTGGATTTCCGAAGTATTGGCGCTACTATCGTACGTAGTCGAGTAGGACTTGGTCGCCATTGGTGACTCTCTGTTGTGAGAGCGCCGACCCTGTCCGAAGTACCGAGCCTAGGCCACGCCTTCACGGGTGTGTCTGTCTCACCGGCTGCGTCCGAGTAGGACCTTGTACGCTCACGGGTGATTCCGTTGCGAGCGAGGTCCGAAGTATCGGTTTCGCCTATCGGCTTCCTCCCTCTTTTCTTTGGCTGAGTAGGGATCCAGGAAGGGTTACAAGGACCTCAAAAAGCGCAAGTTACAGGTTACACAGGAGGAGGACAAGTACGGGGATACTCTCCTGGCAGTACTCTCTCTCCTATAGGCGTAGCGCTCTAAGGACTCGTGAAAAGATAATTGCCTGAAAAACAAGCTAAAATTGACAAGATAAAAGCCGAACCTTCACGGCTTCACGAGTTGAGTTGGTGAACTTACCCTTGCTTTGTGTTTGATTTCTAGATTTATTAAGGTCAAGATCAAAAATACCGCACAATTGTGCAAAATTTTGTTGCATCTCATTTTCTTCTTCTTGCATCTTCCCTGCTCTATTCCGAACAATCAAGATGATGGGACGGAGGTCTCTTAGGCCGACCTTGTCGGTACCGCTATCCAGCACTCCTCCCTATTCATCTAGGAATAACTCGGAGAGTCCGCTCTCCGAGCCCGAGTTCACATCCACCCTGTTCCCCCTCGACCACCCTTCCCATTCTCCTTCCCTCAGTCCAATCATTTCAGAGTTCAGTGCATCACAGAGTTCAGCCCATTCCACAGCACCTGAAATGGCCTCTTTTGCATTTTCAGAACATCAAGCAATGGCAGACAGAGGCGAACACCAAGATGATCACGATCACCAGCCGTTCATTATTGATCAAGCGGCCATCAACAATTCCCTGCTAGCGTCCCTGGAGAATATGCAGAGACAGATCCGTGACCAGGGTACATTCATGGGTGATCTGATGAGAGAGATAGCACAGCTGAGAGAACACCGACCTGGGGGCGGTGGCGGTGGCGGTGGAGGAGGAGGAGGACCCGATGCAGGAGGAGGCGACCCAGACGGTGAGCGACCGCCACAGACTATCATGAGGGAATTGCACAACCCAGCTTCATCCCTCACTCACCGGTGGATCAGACTCCCACCTATCCATGGAGACTTCGAGCTTCGGCACAACACAATTCAGATGCTACCCAAGTTCCATGGGTTGCCGACCGAAGAGCCGCACCTCCACCTCCAAGAGTTTGAGATGATATGCAGCACCATCCACGATCGGCTATTGACCGAGGACACTATCAAGATGATCGCCTTCCCGTTCTCATTGGTTGATCGAGCCGCATATTGGCTCAAGCATCTAGGGCGATTCGTCGATACGTGGGCAGATCTCCGGTCCGTATATTGAAGAAATACTATCCTCTTGGCCGGACAAACGCAGCTCGAGCCATGATCAGCAATTTCACCATGATCCCAAATGAACAGTTCCATGAAGCATGGGATCGATTCAGAGAGCTCATAGACCGGTGTCCACATCACGATATCTCTAAGCCCCATCTGGTGCAGAGTTTCTTCTGTGGGCTGACACCGGAGCTGCAGGGGCTTGTGAACGCCTCTTGCGGTGGATCATATTTTTCCAAAGGTGAAGACGATGTCTGGGCCATATACGAAGGTATGGTAGAAAATTCTACAGTGATGACCCAAGCCAGAGTCTACACCCAGCAGAAGCCCCCGCAAGGAGCGGGATCATTTCAGAGGATCGCCCGCATTGATGCCGGTCCTAGCACACCGTCGGTAGCCGCGGCCCAAGCCGAATCAGCAGCAGCCAACATGGGCATTATCAGTGAAAAGCTGGACCGCATGGAGATCCTTGAGAAGAAGCAAAACCAAGGTCTAGCCCAGATGGACCTTCTCACAAAGACAATGAGTGACCTGAAAACTCAGATTCTCTGTATTCAGGAGGCACAGGCCCATTCACAACAGCCTCCCAGGTCACAGGTTGCCTCCAGCAGCAACAATCCCAACCAGGCCTCCACCTCTTACCGCCAGGTGAACCATATCCAGGCGGAGCCGGTTCCATTGTTGCAGTACCATCCAGAGCAACCGCCATCTCAGGAGACTCAGATGGTGGTTTATCAGCCGGAGCAGCCACTGGCAGTTCTTCCTCCACCCTCCTTCGAGCAGGAACCGTTGATGGAAGTCAACGGGATTTGGTATGACCGATACCCGCAGCCAGCGATTCGCAGGGATCACCCGGATTCCGTTGGGGTAATGGTGGATCCACATCCCAACAGCATTCTCCTGCTCAAGGACAGCAGAGCGGCCAGCCACAACAACAACACCAGCAGCCCCAGTACAACCAACCCCAGCAGTACCACAGTGGTCCTCGTCCTGCCTATCAGGGACAGCAGTGGAGGCAGCGTCAGCCGCCTCAGCATTCTTATGCCCAACCTCCCCTCCAATATCAGCAGCAATACCAGCAGCAGCAGCCCCATTTCCAGCAGGGACAGACATCCGGTTCTCAGGGTCCAGCCTATGAGAACCCAACCCTTGACGATCTTGCCCGTTTGCTATCTGAACAGCGAGCATCTTTCAGGCAAGAAATGGATGAGTTCCGGCAGGAGATGCGGGACATAATCAAAGGCAAGGCCGCCATACCCGCTCAGATCGAACCCAATCCTAATATCCTAAAAAGAAAATCTGAGCAGGTAGAGTTTACAGAGGACACCTCTCCTAGTGATCATTTGAGTGACATGTCTTATTCCTATTATGATGCTGATTTTGTTACTACTAGGAGCGGTAGGATGCCAGCCGGCGGCGCCTCTTCTGAGTGACAGCCAAATGCAGAATCAGGAGCGCCAGAGGAGCAGAGGAGCGGTGCTGATGCCGCGACAGATGATGTTGAAGACGGTGGTGCTGATGCCACCAATGATGGAGCCCAGGATGACGGTGCTGATGCCGTCGTGATACCAGATGCAGACGGTGGTGCTGATGCCACCATTTTGGGAGATGAACCAGAGCGCGGTGCTGATGCCGCAAAGACCGGTGCTAGTGGTGGTACTGAGGCCACCACATCTACTTTTGTTGAGCCAACTTCTGTGACTTCACCACATTTTGTATCGAGAGACTGTGGGAAGAAAAACAAAAACAAAAATATGAATAAAGGAAAGGTTTCTGTTCAAATTGCGGATCCATATGTGTTGAATGATGATTATTGTATGGATTCTCCATCTTCACAGGCACAGAGACCGAGTCCGAGTCCTCCATCTGAGGAGGCACATACCATCCCCTTTCCTGAGGCACTCGCCGAGCGAAGGGAAATAAAAAAGAAAATCCCAAAAAGAATCAGCAGGTAGAGTTCGGCAATGAGATGATTGACAGATTTCATATTCAGCTAACTCTACGAGAAGCGTTTTGAGCATATCCCCTTCTTCAAGAAGAATCTGAAAGAGACAACTACTGTCCGAAGGAAGAAGAGGCACAGAGATCAAATCCATATGCTCACGCATAACACTTGCTGCGCCATTCAGAACACATTGCCAGCCAAGCGACCAGACGCAGGAGCCCCCTATGTCAGATGCGAGATTCAGGAGCAACAGTTTGATCGTACGCTATTAGACAGCGGCTCTTCAATTAACCTCCTTCCGGCAGCCTTACTCAAGCAGTTCGAGTTTGGCCCTCTTCTTCGAAGCAGAACCGTCCTTCAGTTTGCTGATAGGTCGATTAAGAGGCCGAAGGGGTTATTGAAAGACGTGGTCGTTACCATTCAGGGCCTGAAATTCCCCGTGGACTTCGTTGTGTTGGACATGGAGATCCCTGAAGCGGTAACTGATGCCCCCATCATTCTCGGACGTCCATTCTTGGCCACAACCAAGGCGGTGACCGACCATGACAGTGGGAAGGTATGCTTTCGTGTAGAGGGCGAAACCATACAAATAGAGACGATCGAAGAGATCAGAGCCAGAGAGGCAGAATGCTCCGAGCAGTTCAGCGAAGCCGAGCAGATGACAGAGGAAGAGCTAGACATCCACCAGGTTTGTGATTTTGCAATGACTGATGATGAATCCAATTGGAAAGATCCTGTAGCACCGACCCTCGCCTTGCCTACAGATTCACTGTATCTCAAGCTCATGGCAATCGAGAGTCGGGAGAGCACATCCCTGGATGAGGATATCTTTGAGGCTGACAGTGTTGTGATGAGTGGTGCTGAGGAATTTCAATCTTGCTCATCATCTTCTGATCCCTCAGATTCAGACATTGACTGGGATGACTTTGATGATTATTTGCCTTGTCTGATTCCTTCAGAGCCGACAGCCATGACAGAGTGCGAGCCAGTGCAGTTTATTGATGATCCATCAGGCCGCCCTTCGTCAGAAATTCATGCAGAGCGAGAGTTCTCCCATGCAGACCTGGTAGCCTTTACACAGTCATATTAGAAGCCAGATCTGCCACCTCCCAGTTGTCCTGAAAGGAAACCTCTGCCGCAGTCAATGAAGTACAGATTCCTTGCTGGAGAGCCAGAAATGCACCCAGTCATTATCTCAGCAGATCTGACTGGAGAACAAGAATCTCGTCTGATGGAGGTTCTTGAAAGAAACCGCAAGGCAATCGGTTGGAGTATAGCTGATCTCCAGGGGCTGAGCCCTAATCTTTGCTCTCACCACATCTATCTTGAAGAAAACGCTAAGCCGTCGCGTGAGTTCCAACGACGGCTGAACCCGAATCTTCGAGACGTTGTCATGAAAGAAATTTCCAAGTGGTGGAGCGTCGATTTTATCTATCCCATCTCCGACTCCAAATGGGTTAGTCCACTTCATGTGGTACCCAAGAAGACGGGTATCACTACAGTTATCAATGAGTCCGGAGAGGAGATCGCTACCAGAGTACCAACTTCTTGGAGGGTCTGTGTGGACTACAGACGATTGAATGAGGCCACCAAGAAGGATCACTTCCCACTCCCATTTATTGATCAGATTATCGAGCGGTTAGCTGGGAAGAGCCATTACTGTTTCCTTGATGGGTACTCTGGATATAATCAAGTGGCCATTGCGCCTGAAGACCAGGAGAAAACGACATTCACCTGTCCGTTTGGGACGTATGCTTTCAGACGGATGCCCTTTGGTCTATGTAACGCTCCAGCGACATTCCAAAGGTGCATGTTGTCCATCTTCTCGGACATGGTGGGTGACTGTTTAGAGGTCTTCATGGATGACTTCTCGGTCTATGGCGACGGGTTCGACGCTTGTCTTGACTGCCTAGATCGTGTGCTGAAGCGCTGCATAGAGGTTAATCTAGTCTTATCCTGGGAGAAGAGTCATTTCATGATGACTCAAGGGACGGTCCTTGGTCATATCGTCTCCAACAGGGGCATGGAGGTCGATCCGGCTAAGGTGGATATCATCAGGAAACTCAATCCGCCGTCCAATCTGCGTCAGTTACGGTCTTTTCTGGGGCATGTCGGTTTCTACCGACGGTTCATTCAGAACTTCAGTCGAATTGCCCGACCGCTAACTGACTTGCTGACCAAAGACACCGAGTTTATTGTTAATGATAAGTGTCTTGAATCATTTGAGACTCTCAAAAATATGGTTGTTTCAGCTCCTGTCCTTCAGCCACCCGATTGGTCTCTTCCATTCGAGATCATGACGGATGCTTCAGATTTTGCCGTTGGGGCTGTGCTTGGACAGAGGAGGGATGGTTTACCATTTGCCATTCACTACGCCAGCCGGACTTTGGATGCCGCGCAGCGGAACTACACTGTAACTGAGAAAGAGATGCTGGCCGTAGTTTTTGCTCTTGATAAGTATCGATCATATATTCTTGGATCTAGAGTAACAATATACACTGATCATACCGCCATCCGGTATTTAATGGCCAAGAAGGATGCCAAAGCACGTCTCACCAGATGGATCCTTCTGCTCCAGGAATTTGATATTGAAATTAAGGATAAGCCTGGAGTCAAAAATGTGGTGGCGGATCATCTCTCCAGATTGGAGAATCTTGAGGAATCTGAGCCCAGCGCACCTATCACAGAGACGTTTCCAGATGAGGTGATCTTGGCTGTCACCTCACTCCCATGGTATGCTGACTTTGTAAACTATCTTGTTGCCAAGACAGTCCCTCAGGGTTGGCCCAGGCAGAAACTTGAGACCTTCCTAGCTAAGGCCAAGTTTTACCATTGGGAGGATCCCATCCTTTATCATGAAGGAGGGGATAGTATCTGGAGGAGGTGCATTCCTCAAGAAGAGCAGCATAGCGTCCTCACATACTGCCACAAGCTTGAGGCAGGAGGACATCATTAAGGAAAGAGGACAGCACAAAAGGTGCTTCAATCCGGCCTATGGTGGCCTACTCTCTTCAAGGATTCTGATGAGTTCGTGAAGGGATGTACTGACTGTCAGAAAATGGGAACCTGCGGACAGAGAGACATGATGCCCATGCAACCCATTCACTTCTGTGAGGTTTTTGATGCATGGGGGATTGATTTCATGGGCCCATTTCCTAAGAGTCAGGGATTCGAGCATATTTTGCTCGCTGTAGATTATGTCAGTCGATGGGTTGAGGCCATCCCCGCCCGAGCCGCAGATGCAAAAACCGTGTGTAAATTCTTGAGGAAAAATATCATTTCACGGTTCGGGGTACCTAGAGTTTTGATTTCTGACGGGGGGTCTCATTTCATCAATGACAAAGTTAGGGCCCTTGCTGACGAGTTCGGTATTGACCATCGGGTTGCCACTCCTTATCACCCTCAGACAAATGGTCTTGCTGAAGTATCGAATAGGGAGATAAAGACTATCTTGCAGAAAGTTGTTCGCCCAGACCGAAAGGATTGGTCACAGCTTTTGGACTCGGTCTTGTGGGCTTATCGAACATCTTTCAAGAATCCATTGGGAGCATCTCCCTTTCGTCTCGTCTATGGCAAGCCGTGCCATTTGCCAGTGGAGATCAAGCACAAATCTTTTTGGGCAGTTACTGAGTTGCTTCTAGATCCCGAGAGTATAGGAGACCAGAGAAGAGCAGAATTGGCAGCCCTGGAAGAATTGAGAGATACAGCCTTCTCCAACAGCCTACAATACAAAGAGAAAGTGAAGACATGGCATGATTCACATATCAGCCATAAACAGTTTGAGCCAGATCAGAGAGTATGGTTGTTTGATTCAAGGCTAAAGTTATTTCCAGGAAAATTGCAGAGCAAGTGGAAAGGACCGTATGTGGTCAGGAAGGTACATGACAATGGCAGCATCGACATATCCGAACCGTCATCTTCGTCCACCTTCCGCGTCAATGGTCAACGCCTAAAGCTGTATCGAGATCATGATCCGTCGACCATGGACGTTGCCCCCATTCTTCTGGTATGAGATGTGCCCTTTGATTCTCATCATCTACATCTCATACATGGTGATCAATTCTATCTTCCGCTGTACAGATCCATCTGTTCATATCACTCTGTTTCCGTTGATTTATTGTCTTCTTTTCTTCTTTTCTTCTTTTCCTTTTCTATTTTCTTTATCTATCAAAAAGGTGCCGCCCTTGTAGACAGTTTTCCATACTTAGGACGTACTTTGTCCTAAGTATAGGGGGGTTGGCACCCCGAGTCTTTCTATTCTTTTCGATCCTCTCCATTGTCTCCTCTTCTTGTCTATACTTAGGGATATCTTACCCTAAGTATAGGGGGAGACAATCTGAGTACGATCGGTGCATTCCCACCCTTGACCCTCCCTGCGTTGTGTACAGTCTGCTATACTTAGGATTATTTAATCCTAAGTATAGGGGGGACGGTCAACTTCTCATTCATTTATTTATTTATTCTTTAGACTTGTCTATACTTAGTACGAGTTATGTCTTCTCTTTTCTCTCCGATCTATGAGGACATAGCTCAAGCTAAGTATAGGGGGGTCGTATATACTACGTATATACTTTAGCCATAACTCGTACTTTCGTATTTTCCTAATAACATGGCTAATAATTCTTTAAAATTCATTAAAAATCCTTAATAAAAAGATGTGGTTATTCCTCAAATTCTTTTTGTATTTACTGATTAATAAATCAGGTGAAAATGTTTTTTTTGCAAAATGTTTGAAAAATAGTTTGAAAATCTTTGTGAACATCTATTGAAAACTATTTTGAAAATATTTTGTTACATGTTTTCAACCTGTGTAAAAAGGTGTGGTTTGTAAAATTTATGTTCTTTGTGTGAAATAAAATGTTTGAAAAATGATTTGCAAATGGTTTGAAAAATGGTTGCAAAAATATTTGAAAAACCTATATATACTGTTTTGAAAACCGATTGCAAAATGATTTTCAAATGAGTGTACATGTTTGTAAAAATGTTTGTAAAAATTATTTTGGACTATAGTCTTCAAAAATTGTTTGAAAAACCTTGTGTCAAATAAGTTTGAGGAATATTCACATCACACCAAAAATCTACTGTATATATATGTATAAAATTGATCACTTACCCCGTAAATTCTTAAAATCCACTTCTTGTATATAAGAAGCACTCCCGTGTACATAGTTTTCACCTAGTTTGTAGCCAAACTTTTTGTTTTCAAAATTCCCAAAAACATTTGCAAAATTAAAATCCAAAAACAATTGAAAAATCTCTTTGAAAAATACAAAAAATGCATCTGCATATGCATGCATCATCTTTTCAAAAACCCATAAAAAGTTCAAAATCTTTGAAAATTGCATCACAAAAATATTTTCTGCATATCATTGCATGGCATGCACATTTTTCGGATCGAGTTTGATAGTTGAACAAGTAAAATCCGGAGATTGGAGCTTGATTGGACCTTAAAATCTACCTAATAACAGGAACTTTATAGGAACTGGGTTTGAGGTACTTCAGGTCTAGTTGACTTAATTCTTTGAGGATCACGAGACTTGGTTCAATGGATTCTTGACTGCCTAAGTAGAGTATTTCAGGAGCACACGCACGACTCTTGTTGATAATGACCTAACTTGGACACCTGCACCGTTCACATAGCTCTCCATGGATGAGGTGGTGAGGAGGCAGCTTCCTTTAGCTTGGGGTAGCATATGAGGGTAGTACTTCTAGGCGGAACCTCTCTTCTTCTTATAGTGAAGGAAGTGCACCTCAACTTGGTCTAGTGGTGATGAAGGCTAAAGACAGAAGCCGTGGGTTGCAATAAAGCTTCAAAAGAGGGATAGTCTACTGGCTCAAGAGGAAAATTTCTTGTATATGCTGCTCATGTAGATATGTTGTACAGATGCAATTGAAAAAAAAAATGCAAAAAGAACTCCAAAAAAGTGGTGGGTCGGATTGAAAATTTAATAATCCCACCGGAGTATGTATATAGTTCAATAAAGCAAAAGCTTATGGTATCCATGTTACATCTCATGAAGCTAGCAGCGGGAGACTCAGCTACACTGGCTGAGCTTCCAAAAGTCTATACTTCTTCCCCCTCTTCTTGAGCTGGTTGCACTTGAACTTAGAAGGGAATACCCCGCTTCTCGAGGAAAGAGTTGCTAGACCGAGGGATTAGAGTTACCAGGTTGGGGGAGGTTGTTTCTTTGTCACTTCTGAGGTGGGGAGCTACATATCACTTACACTGTACGAGTCAGACTCATAGTCGTAAGAGTTTGCGTATGAGTTGAAGTATTTCTGACCTGGCTATTGAGGAGACTTGGACAGAGTTTTGGGATACTCAAGGACTGTTGGATTTCAAATTTAGTTCTCATTAAGGTTCCGACCGCACTAAAATTCCCAAGGGTCCGACTTAAGCTCCAAATGATTTTGCGAAGACAAGTTTGATAATCAAGTAAAATCCAAGTTCTTCTTTTTCTTTTCTTTCTTTTCTTTTTGCACTTATTGCATAAGTGTTTGCTAGGGGACTAGCAAAGGTAAAGTATAGGGGGATGATGAATTCCACATTTCATCATCTTTATTCTATCATTTTGGCACCAAAAACCCTAGCAAATGCCTGTAAATAGCATTAAAACCATCATCTTAGCATCCATGCATGTGCATTCAGATTGTGTATAAATCACTGTAATTAAGGCCAAAATTATAGAATAAATAAAGAAAAGAAAAAGAATAAAATATTGTAAATATTTTATGACCCAAAACCCCCGAGACCTAGGCATCTTGATGAATAGGTCGACAAGGAATAAAGTAGGGGGAGATAAAGGTCAGAAATACAGTGTAAATACCTATACAATCTATTCATTCTTTATTCATTTTGGGACCTATTTTTGGTTCCACTTTTTGTACATCAAATAAAGAAACTTTGTACATGAAAGTTGTAGATAATTTCATAAAGAAAAAGACAAAATTGATTTCACAGAAAAAGAATGTACAGACAAAAAGGTATGGTCTGAATAAGAATCTAAAATCCCAACTTCCCAGACCCGTATCTCACAAACGACAACTCCAAATGCAGCCTACTCACCTTTAATTGTGTATAGAATAAAATAATCTATCCAATGGTGGTGGTTTCGCATTTGGCGGAGCTACGGTTTGAAAGTTGAGTTTTAGACCCTCATTGTATACTTGTACTGAATAAAATATTCAATTTATTCTTTATTCAATATTTATTCATCTTTATATTTTTATAATTTTGTAAATATTACATATACTATATATGTGCATTAAAATTGAAATATAATGCAAAGAAAAATAAAAATAAAAATACTTGTACAAAGACTACATAGGTATATTATATACACTTATACCTGTATAGAATACAATTGTATTTTATTAAATATACAAAACATATCAGAAAAATAAAATAAAAATATAATTATGTATATAAAAGTATGTTATAATTTTACAAAATTATAAATAAAAATAATAAGATTAAAAATACATAAAATAAAATAAAATATCAAAATACATAGGTATTATACCTATATAGGGTTAAAAAGGCAACTTGTAAAAATATAAGTCATAAAAATAAATAAAAATCAGAATAAAATACTACATAAAATTTTGAACATTTTTTATTTTATAACTTTTATTTAATTCGGCCATTTACTATTTTTAATTGAATTAATAAATGATTTTTCCAGGGTTTTTCCTGGTTGGTCCACGTGGACCAACCAGGTGCAAACCCTAGTTGACCTCGGTCAACTAGGTACCCTACCCCCCTGTAGCCTCTGTCAGAACTGGCGTTTGACCCATCTTCTCCATTTTTTTCGAGGCATGAACTTGCACCCTTTGAGCTCGATTCCTTCTGCAAAAATCTTCACCTACCATCCCTCTTACTCGCACAAGGACCATCTTGGGCTGAGAGCTTCTGAATCGGGCCAGCCACCTCGTTCTTTCCACCCTCGTCACCTCGGGTCAAACCCAATAAAACCAACCCCCCATTTTCAAATCGATTTTTGAGTCCCCTTGGTCCACCCCTCTCCGCCTCTCTTGTGCTCCAAGCCTTGCCGGAGGTGACAGCTCCGCCGCGAGCCTCTCAGCCAAGGCGAACGAGGTCGAGGAAGACTCCAGCACCTCCGCCAATCGCCGGCGTCGAGGTAACCTTCATCCTCTGGCTCCGGCCATCGAGGGCCTTCATCCCGCCTTTTCCTTTATTGCTTTAGATTCCTGTTAGTGTAAGCTTGAAAACCCCTAAAGAAATTTGAAGTTACGATCACTGATTCGCCAAATCAAGCACCTTGGCCGGAGCGCACCTCCGGCCGTGCATCTCCATTTCGACTCGACCATCCCCAAGGCCACCCGAGGGTCCAGGCAGTTTGCCCTGGACCCCTTGACTTTGTTTGCAGGTCCAAGCCACTTCACACGCGCCTGGAGGCGAGTTTTGGAGCTCGCCGGAGCAGCAGCAGCCTTCCAGCTCCGCCCGCTGCCCGAGAGCACCACGGGCCTCCCCGTGGATTTTTGACGCCCCCAGGAGATAGAAGACCGTTCCAGGAAGCTCCTCATCCATTTTGAGGACCTGTCGTCGCCGGAGGAGGGAGATCGAGGTCGGAGAAGCTCGCCTCCGCCGGCGTTCTTCCCCGTTCTTGCAACCCTCTTCCCAGCCGTTGGATCGAGGAGGAGTCCCAGATCGCACAGTTGCCGTTGGATCTTCCTCAGCCTCGACCGTCAGATCAACTCAGGAGGATCTAATCTTGGCCGCACATCCGCGAAGCGCCATCGGCCGTCCACAACGCGCCACGTGTTTAAGTGGCCCTCCATCCGCCGTTGGATCGCGCGCAAGAGGGTATTTTGCAACTCACCCCTTGCGCATTTTTGTATTTAATATTTAGTTTTTAAACTTTCGTCTGTAGTTTAAATATTTCTGTAATAATTGCAAGTAGACCCCTGTAGTTTTCTTATTTGCATTTCGGTCCAATCCACGTCACCTCACGTGCCCGTGCGCGTGAGGGGACTGGGTATTTTGCAGGGACCTCCCTGGGGTTTATTTATTTCGTTTTAGTCCTTGAATATTTCTGTTAAGTTGTAATATTTTGGAAAAATTGCATTAAACCCCCCTGAGCTTTGTAATATTGCAAAAATGCCCCTCCCAGGCGCGTGCTAGTCACGCGCCCTGGTGGGTAATTTGTGGGCATACCCCAGCGGCTTTTATAATTGCTTTTTGGTTCCAAAACTTGAATATATAGTGTAATATTTTGTGGAAAATTGCATGTTAGCCCCTGGATGTTTTGAATATTGCACATATACCCCTGCCAGGCCTGATTTTGAATTGGAAGCTTGTTGTATTTATTTCATAGATCATTTTAACTCCAAAAATTCCACAAAAATAGACTTAGGCTACTGGACACGTGTACTTTCACGCCATATATTTAGTTTTTGATTTTATTTTATTTTCCTATTTATAAAAAATCAAAAACAGCCCTTTTGTGTACTGTCTACCTTAGAAAATACCAAAAAAATATCAAAACACCTCCAAAAATTCCAAAAAAATTACATAGTGTCTACTTTATCCTATTTTAGTGTCAGTCCAAAAATCAGTAAAAACTTCAAAAGAAAAACACTAAAAAAAATTAAAAACTCTTAAAAACTTCAAAAAATTATAAAAAATCATAGAAAAATCCAAAAAATATAAACTCAGGTTCTGTTTGTCATTTATTTTATTCCCTTTATCAGAAAAATAGTGTGAAATATTTTTGCTACTGGTTGGTATTTTTAACTTGCATTTTTGTCACAGCCAGCCCTTATTTCCACTGTTTGCCTTATTTCAGACTTTAAAAATACCAAAAACATCTTGAAAAACCCCCAAAAATCATAAAAACAGTAAAAAACCTTAAAAATACCAAAAACATTTATTTTCTGAATTTTGGAGCATTTTTGTGCATTTTTATAAATATTTCACTTTGCCTTGTATTATATTTCCTTTATCTTCCAGTATTGAAAAAGAAATATAAAAATATAAAATATAAAAATCAAAAAATCAAAAATCAAAATACAAAATTAAAAATTAAATAAAAATAAATAAAAAAAAATTAAAAATTAAAAACCCACAAAAATTGTAGTTGCTTGCTTGCTTAGTGTAGACACTCACACACACACACACACACACTTGTGCATTCATTTGTTTGAGCTACACTGTTTGCTCCCTGTGTTCGAACTCTCTGCATACTTGCCCTTTACATCATTTGTGCAGAGTTAAAAATAAATTTTAACTCCACATTGTTTCTAATTTGTTGATCTTAGTGTGGGTTAATTGTTGACTTTAGTCCGGATTTAGTGTGGTCAACACACCGACTGAGTTCACGCTTTGTGTGAATTTAAGACCACCTGTTTTCGGCTAAATCACTTCGGTATGACCCTGAAACACAGAAAGGGGAAAATTTCTATGGATGATTTGATGGTGGTAATTGCCATAGAGGAGGAACACAGGAAACAAAAACCTGTGCTTCCTGTTGATATTCAGGCTAAGGTCAATCTTATGACCTCGAAGGGCAAGGATAAGAAAGGAAAGGGACCTAATAACAATAAAATGAAACCAAAGGGCAAGATCCAGAAAAAGGCAAAGAATAAACCCTGTTGACACTGTAATCAGGTTGGCCACTGGAAGAAGGACTGTCCGTCCTTGAAGGCTAACCTAAGGGTACAGACGAGAGTCCACAAGTGAACATGATCACTATGCGACTCGGGGCTAGCGAGGGGTATATCTCTGTAAAACCTGAACTATACAATATCCATGGTCCAAATGAGTGGCTCGTGGATACGAGAGCCAATGTAAATATATATTCTGGCAGAACATTGTTTTCTTCTTATCAGACCTGCAGCGGTGGGACTGTGAAGATGGGGAACGATTCTGCAGCCAGGGTGTTAAGGTCGGGACAAGTCAACTTGAGGTTCTCCTCTGGACGTGTCTGGACATTGCACATGGTGCTGCATGTTCCTGTCATCAAGAAGAATGTGTTATCTGGCTCTATCTTAGTTAAAAATGGTTTTGAATTAAACTTTAAATGTAATGAAGTTGTTATTCTGAGATATGGTGTCTTTTATGGTAAAGGCTATTTGGCTGACTTTGATATGTTATTTAGAATTAGATGTGATTCAGTAAACATTAATGAATTAAATGTTTTGAATGTTGAATGTTCTAGTTCTGTGTCTCATGTTGTGAATAATCTAGAATCTTGTGATATGTGGTATGGTAGATTGGGACATGTAAATCTAAATTCAATTAAAAGAATGATGAATTTAGAACTGATCCCTAAATACACTATTGATAAAACTCAGAAATGTGAAATATGTGTGCAAGTTAAGACACCTAGGAAGTTTTTTCAGTCTGACTCTAGAGATAGTGAGATCTTGGATCTAGTGCACACAGATATCTGTGAGTTTAATGGTGTGTTGACCCGAAACAATAGGAAATACTTTATCACCTTTATAGATGATGGCAGTAGATACTGCTATGTATATCTAATGAAAACCAAGGATGAAGCCTTAGAGAAATTTCTTATTTTTAAGAATGAGGCTGAGACACAAACAGGAAAAGTGCTTAAACGTCTTAAGTCAGATAGAGGAGGTGAATATACCTCTAACTTATTTGATAAACAATATAAATCTTTTGGCATAGTTCATGAAGTTACGGCCCCATATTCAACGCAATCAAATAGGATAGCAGAATGGAAAAATAGAACCTTAACTAACATTATCAATTCTCTCCTACAGAATTCTGGACTTCCAACCTATATGTGGGGAGAAGCCTTGAATACGACTTGCCATATTCTGAATAGGGTGCCTCCAAGACATATGGAAAAGTGTTCCTTTGAACTTTGGAGAAATAGGAAACCGAGTTTAAGATATCTCAAAGTGTGGGGCTATCTCGCTAAGGTTTTAGTCCCAGAACACAAGAGAAAGAAACTTGATCCTAAAACTGTTGATGCGGTCTTCTTAGGTTACCTAGAAAATAGCTATACATATAGGTTCTTGGTAATTCGGTCCGAGATACCGGGCATAGATGTCAACACCATTGTTGAACTCCGTGATGCTACCTTCTTTGAGGATGTCTTTCCGTTGAAGACTGGGATTCCTCAGAATCTGACCACTACAAACTGGACAGCCTTTGGGGACGGATATTGGGGACGGTCAAACAACAACCGTCCCCTATACTACTTTAGGGGACGGTTGTGTTTTGCCCGTCCCCTATGTAAAGGTTTAGCGACGGTCGGTTATGACCTCCCCTTTTTACATGACAATTAGGGACGGTTATAAGACCGTCCCCGTAACAAGCCTTTAGGGGACGGTCATAACCGTCCCTGTTACTTCACTATGGCCGTCGCATATAATTGAAAGTAAAGGGGACGGTTGTAACCGTCCCTTATGGATTCGTTTTATGGGACGGTTGCATAACCGTCCCTACAACCTCTGTAAATGGCGCGTGGCTAAAATGTATGAAACCATAGGGGACGGTCAACTTGCGACCGTCCCCGATTATGATTATAAGGGACGGTTGGAACCGTCCCTTTAAATAGAAATTATCGGAGGGGACGGTCCACTTATAACCGTCGCCGATTCTTAGTAAAAGGGACGGTCGAACGACCGTCCCCGATGGTAATATACCCATCCCCGTCGAACCCATCTTCCTCATTCTTCCTCATTCCGCCCTTTGCATCCCACTTCTACTCCGGCGACCTACACCGCCCTCCTGCCTCCTCCTCCACCCTCCGACGTCCATCCTCACGCCCCTTGTCCTCCGGCATCCGCCTCCACCCTCCGGCGTCCCCCATCTCGTCCGTTGCCCTCCGGCATCCGTCCTCCAGCCTCCACCTCCTCCTCCGCCGTCCGGCCTCCTCCTCGGCACTCCAGCCTCCGCCCACCGTCACCGGCCTTCACGTCCTCATTTGGATGTAAGTTTTTATTTTAATTTTCTGGTTATTTATTAATATATTGTGCTTGCTTTAATTTCATAATCTTATTTTGTATATATACATTTGTTAAAGAATTGTTTATTGTAAAAGCATTGTTTATTTTTATAATCTTATCATGCTTGCTTATGATGTGAATAGTATGATGGATAAGTATGTATAGTATGTGAAAGTATTGTTGTGATGATGGATAAGTATGTAAAAGTATTATTGGTATGATGGATAAGCATGTATAGTATATGATGGATAAGCATTGTTGTGAATGATGGTATATAGATGTGAATGTGATGATAGTATGCGGTATTATACAAACACCAAAAGGTGTAAATGCATGATGTAGAATATTTGGATCATTAAGTAGAGTATTTGTGTATAGCCGATTCATTTTCCTTCGATCCTACGTGCCGCAGCCTGCCCTGCCAAGCGCTGCTCCTGAACCCGATTTGTCGGGAGGAGGAGGGGTAGACCGAGACCGGACTCTCTGGATCGAATGCCAAGTGTGCCACATGATATTTAGTAGAATATTTGTTCATTAAATAGAATATTTGTGTATAGCCGATTCATTTTCCTTCGAGCCTACGTGCCGCAGCCTGCCCTGCCAAGCGCTGCTCCTGAACCTGATTTGTCGGGAGGAGGAGGGGTAGACCGAGACCGGACTCTCTGGATCGAAGGCCAAGTGTGCCACATGATATTTTGGAGAATAGTTAGGTTGTACTTAAAACCTGTTAACTACCCTAGTTATTAATGATGACATGTTGTTGTTATGAACATTACCAAACATTTATGAAATTAACTTTATATCTTACCTTTAGGCAATGGATAAAGTTGGATGAACAAAAGATTCGATGACTATCGGACGTATAATAAAGGAGTTATCGGATTCATAGACTGGGCTTTTCGATATGAATCGCACTATCATATTGTAGGAGGTGAAGGAGATAAGATACATTGTCCTTGCATAAGATGTAAAAATATTTTGACCCAAAATCGAGCCACAGTTTACGAGCATTTGATATTAAATGGATTTTGACTACATTATACGAATTGGACATATCATGGTGAAGGAGTTAATTTAAAAGAAGATATTAATGTCCACGTTGATGATGAAAGAGATGTCTCAGAAATACAAGACCGTGATGCTATATTTGAGATGGTAGATAATATTCGAGGACATGACACCGATGAAATGATGGATTCGCTTCCGGATACGTTGCATGAAAAATTAGAAGATGCAGAGAAACCGTTATGCTCTGGAGTCAAAATGACTCGATTACGTTTTCTTCTGGAGATGTTTAAGATAAAAGTGAAGAATCGGTGTACAGCGGTTACGATGACAGATGTCTTACTGTTGATTAGGACATTATTAAATAATCCAGAAAACTTTCCAAAGGACTAGAAGGATGCTAAGTCTAGATTTCGTGCACTTGGACTGAACTACGAGAAAATTGACGCATGTCCGAACGACTGCATTTTATATTGGAAGGATTACTCAAATTTATATCAAAATAACTCCAATGATTTTTTGAATGAGGTATTAGACAACGACAATGGAACTTGGAACTAGCAATTTCAGGTAATTTTTTTTATTTTCAATTTCTATTAATTGAAATTGTTGTCATCTAGCGAAATGTATATATTTGAAATGCTTATTTAAAAATGCAGACATGGCTCCTAGACCTAGACGTATTCGGGAGGTCCCTGAACCTCCCCAGCAGCCACAGGGCGGTTCTTCTGATGTAGGTAGTGGATCTACACCGAGACGGTGTGGACCGGCTCAGTGTAGATTCTTAGACCGACTTACACCAGGGCAGACGTTACCTGTACGTATTGTTGGCAGAGATGCGGTAGGAGAGAACTCTACGGAGTTCCAGAGCTACCTTGGCCAGGTTGCCCGTGCGCGCGTCCCCATCACCACCCACGACTTCCGACAGCTGCCTTATGCTGTCAAGGCTGCCATACTTGCTGATCTGGAGGTATCCTAAAATCTTAAAACAGTTTTTGCATTTTATGACGTAATCGTTAATATATTTGTTGTATCAGGCTATATTTACATGGGAACGCAGTACCCATATCGATTCTCAGATTTTATCCCATGCTGCTGAGATGTTGCGTCGATACAAGGGACGCATAAAAGCTAAGGTAAGATTTTTTTATTAATATTTAATATCGAGATATTTACATATTGATTATATTTTTTTCTCCATTTGTAGTACTTCAACTCCCAGATTCCATATGAGCAGCTTGTGCAGAATATCCCTCCTGGTGTTACACCAGAGCAATGGAGGGAGCTGATTAATTTTTGGTCCAGTGACGATTTTGCGGTATGTATATAGTTTTCTTAGTTTTTTCTTTTATTTTTATATTGACATTGTGAAATTTCAGTCGATTTCTTCCAAGAATACGGCGAATCGTTCGAAAGGGTTTAGGTCGACGCATAAGATGGGAAGGAAGAACACCAACCAATTGAAGGACGACTTTGTAAGTATTTAAAAGATATTTACAACGATTAATTTTGAGTCTTAAACAATTTTAAGAAGTTGTTTAACTTTTTATAGCTGAGGGAAAATGAACGAGAAATGACCCGCATAGAGGTGTTTGCTGGGTAAAAGAGCAGAGACTTAGGAGGAGAGGTGCAGTGGGTTGATGAAGCCTACGCACCAATACATGTAAGTATAAATACAATTTTTACTTAAAGGATTACTTATGGTAATATACTGAAATTATTTTCTATTTCTCATATGCAGGAAGAAATGATTATGCTCTCTACCACCTCCTCGCTGGATAGCACGGGGACGAGCAATCCCCCGTTGACGGCTGATGATGCCTTCCGTCAAGCCACTGGTCTAGAACACAGTGGACGCATCCGTTGCGGAGGACGGGGCGAAACGATCCGTACATGGTACGGAATGGGTGGTGCAGGTGGGTCGCAGTCTTCCTCGCAGGGAAGCCAGAGAGAAAGAGAGATGGAGAGGGAGCTGCGCGAAGTAAAGGCAACTATGAATGTACAAGCTGCGGAGATGGCACAGATGCGTATGGACATGGCGAATTTCAGGTCCTTAGTAAGCCGTCTTCAAAGTCAAGCCACGCCCCCTGTACAACCTGCACATCTCGGCGACGACGAGGAGAGTGAGGAGGAAACCGATGAGAGTGATGGAAGTGACGCATCAGAGTAGGTGGCATGGAGTTAGTACCCTAGTTAATTTTAATCCTTTAATTGTAATATTTTTTATTAGTATCTAACATTATGTAGACTTGTTATCGTTTATTATTGTTGTTTTATAATTATGTTGTTGGATGTTGTGATATGCTTAGTTGTTGGATGTTGTGGTTTGTTCTTTTGAAGGGAAGAATGATTGGTGTTGTACATTTTATTATGTTTATATTGTTTTCAGGTGTAATATTGAATGATGTAAGGAAATATCAGAATATGTAATTTTTTTTCCTGTCATGGTTTATTGGGGACGGTTGTAACCGTCCCCTCTGGAGCTACAGAAACGTCCCTCCAGCCAGAACAAATCACGGAGACTATTGGGGACGGTTCTAACCGTCCCCATTAGGGAAGAGTACTTGGGACGGTTCGAACCGTCCCTAATAGTCTTCTGTTGGCGTCGCTATAGATTCTACACTAGAGAGTACGGTTACAACCGTCCCTAATATTCTTCTGTTGGCGTCGCTATAGACTTTTCCAGGCTTCTGTTGGCGTCGCAAAAGACCTAAAGTGTAGATGGGACGGTTGTAACCGTCCCTAAATGCAAATGTATGCGACGGTTGTAACCGTCCCTTCTACTCTAAAGGTCTTTTTGCGACGCCAACAGAATCCTGGAAAAGTCTATAGCGACGCCAACAGAAGATTATTAAGGACGGTTGTAACCGTCCCCTCTTATTGGACAGACGCGACGGTTGCAACCGTCCCGTATATACTTATGTTGGCGTCGCTTTATACGCTAAGGTACAGGGGACGGTTACAACCGTCGCGTCTGCGAAACGCATGAGACGGGTGTAACCATCCCCAAAGGATTTCTGGACCCGTCTCAAAATGTTGAAGACCATTAGGGACGGTTGTAACCGTCTCTAATAATATAGGTTGTAGGGACGGTCACAACCGTCCCTAATAACCTCCGTATAAGGGACGGTTACAACCGTCTCCAATGGTTGATTAAATGAGACGGTTGTCAGAAGCGTCCCATATAGTCAAATGAGACGGTGGCTGAAGGGACGGTTTAGGAACCGTCCCCGTTGATCAGAGGGGACGGTTCTAGAGACAAATGGGACGGTCTACGACCGTCCCCTTAGACCCACCCGCCTGTAGTGGACCATTGAGGGCGCCTCCACATCAGGATTTATTCCAGATCAAGTGGAAAGGATATCGAATGTGGGGGTTGAGACTCAACCTGAACCTAATGATCTTTCTGAAGAGAATGAGCCAAGGAGGAGTAAAAGACCTCGGATAGCCAAGAATCTGGGTAGAGACTTTGTTGTCTACCAGATCGAGATCCGCCAAGTTACAAGGAAGCCATGGCTTCGTCTGAAGCAAAACAATGGAAGGAAGCCATCAAATCTGAGATGGATTCCATTATGGCTAATGGGACTTGGGAGTTGGTTGATTTACCCAAAGGGTGCTCAACTATTGAGTGCAAGTGGGTGTTTAAGAGAAAGCTTAGACCTGACGGATCAATTGAAAAGTACAAAGCCAGATTAGTTGCCAAGGGCTTTAGGCAAAAGGAAGGTATCCATTATTTTGATACATATTCCCCTGTGACTATGATGACCACAATCCGGATGCTCATAGCATTGGCATCTGTATATGATCTCTCTATCCACCAGATGGATGTGAAGACCGCCTTCTTGCATGGCGATCTTGAGGAAGAGATCTATATGAATCAACCTGATGGACTTGTGACTCCTGGGAATAAGAGAAAGGTTTGCAAGCTTGTTAAATCCCTTTACGGATTGAAACAAGCACCAAAGCAGTGGAATGAAAAATTTGACAAACTATTTTGTCATGTGGCTTTAAGGTTCATGAATCCGACAAGTGTGTCTATTCCAAAGTGAAAGGTAATGAGTGTATTGTCTTGTGCCTATATGTTGATGACATATTATTGTTTGGATCACATATGAGGATTATTAATGAGACTAAGGCTTTCTTGAGTAGCAAGTTTGAGATGAAGGACATGGGTGTTGCTGATGTGATCTTGGGTCTCAAACTGACAAGGTCAGTTGATGGGATTGTAATTTCTCAATCTCACTATGTTGAGAAGGTACTTGAGAAATTTGGATATAAAGATTGCAAAGCTGTAAGCACTTCGTTTGATTCATCCAAAATGTTGTTTAAGAATAAAAGTGGAGTACCTGTAGCCCAGCTAAGGTATTCACAAGTGATAGGAAGTTTAATGTATCTTGCAAATTGCACGAGACCTGATATTTCATTCTCGGTTGCAAAGCTGAGTAGATACACTAGCTGTCCTGACCGTACTCACTGGGAGGCTATAGATCGAGTACTGAAGTACTTGAAGTGAACTATTTCCCTTAGTTTGCATTATGGTAGACATCCATCTGTACTAGAAGGATACAGTGTTGCAATCTGGATAGGGAAAATAGAGGAGTCTGAGAGTAATGGTGTTACAGGGTATGTATTTACCCTTGGAGGCGGTGCAGTCTCCTGGAGGTCTGTGAAACAGATCATTCTAGCTCGATCCACTTTTGAGGCCGAGCTGTGTGCTTTGGACACCACTGGAATAGAGGTTGAATGGCTAAAGGAACTTCTGTCTGAGATTCCCATGGTAGGTCAGCCTATTCCTGCGATCTCGGTACATTGTGATAATATGACCACAATTGCCAAGATCAAGAGTTCAAAGTTCAATCAGAAAACAAGGAGTCACATACAAATCAGACTTAAGATGTTAAGGGATTTGGTGTCTCGAGGAGTGTTGGCTGTGGATTTTGTTGGATCCAAAAACAACACGGCAGATCCGTTGACTAAGGGACTTGATAGATCTTTAGTCCTAAAGTCTAGTCTTGGGATGGGACTGAGACCCATTGGGAGTTCCTCTACAGTAGCAACCCAACCTATCTGAGTGGAGATCCCACAAAGTAGGTTCAATGTGGTAATAACAAACTATTTGGAGAACTGGTTGGCACTCTAAGTTTAATGCGTAAGCATGAGTGTCTTATCCCTGGAAGATTGAGTACCATTTAAGCTGCAAGTTTAGGAAGAGCATAGGCTCTGAATGGGTTTAAGCCTTTGGGCAGGATGTTAGCAGTGCATCCTTGGAGAACGCCACCTATGTGAGTGTTACTGTGGGCCACAATTAAAGGAAGATGGTCTTTCTTGAACACACTCATGAAACAGGATAAGGGTGCATGGCCTTTAAGAGCACCAACCCTGAAGATTGTACCAAGAACAACGCTTTGTTTTTCTACCGTATACTCTAACACTAAGGTCTGAAGTTCAAGACGTAGTTCACTTCGTTCCTGTTAAAGTGAAAGTAGTAAACTCAGGTAGAGGTTCAAACCGGAAGGTACCTTTACTGAAAGCAAAGTGTGGGCAGTCGAAAGAAGTCTCTTAAATCCTTTTGAATCTCTTTTTCAAATTGGTGAATTCGTGGGGGATTGTTGTATTAAATTGTATATATAGGTTTTAATTGGAAAACCTATTAAGTACAATTTGGTATTAATTTGGTTTCAATTGAGAAACCAAATGGTTTGGAGGGAAGGTGGGAATTCCCAAATTTGAAACATGGTTGAGTTTGGGTGGAAGTTTAGTACCATACCTTGGAGATCTAAACTTTTGGTGGACTTATATATGAGTCCACACCCCAAGCTCTTGTAGCAATAGTAGAGAGGAGGAATGGAGGACCTCACACGCGCGCACACGCTCCGCTCCGCTCCGTCTCCGTCTCCGGCTCGGGCTCGGGCTCGGGAAAGTCAATTCGGATCTCGATACTTTTGCTGCAGGTTTCATTTGGTAAGTCGATTAAATTAATCACACGATTAATTTAGTAAGTCGACTTAAATGGATTTTCAACTCGTCATTATAGGCTCGATTTTTGGGATCCGAAAGCCTGCGTTTTCGGGACGCATTTTCGGAAATAAAAGGTAACCGCGCGCTAGGGCACGCGAGCCCCTCTATATATATCCCTCACTCGACGCGGTTTTTCTTCACTCACAAGAAAAACCTCTCTCACGTCGTCTCTCTCTCTCTGGTTCTTCCTCTTACGGACGAACGTTTTCTTCTTCCTCTCTCGGCTGCAGTTCTCTGAGGTACAATCGAGGACGATCCCGTTGGTGTGCGACACGACGATCGTGGACCGTCGTATCCTGGGAGCGGATCGCCAGTACCCTACGCACCGGTATTGTGGGGGCGATATCTTCTCTAAGGACAGTCCATTTCATGGACGCTTCAGTGACTTCTAAACTGATCTTTATTTTATTTTGGCTGCCGCAATATGTTTATTGCTTTACTCTTTCTGGATCATGCCCGTGTTTATGTTTCTGTTCTTTTAATCGATTCCTGTTTGTATTGTATAATCGGATAATGATTGGGAAACATACGTTTAACGTAATCTTATTCGATTTTGTTTCTCTGTTAATTCATTTGATTCCGATGTTTTACTGTTTAATATATGCACTGGTAATCTTATTTACAACATGTCCTTCCCGCCGCAGATCTTCTTCCAAACTCATCATCCGCAACGAATGCATCACAGAAACCCACCCATCTAGTAGGATTATGTTATGATTATTGATTATTTTAAAAAGTTTATTATAAATTATTTGACAAGTATAATACCTATCCTTCGTACACCATGTTGGCGGGAACCTCTTCATCTCCTCAAAATTTATCTCCTCGCATCCCGTCTTCGCATGCGAGTCTCTTCTTGCCTTGAAAAATGTATCGCTCGTTCTCTTTTCTGCCAAACGAATGAAGGCTCTACGATAAGCCTCCTTCCGCAGACCAGAGTCAAGGCGAAATCTATTCTGAAAATTATAACAAATTATAAGATACAAAAAACTTGACCAAAAAAATCTGTATCACTTCTTAGAAATATTTCTTACCAGAAACATGTCAAACAGTCTCTCCTGTTCTGCAGCAGGGATGCGACACCATCTAAATTGCATGGAAGTCAAGTGTGTCTTTATTATGTTGGTTATCTCTTTTACCACCCTGTTGCTGTTCACAAAATCCCTACATTTGCTATAAAATTTAACTTTGATAAAATTTATAAAAATTTAGAAAATATTTAAAGATAAAATTTATAAAAATTTTACCTCCCATCAGCCGTAACCTCCAACAAAGGGCGGGACGCCGACGTCTGTCCAACTGCAGTAGGTAAAGGCACGGATGTGCTCGGACGTCCAGAAGAAGGAGAGTCAGAACCCATCGATGTCCGTGCTGGTATGGGAACCTGGACTGGGAATCCTGTAGGGGCTGCTGAGGTAGATGGCTCTTCATAGCCTCCTACGTAAAAGGGTGGTGGAGGATAACCAAGAGACTCGTAGTATGCTATCACCCGGCGGACCTCGTTGGACTATGAATCAGGAACAACATCCGGGGTGGGCTGCCTACTGGAAGAAGGTGTGTCTGAGGAAGATGGACGATTGGATCTACGTGATCCATGCGCCGTGTCACGTCCAAAACCTACCATGACTGTAATAATGATGTATTACATATTTATTACTTAAGATTTTAGTTAATTCGATTATATTGTGTAATAAAATTTATAACTAATCTTCTTCACTTATTTCGGTGGGATTAAAGGATATTTCTTCGTTTTCTAAGTTTTCTGAGTAATCATTTCTGGAGTCAGTATCATCTTGTAAGTCAACACAGAAAACTTCATTATCAGCCAATCGAGTCGATTCGATAATTGTGACTTCTTCTGTTAAGTCTATTCTTTCATTTGTCGGTGTGAATGCTTCATCTATGTCATCTTCCTGATTAGTGTAATCATTAGAGATATAACCTCGAGAATTTATCTTCACAACAGTTACAGTTTCAACGCTCTTTCTATTCTTTGATATTTGTGGGAGATTAAATTCTTGATCCGCTTGAGATGCTAAGACGAATGGTTCAAATCTGCGTATAAATTTTCTTTGCACTACATCGACAATGTTATTTCTTTTATCGAGTACTACACCTCCATTGGGTTCATACCAATCACACAAGAAAAGAACTACTTTATTCAAGCCTGCTATACTATATTCCACTTCTATTATCTCCTTTAAAATTCCGTAATAATTCAGATGATCTTCCTCATAACAAGATCCGCGAACCATCACTCCATGATTTTGAGTTGTCAAATATTTACCGGAATTTAAGGTATGAAAACGATACCCATTACTTTAGCAAGAGTTGTATGATCGGATCTTTTAAACATGGCCTTCTCCAAAATATTTTAAAATATGAGAATAGAAATCACCACCGTCCAACTGTTTTGAGCGGTCTTTAAACCACACTGGAAATTGATTCCTATAAGTGCTCAGAAGTTCATCATCTGAATACATAGGATTTTCATCCATAATTTTTTTCTAAATTCCCTAAAATTGATAAGAGAAACATATGAATTACTTGTAATGAATATATACATAAAGTAATTCAAATACTTACTGAACATATGGTGTTATTTCCTCGCAATTGTCTAATACGTATAACTCTGCAGCATCCTTCTCTTGTTTCGATAAGAAACGTTCAGTTGCTTTTCCTATTAGATGAGCGGATGGCCGAATTGATATAAGGTTCTTCATCAGAAGAAATTTTCTCATTCCTCTGCATCTATTGTGGATAGTCTCCACATCTTCTGGAAGATATCTTGCACAGAATGTTGCGACTTCCTCATATATATATTGTGAACTTATAGATCCTTCAACTTTACTTTTGTTTCGGACCTTTCTTTTAAGAAAGAACATAAACCTATAAGAAAGTAGATTAAACATTTAGTCCAAATAGTAAAGAATGGAATGAGATTATAATACATTTAATTACCTTTCAAATGAGATTATATTCGTCTGGAAACTTCAATTTACTTGTCCATTCACAAATAAGCTTAACTTGATTCTATCTAAGGTATACTTTACTTTGGGAACTTCAACCCTTCCACTATCATTTCCTTGATATGCAATTCTGCCCGATTACATATGATTTGTAAATCACGACGAGACTTTATTGTATCTTTTAATCGACTGGTTACATTCATAACAGTGTATAAGATGTTATCAAACACATTTTTCTCTATATGCATAACATCTAAGTTGTGTCGTATCAGTAACTTACTCTAATATGGTAACTCCCAAAATACACTCTTCTTAATCCAATTAACTGTCACCAAAATTAGGAAGGTTTTGTTTTATCTCATTTTCTAAGGTTGATTTCTTTAACTGTTCCAAGTATGATAATATCATATCGCCTGTCTTAATTGGTGGAGGGTCTGCAAGATCAATTGTGTTCCTTTTAAAAGACTGCTTCTGTCTTCGATATGGATGATTATTTGGAAGAAACCGTCTATGACAATCAAAAAAACATGGTTTCTGACCGTGTTAAAGCTGGAATGATTTAGTACTCTCCATACAATATGGACAACTTTTATGTCCATGCGTACTCCATCCAGATAACATTCCATATGCTGGGAAGTCATTTATCGTCCAAAGCAGAGCTACTTTCATGTTAAATGTTTGACTCTTATTAGCATCATATGTATCAACTCCATCGATCCATAACATTTTCAACTCATCGATAAGAGGACGCAAATAAACATCAATGTACTTTCCCGGATGTGTAGGTCCTGGTACTAACAGCGAAAGAAACATAAATTGTCGCTTATTACATAACCATGGGGGTAGATTATATGGCGCTGTCATTACTGTCCAACAAGAGTAATCTTTACTTCTTACATGAGGATTAAACCCGTCTGTACATAAACCTATAACGCAATTCCTCTTTTCATCCTTAAATGTAGAAAAAGCTGACATCAATTCTTTCCAACAATCAGACTCGGATGGATTCTCCATATAGTCGTCGACTTTATGTTCTGCGTGCCATGTCATGTACTTCGCCGTTTCTTTACAATAATATAGTCGTTTCAATCTCGGAGTCAATGGGAAATAACGTAGAATCTTTCTCGATATTTTGGTTCCACTCTTACTAGCTGTCTGATATCTTGGCTCATTACATTCAGGACACCGTTGTAAATGTTGATGTTCACCGTAATATAGAATATGGTGATTTATGCATGAGTTTATTTTAACTTCTGCTAAACCCATCTTCCGCATTATCTTTTTTGTTTTGTAATAATTATCAGGTAATTCTGCATCTTCTGGTAATATTTTCTTAATAATCCTTAGCATTGCATCAAAATTACGATCGGTCATATTATATTCCATCTTCATCGATAGAAGATCCGAAATCGCAGAAAGTTTTGAATATGTCTTGCAACCCAAACACAATGGCTCTTCCGCTTTTTTCAACAGCTCGTAAAATTCTGCAGACTCTCCATATGGTTCCTCATCATCTAAGAAAGTATTATTAAATTCTGGATCCGCAACGTCCATAACCATATCTGCAAAAGGATTAATATTGTCAGCTTCTTCCGCATCATTCATACTGTCCTCGAAATTCCCACCATGCCTCCACCAAATCTGATATCCTTCCATGAAACCCATTTTATAAAGATGTAACTGAGTTTCATCTTTTGATCTCTTCCTCATTAGACGACATTTCTTACACGGACACAAGATAGTTCCATCTGAATCCACAATACGGGAACCTTGTGCGTAAGCAATTTGTATAAATTCCTGAACACCTCTTTGAAAGGCATCTGCTATACGTACATTTACTACACGGTTATACATCTACTCTCTATTGGTCATATTGATGAACCTGAATTAAATAATCTAAAATGTCAAATCTAGGAAATTGAGGACATCTAAACGTATCACATTATTGAGATAAAATATGAGAAGAGAAGTGTATTAATTATGCTATCACTTTAGCCCGTCCATAAGGATTCAAATTTACTAAAAGATGATCGTTGTCACAAGTATCTTTATTTCTAACGAAAATTCGGCAGAATAACCCTGCACCTCTCCCGTATACCTTATAAATCAATCGCTATTAATTATCAAAATAATCATATTAGTGATTATTTCAATAATAACTATGATTGATTTGATATACCGAAGAGGAAGGGGTTATGAACCGAATTTCCGTAAGAAATAAAGACCTTGTGACACCGATCACCTTTTAGTAAATTTGAATTCTTACGGACCCCCTTAGTCGGAACTCCGAACTAAGGAAAGCTAATATAAATGTAATACTTTAAGATCATTTTACGTCATACATTTGTATGTGCTACAAATGAGACTATAAAATAATCTTAAAATATTTATTCATTTATATTAACCGGGCAATTACGTATATTTGGCTGGTTAACGATGGGTATAGGGATAAGTGTGATCCTTATTTAGTGCCTAATACAGTGCTTGGGTCACTAAGAGTTAATGGGCACCTGCAAAAAAAATTCGGACCTACAAACATCAAAATCCACGACCACTGGTCTGGGATAAACATCCCAAAGTGAGTCCAATAGTGCTGTGAAAAAATAAAAAATATAACACAGTTAGAGGTGATCAAATCCTCCAATGTGTTGCACACGCCACCCGTTGTGCAGGGCCACACACCACTCGGTGTGGAAGGACGCACTGTGTGTGATGGATTTTGTGCGATTTTCTAATAATTAATGGATAGTATTTTAGACTTATCATAACCTAACTATAAGTTAATGTGATATAATTGGTCACATTAACTAGAATTTATTGTGATAATAAATTATCAAAAGGAAACATTGGTGTATATCATATCTCATATCAACACGATATGAAATTTTCAAACTATTATTAATGATGTTCATCATATCTAATATCTACACTATTGAAGTTGGCTAACTAATGTTATTCACAAATTTCATAACTAATCTTTTTAAGAAAATTAACAATACTATCTAGTGCAGATGTTGTAATGGATGTTTTATCATTTATAATTTACAAAATGTAAACATAATGTTGGTTGAGGCATTTTATCGAACACCTACAGGGCATACAATTATACATATTATTGAGACAATCATAATCAAAATTACAACACTGTAGTGATCTACTATTATCCTAAACATGTAAAAAACATTTAAACTATCAAAACAATACACTACATTCAACAAAAAATTGAAACCCTAATCTATCCAAGCAATACAAATATGTAATGAAATCGTATAAAAAGAGAAAGGATGAATGATTATACTGAATGGTAGATGTATATCTACTCAAAAGACGAAACGACGGGCGTCGGTGTCGGGGCGGAGGGGTGGCGGGTCGCCGGAGGGAAGAAATTGGGGGAGGAATGCGTGAGAATGAGGAAGAAGGGTCGCGCGAGGTTCTGTTTACGGGCCTGGGCAAGCACACTTACGTGCTCGCCAGGTGATGAATACTCATTCATCACTCTTTATTCTTATATTTTAGCTACAAAAACCTTTGCAAATGCATGTAGATATGTGTAAATAGAAATATTTACCAAAAGCATGCATTGTGTAAAAATCTATAATTAGCATGTTTTTGTGCAAAAATAAAAGAATAAAGATTAAAAAGAAAAAGAGGGAAATATTTAGAATAAATATTGAGCAACCTAACCCAAGGGAGGGCTCAGCATGGGCCTGACCGCATAAAAGCCAAAGTAGAGGGAGATAGGGGCTCATGTGTGTAAATACTTATGTAAATAAATAAAAGTATTTTCCTCACAAAAATAGACTCAAATTGGTTTATAAATATTTATAAGTATAAAAACAAGATAAAAATAGAAAAATCAAAAAGAACAAAAACACCACTTTCACATTGTACATAGAACCTCCTTTATATTTATTTAGCCTTATAAATAAATAAAATTAATTTCCAAAATTTTTGTAAATATTCTACATGATATATTGTAAATAAATAAAATAAAAACAATTAAAACAAAAACAAAATAAAAATAGCAAAATTAAAAACACAAAAATATATTGTAAATATACCATGTATATAAATGTATATATGTATATAAATAATTAAAATAAAATAAAAATATCTTTTTATTCCTTATTTTATAATGAAAATAAATAAAATATAAAATAGGAATAAAATTGTACAAAAATAAGAAATTAAAAATCAAAAATTAAAAATCAAAATCCTATATATTGTATATACACCTATATATGAACCCACTATGTAAATACATTATTTTTACTTTGAAAAATTAATTAAAAATTACTAAAAATAGAAAAAAATAAAATAAAAATATTTCATGTTTTAACTTTTTGCAAATTCGGCCATTTGCTACCTTAATTTTCACCTTCAAAATCCAGCCACGTGGCCGCTTCCTACTGGTCCTGGGATTGTTGACTGCCCGATCAACTACCCCCCCCAGGACCACTTCCCACGGGTCCTTAGCGGGTATCCATCTTCTCGGATTTTTCCCGCTAAACCCGATCATGCCTTGCTCAAACCCCGGGTCCGAATTAATCTTGAGATATCCATCACCCTCGCCGGAGTATTTGCCTTGGGATCCGCGCTCCAGATTGCCCTACCCGCGCGCTCCTTTCCGGACCCTCCAGCGTATATAACGCCAGCTCCGCCACCTTCATTGCCTATCTTTAGTCATTCGACTCCACCTCCCGTGTGCTCCATTGCGTAGGCGAGAGTGACAGCTTGTCCCCCGTGGTGTCGAAGTGAGGAGAGGGAGTGAAACCACTGATCCGGCGAAGCTTCGCCGCCTTGCTCCGCCACCAGCAGGAGCATCAAGCCTCGGAGGGAGACACTCCTCGAGGCGACGACCCAGAGCTGTGCAAGCTCGTCCCCAGTCTCACCGTCCACCCAGGTAGCCCCGTCGTTCTTTCTTTTTCTTTAATTTTTAGTTTCCCCCAAATCGCCGCTCCACCGTGTTACACCGATTCCGACCACTCCAGAGCTTTATTCGATCATCGGAATCCACACTCACCATCGCCTCCTTCTCACGCACCTTCTCCGTATCCCCATTCAACCCAGCTCGCACAGGAGCTGGGATTCGAGCTCCACCATCTACCCCCCTCGCCGGAGCTCGCCCATATCGCCCCACAGTCCACTTTCACCCGCCTAACCGGGTCGAGGCAGTTTGCCCTCGACCCGTGAGCTTCCTGGACTGCTTTGCAGGTTCAAAAAGGGCCATCTGAGGCCCTTCGACATCGAGCCAGGAGGCGCAGCTCCGCTGACCTCGCCGGAGCTCCTTTGAGCTCGGCCGGGTCATCGGAGATTCCCATCTGACGCGGAGGCCCACGCCAGACCTTTTCCGATCACCAGCACCCCGCGAGGAGGTCAGGAGCGCACGCACGAGGCCGGCGAACTTCGCCGGCGACTTGTTCTTCCTCGACCTTCAGCAGCCGTCCGATCAGACCTCCAGCTCCAGTTTGCATCTGGGTCGTCCGTTCAGGAGCCGCATTCACCGTCAGATCTGAGGAGGATTGATCCCAACCGTCCGATGCACGAGGGTTAGCCACCTGCGCCCAACACCGTTCGATCATCCACGTGGAGGAACCCCCCGCCGTCGGATTCGCTCGAGGAGCCCAGCTGTGGAACGCCCGTTGTTCCCAACCGTCAGATGCTCCACGTGGCCTCCATCCAACCGCTCCATTAATAAAGGGTAAATTACCCTTAGGCCCTTCTGTTTATCGCATTTCGTAGTTAGTCCTGTAAATACGTAATATAGTTGTTTAGTTTTTGGGATTATTGCATAGAGGACCCCATACGTTGTTTAGTTTGCATTTATGCCCCTGTGTATGGTCTGACACGTGCTTCGACAAGTGAGTTTTTGACTTATTTGCATATCATGCCCCTGTAGTTCTGGTTGTTCCTTAATGAATGAATACTTTTTAGAAATTGCATTTATACCCCCGTGCGTGATACATTTGAGCATGTGCGGATATTTTTGGGTATTTTGCGAATAAGTCCCTGGACTTTTGGTACCTGTTACCAGAAAGCCCTTGGAACTTATTTTTCTTACATTTGGGTCCCTGAGTGCCCCAGGCACGTGCGTAGCACGTGTTTCGCTGGGTTAATTGCACTAGACCCCCCAGACTGTCGGGTATTTGCACTTTGGTCCCTGTGCACTGTGCCCCTTCTTTATTTTTGGATAAAATAGCAAAATACCTCCAAATCCAACGAAAATTGGACACATGGCTCCTGCCATAGTGTAAAATTTTCGAGGATTTTTGAGGACATTTTTGTTTTCATTTGATATTTTTAAAATTAAAAAACCTCCATTTTTGCTACTGTTTAACTTTTAAAACCACAAAAAATATTAAATAGTGTCTAAAAATTACAAAAAAATTGTCTACTGTCTATTTTGTTGTGTTTGATTTTCTAGCCAATTTTGGCTATTTTTCATTACTGAAAACCACTAAAAAATGAAAAACACTCAAAATCTTATAAAAATTCTAGTAAATCAATTAAAAACCTAAAAATAATAAAGTAGGTGCCTAAATTTTCCTTGTTTTATTTTCTTTACAGGAAAATTACCTCCCAGCTAATTTGGGGCCTTTAGATATTTTATCTAGGCCCTTTTAGCTCGGCTGGACAGTACCTACTGTTTTAGTCACCTTTTGATTTTTAGAAAATTAAATAAACATCAGAAAAATACCAAAAATTCACAAAAACACTAAAAATTACAAAACACATAAAAATATTTTTGTTAGAATTTTTGGTTTATTTTTAGTGCTTTTAATAAATTGTTGAAGTGTGTGTTTATTTGCTTTTCTTATTTTCTTAATATATTAAAAATCCAAAAAAATATAAAATATTAAAAAACCACCAAAAATATTTCTTTTATTTTCTTTTATCTCTTTTTGACTACTTCGTAGGCTGAGAGGCCAACCCGTGCTCCTTGTGATCGACCCTGGTCGCTATACTAGGTTAAATTAATAGCAGGACCGCTTTTGTGTGCTTGATTGATTTTATCTCTCTTGGTGGTCTATATTTTTCTTGATTGACCTAGCTGAGTGATTGAGGTCGCGACGACCGATTGATACCTTTACCTTGGTCATTTGGCCGGTCATCAGAATGGCGCCGTTGCCGGGGACCGAGGACCGCGGAGGCGATTTTTGAGGAGCCGACGCAACCGCCGGACTTGGAGGCGGCTCCCTTCTGTACGGAGCCGCAAGAGAGCGTGAGAGGAGAGCTGAGTGGGAGAGGAGTAGAGTAGGTTTTATTTTATTTTTATTCTGATTATTATTGTAATAATACATGTACTCAGAGACTTTGGACTTGATTAACTTAGCGGGTCTGTTTCACCGAGCACCGGTGTGCTCGGGGGACCCTTAGGTGTTTTTCGCGGCTTTTTCGCGGTTTTCTTTTCTTTCCTTTTTACTGCCTTTTCCGGTGTTTACGCGGTTTTTATCGAGCCCCTAGATTTAGGATTTTATACTTGCTTGTGCCGTAATTAGTAGGGTCCCCACACTTAATTATCTACCTGTTCCTATAGTGCGCTTAATTGGACCTACTAATAATCAATTAATAAAAATAACTGATTCATCTCCTTCGTAGCCTACGTGCCGTAGCCTACCCCGTAAAGCGCTTTCTCCTGCCCCCGATTTGTCAGGCAGAGGAGGGGTGGGCCAAGACCGGACCCTTTGGCTTGGAGGTAGGTGATCGGTTAGACGGTTCTGCGAGTAGACTTGCTCATCTAGGACTCGGTTTTTATCGCTGCATCATTTAGGTAGTTTATTTCTGTCTTTACATTTATGTGCGGATCATATTGCATGTAGAGTGCTGGAGACAGGTACGCCTTTCTGACTTTGCATGCATCATTGATTTATCGTGCATCGGCTTTTTCGTCTTCTCCCCTTGTTTTGGATTAAATAACCAGGAGAACCGAAAAATTTGTTAGGCCTTTGTTTTTATTGAAAAATATTAAAAAGAAAAATCATAAAATTGGGACTGCTAAGACTATTGACCCTAAAAGACACTTCACCTAAAAATTTGTCTTGGGGAGAGCAACCCCCTCATTGTTTGGTTTGCTTGCGCGAGAGAGTGACCCGCACCCTAGGTAGAGCCCTCCGGTACTATTTCCAGCTGACTACCGACTCTTCCGTGCGGGCCAGTCGGTTGGAGTAGCATCGGGTATCCCAACAGGTCACGTAAGCGCTCTGATAGATTGATTGTTCACCTAATAAAAACTGACAAGATAATTTGACCGAGCCTTTACGGTCTTCAGCTCGCGTTGCGTTGGTGAACAGAGGGGTTTGCATTTTGATCATAGTTTTTCCAGATCTCATCCGCCCTACTCGACCAGATAACGATGATGGGTAGACGCTCTCTTAGGCAGCCTCTGGCTGCACCGCTTTCGGGCACGTCTACCCAATCATCTAGGTTGGCCCGTGAGAGCTGAGACCAGTTCTCCGAGCCCGAGTATGATTCCACCCTGTTCCCCCTCGACCCCCTTTCTTTCGGTTCTGAGAGATATGAGCCAGAGGAGAGAATAACAGATTTGACAGCACCTGAGTATGGCTCATTTGATTTTGCAGACGTCATGGCCGGTAGTTCAGAGGATCGCTCAGGACAGAGCACATTGTGATGGACCAGGGAGCGATCAACTCCACCCCGATCGCCTTGTTAGAGACAGTGCAGCAGCAGCTGAGGGATCAGGGAGCTTTCATGATTGAGATGAGGAGAGAGTTGGAGCGACTCAGAGCAGAGAGAGATCAGAGCGAGCCTGAGGACAGACCAGATGCAGAGGCACGAGCCGCCACAGCAACAGCAGCAGCCGCCGCCGCCGCAGCGGCAGCCGCCGCGGCAGGAGGACCCACCGAGATCGATGCGGGAGTTGCACAACCCCGGATCTACACTGATGCATCATTGGGTGGTGGTGCCTGCTATCGTGGGGGACTTTAAGTTCCCCCCGAACACCCTGCAGATGCTTCCCCCGTTTTCACGGACTTGCCACCGAGGAGCCCCATCTCCACCTCCAGGAGTTCTTGATGATCTGCAGTACTGTCCACGACCGCCATGTGGACCAGGATAAGATTCGGATGATCGCCTTCCCCTTTTCCCTAGCAGACAGAGCAGCCACCTGGCTGAAGCATTTGGAGAAGTTTGTTTACATCTGGGAGCAGCTCCGCACTGAGTACTTAACAAGTACTATCCACTCGGGCGGACCAATGCAGCGAGGGCCCTGATCAGCAACTTCTCCATGCTCCCCAACGAGCAATTCCATGAGGCATGGGAGAGGTTCCGTGAGCTCACAGACCGATGCCCGCACCATGATATCTCGAAGCCGAACCTTGTGCAGAGCTTCTTCAGCGGGCTGACACCAGAGCTCAGGGCTTGGTGAACGCTTCTTGTGGCGGGTCCTATTTCGCCAAGGATCACGACCAGGTCTGGGCCATCTTCGAGGAGATGGCCGAGAACTATATGGTGATGTCCCAGACCCGGTTGTACACTCAGGGGAGACCCCAGCAGCAGCCAGGACCCGTGCAGTACCAGAGGATAGCATGGGTCGATGCTGGTCCATCCAGTTCATCCGCAGTTGCAGCAGCACAGGCAGAGTCGTCTGCTGCGGATATGGGTATCATCAGCGAGAAGTTGGACCGCATGGAGCTGACGAGAAGAAGCAGTGCCAGGGCATCACTCAGATGGAGCAGATGGCACAGACTCTGAGCGACATGAAGACCCAGCTCATGTGTCTCCAGGAGGCACAGACGGCTTCCCAGCCCCGTCTTCAGTCGCGAGGCGATACCGGCGGCAGCAGCAGCTCGTCCCAGCGCTCCAGCTCCTTTCAGCAGCCTAGACAGGTTCACCTTGTACAGGCGGAGCTGTACCAGCAGCAGCAGCCCTCTTACCAGTCCCCACCATCTCCAGACTTGCAGATGGTGGTATACCAGCCGGATCAGCCTCTGGTAGTACTCCCGCCAGCCCAGTTCGACGCAGAGCCGTTGATGGATGTCAACGGGATTTGGTATGACCGTCCCCAGCCTGGGATCCGACGAGACCATCCTGAATTCAGGTGGGGGAGTGGAGGTACCCAGCCCCAGCAGCAGTCATCCGGTCAGGGAGGGCAGTATGGCCAGCAGAGGGATCACCAGCAGCAGCAGCCCCCAGCCTACCAGCCACACCAGCAGTCGTCCTTCGTTCCTCGTCCCTATCAGCAGCAGGGACAGTCTTGGAGACGTGAGCAGCAGGCTCACCAGCCACACCAGCAGCAGCATCCGTCCTCCTACCCCTCTCAGCAGCAGCAGCATCAGTTCTAGCAGCCTCAGCACCAGAGAGGCTACCCGTCGGGCTCCCATGAGAGCCCCGCCTTGGACGACATAGCCCGCCTCCTCACGGACCAGCAGGCTACTTTTAGACGGGAGATGGACGATTTCCGCCAGGAGATGCGGGACCTGATGAGAGGGAAGGCCGCCATCCCTGCACAGATAGAGCCGAATCCGAACAGCCTGAAGCGGAAATCTGAGCAGGTAGTTTCCACTGAGCATGCCACTCCTAGTGATCCATTTGATGATATGTCTTCAGATCTGTTTGATGCTGATTTTGTTACACTTAGGAGCGGTTAGAGCACCAGCAGGCGACGCCTCATCTGAGCGACGACTCGAGGATCCACCCAGGGCGCAAGATGAGGAGGAGAGAGCGGTACTGAGGCCGCAGACGATGATGATGGTGGTACTGACGCCACCAAGAATGCTGATTCCACCGGCGGTACTGAGGCCGCCGCTTCACCAGTTCAAGGAGGTGGTGCTGATGCCACCAGAGTAGCTGAGCCAGCCCGCGGTACTGAGGCCGCGAGACGTCTAGCAGAGCCAACCTGTGGTGGTACTGAGGCCACCGGTGTTCATTTTGAGAGAGATGTTGTTTTTCCTTCTGTTGATGTATCTCAGAACACTGTTGTGAATAAAGGAAAAGGTTTAGTTTCTTCTGGTCCCACTGTGGTGATTGATGTATGTGCGGATCCGGCCGTCGAGCCGTCTAGGACCTATTCCTAGTCCTTCATCTGAGAAGGGACCCTGTGATCCCCTTCCCTAGAGCCCTTCAGATGGGGAAGGGAAGAAAGAGAAAAAGACCCAAAAAAGAGAGAGCAGGAGGAGTTCAGCCAGAGCATGATCGACAGATTTCACATACAGCTGACCCTTCAGGAGGCTTTGCAGCACATCCCCCTTCTTCATCGATCTTTAAGAGATAGGACCACAGTCAGGAGGAGGAGGAGGAACCATCATTCAGAGATACATGTGCTGACGAAAGCCACGTGCTTCGCGATCCAGAACCGTCTACCGGCCAAGAGGCCAGATTCAGGAGGCCCCGTATGTCAGATGCCAGATTAGTGAGCAGAGGTTCGACCGTACTCTATTGGATAGCGGATCGTCTATCAACCTCCTTCCGGCAGCCCTTCTCGACCGCTTCGAGTTGGGCACTCTTCGACAGAGCAGGACAGTCCTTCAGTTTGCTGATCGATCTGTCAAGAGGCCGAAGGGGTTGTTGCGAGATGTTATCGTCACTATTCAGGGCCTGAAATTCCCCGTGGACTTCGTAGTGTTGGACATGGAGATCCCTGATTCAGTGGCCGATACCCCCATCATCCTTGGTCGTCCGTTCTTGGCCACAACCAAGGCGGTGACTGATCATGATAGCGGGAAGGTATACTTTCGCGTCGAGGGCGAAAGTGTACAAATAGAGACGGTCGAGGACTACAGAGCCAGAGAGAGAGCATGCTCAGAGACCAGCACAGACACAGAGCAGCTGACAGATGCCGGGTTAGACATCCACCAGGACTGTGATTTTGTGATCACAGATGATGAGGCAGCATGGGCAGACCCTTCAGCACAGGCCATCCTCTCATTTCCAGACACCACTGATGCAGAGATGACAGCAGAGGAGAGCTTGGAGAGCACAGCCCTGGTCCAGGATACTACAGAGGCAGCAGAGCCGGTTCTTGACCGCGACACGGTTTTTTAGTGATGGTGGTGCTGAGGCCACCTTGTGTGATGGTGGTACTGATGACACCTTATTTGATGAAGATCCCTCGGATTCAGAGTCTGATTGGGCAGATTGTGATGACCAGATGCCAGACCCAAGTCCACCTGAGCCTACAGATGAGGAGGAGGTAGAGGCAGAGCAGATCAGAGACAGCACAGTTAAGCAGCCTCCTCCAGATCTAGTTTGCGAGAGTTCGTATTCTTTCTCCCAGGCAGATTTGGCAGATTTAGCAGCATTCACACATCTTCTTCCGAAGCCAGATTTGCCAGCACCCAGCTGTCCAGAGCTGAAGTCGCTCCCTACTTCACTGAAGTATCAGTTCCTTGCGGGTGAACCTGAGATGTACCCAGTCATCATCTCCACCGATCTGACTGGAGAGCAAGAATCCTGTTTGATGGGGGTTCTTGAAAAGAACCGCAAGGCAATCGGATGGAGCGTAGCAGATCTCCATGGGATTAGTCCATCAGTGTGCTCCCACCATATTTATCTCGAGGAGGGGGCGAAGCCGTCGCGTGAGTTCCAGCGGCGGCTGAACCCCAACCTGAGAGAGGTCGTGATGAAGGAAATATCAAAATGGTGGAGTGCAGATTTTATTTATCCCATTTCCGACTCCAAGTGGGTCAGCCCCTTGCATGTGGTGCCCAAGAAGACGGGCATCACGACTGTGATCAGTGAGTCGGGAGAGGAGATTGCTACACGAGTACCCACCTCTTGGAGGGTCTGCGTTGACTACAGGAGACTCAACCAGGCCACCAAGAAGGACCATTTTCCCCTGCCTTTTATTGACCAGATCATTGAGAGACTGGCAGGGAAGAGCCATTATTGCTTCCTAGATGGGTACTCGGGCTACAACCAGGTGGCCATCGCTCCTGAGGATCAGGAGAAGACCACCTTTACCTGTCCCTTCGGTACATATGCCTTTCGACGCATGCCATTTGGGCTATGCAACGCCCCTACGACTTTTCAGAGGTGCATGCCGTCGATCTTTTCGGACATAGTAGGGGAGTGTTTGGAGGTCTTCATGGACGATTTCTCGGTCTACAGCGACAGATTCGACTCCTATCTGATTGCCTAGACCGAGTACTCCAGCGATGTATTGAGTTCCATTTGATTCTATCTTGGGAGAAGAGTCACTTCATGGTGACTCAAGGGACGGTGCTTGGCCACATCATCTCCAACAAGGGCATGGAGGTTGATCCGGCCATAGTTGATGTCATTAGAAAACTCGCACCGCCGTCCAATTTGAGGCAGCTACGGTCATTCCTGGGGCACGTTGGTTTTTATCGGAGATTTATTCATGATTTCAGCAGGATTGCCCGGCCGTTGACTGACCTCTTGACGAAAGACTCCGAGTTTCTTGTCGATGACAAGTGTCTTTCGTCCTTTGCGACTCTCCAGCAGTGTGTGATTGAGGCTCCTGTCCTCCAGCCGCCTGATTGGTCTCTCCCATTCGAGATCATGACGGATGCCTCCGATTTGCCGTAGGGGCAGTGCTGGGACAGAGGAGGGATGGAGTCCCGTTTTCTATCCACTACGCTAGCCGCACATTGGATTCCGCTCAGCGGAATTACACGGTCACAGAGAAGGAGATGCTAGCTGTAGTGTTCGCCCTATATAAGTTTAGATCTTATATCATTGGATCTAGAGTGACCCTGTACACAGATCACACCGCCATCAGGTACCTCATGGCAAAGAAGGATGCCAAGGCCAGATTGACTAGATGGATCCTTCTACTCCAGGAGTTCGACATTGAGATCAAGGATAAGCCTGGAGTTAAGAATGTGGTGGCGGATCACCTCTCCGTTTAGAGCAGCCTGAGGAGTCTGAGCAGATTGATCCCATTCGAGATACCTTCCCAGATGAGGCGATCCTTGCTATCGCCTCACTCCCGTGGTATGCTGATATTGTGAACTTTCTTGTTGTTGGGAAAGTCCCACAAGATTGGCTCAGGCAGAGGCTTGAGACCTTCCTTGCGAAGGCCAAGTCCTACCACTGGGAGGATCCCATCCTTTACCACGAAGGAGGGGATAGCGTCTGGCGTCGGTGTATTCCTCAGGAGGAACACCATAGCGTCCTCACTTACTGCCACAAGCTTGAGGCAGGAGGACATCATTCTGGGAGGAGAACGGCACAAAAAGTGCTCCAATCCGGCCTGTGTTGGCCTACCCTCTTCAAGGACTCTGATGAGTTCATGAAGAGGTGTACTGACTGTCAGAGGATGGGCACTTGTGGACAGCGTGATATGATGCCGATGCAACCCATTCACTTCTGTGAGGTTTTTGGCGCATGGGGCATCGATTTCATGGGTCCATTCCCTAAGAATCAGGGATTTGAGTACATTCTGTTGGCCGTGGATTATGTTAGTCGTTGGGTTGAGGCTATCCCCGCCTGAGCCGCTGATGCGAGGACAGTTTGCAGATTTCTGAGGAAGCACATCATCATGCGGTTCGGGGTTCCACGAGGTCTGATTTCTGATGGGGGGCCTCATTTCATCAACGATCAGGTGAAGGCCCTTGCTAGCGAGTTCGGTATAGACCATCGTGTTGCTACACCTTACCATCCACAGACGAATGGTCTAGATGAGGTGTCGAATAGGGAGATCAAGACTATATTGTAGAAAGTCGTCCGCCCTGACCGAAAGGATTGGTCACAGCTTTTGGACTCGGTCTTGTGGGCATATAGGACGTCTTTCAAGACACCATTGGGCACATCTCCCTTTCGCCTCGTATATGGAAAGCCGTGCCATTTGCCTGTTGAGTTGAGGCACAGGTCACTATGGGCAATTACTGATATTCTGATGGATCCAGATGGTGTAGGAGACCAGAGGAGTGCAGAGTTAGCAGCCTTGGAGGAGCTTAGAGATACAACTTTCTCAAACAGCCTGCAGTATAAGGAGAGAGTGAAGGAGTGGCATGATTCTCACATCAGCCACAAGCATTTTGAGATTGGACAGAGAGTATGGCTGTTTGATGCGAGGCTTCGTTTGTTTTCAGGGAAGCTGCAGAGCAAGTGGAAGGGACCCTACTTAGTCAGAAAGGTACACGACAACGGTAGCATTGATATATCCGAGTTGTCTTCTGAGAGTACCTTTCGAATGAACGGCCAGCGGCTCAAGCCATTTCTAGATCATGAGCCGCGGGTCGTTGATCTTGCCCCTATTCATTTTGCGTGAGATGTGGTCTTTGACGCACATCTAATGCATCTCACACCTGAGTTTCACTGATCTTCCGCCTTGTATAGATCCAGATGTCTATATCACTGCATTCTTTAGTCCCACATCCCTTTCTTCATCTTGTGATTATGCTATACTTAGGGTGTACTTTACCCTAAGTATAGGGGGGATGTGAGACTTTCGGGTATTTCTTTTGTTTCTGTCCACCCCGGTTTTGCTGCCTATTGACGAACCGCAAAATCGGCCCTTTAAGGGTGCGTTCTTAGCACCTCGGGATGTCGGTGCAGTCGGGCCGATTCTGGTCGTCAAAGAGATCACCTCATTTAAAGATATGCGATGATAAATCAAAATGAGGTGATCGTGATTTATTTTACTTGGCAAGAAACCAAGGTCGAACTCAGGGACACGAGCCTCTCTCGTATTAATCGGATTTGAGTTTGTTTAATTAAGTGTTGAGTTAGAGGCATATAGGTCAAAATATGCAGAGACACAACACATGACAAGATAATGCATTAAAATAAACTATGCATTTTTTTAACAATTTTTTTCATGCAAATATATGGATATGCAAAGCTAATGATATGCCCAAAATAATAGTCACTTGAGCCATAAGGAAATCGCGAATCAAACCGAGTTGAAATAAAGAAACCTCTACACATATGAAGCAAGTGAGCATGATAAAAATGAAGAAATCAAGACACTTAGATACTAAAATAATACATAATGGTTCACAGTGTCAAATCTGAACTTAAAGTATGCCATAATAAAGAGGACGAGAAGAGCTTCAAAACGAGACTGAAATCAACTCGATTGGAGCTATGTAGCTCAAGGTATGCATAAAAGAAGACAGGGGCATAAATGCAAGAAAACAAGAAAAGATAACTACAAAAAGGTCCCTGAGAGGGACTAAAACGTAATAAAAATAAGGCGCGAGTCCTTCCCTATAATTTTACCAAACGCGCGGGGACCTTTTTGCAAATTTGGAGAAGTTCGTGGGCTGCTCTGCAATTTACCCAAAGTAACACGTGCAATGCACGTGCTATCTAGGTTCGGAAGGGGGCTCGGCAGAGGCTCGGCTGCTTCGGCTTGGTTCGGACTTAGGCTTGGCTTGTTGCAGGCTCGGGAGCTTCCAAGCCTAGAGGCTCGGATGCTGAGGCTCGGAGTCACCTTGGTGAAGACACGCAGCCGAAGATGGGCCATCCGATTGGGACGATCGGATGGCTGCGGTGAGCTCCTGGCTTGACGACGTGGCTGCATAATAGCCGTTGGATGTTGATGATCCAACGGTCAAAGAAGTCGATGGCGTGGCTTCATCATGGCCGTTGGATGGTCGCTGAGATGAGACCATCCAACGGCAACTGTACTTCGTCCTGTAGCTTCGGCGGGCGGCGCTCTTGGAGCTCCGGTGAAGGAGCTCCTCCTCCGCCGCTCTATTCCGGGCACGGTGAACCTCCCCCGAGCTCAAGAAGAGACCGTTGTGAAGCTCGAAACTCGGGGAAGGTCCAGGAGCTGATGGCGTCGATCATCGGGGCTTGGAGGTTGCAGGCGGCTGTGACGAAGTAGGCTCAGGCGAGGCTCCGGCCATTGATGTTTAGGACTCCTGCAGCGTTAGTACCCATAGCCGAAGCGTAACTTTGTGTGTGTGAGGTGATGTGGGAGCTCGTAGGGGCGAAGGGAGCGAGGAGCTCGGTGCTCCTCCGCCGCTAGAGCGGAGGAGGTGGTCGGAGGCGATGGGGGGTATGGAAGAAGGGGAGCATGATCGGAGGAGAAGGCGTGAACGGGGAAGTGTTGGCGGAGCTAAGGGAGTGGCCATCGGAGCGAGGGGATGGCCGGAGAGGCCTAGAAAATTAATGGAAAATTAAAGAAAAAATGCAGAGAAGGAGAAGAAGCTTACCGACGATAGGGGCGGAGCGGAGCTTGGGGGCGAGCTCGAGATTGAGCTCTGGTCGTCGCTGGACGTCGGCAGCTACTCGACGCAGCTCAGGCGGTCGTCAGGAGACGCTGCGACATCGCCATGGCCGGCGTTGGATCTCACCGGGGAGAGAAGTCGTCGTCGCTCGATCCCCTCGCCTCTCTCTGTCACAGAGAGGCGGAGGAGGGCTGGGCCTCCTCCCACGTAAAGGTGGATCCAGCAAGAAGGAGTGGGCCACGTGGAGCCCCCAGAATGGGCCACGTGGCCCAATCAGATTTATTCTAGAGAATTATTGATTTTTGAGGGCCAAGATGGCCGAATTTAAGAAAACTCAAAACATAAAAGTTGTAGATCTTGACGAGATCTACAAGTTTCATGTTGACCAAAACTGGAAAAGAGATCAAACAAGAGCCCGAAATATTTTGGAAGGTATTTTTAAGTCTAAAAACACCACGAATTTTTATTTTGTCATTTTTTGTTGTTTTTAATTTATTAAGGACTTTGTTAATTATAGGACATTAACAGGGATTTATTGACAAAATATTAAGCAAGGGGGTTAATTATAGTAAATAAAGATGATGAAACTGAGGTTCATCACCCCCCTATACTTAAACTATGCTCGTCCTTGAGCATCAAAAAGAATGACTAAGTTGGATTAACCCCCTTGTGCATGTGAATACAGGATCCAATCTGATCAAGTCAACTCGACTTTAGAGATCCAAAATTCTAGAGTTCAACCCAGCCTTAATCAAGAGGCTTCCAATTCCTCTACTTCTCTAGACTCTCTCTGATGTACATATAAACTAAAGGATATGAAGTTTAGTGTTGACTGCAATTTCGAGAGTAGAGTCAATTCGTCACCCAAAATCTTGGTCCAAGAAAGTCTCCTAAGGACCCAATCCTCAGCACTAGGGAATAAATCAAATCTTGCATTCAGTCTACCGTCTCTTTAGTTGTCAGACTTAGAAAATGTAGATGGCAGGCCAGAAATGGAGGGCATGGGATTGTGTCAATTCTTCTCTCCCTCTCATTGGAACAAGGATTCTCTCTAGTGCCTTTTTACGCAACACATTTTTTTTTGGTGTTGATCAGTGCGCCCGTCAAGAGAAGTTGGAGCTGTCTGCACTTGTTTTCCTGGGAGTACACCGGGGTGTGTCTCTTTTGAGTACCTATCGTATCTTCGACACCCAGACTTGTAGCATTTACGATGCAGAGCCCTTTTTTGGTGCAAGCCCGACTCCTGGTCCTAATAGCGGTGGTCCAAGTGGACACTTTGAAAAGTTTGGGAGCGCTCGCCTTTGGTGGAAGCTCTTTGATATGTAACTTTGTGAAATGAGAGCTTTTCTTTGAATTTCATTGACTTGTATAATTGGTGGCTAGCTCCACTGCTTTTACCAAGAGTTGGCGCACACTGATCAACATTTTTTTATTTATTTTTCACACCCAGACACTTAGGTTAATGTCAAGAGATTAGTATAAGAATCAAGTTCTCATACTGGCTAATATTGCTGACACTCAGGTTTCATGAAGCCTCCAAAGATTTTATCCCATCCTCGAGCATCATTAGATCAAATCCAAACTCGACTTCCTCATCCCAATTCCTCGAGTGAAAAATCAACTCATCTCATCAAAAACCGCAGTCGTGCATGTGATGTGATGATCATATTCTTTATGTCTGAGACTAAGCATGGAATATAGCATGCAAATCTAGAAACCTAGGGGAATGTGGATGATTAAGTCTAAGACCCTGATGGCTAAGGCTGGTTAACCTAAAATCTCAAAGACCTCAAAAAGCTAAGTTTCCTTGACCAATTCTGATCCTGGGCGAAAGTGAAAGTGTAGAGGACTAATCCAACTTCTTCATTCAAGAACAAGATTTTTTTATTAGACTTTAAGAGATATCATAAATGCCTAAACTTAATTAAGGAGCTATGTTCAGCCAGTATGGATGTAAGTACAGGCCGGAGCCCGTTGCTTGAGGACGGGGTGATGACCGACCGAACGACAGAGGTAAAGGTATCTAGATAGGTTGTTGCGACCTCGATCGCTCGGCTAAGTCAATCAAGAAAAATATCAGACCACTCGAAACAAATAGAATCAATCAAGCACGAAGATATCGGTCCAGCTATGAGTTTAACCTGGTATAGCACCCAGGGTCGAACTCGAGGAGCACGGGTTGGCCAAAGGCCTACGAAGTAGTAAAAATGAAATAAAATAAAGACAAAATATTTTTAGTGATTTTTAATGATTTTTATATTTTTATGAGTTTTTAATATGTAAAGAAAACAAAAGAGACACAAAAGCAAGCACACTTTAGCTAATTATTTAATGCAACAAAAACCAAGCAAAAATTCAAATAAAAATATTTTTATGTTTTTAGTGTTTTTTAGTGTTTTTGGTTAATTTTTGATAATTTTCTGATGTATATTTTATTTTCTAAAAATCAAACAGTAGGAAAGAAACAAGGTACTGTCCAGCCAAGCGTAAAGTCCCTAGATAAAATATCTAAGAACCTCAAAAGGGCCTGGAGGTATTTTTCCTGTAAACTAGGTAAAACAAGGAAAATTTGAGTACCAAAATTATTGTTTTTGGGTTTTTAGATTATTTAATAGAATTTTTATGGGTTTTTAAGTGTTTTTAAGTTTTTATGGTTTTTAAGCAGTGAAAAATAGCCAAAATTGGCTAGAAAATCAAGAAACACAAAATAAACAGTATCTAATTTTTATAGAATTTTTAGGGAGGTTTTTATATTTTTTTGGGGTTTTTAACTCTAGACAGTAGCAAAAATGATGATTTTTGAATTTTTAAAAATAACAAATAGACTTAAAAATGTCCTCAAAAATTCTCAAAAATCCTACAACATGGCAGGAGCCATGTGTCAAATTTTCATCGAATTTGAAGGTGATTTGATATTTTATTCAAAAATCACAAGAGGGCACTGTGCACACGGACTGAAGTGCAAATACCCTAAGTTCTGGGGGTCCAGGTGCAAAATTCCCAGCAAAACACGCGCGAGTCGCGTGCCTGGGGCACTCAGGGACCTAAATGTAATAAAAATAAGGTCCTGGGACTAATTGGTAACACGTACCAAAAGTCCGAGGACCTCAGTTGCAATTTACCCACAAATAGACGCACATGCGTAATTAAACCATTCACAGGGGCATAAATGCAAATACCAAAAAGATTTCATTCATTTCAGAACCATCCAGAACTACAGGGACTAAGGTTGCAAATACACCAATAAAACACGTGACGAAGCACGTGGCTCATAATAGGCAGGGGCATACATGCAAATAGCTAAAGTACGAGGTCCAACATGCAAAATACCCTAAAACTAATCAACTGACTAAAATATTTACAGGACTAAAACGAAATAAAAGATAAGGAAGGGCCTAAGGGTAAATTACCCTTTATTAAGTCGCCCGATGGATGCGCGCCACGTGTGTGGATGGACGGCTGGAAATGGCTGGCGCTCCAACGCTGAGGTTCTCGCAGCGATCGGACGGCTGAGGGTACGCCACGTGGGAGATCGAACGGGTGCGGTGCTCGGTGGCTACCCCTCGTGCAACGGACGGTCCTGATCGCCTCTCCAAGATCTGACGGTGTCTGGCTCTCCTCAAGTGAACGGTCTGGATACGAACTGGAGATCGAGGACGATCGAACGGTCGGGGAAGATGCTGGAAGAACAGTCGGCCGGCGAGCTTTGCCGGCCTCGTGCGAGCGCTGGTCTCCTCCCCTGCTGCCTCTGAAGATCGGAAAAGGTCCGCGATGATGCTCCGCAGCTGCTGGTAGGCTCCGATGACCCAGCCGAGCCCTGAAGGGCTCCGGCGAGGTCGACGGAGGTGAAGTTCCTGGCCCAGATGACTCGAACCCTCAAATGGGCTCGCAATGACCTGCAAGGTAGACCAGGAAACTCGCGGGTCGAGGGCAAAGTGCCTCGACCCGGTTAGGCGTCGTGGAGGTGACCGGTGGGGCGATATGGTCGAACTCCGGCGAAGCGGTGGACGGAGGAGTTCGAATCCCCAGCTCCTGTGCGAGCTGGGTTGGATGGGGGTATGGAGAAGGTGCGCGGAAGGAAGGCGGAGATGAAGATGGATTCCGATGATCGAATGGAGGTGTGAGGCGGTCGGAATCGGCGAAACACGGCGGCGGTGCGATTTGGGGCAAAATGGAAATTAGACTAAACAGAGGAGCTAAGGGACTACCTGGGTGGATGAATCGACTGTGCTGGAGCTGGGGGTGCTCCCGGTCCTCGCCTCAAGGAGCGTCGACGTCCGAGGCTCGAGCTCCAACTCGGGGCGGAGCACGGCGGTGAAGACTCGCCGGATCAGTGGCTTTCGCCTCCTTTCCTCGCTGCGACAGGTCGAGACTCGAGCTGTCACCTCTCTCTCTCTCTGGAGCTCACTGGAAATCGAAGCAGATGGCCAAAGATGCGTGAAATGAGCGGCGGAGCTGAGATTAAGTATGCTGGCGGGTCCGGGAAGAAGGGCGCGGGTAGGGCGAGCTGGTGCGCGGATCCCGAGGCGAAGGCTCCGGCGAGGTTCTCGGGTATGACGTGAGCATTCCGGACCCAGGGTTGGGGCGAAAAGGATTCGGGTCTGTATGGGAAAAATCCGAGAAGATCGGTCGGGCGCAGCAGACCCGTGGGAAGTGGTCCTGGGGGGGGAGTTGACCGGGCGGTCAACATCCCCCAGGGCCAATGGGTGAAGGCCACGTGGCTGAATCTTAAGATGACAAATGGAGGTAGCTAGGGCCCGATTCAGCCAAAACTCAAAACATGAAATATTTTTATTTTATTTTTTTTCTATTTTTTGGTGATTTTTAATTAATTTTTGGAAATAAAAATAAGGTACTTATAATATATAGCTATATATAGGTATATATACAATATGTAGGTTTTTTATTTTTGATTTAGTTATTATTTTTATACAATTTTATTCCCATTTTATATTTTATTTATTTATAGAATAAAAGGAGGAATAAAAGGGTATTTTTATTTGGTTTTTATTATTTATATACATAGGTGAAACAAATAGATATACACATTTATATACATGGTATATATACAATGTATTTTTATATTTTAAATTTTGTTATTTTTATTTGATTTTTGTTTTGATTCTTTTCATTTTACAATATATAATATAGGATATTTACAAAAAGTTTAGAAAATAATTTTATTTATTTATAAGGTTGAATAAATATAGGAGTATGGTTTATGTACATGGTGAAAGGGCATTTTTGAACTTTTTGATTTTCAAATTTTTATTTTGTTTTTAATATTTTCTAAATATATACAAATATGTACAAGCATATTTTTGGGTGAGGAAAATATAATCTTATTTATTTACACCAATATTTACACATGAGCCCCTATCTCCCTCTATTTTGGCTTTTATGCGGTCAGGCCCATGCTGAGCCCTCCCTTGGGTTAGGTTGCTCAATATTTATTCTAAATATTTCCCTCTTTTTCTTTTTCATCTTTATTCTTTTATTTTTGCACAAAAACATGCTAATTATAGATTTTTACACAATGCATGCTTTTGCTAATTTATTCCTATTTACACATATCTACATGCATTTGCATAAGGTTTTTGTAGCTAAAATATAAGAATAAAGAGTGATGAATGGGTATTCATCACCCCCCTATACTTAACCTTGCTAGTCCCTTAGCAAACACTTATTTGAAAAAGAAGTGAAAAAGAAAGAAAGAAAAAGAAAAAGAGGATGTACACGGATCAAGGTTGATTATTAAACTTGCCTTCATTAAATTGGGGTATGGAGCTCAATCAGATCTTTGGATTATTAATGTGTCGGAATCTTATTTAGACTTAAGCTTAAAACCTAACAGCCTCTAAGTTCCACCAATCTATAACCAAGACTCCTCAATGCTCCAGATCAGAACAAGTCATCAATCACAAACCCTGAAGACCATGAGTCTTTCCTTGTCCTGTGAATGTGAAGTCTAAGCTCTCCACCTCAGAAATGGCAACTTGACAACCCTCCCTAACAAGGTAACTCTATGACCTCAATCTGGCCACTCTTTCCTCGAGGAGCGGGGTATTCCCTTCTAAGTTCAAGTACCACCGGCTCAAGAAGAGGGGGAAGAAGAGAATGGGTCAAGGCCAGTGTAGCCAAGTACCCTTGGGAGCTTGACCAGTGTAGCCAAGTCTCCCTGCTGCAAGCTACAACAGGTGGATCATGAAACCAAGCTTTGCTTATTGCACTTATATACATACTCCGATGGGATTATCATTTTCTCTCAGACCCACCACTTTTTTGGAGTTCTTTTCTTTTTGCACATTTTTTTTTCGAGTGCATCTATACAACATATACATGTGCAGCATATATACAAGGAGTTTTTCCTCTTGAGCCAGTAGACTATCCCTCTTTTGAAGCTTTATTGCAACCCACAACTCCCGTCGTTAGACTTCATGGCAACCAGACCAAGTTGAGACGCACTTCCTTCACTATAAGAAGAAGAGAGGTTCCGCCTAGAAGTACTACCCTCATATGCTACCCCAAGCCAAGGAAGACTGCCTCCTCACCACCTCATCCGTAGAGAGCTCGGTGCATAGTGCGGGTGTCCAAGTAAAGCCATAATCTATATGAGTCATGTGTTGTTGTTAAGTGCTCTACTTAGGCTCATTGAGATGACATGTGATCATAGCCTAGTGGACTCAAAGAATTAAGTCACCATGGACCTGAAAAGCCTTAAACCTAAGCCCTATAAGGTTCCTCTTAGAATTAGGTGGATTAAGATCTTAATCAAGCTCCATTTCTCAATTTGATTCCAGGCTAGTTTAAATGTCAACTATCATCCAGAAAAACTATATACATATGTACAAAAAGATGCTTATTTACACAATGTTTTACAATCATGCAAAATTTTTGAAAAATGTTTTGAAATCATGAATGATGATGCATGAAGTGCAAGTTTTGCAAAAAGGTATTTACACACGTTTACACAAGATTTTTGCAAACTTTTTTATTTTCAAAGCATTTTGGAAAAATTTTGTACTATATACATAATTTTGATACAAAAATATTTACACCAGCTTTACACAAAAGATTTTTGAAATCATTTTTACAAAAATAGTTTGTACACTAGCTATGTATGTGCAAATAAAAGAAAATATTATGTATATGAAAAATTTTAATTTTTGTGGTTTTTAGCCATTTTATTTATTAACACACTCACACAAAGTACGAGTTATGGCTAAAGTATATATGAAATATATACACACACCCCCTATACTTAGCTCGAACGATGTCCTCAGAGTTAAGAGCGATGAAGAAGACATAACTCGTGCTATGTATAGGGAAGTGAAAAGAAAGGCTATACAAATGGGAGATGAAAAGTCAAAAGGGACTCAGGTCTCCCCCCTATACTTAGGATCAAGTAATCCTAAGTAGAGCAGGCTGTACACGAAGGGAAAACCGAGTGGAGAATGTACAGGGTCTACCCCCCCTATACTTAGGGTGAAATATCCCTAAGTATAGGCAGCAAAACAGGGGTAGACAGAAACAAAAGAAATACCGAAAGGTATCACATCCCCCCCTATACTTAGGGTAAAGTGCACCCTAAGTATAGCATAATCACAAGATGGAGAAAGGGATGTGGGACTAAAGAATGTGATGATATGGACATCTGGATCTATATACAGCGGAAGATCAGTGAAGCTCAGGCGTGAGATGCATTAGATGTGAGTCAAAGACCACATCTCACGCAAAATGAATAGGGGCAAGATCAACGACTCGCGGCTCATGATCTAGAAATGGCTTGAGCCGCTGGCCGTTCACTCGAAAGGTACTCTCAGAAGACAACTCGGATATGTCGATGCTACCGTTGTCGTGTACCTTTCTCACCAGATAAGGTCCCTTCCATTTGCTCTGTAGCTTCCCTGGAAATAGGCGTAGCCTCGCATCAAACAACCATACTCTCTGTCCAATCTCAAAATGCTTGTGGCTGATATGAGAATCATGCCACTCCTTGACTTTCTCCTTATAATGTAGGCTGCTTGAGAAAGCTGCATCTCTAAGCTCCTCCAGGGCAGCTAGCTCTGCCCTTCTCTGGTCTCCCATACCATCTGGATCCATCAAAATATCTGTGACTGCCCAAAGTGACTTGTGCCTCAGCTCAACAGGTAAATGGCATGGCTTGCCATACACGAGGCGGAAGGGAGATGTGCCCAACAGTGTCTTGAAAGACGTCCTATATGCCCACAAGACCGAATCCAAAAGCTGTGACCAATCCTTTTGGTCAGGGCGGACGACTTTCTGCAATATAGTCTTGATCTCCCTATTCGACACTTCGGCTAGACCATTCGTCTGTGGATGGTAAGGTGTAGCAACACGATGGTCTATGCCGAACTCGCTAGCAAGTGCCTTCACCTGGTCGTTGATGAAGTGAGATCCCCCATCAGAAATCAGAACTCGTGGAACCCCGAACCGCGTGATGATATGCTTCCTCAAAAATCTACAAACTGTCCTCGCATCAGCGGCTCGGGCGGGGATAGCCTCCACCCAATGACTCACATAATCAACGGCCAACAGAATGTACTCAAATCCCTGACTCTTAGGGAATGGACCCATGAAATCGATGCCCCATGCGTCAAAAACCTCACAGAAGTGAATGGGCTGCATCGGCATCATATCACGCTGTCCACAAGTGCCCATCCTCTGACAGTCAGTACACCTCTTCACGAACTCATCTGAGTCCTTGAAGAGGGTAGGCCACCACAAGCCGGATTGGAGCACCTTCTGTGCCATTCTCCTCCCAGAATGATGTCCTCCTGCCTCAAGCTTGTGGCAGTAAGTGAGGACGCTATGGTGTTCCTCCTGAGGAATACACCGACGCCAGACGCTATCCCCTCCTTCGTGGTAAAGGATGGGATCCTCCCAGTGGTAGGACTTGGCCTTCGCAAGGAAGGTCTCAAGTCTCTGTCTGGGCCAATCTTGTGGGACTTTCCCAACAACGAGAAAGTTCACAATATCGGCATACCATGGAAGTGAGGCGATAGCAAGAATCGCCTCATCTGGGAAGGTATCTCTAATAGGGTCAATCTGCTCAGAATCCTCAGGCTGCTCTAATCGGGAGAGATGATCCGCCACCACATTCTTGACTCCAGGCTTATCCTTAATCTCAATGTAGAACTCCTGGAGTAGAAGGATCCATCTAGTCAGTCTGGCCTTGGCATCCTTCTTTTCCATGAGGTACCTGATGGCGGTGTGATCTGTAAACAAAGTCACTCTAGATCCGATGATATACGATCTGAACTTATCCAGGGAAAACACTACTGCTAGCATCTCCTTCTCTGTGACTGTATAATTCCGCTGGGCGGAATCCAATGTGCGGCTAGCATAGTGTATGGCAAATGGAACTCCATCCCTCCTCTGTCCCAGCACTGCCCCTACGGCAAAATCGGAGGCATCCGTCATGATCTCAAATGGGAGAGACCAATCAGGTGGCTGGAGGACAGGAGCCTCAATAACGCACTGCTGGAGAGTAGCAAACGACGAAAGACACTTGTCATCGACAAGGAACTCGGTGTCTTTCGTCAAGAGGTCAGTCAACGGCCGGGCAATCCTGCTGAAATCCTGAATGAATCTCCTATAAAATCCAACGTGCCCCAGAAATGACCGTAACTGCCTCAGATTGGACGGCGGTGCGAGTTTCCTAATGACATCAACCTTGGCCGGATCAACCTCCATGCCCCTGTTGGAGATGATGTGGCCAAGCACCGTCCCTTGAGTCACCATGAAGTGACTCTTCTCCCAAGATAGCACCAAATGATACTCAATACATCGCTGGAGTACTCGATCTAGGCAGTCAAGATAAGAATCGAATCCGTCGCCGTAGATCGAGAAATCATCCATGAAGACCTCCAAACACTCCCCTACCATGTCCGAAAAGATCGACAACATGCATCTCTGAAAAGTCGCAGGGGCATTGCATAGCCCAAATGGCATGCGTCGAAAAGCATATGTGCCGAAGGGACAGGTAAAGGTGGTCTTCTCCTGATCCTCAGGAGCGATGGCCACTTGGTTGTAGCCCGAGTACCCATCTAGGAAGCAATAATGGCTCTTCCCTGCCAGTCTCTCAATGATCTGGTCAATAAAAGGCAGGGGGAAATGGTCCTTCTTGGTGGCTTGGTTGAGTCTCCTGTAGTCAACACAAACCCTCCAAGAGGTGGGTACTCGTGTAGCGATCTCCTCTCCCGACTCACTGATCACAGTCGTGATGCCCGTCTTCTTGGGAACCACATGCAAGGGGCTAACCCACTTGGAGTCGGAAATGGGATAAATAAAACCTGCACCCCACCATTTTGATATTTCCTTCATCACAACCTCTCTCAGATTGGGGTTCAGACGCCGCTGGAACTCACGCGACGGCTTCGCCCCCTCCTCGAGATAGATATGGTGGGAGCACACTGATGGACTAATCCCATGGAGATCTGCTACGCTCCATCCGATCGCCTTGCGGTTCTTTTCAAGAACCCCCATCAAACGGGATTCCTGCTCTCCAGTCAACTCGGCGGAGATGATGACTGGGTACATCTCTGGCTCGCCCGCAGGGAATCGATACTTCAGCGAAGTAGGGAGCGGCTTCAGCTCTGGAATGCTGGGTGCCGGCAAATCCGACTGCGGAAGAAACTGAGTGAAAGCTGGAGGGTCGGCCAAATCTGCCTGGGAAAGTGAAAGCGTACTCTCGCAAACTGGATCGGGAGAAGGAGGCTCAACTGTACTGTCTCTGCTCGGCTCTGCCTCTACCTCCTCCTCATCTATAGGCTCGGATAGACTCAGGTCTGGCATCTGATCATAGCAATCGGCCCAATCAGACTCTGAATCCGAGGGATCTGTATCAGAATCAGTGGCATCAGTACCACCGGAAAACAAGGTGGCCTCAGCACCACCATCACTAATCATCGTGCTGCGATCAAGGACCGGCTCTGCTGCCTCAATGGTATCCTGAACCAGGTCTGTGCTCTCCAGACTCTCCTCTGCTGTCGTCTCTGAATCAGCTGTATCTGAAAGTGAGAGGGTGGTCTGTGTATCAAGGTCTGCCCAAGCTGCCTCATCATCTGTGATCACAAAATCACAGTCCTGGTGGATGTCTGGCTCTGCGTCTGTCAGCTGCTCTGAATCTGTACTCGCATCTGAGCGGGCTCTGAATCTAGCTCTGTAGTCCTCGACCGTCTCTATTTGTATACTCTCGCCCTCGACGCGAAAGTACACCTTCCCACTATCATGATCAGTCACCGCCTTGGCTGTGACCAAGAACGGACGACCAAGGATGATGGGGGTATCGGCCACTGACTCAGGGATCTCCATGTCCAACACTACGAAGTCCACGGGGAATTTCAGGCCCTGAATCGTGACGATAACGTCTCGTAATAACCCCTTCGACCTCTTGACAGATCGATCAGCGAACTGAAGGACTGTCCTGCTCTGTCGAAGAGTGCCCAACTCGAAGCGGTCGAGAAGGGCTGCCGGAAGAAGGCTGATCGACGATCCGCTATCTAGAAGAGTACGGTCGAACCTATGCTCACTGATCTGGCATCTGACATACGGGGCCCCTGAATCTGGCCTCTTGGCTGGCAGTCGGTTCTGGATCGCAAAGCACGTGGCTTTCGTCAGCACATGGATCTTGGAAGTGTGGTTCCTCCTCCTCCTCCTGACTGTAGTCCTCTCTCTCAAAGATCGCTGGAGAAGAGGGATGTGCTGCAAAGCCTCCTGGAGGGTCAGCTGGATGTGGAATCGATCTATCATACTCTGGCTGAATTCCTCCTGCACTGTCTTTTTTGGATCTTTTTTCTTCCCCTTCCCCATCTGAAGGGCTCTAGGGAAGGGGATCACAGGGTCCTTCTCAGATGAAGGACTAGGAAAAGGTCTAGGCGGTTCAAGGACCGGATCCACACATACATCATGCACCACAGTGGGACCAGAAGAAAGTAAACCTTTTCCTTTATTCACAACAGAGTTCTGAGATACAGGAATACGAGGAAAAACATCATCTCTATCTGTACAAACACCGGTGGCTCAGTACCACCACGGGCTGGCTCTGCTGCTGCTGCTGGTAGACGTCGTGCGGCCTCAGTACCGCGGGCTGGCTCGGCTGAACGGGTGGCATCAGTACCACCTCCTAGATCTGGTGAAGCGGCGGCCTCAGTACCGCCGGTGGGATCAGCATCCTTGGTGGCCTCAGTGCCACCGTCATCGTCCGGAGGGGCCTCAGTACTGCTCTCCTCCTCCTCATATGGCGCCTCTGAAGTGTCCTCGTGGTGAAGCTCAGATGAGGCGCCGCCGCCTGCTGGGGTCCTACCGCTCCTAAGTGTGACAAAATCAGCATCAAATAGATCCGAAGATGTATCATCAAATGGGTCACTAGGAGTGGCTAACTCAGTATGTACTACCTGCTCAGATTTCCTCTTGAGGTTGTTCGGATTCGGCTCTATCTGGGCTGGTATGGCGGCCTTCCCTCTCACCAGGTCCCGCATCTCCTGGCGGAACTCGTCCATCTCCCGTCTGAATGTGGCCTGCTGGTCCGTGAGGAGGCGGGCGATGTCATCCAAAGCGGGGCTCTCGTGGGAGCCCGACGGGTGGCCTCTCTGTGGGTGAGGCTGCTGGAACTGCTGTGGTGGGTAAGAGGGGTAGGATGGAGGGTGCTGCTGCTGATATCCCGGGTGAGCCTGCTGCTCACGTCTCCATGACTGTCCCTGCTGCTGATAGGGATGAGGACCGAAGGATGATGGCTGGTGCTGCTGATATGCTGGGGGATGCTGCTGCGGCTGGTGCTGGTCTCTCTGCTGGGGGTACTGCCCTCCCTGTCCTGACGGCTGCTGCTGGGGCTGGGTACCACCACTCCCCCACCTGAATCCGGGATGGTCTCGTCGGATCCCAGGCTGGGGGCGGTCATACCAAATCCCGTTGACATCCATCAACGGCTCGGCATCGTAGGGGGTTGGCGGGAGTACTGCCAGAGGCTGGTCCGGCTGGTAGACCACCATCTGCATCTCTGGAGATGGTGGGGACTGGTAGGTGGGCAGCAGCTGCTGGTACGGCTCCGCCTGTACAAGATGGACCTGTCTAGGCTGCACGTGGGTGCTGGAGCGCTGGGACGAGCTGCTGCTGCCGCCGGCGTCGCCTCGCGACTGAAGACGGGGCTGAGAAGCCGTCTGTGCCTCCTGGAGACACATGAGCTGTGTCTTCATGTCGCTCAGAACCTGTGCCATCTGCTCCATCTGCGTGATACTCTGGCACTGCTTCTTCTCGATCAGCTCCATGCGGTCCAGCTTCTCGCTGATAATGCCCATGTCCGCAGCTGACGACTCTGCCTGTGCTGCTGCGGAAGCGGACGAACTGGATGGACCTGCATCTACCCGTGCTATCCGCTGGTACTGCACGGGTCCTGGCTGATGTGGCTGGGTCTTCTGAGTATACAACCTGGTCTGAGACATCACCATGTAGTTCTCAGCCATCTCCTCGAAGATGGCCCAGACCTGGTCGTGGTCCTTGGCGAAGTAGGACCCGCCGCAAGAAGCATTCACCAGGCCCTATAGCTCTGGTGTCAACCCGCTGAAGAAGCTCTGCACAAGGTTCGGCTTCGTGATGTCGTGGTGCGGGCATCTGTCCAGGAGCTCTCGGAACCTCTCCCATGCCTCGTGAAACTGCTCGTTGGGGAACATGGAGAATTTGCTGATCAGGGCCCTCGCTGCATTCGTCCGCCCGAGTGGATAGTACTTGTTCAAGTACTCGGTGCGGAGCTGCTCCCAGGTATAGACAAACCTCCCAAGGTGCTTCAGCCAGGTGGCTGCTCTATCTGCCAGTGAAAACGGGAAGGCTATCATCCGGATCGTGTCCTGGTCCACATGCCGGTCGTGGACAGTACTGCAGATCATCAGAAACTCCTGGAGGTGGAGGTGGGGCTCCTCAGTGGCAAGTCCGTGGAAACGAGGAAGCATCTGCAGGGTGTTCGGGGGGAACTTGAAGTCCCCCACGATAGCAGGTACCACCACCCAATGATGCATCAGTGTAGATCCGGGGTTGTGCAACTCCCGCATCGGTCTAGGTGGTCCTCCTCCTCCCGCGACTGCTGCCGCTGCGGCGGCGGCCGCGGCTGCTGCTGCTGCTGCGGCGGCTCGTGCCTCTGCATCCGGTATCTCCTCGGGCTCGCTCTGCTCATCTCGCTCTGCTCTGAGCCTCTCCAACTCTCGCCTCATCTCTATCATAAATGCCCCCTGATCGCGTAACTGCTGCTGAACTGTCTCGAGTGATGCGATCAAGGTGGAGTTGATCGCTCCCTGGTCAAGTACAAAGTGCTCGGGCTGTCGGGAGTGATCATCTGAACTGCCGGCTCCGGCCATAGTGACGTCTGCAAAATCAAACGAGCCCAACTCAGGTGCTGTCAAATGTATCAATCTCTCCTCGGGCTCGTGTCTCTCAGGTAGATCAGAAAGGGGATCGAGGGAGAACAGGGTGGAATCGTACTCGGGCTCGGAGAGTGGGTCTGAGCTCTCGCGAGCCAACCTAGATGATGAGGTAGACGTGCCCGAAAGCGGTGCAGCCAGAGGCTGCCTAAGAGACCGTCTACCCATCATCTTGATCTGGCGAGTAGGGCGGATGAGATCTGGAAAAATTACGATCAGAAAACAAACCCCCGGTTCACCAACGCAACGTGAGCTGAAGACCGTGAAAGTTCGGTCAAATTATCTTGTCGATTTTATTTTGGTGAACACACAGAATATCAGAGCGCTTACGTGACCTGTTGGGATATCCGATGCTAACCCAACCGACTGGCCCGCACGGAAAAGTCGGTAATCAGTCGGGACTAGCAACGGGGGGCTCTACCTAGGGTGCGGGTCACTCTCTCGCGCATCCAAACCAAACAATGAGGGGGTTGCTCTCCCCAAGACAAAGTTTTTAGGGTGAGCGGTTTTTAAGATCAATAATTTTAGCAGTCCCAATTTTATGGTTTCACTTTTTTAATCTTTTTCAAAGCAAACAAAAGGCCTAACGAATTTTTCGGTTCTCTTGATTATTAAGTCCAAAACAGGGGGGGAGAAGACGAAAAAGCCGATGCGTGATAAATCAATGATGCATGCAAAGTCAGAAATGCGTACCTGCCTCCAGCTCTCTACATGCAATATGATCCGCGCATAAAAGTAAAGACAGAATTAAAACTACCTATATGATGCAGCGGGAAAGCCGAGTCCTAGACGAGCAACTTCTAGCGAAGAACCGTCTAACCGGTCACCGACCTCCAAGCCAAAGAGTCCGGTCTTGGCCCGTCCCTCCTCTGTCCGACAAATCGGGGGTAGGAGTAAGCGCTTTACAGGACGGGCTGCGGCACGTAGGCTACGGAGGCAAATGAATCGGTTATTTTTATTATTGATTTTAAGTAGGTCCAATTATTCGATCTATGGGAACAGATATGCAATTAGGTGTGTGGATCCTACTAATTACGGCACATTCACCAGAAAATCCTAAGTCTAGGGGCTCGAGCAAAAACCGCGAAAAACCGGAAAAGACAGAAATAAAAGAAAAATAAAACCGCGAAAAAGCGGCGAAAAACCGCGAAGGTCCTAAAGGGTCCCCCGAGCACACCGGTGCTCGGCGAAACAGACCCGCTACGGTAGGAAAGTCTAAGAGTGTCCAAGCAGTCCAAGTCCCTGTATTATTACAATAATAATAATAAAAATAAAATAAAAACCTAATCTATTCTCACCCACTCAACTCTCTCCCTCTCGCTCTCTCCTGCGGCTTCGTAGAGAAGGAAGCCGCCTCCAAGTTCCACGGTTGCACCGGCTCCTCGAAAGTCGCCTCCGCGGTCCTTGGGCCCTCGTAAGAAAAAGAGATGAGTGGTCAGACCAGCAAAAATAATCAAATAATAAGGAAAAAGAAATGGAATTAGAGGTAAGGGTATATATGCAAAAATACAAAATAAAATAAACACACAAAATCAATCAAAAACAAAAACAAAAGAAAATAAAAATAAAACAGAAGAAGACAAAAAGAAAATATAAACAAAAAGCCGCGAAAAGCCGCGGGCTCCGAAGAGCCGCGAAAAGACGCGAAAATAAAACGAAAAGAAAAATAAAAAGGACTACTAAGCCGTGCTCCCCGGCAACGGCGCCATTCTGATGACCGACCGAACGACAGAGGTAAAGGTATCTAGATAGGTCGTTGTGACCTCGATCGCTCGGCTAAGTCAATCAAGAAAAATATCAGACCACTCGAAACAAATAGAATCAATCAAGCAAGAAGATAGCGGTCCAGCTATGAGTTTAACCTGGTATAGCACCCAGGGTCGAACTCGAGGAGCACAGGTTGGCCAAAGGCCTACGAAGTAGTAAAAATGAAATAAAATAAAGACAAAATATTTTTAGTGATTTTTAATGATTTTTATATTTTTATGAGTTTTTAATATGTGAAGAAAACAAAAGAGACACAAAAGCAAGCACACTTTAGCTAATTATTTAATGCAACAAAAACCAAGCAAAAATTCAAATAAAAATATTTTTATGTTTTTAGTGTTTTTTAGTGTTTTTGGTTAATTTTTGATAATTTTCTGATGTATATTTTATTTTCTAAAAATCAAACAGTAGCAAAGAAACAAGGTACTGTCCAGCCAAGCCTAAAGTCCCTAGATAAAATATCTAAGAACCTCAAAAGGGCCTGGAGGTATTTTTCCTGTAAACTAGGTAAAACAAGGAAAATTTGAGTACCAAAATTATTGTTTTTGGGTTTTTATATTATTTAATAGAATTTTTATGGGTTTTTAGGTGTTTTTAAGTTTTTATGGTTTTTAAGCAGTGAAAAATAGCCAAAATTGGCTAGAAAATCAAGAAACACAAAATAAACAGTACCTAATTTTTATAGAATTTTTAGGGAGGGTTTTATATTTTTTTGGGGTTTTAACTCTAGACAGTAGCAAAAATGATGATTTTTGAATTTTTAAAAATAACAAATAGACTCAAAAATGTCCTCAAAAATTCTCAAAAATCCTACAACATGGCAGGAGCCATGTGTCAAATTTTCATCGAATTTAGAGGTGATTTGATATTTTATTCAAAAATCACAAGAGGGCACTGTGCACACTGACTGAAGTGCAAATACCCTAAGTTCTGGGGGTCCAGGTGCAAAATTCCCAGCAAAACACGCGCGAGGCGCGTGCCTGGGGCACTCAGGGACCTATATGTAATAAAAATAAGGTCCTGGGACTAATTGGTAACACGTACCAAAAGTCCGAGGACCTCAGTTGCAATTTACCCACAAATAGACGCACATGTGTAATTAAACCATTCACAGGGGCATAAATGCAAATACCAAAAAGATTTCATTCATTTCAGAACCATCCAGAACTACAGGGACTAAGGTTGCAAATACACCAATAAAACACGTGACGAAGCACGTGGCTCATAATAGGCAGGGGCATACATGCAAATAGCTAAAGTACGAGGTCCAACATGCAAAATACCCTAAAACTAATCAACTGACTAAAATATTTACAGGACTAAAACGAAATAAAAGATAAGGAAGGGCCTAAGGGTAAATTACCCTTTATTAAGTCGCCCGATGGATGCGCGCCACGTGTGTGGATGGACGGCTGGAAATGGCTGGCGCTCCAACGCTGAGGTTCTCGCAGCGATCGGACGGCTGAGGGTACGCCACGTGGGAGATCGAACGGGTGCGGTGCTCGGTGGCTACCCCTCGTGCAACGGACGGTCCTGATCGCCTCTCTAAGATCTGACGGTGTCTGGCTCTCCTCAAGTGAACGGTTTGGATACGAACTGGAGATCGAGGACGATCGAACGGTCGGGGAAGATGCTGGAAGAACAGTCGGCCGGCGAGCTTCGCCGGCCTCGTGCGAGCGCTGGTCTCCTCCCCTGCTGCCTCTGAAGATTGGAAAAGGTCCGCGATGATGCTCCGCAGCTGCTGGTAGGCTCCGATGACCCAGCCGAGCCCTGAAGGGCTCCGGCGAGGTCGGCGGAGGTGAAGTTCCTGGCCCAGATGACTCGAACCCTCAGATGGGCTCGCAATGACCTGCAAGGTAGACCAGGAAACTCGCGGGTCGAGGGCAAAGTGCCTCGACCCGGTTAGGCGTCGTGGAGGTGACCGGTGGGGCGATATGGTCGAACTCCGGCGAAGCGGTGGACGGAGGAGTTCGAATCCCCAGCTCCTGTGCGAGCTGGGTTGGATGGGGGTATGGAGAAGGTGCGTGGAAGGAAGGCGGAGATGAAGATGGATTCCGATGATCGAATGGAGGTGTGAGGCGGTCGGAATCGGCGAAACACGGCGGCGGTGCGATTTGGGGCAAAATGGAAATTAGACTAAACAGAGGAGCTAAGGGACTACCTGGGTGGATGAATTGACTGTGCTGGAGCTGGGGGTGCTCCCGGTCCTCGCCTCAAGGAGCGTCGACGTCCGAGGCTCGAGCTCCAACTCGGGGCGGAGCACGGCGGTGAAGACTCGCCGGATCAGTGGCTTTCGCCTCCTTTCCTCGCTGCGACAGGTCGAGACTCGAGCTGTCACCTCTCTCTCTCTTTGGAGCTCACTGGAAATCGAAGCAGATGGCCAAAGATGTGTGAAATGAGCGGCGGAGCTGAGATTAAGTATGCTGGCGGGTCCGGGAAGAAGGGCGCGGGTAGGGCGAGCTGGTGCGCGGATCCCGAGGCGAAGGCTCCGGCGAGGTTCTCGGGTATGACGTGAGCATTCCGGACCCGGGGTTGGGGCGAAAAGGATTCGGGTCTGTATGGGAAAAATCCGAGAAGATCGGTCGGGCGCAGCAGACCCGTGGGAAGTGGTCCTGGGGGGGGAGTTGACCGGGCGGTCAACATCCCCCAGGGCCAATGGGTGAAGGCCACGTGGTTGAATCTTAAGATGACAAATGGAGGTAGCTAGGGCCCGATTCAGCCAAAACTCAAAACATGAAATATTTTTATTTTATTTTTTCCTATTTTTTGGTGATTTTTAATTAATTTTTGGAAATAAAAATACGGTACTTATAATATATAGCTATATATAGGTATATATACAATATGTAGGTTTTTGATTTTTGATTTTTAATTATTATTTTTATACAATTTTATTCCCATTTTATATTTTATTTATTTATAGAATAAAAGGAGGAATAAAAGGGTATTTTTATTTGGTTTTTATTATTTATATACATAGGTGAAATAAATAGATATATACATTTATATACATGGTATATATACAATGTATTTTTATATTTTAAATTTTGTTATTTTTATTTGATTTTTGTTTTGATTCTTTTCATTTTACAATATATAATATAGGATATTTACAAAAAGTTTAGAAAATAATTTTATTTATTTATAAGGTTGAATAAATATAGGAGTATGGTTTATGTACATGGTGAAAGGGCATTTTTGAACTTTTTGATTTTCAAATTTTTATTTTGTTTTTAATATTTTCTAAATATATACAAATATGTACAAGCATATTTTTGGGTGAGGAAAATATAATCTTATTTATTTACACCAATATTTACACATGAGCCCCTATCTCCCTCTACTTTGGCTTTTATGCGGCCAGGCCCATGCCGAGCCCTCCCTTGGGTTAGGTTGCTCAATATTTATTCTAAATATTTCCCTCTTTTTCTTTTTCATCTTTATTCTTTTATTTTTGCACAAAAACATGCTAATTATAGATTTTTACACAATGCATGCTTTTGCTAATTTATTCTTATTTACACATATCTACATGCATTTGCATAAGGTTTTTGTAGCTAAAATATAAGAATAAAGAGTGATGAATGGGTATTCATCACGGGGCCTTACGCGATGTCCTCTAAACCATCCAATCTGCTAAGGGCGAACCCTCACTGAACGCGGCTTTCTTAATTGAGCTTAGTAGTCACTAATAGCTCCTAAAGGTTTTTAGGGGTTTTCTCATTTTTATGGATTTTAATAAAGTTAAAACACATGTTAAACTCAACTTTCCTTGAAAAGAGATGGCGATTTTTCAAAACCATGTCACACAAAATAAAAAAGTTTTCAAAACATTTTCAAAAATCATTTTCGAAAATATCTTTATAAAAATAGAGTAACATAATATCGGAAAAACCGCGAAATCATTTGAGTTCTCTTAGTCCACTGAATTTTACCTTAGCCAAAAAGTTTTTAATTTTTCAAAATTTTCAGATTTATAGCTAAAGTAAATATACGGTATATACGGTATACCCCCCTATACTTAAACTTTGCTATGTCCTCATAGCACTAGATGTTACAAGTACATAGGTCCATTTAAATATAGAAGAATATACGGGAGCTAAGAGGGGCTCCCCCCTATACTTAGGTTAGAAATAACCTAAGTATAAAGGCAAGAAAAGAGGAGTAGAGAAAATCACGGGGATTTGGGTCCCCCCTATACTTAGGCTGAGATTAGCCTAAGTATAAAGATGAGGATTGATGTTAGAAGGAACCCAAGGTGAACGAAGAAGAGGAATGAATTTACAAGTGAGCGGTTAAATCTTAGGAGATGAAATGGAGGGACTAAGGTTCTAGGGTGTGTGTCGCAACAAAGGCTTAATTCAAGCAAGCAAACCCTTAGTTTCACCAACTCACACATGAAACCAACCAAGGTTGGTTGATTATCTTGTCGGTTTTATTGGTGATAAAACGTTAGATAATTACGCGAAGAAAACGTGAATTGAAAATCAAGGCGTATGCGCGGGTGTTGCTCTCCCAAAACCGAATTTTACTCCATTTTTTGTTGACTTGCAATTAACAGTCCCGATTTTATTTTAATTGTCACTGAATTAAGGTTAGCACATCAATCAGAAAATCATCGTCTACCGTTCATTCCATTTTCCATTAATCCTAGGTGATCAATCTAGGAAATGAAAGCCGTGAAAAACATGTATTCGATGAAGAAAAACGCTATCTAGGCTAAGCGAGAAATCATGCAGTGATTTGACGATAAAAGCCGCGAAAAAACTGGGGCCGTTTTGAAAATCAAATCCAACTTGTATGCAAGTCGAAAAAGCCGCACCTAATCATGCATCTATTAGCGGTGATTGATATCCATTTAAGTTTGGCTAAGTGAGGCGAGATTACGTGTGTCTATCTTTGAGTGTGTCCTACCTACGATCAAGCACGTAAAAATAAAGTGAGCTCGGAGAGCCGCGTGCCTATCCTAAGTCGACACTCAAGAGGGGACGATCCCCACACAACCATGATCGTTCGATTACAAACGCGAGTCTTCGATCGGAGACCGCTGTAAAAGACGAATTATTAAAAATAAAATGCAACAAAAAATGCGACACATTTTTTTTCTTTTCTTCCTCCTTTGCTCCAAGCATGCTCCTGCGGCTCCTCACAGCGGGGAACGTCCTGCTCCTCGCCTCCTTGATCCATCAAGGGCCCTGCCACAAAAACAATGATTAGATATCAAATAAGAAAGAAAAATTTTATATGCAAAATATGTGATTATTTGACCTATAAAAAGGAACACCAAATTAAACAAACAAAAATCCAAAAAATATAAGAAATGAGCCGTGTATAAACAAAATAACTTAGTTCAGACAATACTCTTATACCCCTAGTTAAGATTGTTGTATAAACAAAATCCCTTAAAATTCTAAAAAAATATGTTTTGTGTTCATCACTGGATTAGGATTCTAAGAAAAATATAATTTGGCTAATTTGGACTAATTTAATATTAAAATTAATTTGGCCTTGTTGTATGCTTTCTTAGCGTCTTGATTCACCCACATTTTGTTTTTGGCATTCTACTTGCATAAAAAAATCTAAAAAAAAACGCGTTGGATATCTAGATCTTAAATTTGCTAATTAACCCCCAAGTTGTTCCTTTGCCTCCCTGAGTTCGACCCCGGACTTGCCCGGGATATAAATTAAGCCGAGACACTCTTCACGGAGATCTTCTCTCGGTTCTGACCGAATCGCTAAGTACACGTGCTACAACGTGACCGAATTAAACAACGTATCTAGCGACACGTCAGATGGCGCCGTTGCCGGGGATGGATCTCACCGGAGAGAGAAGTCGTCATCGCTCGATCCCCTCGCCTCTCTCTGTCACAGAGAGGCGGAGGAGGGCTGGGCCTCCTCCCACGTAAAGGTGGATCCAGCAAGAAGGAGCGGGCCACGTGGAGCCCCCAGAATGGGCCACGTGGCCCAATCAGATTTATTCTAGAGAATTATTGATTTTTGAGGGCCAAGATGGCCGAATTTAAGAAAACTCAAAACATGAAAGTTGTAGATCTTGACGAGATCTAAAAGTTTCATGTTGACCAAAACCGAAAAAGAGATCAAACAAGAGCCCGAAATATTTTTGAAGATATTTTTAAGTCTAAAAACACCACGAATTTTTATTTTGTCATTTTTTTGTGGTTTTTAATTTATTAAGGACTCTGTTAATTATAGGACAATAACAGGGATTTATTGATAAAATATTAAGCAAGGGGGTTAATTATAGTAAATAAAGATGATGAAACTGAGGTTCATCACCTATACTTAGGGATATTTCACCCTAAGTATAGGGGGGGTAGACCCTGTACAGTCTCCTCTCGGTTTTCCCTTAGTATACAGCCTGCTATACTTAGGATTTCTTGATCCTAAGTATAGGGGGAAGACCCGAGACCTTCTTGACTTTCCATTTCATTTATTTGTCTTTGTATATAGTCTTCCTTTTCACTTCCCTATACCTAGCACGAGTTATGTCTTCTTCATCGCTCTTGACTCTGAGGACATCATTCGAGCTAAGTATAGGGGGGTGTGTATATATTTCATATATACTTTAGCCATAACTCGTACCTTGTGTGAGTGTGTTAATAAATAAAATGGCTAAAAACCACAAAAATTAAAAATTTTCATGTACATAAACTTCTTTTATTTGCACATAAATAGCTAGTGTACAAATTATTTTTGTAAAAATGATTTCAAAAATCTTTTGTGTAAAGCTTGTGTAAATATTTTCTTATCAAAATTATGTATATAGTACAAAATTTTTCCAAAATGTTTTGAAAATCAAAAGTTTGCAAAAATCTTGTGTAAATTTGTGTAAATATCTTTTTGCAAAACTTGCACTTCATGCATCATTCATTCATGATTTCAAAATATTTTTCAAAAATTTTGCATGCTTGTAAACTTTGTGTAAATAGCATCTTTTGTATATATGTATATAGTTTTTCTGGATGATAGTTGACATTTAAACTAGCCTGGAATCAAATTGAGAAATGGAGCTTGATTAAGATCTTAATCCACCTAATTTCTAAGAGGAACCTTATAGGGCTTAGGTTTAAGGCTTTTCAGGTCCATGGTGACTTAATTCTTTGAGTCCACTAGGCTATGATCACATGTCATCTCAATGAGCCTAAGTAGAGCACTTAACAACAACACATGACTCATATAGACAATGGCTTTACTTGGACACCAGTACTATGCACCGAGCTCTCTACGGATGAGGTGGTGAGGAGGCAGTCTTCCTTGACTTGGGGTAGCATATGAGGGTAGTACTTCTAGGCGGAACCTCTCTTCTTCTTTTAGTGAAGGAAGTGCGTCTCAACTTGGTCTGGTTGCCATGAGGGCTAACGACGGGAGTTGTGGGTTGCAATAAAGCTTCAAAAGAGGGACAATCTACTGGCTCAAGAGGAAAAACTCCTTGTATATATGCTGCACATGTATATGTTGTATAGATGCACTTAAAAAAATGTGCAAAAAGAAAATAACTCCAAAAAAATGGTGGGTTTGATAGAAAATGATAATCCCACCGGAGTATGTATATAGAGTGCAATAAGCAAAGCTTGGTTTCATGATCCACCTGATGTAGCTTGCAGCAAGGAGACTTGGCTACACTGGTCAACCTCCCAAGGGTACTTGGCTACACTGGCCTTGACCCATTCTCTTCTTCCTCTTCTTCTTGAGCCGGTTGAACTTGAACTTAGAAGGGAATACCCCGCTCCTCGAGGAAAGAGTGGCCAGATTGAGGTCATAGAGTTACCTTGTTGGGGAGGGTTATCAAGTTGCCATTTCTGAGGTGGAGAGCTTAGACCTCACATTCACAGGACAAGAAAAGATTCATGGTCTTCAGGGTTTGTGATTGATGACTTGTTCTGATCTGGAGCATTGAGGAGTCTTGGTTATAAATTAGTGGAACTTAGAGGCTGTTGAGTTTTAGACTTAAGTCCAGATAAGGTTCCGACACATTAATAATCCAAAGATCTGATCGAGCTCCATACCTTAATTTAATGAAGGCAAGTTTAATAACCAGGCCGTCGCCAAGTGCTCGCCCGCAATTTACCAGGCGCTAAAGTTATCCGCGCAAAGAAATTCAAGTGGGCGAGCACATGTAAGCGAGCACATGTGCTCGTCCGAATTGGTAATCGCGTCTCTCCATAAAATTCAAACCGACGACCCTCATGGGCGAGCACATGTGCTCTTCGTGTGCTCGCCCATTAAGGGACAAGCACATGTGCTCGCCTAGTGCACGCAGAGCTGTGCACGCTAATCCCGCCTTTTTTTGTAGTGATAGCAAATAACCTCTGATTTGAGTGAAATTTGGAGGATATGTAGAACATTAATCTACGATCCAATATATAAAGTTGGATTTTGAAATTGAAATCGTAAAAGAAAAAAAAACATATTACAACAGATCTGTTGTAATCCCATTTACAACAGACGATCTGCTCTTCACATAATAGTGTCATGTCTGTGGCCCACAACCACATTAGATAACTTGCCTTCGAGCACGAGCCCAAGCTTGACGCGGTGTGCGCATAAACACGTGTTTTCCATATTTTTCCAACACTATCCAAACCACAACACATCAGCTAGAATTCTCAAATTCTCATAGCTAGCTACAACAAACATAATCTAGGCCGACGTTCAAGCGCTAAGAACGTCCACCTAGATTATGTTGTCACTAGACGTTACAGATTAACATCCACCAAATTAAAACATCCTATAAAACTTGTCTCGTCAAGGCTAGCTTGACGTTTAGTTTGGATGTTTGTTAACATCTGAATAGTGGTCTACCGACGTTAGAAATACTCTAAGAAGACGTTACAAAACATCGATAAAGGTAAATTATGTGGTAGTGGCTCCTTTATGTGGGGCTAAATCCCATAGACAAGAATAACAACATTACAATAGTGAATTTCACAGATTTTGTAATTCCCTCCAAATTCGATATTCCTCTACGAATTCACTATTGGAATTTGAGAAAGACCAAGAAAAATAGATTTTAGTTTCTGCATTTTACTTTCTGCAAATGTGACTTCCAATTTAAACATTAGTTGAGTCTCTCACTTTTACCACCAGCTCAGTGTTGAACTATATGTCATATAAGATGATAAAAAATGATGTTGTCCATGTGATATTCTAATGGTTGTGGTGCTATTTGTTGGTATTCAGCCTTCCTCATTAATATTATTAGAAAAGAATCCTATTTTCTTATATGCAGCCTCATAAAGACATGAAAATAGGTAAGTTGTTCAAAGCCAAAATGCCCATGTCATGCGTAAAAAGGCTTTAATATGTTCAGAATTCTAAGCTTTTCTTTATTGTATAGATTATCAATTCTGGGGTTGGATAAGATATGATATAATGAGTGCTAACCATTTCTATCATATGACCTATTATCATCACATTGAAAATACTTCTGGAATCTATACTTCTTTAGGTTAGGAACTGAACAATTTGGGATTGACTCACTTAAAAGCCATAAATTGAGCTTTAATCCTAGTAAAAACACATGCATTTAATTTCATCTTTTTATCATTGACATGCGCATTATTAATATCGTGATATTGTTATAAAAGTTATACAAAAATCTAAAAAATAGAAAATTGAGAAAACAAGAAAGGATGTGCTTGTAAAGACTGGTCGGAAAATAAGAAATGATGGGACAAAAACACATTTATTTTTCCTAATTCTAGATGTTTGGTCAACCTGACCAAGTCGATAAATAAAAACAAAAAATCCAAAAATAAAATCCCCAAAATATGAGTTTCACATTAATATATGTACACATATATATAAGGGATATTTACACCCATAACCTTGAGTAATATGGTAATTACCTCAGGAACCCTGCGTAATAGCGAATTACGCTAAAACCCCCGAGTAATGATTAACGATTACGTGCGTAACCCTCCGTTACGCTGGGACGTTAGGGGTAACCACGGTTGGGTTACCACCTACCACCACTGAGTTTCGAGGTGGAGATCAAGTGGCTGGGATTTGTTGCCGCCACGTGTATGGTGTAGATGGAAGGGGAAGTCTAATCGATGAATAGTGCCGAAGTGACGAGGTATATGTTTTTGCCCTCGTCCCGCCCGCCCTCGACATCCTCAACAATCGTTCCCGCCTTCGATCATCGTCTTCGTCATCTTCTCCAACTCGCGGAAGAAGAAGAGCCTCCCACCGATCATCGACGACACGCTTCCTCCTACAACAAGCTACCAGAAGCAACTCGAAAGGCAAAGGTAAGTCCTCCCCCATCGTCTTCGCCTCTGAAAATCTTCGTAAAATCTAACTGAGTAGATGAGAAAGAAAGCTGCATGTACCTTAGGGCATGGGTTGGTTCGAAGGCCGCGATGGGGTCCTTAGCATTTGCGTCCGGTATGGGGGATACTTCAAGAAGGTGCGAGGTCGTGGTGGCGATAGGTACTTGCTGGGACAGCAAGTCGTCATAGGGACAGACCCAGATTACACGTGTTGGTTCGACATCTTGGATGACATCGCAGAAGTTGTTCCATGGCAAGCAAAGGATTCGTTGCGGATGAGCTACAAAATTCCTAATTCCCATCCATCCAGGTATGAAACTATCTCATGGTGTGAAGTTATCGCATGTTACTCGCTTATTATTTAGGTATACGAACTGTACTCGCATTTTGTCTTCGTTAGGTATGCGAAGTTATCTAATGAGAAGCAGATGATGGAAATGTTTCACTTGCACCAAGATGGGACGCAAGTTGAGTTGGTGGTGGAGTTTGATCAAGATGCTGAACCACTTGATGCCGAGGAAGCAGATGCGAATGCAGGTCAAGATCCAACTCCCACGTCCTTAGGGACTGATGCAAATGAGGCAGTGGAGGCTTTGCAGGCATTGGGATCAGTTACGCATGAATCCTTGGAGACAGTTCAATGCATTGCTAATACCGAATTTGCGCAAGGGGATGGAGTGGAGAGATTTACTACTGAAGCCATGGATTTGGAGGATGAAGTTGTGCAAATGGACATTGACCCGAATGAGGCAGTGGAGATGGATGATGATCCCCTATTTGGAGAGCCACTTGGGGATGATTCAAGAGAGGAGGAATCAAGGGCACCCATCAGTCCCAATGCCATGGAGTCACAGATGTTGAGTTCTCAGCATTCGTGTATAATGAGATCCAGGAGAGTGTTGCGCTCTCAAACCCTATGTATCGATGTAAGCGAATCCGAAGATTCTGATTTTGTTGTTGATAGCTCAAGCACCAGTGACGATGACCTCAGCGGTCTTGAGTCTGAGAATAGCTACCACTATCTCTTAGATTCAGATTTAGAGGATGTTGAGGACTTCGAAGGTAGAATATCCACCAACGACATGGAGATTCCTGACATTGCAGTTGGAACCGAGTTCGATGGACACGATGAATTTAAACATGCATTAAACACTTATTGTCTGAGGAATGAATTTGATGTGAGATTTATAAAGAGTGAGGCAGTACGGGTGACAGCCATATGCAGGGGAGAAGATTGTAAATGGCGAATCCATGCTTCTAGACTCCAAGATAGCATGCGATTCCGAGTCAGGACTCTTCATGATGAGCACAATTGTTCCTCTGTCAGTAGGATTGGCAATTCATTGGCTTCACAAGAGTGGATTGCCAAGTACATTGATCCATGGATCAAGGACAACCCAGAAATGACTGTCAACGCCATATCTCGACGACTAGCCGAGCAATTCCAAGTCCGGTTACCTTACATGAGGATATAGAGGGGAAGAAGGATTGCCCTAGATAAGATCCGAGGAAAAGTTGAGGAGTCATATGAGAGACTTCCATCTCTCATTTATGAATTGAAGAATCGTAATACTTCAAGTGTAATTCACTATGAAACTGAGAAAGACGATTCATTTCTACGTGTTTTCATATCGTTGAAAGCACAAAGGGAAGGTTTTATTCAAGGATGTAGACCTTTCATAGGTCTGGATGGGTGCCACCTGAAAGGGAAATACCTAGGAACACTACTCTCAGCGACAACTTTAGATGGATGCAATGCATTATTCCATGTGGCTTTCGCATTTGTAGAAAGCGAATCGAATGTCATGTGGAATTGGTTCATGACTCATTTGAACCATGCTATCGAGTTTGGCAATGGTGCTGGGTTGACTTTCATATCAGATGCACAGAAGGGTCTCGAGTTGGCGGTGAAGACCCTATTCCCCCAAGCAGAGCACAGGACATGTATGCGACACTTGTATAAAAACTTCAAGAAAAAATTCCCAGGCGAAGAATTAGAGATCATGGTTTGGTCTGCTGCAAGGGCGTTTGATAACAAGCACTATACTCACTGGATATCTGAGATTCAAAAACATAGCATGGGTGCATACCACTGGTTGGCAAATGTAGGGGAGAAGTGGAGCCGTCATCAATTTGGTGACTCGGCGAAGTGCCATTATGTCACAAATAATTTGAGTGAATCATTCAACGCTTGGATATCACCAGCGCGAAATATGCCCATTTGTGAGCTTATTGATTGGATTAGGCAAAAGTTGATGACAACGATGGATGAGAGACTTCGACGATCGAAGAATTGGAAAGAAGAAGTTGTGCCATCAGCCTTGTCTTATGTGAGAGGCATCACAAGGGACTTGAAGGGCTTCATTGTTAGAAGAGCTGATGACAGCAATGTGGAAGTAGAAACTCCTTCCGGGAGGTATGTTTTAAACCTTCTAGCCTGCGAATGCTCGTGTCGAAGATGGCAACTGTGTAGGCTTCCATGCACACATGCAGCAGCCGCGTTGGGAACCATCAGAGGAGTGCGGTGGGAGAACTACGTCGCTGATTACTACAAGGTTGATCGTTATAGGAAAGCCTACACTTGTGCATGCATAGCACCAATGCCCGACAAGTCGCAGTGGTTGATGGTCAATCTGCCATTCAAGGTGCAACCGCCTCACACCACAAGGCCACCAGGACGTCCGCGAAAGAATCGCATTCGGCCAAGGGACGAGAATGATGGCAAATCAAGGCATAAATGCAGCAGGTGTAGCAAGTTCGGGCACCAAGCCCGCACCTGCAAAGAACCACTCAATGCACCATCGCCTCTCGCACGAGCTAACCAAGAGGTACCACTATGCCCCTCAACGCAAGCTTCAACAAGCAATCAAAATTCATTGGCCAACATAAGGTATTAATTTCGATTGTCTTGCATTTTATCTACATTAGATCTTTATTTGTGAAACATCGTAAACCTAAAACATCTGTATTTCCCTAGTGGAATTGGGTGCAGGTCAAGAGGTTCTTGGACAAGAGGAAGAAGGGGCGAAGGCCTACAAAGAAGGGGGCGTGGACGAAAAAGATCAAGGAATTTCGAAGCATTTCCAGATGGACCTCCACCTTCGATGGATCCATAGGTACATCACTTCTCATCATCATTAAATCTTTCTTGTGACAATGTTCAATGTAATCGTTATTTCTCATTGCATGGAATGTGCAGAAAGGGGAAATGCAAATGGAAGTTTTTTTGGAGACCGTTTGAGCTCATGGATCTACTGCATGGACAAGAGAAGCTCAGCTAATACAGACTTTGGGATGTGAACTTCTGGATGGGTGTTTTTTTTTGGATGCACAACAAACTTCTTATATGTATATTTTTTGGATGGGACAATCCTTTAAGTATTATGTGGTAGATTGTCTGGATGTCGGTTTTTGTATATTTAGACGAACAATCCTTACATGTGCTATGTAATTGCTTTTGGATACTTGCATGAGCAATCGCCATTTCGTCACGAATACATGAGATTTCTTTTTTGTTGCGAAATATTATTTCAAAGCAATGTATGTCATTAACAGGGATATGAATAGCAAACATATCAATATTGCTTTCAGCCATATCAAAATTGCTGAAAGCTTGTTCAATACTAGCTTAACATTCACATCTGTTGATGGAGGCTTCTTCATAGTGCCGAAAGATTGTGGTTCTTTGCTGCATGGTTCATCCATCCAACGAAAGAAATCGCAAGTCTTCAAGGCGCATGTGTAGAATCGTGCTCCTTTGCTCTATGGTTTGGTGGAGGTCTTCAAAACAGCCTCGACGCCGCAAACGCAACGCATACTAGATGATGATTGAAAGGAACGCGACCGCATTTTCTGCAATTAACGTAGACATCTTCAAACAATAACTTGTAGTCACAAAAAAATCGACTTCTTGCAACATAACGAAAAAAAATATTCGCACCTTCTCTTGTGGATTTACCAGCAACCTTCCTCAAAAATAATATTTTGGGGCCTCTACATGTCATTTTATAGGTTTTTGCATGGGAGGGAAGACACCCAACAGATCTATTTCTAGCCGTTGGAGCCCCTCAAACCTGAGGGCATTTTTGTCCATAAACTAACGACCGTCCAGTAAAAAGCAACGTCCACTAACACAGGGTTATGCTATGCAAGAGTTAAGCATTACTCGGGGGTTTTAGCGTAATTCGCTATTACGCAGGGTTCCTGGGGTAATTACCATATTACTCAGGGTTATGGGTATAAATATCCCTATATATAATAGTAATTTTATCAAAATTTAATAAATTCATGTTAACTTCGATTACCGTGAAATCACTTCTCTTATGTATATATAATTAGCATTAATATATGAAAAATCTTAAAAAAATAATAACCTAATTGTATTATATTATAAATAAATCGAAACCTTACTTTGGTATCTGTAAAATCAAAAGGCTGCATATCTCACATATTCCTATGAACATGTATTATACATTTAATTATCCACAAATCAAGAATAATTTCTAAAGATTAAGAATTCAAATTGATACACGTTTATTTTCCTGTGTATCCTTTAATTGATAAAGAGTTTTAAATTACAAATCATAGATTTCATTCAAAAGTTGATACTAAATCCATTTTTTGTCGGAAAAATTCCCACAACATCTCAAAAAAGAATGGATAATAAGATATTCAAATTGACACAAGGACTGAAACGTAAGATTTTGGATTAAAACTTAAGCTAAAAATGCCTTCGGTGGCTTATTTACGATTCCAAAAAACCACTCAGGTATTTGCGCAATTGATCCAGCAGGTGCGGGTGTTCTTGCAAATCTGGGAAGATTGAAAGGCTTGGCCGAAATTTCGCCAACACGTGACAGCGATCATGCAATAGGAACTGAGATCGAGATTTCATGATTTAATCGATTGGTTCTAATTATGAAGCGGGTCTTTGAATGGGATCTAATACCTTCGTTGAGAACTTAAAATTATAAAAAAAGGTCGTATTTAAATTTTATATGTATAGAATACATGTACCTTAGGGTTTTCTATTTTTTCCTTTAATCTCTCTTAATATAAATACAAAATAAATATAGATAAAATATCACTAAATTAGTTGTACATTCATATATTTTTTTGGCTTTTTAATAGTTAAGAAAAATATGAAATAAAATTAGGAAGGGGTATATATACATCCTTATAGGTCATTGTATACAAGTTCATTTTCGAACTTTTTACTTAGTTATCTGATTTTTTTATTTTTTGATCTTCTTGTATTTAGTTAAAACATGAATTAAAGAAGAAAAATTAATAAAAGCATTAAAAGGTGCACATAAACTAGAGGATTTTTTTATGATTGTGCCCCATCTGATATTATGCCATTACGGTTATGTCTTGGTCTTTTTTGCAATAGCACTTGTGCCCCTGTATTCATTCAAAATCCATAATAGTGCCCTTCTGATATTACACTTATGCCCCTATTTTACCTTAGTAGAGGTGTAGTACTGCGAGTTTTGCAAGAATACGGGTTCACAAGTGTTATTGGAAAAAATTAGGGCATAATTGTAATTTCAAAATCTCATAAGGCATAAGTATAAAAAAAAATTCTAAACTAAAAGGCTAAAGGTTGTGCAACATATACCATCAGGCCCGCAAACCTATGTTTCACATATGAACTATGATCTCTTCTGAATTGATCTCGTTTTATCGATAAATTGATGTACATTAATTCAAAGGTGAGTAGAGTCTCATAAGAGACTTTATGAGGAAGAAATTCAACGTCTAATCTCTATCTTCCCAAAATGGGGTTTATGTTTGTTTGAAACATATACATATTACCATTTTTTCTTTAATTAAATTAGTATTACGTAGACAATGGAATTATTATTCTATCAGTTGTATTTTAAATGAATTTATTAAAATTTATGGAAGTTTGTACAATATCTACGAGCGAATATGTACATGAGTTAACTCCTTATTTTTTTGGAATTTTATTTGATTTTATTGTTGGACTTATTTACAGGTTAGTAATACACATTTAGTCTATTCTTATTGAGAGTGTTCTTTTTATGATTTTGTTATCTTGTATGTTTTTATTGTATTTTTGTTCAAGAATTAAGGATAAAAATTTAATATAGTGTACATCAATCTTATATTTATCACACCACCACCTGCTCACCGTTGCTCATCGTCGCAACCTGCAACATCACGTGCTGCCCACAACTCCACAGTCAGGGGCGGAACCAGGAATTTCACAAAGGAGGGGCCGAGTATACAATTATTATGTATGCTCAAAAATAGAAAAATCTATATATTTTTGAACGATATTTTTAAATAGAATTAATATTTTTAAAATAAACCTCTTTCAATCTTGATAAATGTTGAATTTAAATATATTATTAATGTTAGAATTTCAAATAGCTTGATATTTTCTATGGAAATTTTTAAAATTGGATAAATATACTAATTTAAGCCTATCCAAATCCATCCTAAAAAGGCTAAATTATCAAGTAAAATTTTGAAACAAAAAAGTTCATGGTTAAAAAGAAACAATAAAAGTTATTTTATTTATAAAGAGCACTAAAAATTATGGGAGTGATAAATAAAGTCGAATACAGTTTTATATCAAATTATTTTAATACTTTGGAAGTGATTGGATAAATCATATAAAAGAAAGTAAAATTGATGGAAATAAGATTCAAACCCTGGTCTTCAAAATAATAACCTAACCACTCTACCACTTATCCATTTAATAATTCTACAACATTTCTCTAACAACATTAATTATAATACAATTAAGAGGGAGTCATATTAAAAACTTAATACAATGTATAAGTGATGCATAATAATCATGGGGGGGGCATAACGTATACTAGTTCCGCCCCCTAACTCGAATACAATTTTATATCAAATTATTTTAATACTTTAGAATTGATTAGATAAAATATATAAAAGAAAGTAAAATAAATGAAGATAAGATTCAAACCATGGTCTCCATAATAATAACATTACCACTCTACCACTTGACCATTTAATGATTCTGCAACATTTCTCTTACAACATTTATTATAATACAATTAAGGAGGGGCCGTATTAAAAATTTAATACATTGTATAAGTGACGTATAATAATCATGGAGGGGCCATGGCCCCCCCATGATGTATACTAGTTCCGCCCCTGTCCACAGTCATCCCGGTTGCGCAATGCCACCGCACACCTAGCTACCACTGCTCACCATGACTACCATCCTCGCACACCATTGTCATGTCTCCAAAAGTTCATCGTGGACTCATCGCTACTCGCCTCGTTGGTGCAACCACCAAAACAAAATAGATGGTGAGGCTATGTTGGATGGCAGGTGGGAATGTGAATGCCACGTGAAATCCGCGTTGTATTATGTTAACTAGATTATACATGGAAATCACACGTTTGACCTAGGATTTTTTTTATAGAAAATGATTGATAGGAAAAGTTGATAATGATAATCTGAACAAAATATTGAACGAGATGGAGGCTTAGTGGTTTGGACCAATAATACCAAACAGAAGAAATAGATTTTAATGTAAATAAATATTCTGAAGTCCTTCAGACAATAAAGACATCAATTGCTCTTATCTACCAGGACTTAATTTGTAAATATTTCTTAAAAAATATTTTGGATAAAGATGACAGATAGGACAACAAAGTGCGAATATGATGCGTTGAAGGATTCAAATCCTAACAACATACATTTCCTTTTATGAATAAAAAATATGTGCCAAGGAAAAGAGCACAAATTTCAAAAACAATAAAATATCTTGTCAGAAAATATAAAATTAAAATATATATCATAAAAATAAGTCTTTGGTTATATTTATACATGAAACGGATTTATGAATACGTATACAGATTGTTTCTGACTTAGAAGGTATATCCATATACGTGTCCATTAAACCGATACAAGCACATATATCAAATTTTATATAAAATAAATATCATAGTAAATCGAATATAAATATATCCTTATCCGTGCATCTCTACTCAGACTTTTAAAACACGCATTCACATTCTCACAAAGAGATGGTTACACTCATTTGCAAATGTACGTCACATAGTCAAGGTTTTGACTCCTCCTATATATCTGATTAGACAAACCATAAAATTTTATTTATTTATTTATAGTCCAGCTGTCCTCAGCCGCGTCATTAGGTGAAGTCCTACTTTCTAGGAATGTTTACATCCTACCCCCTGAACTCTTATCCGATTGCACCGCAACCGCTGCAACTTTTTTAATCGCAAACGACCCCTGTAGTAACTCTTACACCACAATTCCTGGTTTAAAGGCACACGTAGGGAGAAAAACGGATGCCGATATATTCATATCCATTTTTGTGAAAGCAAATGTTATGTTCGAATCCATTCTTATCCATATCCGTTATGAAGTAGATAAAGATATGCATAAAGATGCACCATATTTCATTTAATAAATGTGAATGCAAATGTAATATTATGTGGTTGACAAACGCGACTATCATGTCGAGAACAATGGGGTTGCTCCCTAAGGGTTGCCCGGGGCTACTCCAACTCTATTTTTTGATATTTTTTTCATTTTTTTTAAAAATATCGTTATATAATTCATCACTATATCTTTCTAATATGTCATTCAAATTTCGTCAGAAATAATGATTCACATACCCTTCATCCAAAACAAGTCGATTACAGCAATTTTGTGGCCGCTAAAATTTAACACTATAGATGAAGGAGATAGGAATCTATGTTTCTAAAGAAATTGGAATGATATATTATAGGGATACAATGACGAAACTATATGACGGTATTTTCCAAAAAAACGAAAAAATTGCTAGAAAAATGAGACAAGAGCAACCTCATTTTTATCATACACAAACGTATACATGCATGTATGTATGTATATACATGTATGTTTATTTTCAAGTTCTTTTTATTTAAATGAAATGCAAATAAATAAATAAATAAATAAAAAGTCAAAGGAATATGCTCGTAAGGTTCATACGTGAGCAATGGTAAATTGGAATATTCTTGCGCTCTTTGTTAAGAAATATTTTTAACATCAAACTTTTATAAAGTTTTGAATGTTGATAAATAGATGATAACTTATATTTGCTTGCATCCATATCTGTATCTGAGGATATAATCCTTTAATTTAATATATATATATATATATTCATTTAAAATATGTATATGTAGACATACTCAAATACAGAAAAAAGAGATGAGAGTATGATAATAGAAGCATATATTGTTTTCATCCGTACGCGTAGAACATTATAAATTTTTAGGGATTGGAAGTAGTTAAAGAACTACATAAGGATTGCGGTGTAGTTGGACAAGAGTTTAGGGGTCATTGTGTAATTGGAGAAGATTAGGGGAAACTTTCAAAGGGGTCCCCACACGGCTTCTATGGGATCCTCACATCGTGCTGCCAACTCCGTTCCTTCCTTTGTTAACAAAAGAAGAAGATAATTAAGAATAGAGAAGTGATTAATTAAGGATTAATTAAGGATTAAAGGGGGGCTGTGATGTGCATGTGGGGGCGTCAAATCAAGATATGGTCATGACACCATCACGTGATGCACTGTCTGTCTTCCAACAAAACCACATATCATCAAGAGAAAGTCAAGAGAGAGAGAGAGAGAGCAAAGGTGTTCAAATAGTACACATGGATTTCCCCTTTGATTGGATCAAAGCCCATCCATTGGATTTTGACTCTTATTTATATTCATATGGCTCATGTTCATGTGCATCTTCGTAGCTTCTCTCTATTTTTTCTATTTCTAAAATGGGAGTCGGAAGACTGCACCCGAGGTGTAGGTAACTCCCTGCATCCGATTTTTTTTCTCATTATTTTTTATTTTTTTCGAAAAAATCTTTGGGAGATTTACTTAATATATTAAGGGGAATATGTGTTTCAGTTTTCATGCAAAACAAACATTCCTAACGTGTTCATCTAGAATGTGTCATTTTCAGCAATTACAGACCGTTAAAATTTGATGATCTTGACGGAGATGATAGAAGTCTCAAATGAACTTGAAAATGAAATGACACCATTGTGATATATAGTGATTAAATTACCCCAAGTTTTCATATCAAAAAAATAAAAAAAATCATGAAAAAATAGCCCGTGTGTAGGTAGTTTCCTACACCCCCGAGTGTAGGATCCCTTTTGTCTTCTAAAGTTCTATATAAGATTGGGTAAGTTTTAAAAAATGCCTCAATTGTACCACCGTTTTCTAATTAAAGGCTTCATTTTTGAAATGTAACACAGATGAATCTGATCTTATTTTTTAAAAAAAAATCTCAAATGCAACCTCTTTAAACTTACTCAACCCTTATATTAATACTCTATTTTTAGATTTTAAAATTGAGATGGTTTGGTCATTTGCAAACTATGTCAGCTGATGCACCAGTTAAGAGATACGAGTTTCGAGATGTTGAGCTAGTTAAAAGAGGGCGAGGACGGCCCAAGAAGTATTGGAATGAGACTATACGATGGGATCTTAGTTTTTTGTAAACCTAAGATAGATATGAATGGAGGCAAATAATTCATTTAACCGACCCTACTTAATTGTCGGAAAAGATTTTGTTGTTGTCGTTGTGTACTATTACATTTTAAAATTGAGGTCTCTAATTAAGAATTGATACATATAAGTTTTTGTCTATATGTCAATTCTCAATTGAGATCTTCGTTTTCGAGAATGTAAGAAAAATAAATCCAATCCTATTTTATAATCCCAAATATAGCCTTTAATAAATTTTTGCAACTCTTTTTAAAAACCCTAAACTTAAAGTTTAAATCATCGTTGTAACGTATCAAAAGGATGGACCTAATTAAATCGATGAATAGATTGAGACCTTTTCTGCAATTTATCATTATCTTTATTTTAAGTGGGAGAGGGAAGAGTTCAAAAGATCGATTGACGATAATCTTATAACAATAAATATTTCGAATAGTCATTACTATATATTTGATATAAACAATACTAAAATGAAAATTGCGTTGATATTATTTGAAATTCGCAACGGTAATGTATTTTTTGTTATAACTTTACCTTTGAATCATATAACAATTATTGTCTATCGATTTTCGATATTTTTCTGTTCATTGATGCCAAAGTTAGCAACGAATGCTATAAATTATATATAGCAAGATATATAACAAATAATCATTACCATATGACAAATAATCATTACCATATATGTCCTGGAATGTAAGGGGTCTGGGCCGACCCGAAAAGCGCATGGGAGTTGGAAATCTGATCCGTGAGGCAAAAACGGATGTCTTCTTGTTGCAAGAAACAAAACTATCTCGTAGTTTGGCAGAGGTTGGGCGTGTTCTAGACTTTGGGAGCCTTTTTGATGTAGCGGAGATGGAGGCACAGGGTGCATCGGGTGGCTTGATCACAGGGTGGAGGAAAGAAACTTTTGAGGCGGTTGCGGATTGGAGGTCCAATTTCTCTCTCTCGGTTCGCCTCAGACGTCGAACAAACGGTTTTGTCTTTACGGTGACGAATGTCTATGGGCCCTGTGATAGCGGGAGGGGTTCTTTAGCGGCAGACCTGACACAGATGTACGATGGCCATATTGATGGGGTGTGGCTTGTGGGGGGAGATCTCAATCTTACGTTGCTGCCGGATGACCGTCCACGAAGGGGGGCGGGAGGGATGTTGGTTCAGTGGAGTTCCTGGAGATGGCTAATTCATTGGGATTAACAATTGTCGATGCATCAGGTTGTTCTTTTACGTGGCGAAACGCGAGGTCAAGATCGAGGTTGGATAGATTCTTGCTATCCATTGAGGGGATAGAGAGGTTTCCATTTTCAAGGGCTTGGGCTCTTCTACGGACGCACTCTGATCACACGCCTATTCTATGGTCGTCAGGTGAGGAGGAAAGATGAAGGTTCTTTTTTCGATTTGAGCGGTCCTGGATGCTGGAAGATGGTTTCAAAGAGTTGGTGGCAGAACAGTGGAGGAATTGGAGTCCGGTGGGGTCGGCTGTTAGTCGGTTGGCGGCTAAACTGGGAATGCTCAAGACATTCCTTACAGAGTATGGAAGAGTTGTGAGAATGAAAAGAAGGGAAAAGAGAGGCAAAGCACAGGAAGGTTTGGTCCGTCTAGATGGCATTGATGATCTCAGAGGTTTAGACCAGGAGGAGATGGCAGAGAGATCCGGGCTTTTGGAGGAGATTTTGTTGGAGGATCGGAAAGAAGAGGTGGAATGGGGACAAAAGTCGAGGCAGAAATGGCTGAAAGAGGGAGATGCTAATACCAGATTTTTTCACGCCATGGCGTCTGGTAGAAGGAGAAAGAACCATATTCATGAACTCGAGGTGGGGGGGCAGAGGCTTGTCAATGAAGCAGAGATTGGTAGTGCATTGAGAGGGCATTTTGTGAAGACATCGCGAAGAAGGCAAGGGGATGGGTGGGGCTGGCTGGGGAAGGGGGTGAAGACTTTAACACCAAGGAAGGCAGAGGAGCTAGTAACACCGTTCTCAGAGGGCGAGGTGAAGAAAGCAGTTTGGGGACTAAATGCAGATGGGGCACCGGGGCTGGATGGGTTTCCGATATTCTTTTATAGAGAGTTTTGGGATCTTCTGAAGGGTGAGATCTTAGAGGTGCTTGAAGAGTTCAGAGAAGGAAATAGGGGTTTCGAGAAGATTAATAGGGCAATGTTATTTTTGCTTCCAAAGAAAGATCACCCCGCGAGAGTTGAAGATTTCAGACCGATTGCACTTTCGAATGGGATTTACCTAATTGTGGCAAAGGTGCTGGCAAACAGGCTCAAGGGAGTCATGGACTCTATTATTCTGGAAGGTCAATCCGCGTTTATTCCTGGACGACAAATGACAGATGGACTGGTCTTGACGTCAGAGATTTGCTTAGAGTGGAAACACAGAGGTACAAAGGGAGTGTTGTGGAAGATAGATTTCACCAAGGCTTATGATTGTGTGGATTGGAGCTTCTTATGGTCATCATTGAGGAGAAGAGGATTCACGGATTGCTGGATTGCTTGGTGATGAATCTGTGATTCATCACATCAAAAGTAAAAAATAGAGCCTTGTTCCCGAGAAAATAGAGGCATATTTCCTTTTATCTTGCATAAATAACACTCATGCATGCATCCATAATTCATGCATTTTAGCAGCTCATCTGCATTTAAATAAGAAGCCAAAAATCCCCTGTAAAATACCTCTTCATCAAATAACTTCTTCTCTCTCTCTCTCTCTATATATATATATTCCTTAATAATAGAGGGAAGAATGCCCAAAAAAAAATCACCCTTGTAAAATAGCCCAAACATCCTGAGAACCCTTGTAAAGCCCTCATACAAGCCCCTAATTAGGTCTACTCACTCCTAGAATACTTCTTATTAAAAGACCTTCAAAATGAGACTAATTTCATTGAAATTGGAGCTTGTTTGAGAAACTTGGGTTTTTGGGTCATTTTGTATACTACATATGCATATTTATGTATCTTTGTATTTATGTATCATATTTGACCTCATTTCCGTCTTTGGTCAACATGAAACTTGTAGATCTCATCAAGATCTACAATTTTCATGTTTTGAGTTTTTTCAAATCCGGCTTCCTCTTCTTCCTACACATGTTTCTTCCTCCAGCCATTCACAGCAGGCCACGTGGCGCCCTCTGATTGCGCCACGCGGCCCGCTGCCCTTCGCCTCGTCCGCCCTCGCCTTCCGCCGTTGGATGGTCGTCCTGATCCAACGGCCTAGCCGCTACCACGTACACCCTTCACATTGACCGTCGGATCAAAGCCCCCGCCTCATATCCATCGTCCGCTCGCGCCTTAATCTCATCACGCCACGTGGCAGCGCGTGCGCCCTTCAATAGCACCTTCATCTCTTCATCTGCGCCGTTAGCCCCGCAGGCACCTAGACCACCCGATTGAACACCCGACTCCCATCTCAGCCATCCATCAGTACCGAGCCCTTAGCACACCACGTGGCGCTCGCTACGCCCTCGGATCGCCACGGCCAGATCTTCATCCAGCCGCTCATCTCGCTTCGATCACCACCGTTGGGTCACAAGATCCAACGGTGGAGACTTCGTCTCCTACCTCGGGTGCCCCTCTCTCCCACGATCTCTGCCTTGCGGGAGGGGCACCCCCTTCCTATTCTTGGCAGCGCTCCTTCCACCGTCGCCGAGATCCACAACCTCCACGATGGCCCCCACTCATCCCTTATCCTCGCCAGCTACTCCGTCAGCCACGTCAACCTCCAGCTCTCTCCCACGAACTCCATAAACCTCGCCCCATCTCCATTCCAGCCGTAACCTTCATCCTTTAAATACCCCCTCTCCGGCCACATTCTTCGCCATCCGCCACTCCAGGGAGGTCCCTCGAGCTCCAAGCTTCCTGTTGGTGACAGCAATTGGTCGATTTGTCGAGCGACGACAGAGATCTAACTCCGGCGAGATCCACGGCTACCTCCGCCGTGCCGCAGCCTCCCTCGAGCAGCTGCTAGAGCTCGGGACCTTACCGATCCCTTGAGCGACGACCTGGAGCTCAAAGCTGAGCCCCAATCCCCAGGTAACTCCCTCCATCCATGCTCCAATCTTCTTCTTCTTTTTCTTGGATTTTCTCCGCTTTTATTCGCCGTCATCAGCCATCTTCGCGCCTCCTAATCACTCCGACGAGCTTCGTGTTGAAGCTCTGATCCTCGCGGGCCTCTCTACACCTTCAGACACTCTACTTCACCAGCCATTGACCTTCAGCTCCGCCACCTGGCCGGAGCTCCGTCACCCGACCACCTCCCTTCGCCTCAGGCCTCGCCGACCACTCCACTCTCCTCCACGAACACCTGCACGCTTCGGCTACCTCTTCTAACCCCTGCAGGATCTCATTCCTTCATTGGCCGGAGCTTCACCGGAGACAACTTCGAGCTTCATCGTCATCCATCTCCAGGCGCCCCCCGTGGCTCCTGAGACCATCAGCGCCTCCGCCGCATCGTCACGCTCCTGCTGGGATACCTCCGACAACTCGGAGAGCTTCATCGGCATCTGGAGGATCGGGTGGAGCTAGGCGACCTTCACCGGAGCACCGCCCTCTCCTCCGCAGGTGGCGGAGGACCGTTAGAGAAGAAGAGGCAGCAACCGTTCGATCATCTGATCGAACGGTCCTCGCCTCGCCACGCGTCCCCTCGCCGCCCTTATCCTCGACCGTTAATCACACCTCAGATCGGACGACGCTCCAGCCGCCACGCGTCTTCATCGACATCCCTTGGATCCATCTTGATCCAAGGGCCTTCAGGCCGCCACGTCTCCTTATCCGAGCCTCGGCCTCCAAGCCTAGGCTCGGGTGACCCGAAGCTGCACCGAGGCTAGTCCGAACCTCCAGAGGACCCGAGCCTCACTCCGAGCCTCCGACGCCCTCCGAACCTAGGTCGCCCCACGTGAGGAGCACGTGCGGCCTGGGTTATTTGCACAGACGCCCCTGAAGCTTTCAGAAATTGCAAAAAGGTCCCTGTGAAGCAGACACCACGTGAGGAGCACGTGTCTCGTGGAAAAATTGCATAGAAGTCCTGCATGCTATCGGTAATTGCATTTTAGTCCCTGTCAGCATATTTAATTGTTGAAATTTTAATTTCCAGTATTGCATTTACACCCTTGTGTTTGCACGTGTCCCTAGAGTGCATTTTTCATCATTTTGAGATTCTAAAAATTGCATGTTGTTGGAAATTTTGTCCTCTATCTATTAGAACACGTGTTTGATTTTTGTTGGCTTGCTTGAATTATTAATAAATTAAATGGTTCATTTGTGACATATTTTGCCCAGTGATGCCTTTTGATTTTTAGTTAATTATCTGTGCCTTCAAAAATCACCAAAAATTCACAGTAGCTTAAGGACATCATTTTTAACACTCCATAAAAATTTCATATCATTTGCACGCATAACGAGGCCTAAATAAATAGTTTAGTGATTTTCTTGAATTAATTTTAATTAATTCATTTCACAGTAAATTTAAGTTCTGTTAATTTTCCTAGGTCCCTGATCATTAGACCCTCCTAGGATAATTTTAGTTCTTGGAAAAATTGTGATTTGATATTTATTAAAAATTAAACACTGAAAATCACTCTGTCTGTTTATTTAATTCACAGAAAAATTATTTTGAGTCGAAAAATTCCAAAAACATTAGTGTAGGTCATTTTCATCATACATAATCGTCTGGCCAATTTTCATTATTTTTGGACTTCGTTTGATACATCAATTAAATTTAAAGTTAAATTGGCTAAGATTTGTCTGCATATGTCTGCATAAGAAATAAAAAGACCAAAAAAATTGACCCTCGAACATCAACACTTGAAAATTGCTGTGATCCACCTAAGGAGACAGTTGCCTCCCTGAGATCGACCTTGGACTCCACCAAGTAAAAAAATATCACCGCTTAAAATTGACCAAAATCTGTCTTAAGTGGTTTTTGATTAATCTCTCGTATCCGACTGCAACGAACACTTAACATTAATTTGGAACTTTAATGTGCCCGAATTAAGTAAGGGTGCGGGAGGCATATCAAAATGGCGTCGTTGCCGGGGAGGCACGGCTTAGGTTAATTGTAGCATATTTTTGAAGTGTTTGATTTCTAATCTCCGGGTAGTCTGACCCCCGGTTTTTCTTGTAATTATTTCTCTTATTTGTTTTCTTTTTGCATTATTTTTGTGTCACTCTCTGACCTCTATTTCATTTTTGTGCGAGGACCGCGAGGAGTCGGCGACGCTTCAAGGACTTAGCATTTAAAGTGTGTTGAGAGAAAGAGAGGCATTGTACTTTTTATTTTATTTTTCTTTTGCATTATTTCCAGCGGTTCCCGTTTGGGAGCTTGCGCGTGTAAATATAGTGGAAACCGTGTCCCGTGTGCTGTGTGGGTGATTGGTAATTTAGCTTGCACTAGCGGCTCCTCGAGCCAATCTAGGACTTGTTTGTGCTCGTAATCAATAGGACCACACAACACACATAAAAGACGCACCTAGACCGCAGGACTTAGTTCAAATTAAACCGTTCTTCACGCTAATAGAACTGCCTGTCTAGGAGCGGCTTTCATCGCCTGCATTTGCATGTAGAATAAAGTTTTCAATTCTGTATTGCACCCTGCATCAACAAGCGAAGGGATCACTGTAAGTACTCTTTACTTAGCATACGCATCATTGATTTCAACTTGCATCGGCTTTTCTCGATTTCCCCCTCTGATTTTTCTCACTTAAATTAAAAAGGAAATTGGGACTGTACGATAGGCGTGCTTTGTGGTGATTAATTACAGTGATAACCTAACTTTAAAACCGGGACTGCTAACAGTATTGACCAATAAAAGAGAATAAAAACTGAAAATTGTTTGCGGGAGACTAATCCCCGACCTTGTTTTCAGGCTGAGTGAGGTTACCTGAGTGTGTGTGAACACCCTAAGGTAGAGCCCAAATCCCCGTCTTCCATATCACGTTCTAACTGATCCTAGCAAATATCACGAGCCGGATATTTTCAGATTCTTTGACTAGTACCAAGTAGCCTCCGCCTGTCTCAGGTAGATAGGGGCGAAATTGCGGTACTTCGCGACAAGCTGCCAGTATCCCCCCGGGGTGAAGTTCCGGCCTTGTCAGCCTCCGCCTGCTTGCAGGTAGATAGGGGCATGGTCACTGAATCCATCGGCTTGGGATAGGAGCGAAGAAAGGAAGGAGCGGCGGTATCTTAGACGACAGGATAAACAGGGAAGACGCATCCGGCTTTGAGCCGACTTCCCTCTTGGCCGCGTAATCCTTGCTAGATTTGCTTGAAAATCACACTTAAAAACTACAAGATAAATTGGACTCAACTTTGAGTCCTTCACTGTGTTGAGTGTGAATCCTGGGTCTTGGATTGATCTTGTGCTTGCTTCAGGTAGGAGTTAGATCCTATCTTCTTCTAGCTTCACCAAGATGAGTGACTGGGGAGATCTCGACGCACAGTTCACTGATCTCTCTATGAGTCCCCCAAGTAACTCGTCTTTCTCGGTCCGAGCGCACCTTGGACCACCCAGGACTCATGACCCTCTTGAGTCCTGGTTCCCTCCTGCTCAGGGTGGTTACTCTCAAACCAACCCTTTTATCTCCTCTGAGATTACCGAGGAAGACCATTGCCTCGGTAATCCCTTCCTTGATTCACCCTCTAACACCGACCTTATTTTCCAATCCCCAGAACTAGAGGGAGAAATGCCGCCAAGGATGTCGTCCGATGAGGACCAGATGAGACAGATTCTTAGACGCCTTGCTGAAGCCGAACAGAAAAATGCTGATCTCACTGCACGAATGGGGCAGATAATAGTAGCTGAAGGGATCGACCGACCAATGGTCGATACCTACAACCCGGCGGAGAACGAGATCCAAAATTGGCTAGCACCTGCAGTTCCCGACCATGCATTCGAGCTGAAGCCCCACTTCCTTAGCCTGCTGCCGAAGTTTAACGGAAACCTCAATGAAGAGCCTTACACTTTCCTCCGTGACTTCGAACTAGTCTGCAACAATCTTAGCCATCCCAATGTTGGCCAAGATTATATCCGGCTGAAGGCCACCACGTTTGCCTTAGGAGATAAGGCTGCACATTGGCTGAAAAACCTAGGGGTGGTATGTACTACCTGGATGCAGTTCAAGGACCTCTTCTTGAAGAAGTTCTACCCACTCAGTAGAACCAATCAGATGCGAACAAAGATTGCCAGCTTCGCCCAAGGACCCTGCGAACCGTTCCACGAGGCTTGGGACAGGTTCAATGACTTAGTACAGAAATGCCCATGCCACGGCATTTCTAAGGCGATCCTAGTCCAAACCTTGTTCTGCGGTCTAACCCCAGAGATGCAGGGGTTAGTCAGTGCCGCCTATGGAGGAAGCTATCTGAACAAGAACGAACACGCCGTATGGAAAATCCTAGAGCAGATGGCAGAAACCGGCAGGTCACAGGCCACAAGGACCTATCAGTTGTCTCCCTCGATTCTATCCAATGAGACAACTAGAAGGACTGTTGCAGATCTGACTGAGGACCTCATCCCCAGCATGGGGATGATTGCAGACAAGCTTACCATGGTCGAGCAGATCCACAAGAGAGTCGCGGAGATGGAGTCTCTTTCGAGCCTTCCCAAGAAGGTGGAGGAACTCTCTGAAAAGGTAGCCAAGATTAATCTACCTACCCCTTCTGCACCACCTGTACCTGTACATCGAGTCCATCTTGTACAGGAACAGACACCGGGGTCTCAGAGCAACTGGGATCAGACTTACACCCAGCAGAACCATCATGCACCCCCACCAGTGGAGACAGAGTACGAGGAGCCTCCGCCCGTTTACGAGATCAACGGGCTCTGGTATAGCCGTGACCCACTAGTCCGGCAAATCGAGATGGGGAAGGATCAGGCACACCGCCCAACCCCAGTCTACCAGGAGACCAGGCCCGTCACAATCCCGCGATACCAGTCCAGGCCAGAACAGGGGTACCAGCCGCAGCAGTGCACCTACCAGCAGGGGCCAGCACCGCCCCATCAGCAGCAGTATCGGCACGGCCAGCAGGGCCAGTTCAGGACCGCATCCACTCAGCAGCCAGCCCAGCCCACCGAATTGGAGTCCCTCACCTTGGCGATCCAGACCCTGTCTGATAGGGTACAGCAGATGCAAAATGACTACCTGGACATGAGAACCGACATCAATCGGGTCTCTCGTGCTCAGGACCAACAAATGGCGCCTAGGACTCCAATTCCCGCACAGGTTCAGGCCAACCCAAACAGCATTCAGCAGGGCCAGAACCGACCCCGAGATCAGGTATACTATTCAGATAATTATCTATCTGAACATGAGATCCTTTCGTATGATAATGTTAACCATATGTCCCTCAGGAGCGGAAGGACCGTGACCATACCTGATCGGGCACGGGCGCAAAAAGAAGGAACCTCCGAAACTCTACCTGAGGAGAATTCGGAGGAAGAAGAGGAGGAGCATCACCACCGTCACCGCCAGTAGAAGAAGAGGACATCTGAGTCCTCGAAGCACCAGCCCCGCAGTCATCCAGAGTCTGACGACACCGATGAGCCCGCACCTCCATCTGAGGAGGACCAGCCAGAAGAAGCGGAAGAAGCATCACCGGTTTCGCCCAAGCATTTTCCTTTTTGTCAGAGTCAGAGTCAGAGTCTGTATAAAAGTCCGAGTCAGAGTCCTGTTCAGAACTCAGTTTCAGCAGCTAATGAAGATATTTCAGTTCCAGAACCTGAGTTAATAATCCCTTTCCCCCAAGCTCTCAAGGGTGGGAAGAAGAAAAACAAAAAAATCCAAAAAGATGACCCTGAGATGGCTGAGTTTTGTAACAAACACATCAAGGTCACAATCCCCTTTGACAAGTTCGTGGAAATGACTCCTGCATTCCAAAAATACCTTAAGGTGAGATGCACACCTACTAGGGTTAGCAGGAAGACCAAAAGCCGTGTTGAGAAACACGTCCTATCAGTAGCCACGACTTGTGCAATAAAGAACTCGTTTCCTCGGAAACGAAGAGACATGGGTGCACACTATGTAGTGAGTCATGTTGATGACATCGCGTTTGCACACACTCTCCTGGACAATGGTTCCTCGATCAATTTGATGCCCACAGCCCTCTATGAGCGGCTCAATCTCGGACCTCTTAGGAAATCTAGAGCAATTCTTCAGTTTGCAGACAAATCCACTAAGAGGTCCCAAGGAGAGTTAAGGAACATTGTGATCAAAGTCGAGGGGCAAGAATACATGGTGGACTTCACTGTCCTCGATATGGAAACCCCTCGTAATTGGAGAGATTCCCAGATCATTTTGGGTAGGCCCTTCCTCAGAACAGCAGGGGCCTTATTCGATTATAAGAATGGGAAAATTCAGTTCCAAACTCCAGGCGGAGATGAGGAACTTGAGATGAAGCAAACAAGATGGCAGAGACCGGACTCCGAATCCAGCACAGAATACTCTTCTCTCGAAACAGACTGGGAGCATGTAGACTTAGTTGGGCCATGGAGACAGAACCCAGCCAGCACCGATATGTCCATCTCCTTTGAAGATGATCCAGTGCATGAGTCAGTCTGCGAGATCCTCAGGAACGAGTACAGCTCTGAGCCTGCATCGCCCTACATCTTCGATGACATAGAGGCCCAGGTGGGCCTGTCAGTCCTTACATCCTTAGGACAATCGGAAGATGAGGATGACGAGTCGGACGAGGCGTTTGCCGATTGCATGGAGACCTTTGACGATCCGACTCCAGAACCAAGCTTGGTGGCAGCCACTACAGAACAGGATCCAGCCACTTCCAACACCGAACCAGATCAGATTGAGCCAGACTTCTTAGACGATCATACCATCCCTGAGCTCAAACCTTTACCCACAACCCTGAAGTATGCCTTCCTTGCGGGCCAAGACAAGAAATTTCCGGTCATTATCAGTTCGCAATTGACCGAGGAGCAGGAATCTCGCTTGCTAGAGATCCTGGAGAAGAACCGCAAGGCAATAGGCTGGAGCATTTCCGATCTCCACGGGATAAATCCCGCTCTGTGTTCGCACCATATATATTTGGAGAACGAAGCCAAACCCTCTCGTGAATTCCAACGTCGGTTGAATCCAAATCTACGAGAGGTCGTGAAGAAAGAGATAGAAAAATGGTGCGACGCGGGTTTCATTTACCCAATCTCCGACTCTAAGTGGGTGGCCCCAATCCATGTTGTCCCGAAAAAGTCGGGAATTCAGACGACCACCAACGAGGATGGAGAGGAGATCGTGACAAGAGTACCCACGTCGTGGCGCGTCTGTGTGGATTACAGACGCCTGAATGCTGCGACGAAGAAGGATCATTTCCCCCTACCGTTCATTGATCAGATCCTAGAAAGATTAGCGGGGAAAGAATTCTTCTGCTTCCTTGATGGGTTCTCGGGCTACAATCAAGTAGCCATAGCTCCAGAGGACCAGGAAAAGACCACGTTCACATGCCCCTTTGGTACCTATGCTTTCAGGCGCATGCCTTTTGGGCTATGCAATGCTCCAGGTACTTTTCAAAGGTGCATGATTGCTGTATTCGCCGAAATGGTCGGCGAATTCCTGGAAGTCTTCATGGATGACTTCTCGGTCCACGGCGACTCTTTTGATTCCTGTCTTAGGAATCTGGACCGAGTCCTCAAAAGATGTTGTGAGGTCAATCTGGTGCTCTCCTGGGAGAAAAGTCACTTCATGGTGACGGAGGGCATAGTGTTGGGGCATGTCATCTCCAAGAGAGGAATGGAGGTTGACCCTGCCAAGGTGGACGTGATCAGACGACTCCAGCCACCAACCAACGTACGGCAGTTGCGGTCGTTCCTCGGGCATGTCGGATTTTATCGAAGATTTATCAAAGATTTCTCTAAGATTGCCCGACCGCTAACTGAGCTTTTAGGCAAAGACGCGGAGTTTATTGTCGATCACAAGTGTCTTGAGGCCTTTAAGCTGTTACAAGGAATGATCATGGACGCACCCATCTTACAAGCCCCAGATTGGTCTCTCCCTTTTGAGATCATGACGGATGCCTCAGATTATGCTGTTGGGGCCGTATTGGGACAAAGAAGAGATGGCGTCCCGTTTGCAATTCACTACGCAAGCAAAGTGCTTGATTCGGCTCAGCGTAACTATACAGTTACCGAAAAGGAAATGCTTGCGGTAGTGTTTGCCTTGGACAAATTCAGATCTTATTTAATCGGATCCAAGGTAACTGTGTTCACAGACCATACGGCACTACGATACTTGATGGAGAAGAAGGACGCGAAGGCGCGTCTTCTTCGTTGGATTTTACTTCTCCAGGAGTTTGATTTGGACATCCGTGATAAACCTGGAAAGAAGAACGTAGTAGCCGACCATCTCTCTCGTCTCGAAAATCTTAATACTTCCGAGGTTTCCCCAATTCGAGACACCTTCCCCGACGAGTCGATTTTTGTTATCGACTCACTCCCATGGTACGCCAATATCGTGAACTATCTTGTCTCCAAGAAAGTTCCCGAGGATTGGCCCAAGAGACAAATCGACCGACTGAAATCGGACGCTAGACACTACCATTGGGAGGATCCGATCCTTTTCTTTGAAGGACCGGATTGTGTCTGGAGGCGTTGTATTCCTCAGGAGGAATACCAGAGTGTCCTTTCTTTATGCCATAGCTTAGAGACAGGAGGACACCACTCCGGGAAGAGGACCGCATGGAAGGTACTTCAGTGTGGTTTTTACTGGCCGACTCTGTTTCGCGATGCCACCGCCTTCGCGAAGTCGTGCCCAGTTTGCCAGAGAATGGGAGGAACCGTTGGTTCCAAGGATGAGATGCCAATGCAGCCGGTCATCATTTGTGATGTCTTTGACGCCTGGGGCATCGATTTCATGGGCCCATTTCCTGTCAGCCACGGATTCGAATACATCCTTCTTGCGGTTGACTATCTGTCCAGATGGGTGGAGGCTATCCCGACCCGAGCCGCAGACAGCAGGACTGTCTGTAAATTTATCAGAGAGCACATAATCTCTAGGTTCGGGATCCCCAAAATGATGATATCAGACGGGGGTAGCCACTTTGTGAATCGGGAGGTGAAGAAACTCCTGAAGGACTACAGCATCGAACACCGTGTCGCAAGTCCTTACCACCCACAAACCAATGGTATGGCTGAGGTGTCGAATAGGGAAGTGAAAACCATATTGCAAAAGCTTGTCCGCCCAGACAGGAAGGACTGGTCTCAGACCTTGGATCAAGTCCTCTGGGCGTATAGGACGGCTTACAAGACACCGTTAGGCACCTCCCCATTCCGAATGGTATTCGGAAAGCCGTGCCATTTGCCCGCAGAGTTAGTGCACAAATCAGAATGGGCAATAAAAAAGGTCAACTGGAACACACACCTAGGCCGGAAACAAAGAGACATGGATCTGAATGAGCTTGTGGAAGTCAGAAACCGAGCATACGACAACAGTGTGGTGTACAAGGACAAAGTAAAGCGTTGGCATGATAGATATATCAGACGAAAGACCTTTGTTCCTGGACAGAAGGTATGGTTGTTCAATGCTAGGATGAAGATTTTCCAAGGTAAGTTGAAGTCTAAGTGGACGGGACCATTTGTTGTCCGTACGGTGCATGATAGTGGATGTGTCGAGATCTCAGATCTCGCAGATGACGCACCGACATTCCTAGTGAATGGACAGCTGTTGAAACACTTCGTCGAATCCAATGAGAAGTTAGTCCATGTCGAGGAGATTGTATTCATGCGTGAGACAGATACAGCAGATTCACATCAAGCCGCGTATGAGACCTTGCAGCAGTGAATTCCAGCCATCCGCAGCATCTCGAAAGATTCAAACCGACTCATCTGTATATATCATCATTCTTGTACAACCTACCCTTTCTCCCGCGACTTTAGTAACCCATCTCCGCCTCATCAGATCACTATCTTGGACTATACTTAGGATAACCAGATCCTAAGTATAGGGGGAAGGGTCACCTAAGTCGGTTCACTGTACATTCTCCAGATCACATTGGTCCTCATACTCATTTCCTACCTATACTTAGGCTGACCTAAGCCTAAGTATAGGGGGGACCGATGCCCGCATTGTACACTCATCCATTACCCCTCTTTCCCTCGTCCGCCCCATTTCTATTCCTCTTCTACACTTAAGCTGTCAGAGCCTAAGTTTAGGGGGGCGAGACGACTTCTATACTTTCTATTCCTCTTTGGCTCTTCTACGCTTAGCACGAGCTATGTCTTTTTCTTCGCTCTTCGTGCTCTGAGGACATAGCACACGCTAAGTATAGGGGGGCGTGTATATATTACATATATACTTTACCCATAGCTCGTACTTTCGTGTATTTTTGTATATATTTTACAATAATTACGGGTGGGTAACAAATGAAAAATTTTTTTTTTTTAAATAGGCTTCTTATTTAGTCGTGCATATCATCTCCGCATAGAAAAGTAAAAAGAGTCTTGCATTTTCATAGCATGACATCTCATCTCATCTGCATATCTTTGCATATGCAAAGTGAAAAGCTAGTGGGTTCTGGACCAAGTTATGAGTAGATATTGAGGATGGACTTGATTTGACCTTAATCCACCTAATTTCAGAGGAACCTTACAGGAACTGGAGTTAAGATTTCTCAGGTCAAGTGACTTAATTCTTTGAGTCCGCATGTCTATGTTCACATGTCATCTTGATTAGTCTAAGTAGAATATCTCGTGCGTACGCAGGATTCTTTTAGATAATGACCTAACTTGGACAAGCACTATGCACGTAGCTCTTCACTGATGAGGTGGTGAGGAGGTAGAATCCTTTAACTTGGAGTAGCACACAGGTGGAAACATCCGTCCTCCTCTAGGGAGGGAAGTGCGTCTCAACCTAGTCTAGTGGTGTTGACATCTAAGGACAGGGTGCTGTGGGTTGCAATAATGCTTCAAAAGAGGGATAGTCTACTGACTCAAGAGGAAAAACTCCTGATGTACATGCTGCTTTCGAAAAAAAAAATATTGCAAAAACTCCAAAAAAATCAGACAGGTTCAAGAAAAAAATAAAATACCTGTCGGAGCCTGTATACTAGTAAAGAAATGCAGCTGGATGACTTGGCTACACTGGTCAGGCATCCCGGGATAGGTAGCTACACTGGCTACCGTCCATTCTCTTCTCTACCCCCTCCTCTTGAGTTGGTCGCACTTGAACTTAGAAGGGAATACCCCGCTCCTCGAGGAAAGAGTTACTATACCGGGTTATTGAGTTACCTTGTTAGAGGAGGCTGGTTCCGAGCCATTTCTGATGTGGAGAGTTACAAATCACTTACACAGTACAAGTAAGAATCATAGTCATCAGAAATTTGCGTTTGAGGATTTGTTCTGACCTGACTATTGAGGCGTCTTGAATAGAAGACTTGTGGAACTTGAAGTCTGTTAGGTCTTAAGTCCAGGTCCAAATAAGGTTCCGCCACACAATTAATCCAAAGTTTGAGTCAGGCTCCATTTTTCAACTTTTGTTCATGACCTTGGTATGGAACCCAAAATCATTTCACTCTTGCATTTCATTTTAGTTGCTCGGGGACGAGCAAGGTTTAAGTATAGGGGGTTGATGAATCTGTGATTCATCACATCAAAAGTCAAAAATAGAGCCTTGTTCCCGAGAAAATAGAGGCATATTTCCTTTTATCTTGCATAAATAACACTCATGCATGCATCCATAATTCATGCATTTTAGCAGCTCATCTGCATTTAAATAAGAAGCCAAAAATCCCCTGTAAAATACCTCTTCATCAAATAACTTCTTCTCTCTCTATATATATATTCCTTAATAATAGAGGGAAGAATGCCCAAAAAAAAATGACCCTTGTAAAATAGCCCAAACATCCTGAGAACCCTTGTAAAGCCCTCATACAAGCCCCTAATTAGGTCTACTCACTCCTAGAATACTTCTTATTAAAAGACCTTCAAAATGAGACTAATTTCATTGAAATTGGAGCTTGTTTGAGAAACTTGGGTTTTTGGGTCATTTTGTATACTACATATGCATATTTATGTATCTTTGTATTTATGTATCATATTTGACCTCATTTCCGTCTTTGGTCAACATGAAACTTGTAGATCTCATCAAGATCTACAATTTTCATGTTTTGAGTTTTTTCAAATCCGGCTTCCTCTTCTTCCTACACGTGTTTCTTCCTCCAGCCATTCACAGCAGGCCACGTGGCGCCCTCTGATTGCGCCACGCGACCCGCTGCCCTTCGCCTCGTCCGCCCTCGCCTTCCGCCGTTGGATGGTCGTCCTGATCCAACGGCCTAGCCGCTACCACGTACACCCTTCACATTGACCGTCGGATCAAAGCCCCCGCCTCATATCCATCGTCCGCTCGCGCCTTAATCTCATCACGCCACGTGGCAGCGCGTGCGCCCTTCGATAGCGCCTTCATCTCTTCATCTGCGCCGTTAGCCCCGCAAGCACCTAGACCACCCGATTGAACACCCGACTCCCATCTCAGCCATCCATCAGTACCGAGCCCTTAGCACACCACGTGGCGCTCGCTACGCCCTCGGATCGCCACGGCCAGATCTTCATCCAGCCGCTCATCTCGCTTCGATCACCACCGTTGGGTCACAAGATCCAACGGTGGAGACTTCGTCTCCTACCTCGGGTGCCCCTCTCTCCCACGATCTCTGCCTTGCGGGAGGGGCACCCCCTTCCTATTCTTGGCAGCGCTCCTTCCACCGTCGCCGAGATCCACAACCTCCACGATGGCCCCCACTCATCCCTTATCCTCGCCAGCTACTCCGTCAGCCACGTCAACCTCCAGCTCTCTCCCACGAACTCCATAAACCTCGCCCCATCTCCATTCCAGCCGTAACCTTCATCCTTTAAATACCCCCTCTCCGGCCACATTCTTCGCCATCCGCCACTCCAGGGAGGTCCCTCGAGCTCCAAGCTTCCTGTTGGTGACAGCAATTGGTCGATTTGTCGAGCGACGACAGAGATCTAACTCCGGCGAGATCCACGGCTACCTCCGCCGTGCCGCAGCCTCCCTCGAGCAGCTGCTAGAGCTCGGGACCTTACCGATCCCTTGAGCGACGACCTGGAGCTCAAAGCTGAGCCCCAATCCCCAGGTAACTCCCTCCATCCATGCTCCAATCTTCTTCTTCTTTTTCTTGGATTTTCTCCGCTTTTATTCGCCGTCATCAGCCATCTTCGCGCCTCCTAATCACTCCGACGAGCTTCGTGTTGAAGCTCTGATCCTCGCGGGCCTCTCTACACCTTCAGACACTCTACTTCACCAGCCATTGACCTTCAGCTCCGCCACCTGGCCGGAGCTCCATCACCCGACCACCTCCCTTCGCCTCAGGCCTCGCCGACCACTCCACTCTCCTCCACGAACACCTGCACGCTTCGGCTACCTCTTCTAACCCCTGCAGGATCTCATTCCTTCATTGGCCGGAGCTTCACCGGAGACAACTTCGAGCTTCATCGTCATCCATCTCCAGGCGCCCCCCGTGGCTCCTGAGACCATCAGCGCCTCCGCCGCATCGTCACGCTCCTGTTGGGATACCTCCGACAACTCGGAGAGCTTCATCGGCATCTGGAGGATCGGGTGGAGCTAGGCGACCTTCACCGGAGCACCGCCCTCTCCTCCGCAGGTGGCGGAGGACCGTTAGAGAAGAAGAGGCAGCAACCGTTCGATCATCTGATCAAACGGTCCTCGCCTCGCCACGCGTCCCCTCGCCGCCCTTATCCTCGACCGTTAATCACACCTCAGATCGGACGACGCTCCAGCCGCCACGCGTCTTCATCGACATCCCTTGGATCCATCTTGATCCAAGGGCCTTCAGGCCGCCACGTCTCCTTATCCGAGCCTCGGCCTCCAAGCCTAGGCTCGGGTGACCCGAAGCTGCACCGAGGCTAGTCCGAACCTCCAGAGGACCCGAGCCTCACTCCGAGCCTCCGACGCCCTCCGAACCTAGGTCGCCCCACGTGAGGAGCACGTGCGGCCTGGGTTATTTGCACAGACGCCCCTGAAGCTTTCAAAAATTGCAAAAAGGTCCCTGTGAAGCAGACACCACGTGAGGAGCACGTGTCTCGTGGAAAAATTGCATAGAAGTCCTGCATGCTATCGGTAATTGCATTTTAGTCCCTGTCAGCATATTTAATTGTTGAAATTTTAATTTCCAGTATTGCATTTACACCCTTGTGTTTGCACGTGTCCCTAGAGTGCATTTTTCATCATTTTGAGATTCTAAAAATTGCATGTTGTTGGAAATTTTGTCCTCTATCTATTAGAACACGTGTTTGATTTTTGTTGGCTTGCTTGAATTATTAATAAATTAAATGGTTCATTTGTGACATATTTTGCCCAGTGATGCCTTTTGATTTTTAGTTAATTATCTGTGCCTTCAAAAATCACCAAAAATTCACAGTAGCTTAAGGACATCATTTTTAACACTCCATAAAAATTTCATATCATTTGCACGCATAACGAGGCCTAAATAAATAGTTTAGTGATTTTCTTGAATTAATTTTAATTAATTCATTTCACAGTAAATTTAAGTTCTGTTAATTTTCCTAGGTCCCTGATCATTAGACCCTCCTAGGATAATTTTAGTTCTTGGAAAAATTGTGATTTGATATTTATTAAAAATTAAACACTGAAAATCACTCTGTCTGTTTATTTAATTCACAGAAAAATTATTTTGAGTCGAAAAATTCCAAAAACATTAGTGTAGGTCATTTTCATCATACATAATCGTCTGGCCAATTTTCATTGTTTTTGGACTTCGTTTGATACATCAATTAAATTTAAAGTTAAATTGGCTAAGATTTGTCTGCATATGTCTGCATAAGAAATAAAAAGACCAAAAAAATTGACCCTCGAACATCAACACTTGAAAATTGCTGTGATCCACCTAAGGAGACAGTTGCCTCCCTGAGATCGACCTTGGACTCCACCAAGTAAAAAAATATCACCGCTTAAAATTGACCAAAATCTGTCTTAAGTGGTTTTTGATTAATCTCTCGTATCCGACTGCAACGAACACTTAACATTAATTTGGAACTTTAATGTGCCCAAATTAAGTAAGGGTGCGGGAGGCATATCACTTGGATGAAAAGATGTATCACTACGTCTTCCTTCTCGGTCTTAGTGAATGGTCAGCTAGAAGGTGGCTTCTTTCAGCCGCAGAGAGGTGTTCGACAGGGATGTCCTTTAGCGCCCATGCTTTTTGTTCTGGTGGCAGATGCGCTGGCAGTCTTGTTTAGACAAGCAGTTGATGGAGGATGGTGTGAGGGCTTTCGTCTTGAAGACATCTCGATACCGTTGCTGCAATACGCGGACGATACAGTACTGTTTCTTGGCGGTTCTGATGAGATGAGCGGTAGAGCGGCGCAGTTGCTGGGCATCTTTAGTAGTCTCTCCGGGCTAGAGATAAATGTGCAGAAGTCGGTGGTTATCACTTTTGGGTTTCAGAATGAGGATCGGACAAGGGTAGCTGAGTTGCTTGGATGTCCACTTAGTGACCTACCCATCTCTTACCTTGGCCTTCCATTAGTCGCGAGAAAACTCAGAGCTACTGATTGGGATGCTGTTATCAAGAAGATTGAGCTGAGATTGGCCGGGTGGAAGGCGATTACTTTGTCGAAAGGTGGGAAGCTGATTCTGCTGAAGCATGTTCTATCAACCATTCCCGTGTTCTTTTTCTCAACTAGGCTGATGCCAGTAGGAGTGAGAAGGAAGATTGAAAAGCTGATGAGAAGATTTTTCTGGTCAGACGGTAAACAACAGAAGCCGGGTGTGCATCTGGTGGCTTGGGAGGAGATCACGAGAACCTGTAAGCATGGGGGTCTATGTCACGACCCCATTTCCCGAGTCGTCGGATCCTCCCATATCCGGATCTGGTTACTCAGCAATAATTTATTCAGCAATCACAACTAACATTCAGAAATATACTGCACATAAAAATACTCGGAAGAAAGTATTTCAACACTTTTCCATTCACAAAATATAGTTCAGATGATACACTGTCCCACTATAACCATTTACATGTACATCAGCTTGAAAGGAAAATACACAAAATATTACTAACCACCTTAAAGAGTAAAGCTACTGTGGCTGGCTGGATGTCTAGTATGTAAGCCGGATGAATTTTAAAGTCCTTGCGATTGCTCACCGATACCTGTTGGGTTTTCCATAAATCATAGGATAAAAATTAGCGAATGCTAAGTAACGAAGAAGAGAAAAGTAAATAAATTGTGTATTTTTTCAAAACTTGATTTCATTCCTTTTCATTAACTTAAGTCCTATTCCTTTCTATTCCACATCAGGGATTAGTCCAGGGGAACCCCACCATTCTTGGACTCCGAAGCTGTGGACGCTTCGGGATTGGAGATTGTGTTGATCTTGGTAAGCTTATGCTGCCGCACGTCACCTCAACCAATCCTCCAATACTACCCTGACAATTTCCTTTTCTTTTATTAAACAGGGTCTCAACCCTCAGCATGGAAAAACAAAAGAGTACACCGTCCTCGAGGACTCGGTTGCCTAAAAACCTCAGGCTAACATTTAATCATATAACCTAGCGGCTTTAAATACATGTTATCGTGACCCAGCCGCTATTGAACCACCCGTGCCTCCACATGGCACGACCACATCCCGTCGTTCCAACCCGAATATATTGGCTCCCGGTACCACGCGTTGCAAAACATTCAATTTGTGCGCACTTATCATAACAGGGCAACCGTGTACCACCTATGTAGGGAAATGCCAATACAGGTTCCTTCCGACAACCTACAGGTTGCATGCCCGACCTGTAGTACTACTCCCAGTCATCCTTATCGTGACACAAGATCCTTTTCAGGATCCAACTCAAATCACACCAATTCACATGATGTAATTCTTTTGTTAAGTCTTTGATTTGCATAAACCGCAATACTTAATATCGACTCACATATATATTATTCATAACCATATGTATACTCCTATTTATACCTATTTTAACTCCCAAACCCTAACTTTCAGAGCCAACACATCAATTTGATGTGTAAATCTTATTTTAGTGGGAATCACAAAGCAATTCTTCAGACTTTTTCAGAAATAGCCAAAATTAGGGTTCTTCGTAGCAAAGAACACTAAATCAAGAATTTCAATAATTTCGTATGAAAACCCAACAGCAAAAGGAAGGATTTCGTTACCTAATCAAGCTCTTTCTCGTGTATGCAAGGCTTTACCGAGTTTCGTTTTTAGAAAGGCTAATTTAAGGCTCCTGAAAAGATCGAATTTCATTTTTCGTATCAAAACGCTAAGAACATGTTAAGAACGCGAAGAACGAACGAAGAACGCGAAGAACGCGAAGAACACGAAGAACGTCAAGAACATATTTTCTCTTAGAATTTCGGCAGAGTTTCCCCTTATATCGGGATATATTTCTCGGAAAATTTCGGCAGAGTTTCCCCTTATATCGGGACATATTTCTCGGAAAATTTCGGCAGAGTCCCCTTATATCGGGACATATTTCAAAATAAAAACGAAAAGAGTTTCATCTATAAAATCAATCGAGAGGAAAATAACAACGAAACTGAAAGAATATACTCAACAACAAGAGATGAAGAACCGGTAGATACCACACATCTTAGGTGAGTGAACGTGTGACGAATTACAGGGTCACTGACGTGCACAACCGCCCGCACCTAAGTAGGGTATTACACAGATTTCTCCATCAAAATAACTATAAAAGCATAATACGAAGAATAGAAACATAAACGATGGAGAATCGGTAGACACCACGCGTCTTAGATGAGTGAACGTGTGACGAATCACAGGGTCACTGACGTGCATAGCCGCCCGCACCTAAGTAGGGTGTTACACAGATTTCTCCTCGAACCACAACAGGAAAACGAATCGGAAAGAAATATGAATCAAAAACAAAACTTGGAAGAACAAGTGTATGAATTGAAAGCCTAGCTTACGAAGCAACTAAGAGAGGATCATACCTTTCTTCTCCTCGTTCTCCCGGCAGCGCTTCGCTAGCGCTCCTCCCTCGCCTCCCACTCCTCCTCCCAACCTCCCGACCCTAGCCCTTGGGGTGGTGGTGGTAGTGTAAGTTGTAGAGAATGAATGGGTAGGGGGGTCTATTTATAGGCCCCAGAAAACCACTAACCATAGTTAGAAAACCATGGTTTAGACCTTAACCATGGTTTTAACGGCCCATGGTTTTGGCCCATGGTTTTAGCCAAAACTTATCCCAAACTTGGAGCTTAAGTTAGAACATTCTAGAGGATTCTAGATTCGCTAATGACGCTTAATTAACACTAATCGTGATTAACTTTCACTAATCGCGATTTAACTTTCGCGGCTTACGCTTATCTTTTGTTAACTATTGATTAGTGTTTACTAATGATCATTAGCGGCTTTCAATCGTCATTAGTTTCTTTAATCATGTTTAATTAGTCTTGATGACAGTCATTATGGATTAATGACATCTTAGCCTTCCTTCTCTTTCTTCCGAAATTCATAACAAATCGAAACGAAGTCCGATTCACACGAAACAAATTCTGCCGGTTTCCTCTTTACGAGCCGGATCTTATTATATAGGATCCGAGATATACCAAGTTCAAGGCTTTACAATTATAACAACCTTAAAGGAAGTCTCGTCCTCGAGACTAGAAATGCATGCATAACAACCTTAAAGAGGATTGAAACCATAACAACCTTAAAGAGAATGAACGTCATGTCATTTAAAATGAACATATACATAATACATAATTTTATCATTCAAACAAGTACGAGTATTTCTCTCTCATTTCTGCCTCAGGTTCCCATGTGGCTTCTTCAAACTCTTGGTTCCGCCATAATATTTTAACTAGAGGCACCTCTTTGTTTCTCAACTTCTTGATATCCCTTTCAAGTATTTGCATAGGTATCTCTTGGTATGTCAAGTCTGGCTCAACATGTAAATCATCATAACTTATATTATGCTCTGGATCCCTAACGTACTTTCTCAGATTTGATACATGAAATACATCATGTATTGCCGAAAGATGTGGAGGAAGTGCAAGTCTATAGGCAACTTTTCCAATCCGTTGAATAATTTCAAAGGGACCCACGAACCTGGGTGCTAACTTCCCACGCAAGCCAAACCTCTGAACACCCTTCATAGGTGATACTTTGAGAAATACAAAGTCACCTACCTCAAATTCAAGGTCTCTTCTCCGGGTATCACTATAACTTTTCTGGCGACTCTGAGCAGTTAATAGTCTTTTTCTAGCAAGTTCTACAACTTCCCGTGTCTCCTGAAGTCTATCTGAATCATAAAGGTTCTTTATTCTGAGCTCTTGCCAACACAAAGGAGTAGTACACTTTCGTCCATATAGTGCTTCAAATGGTGCCATGCCAATACTTGTATGGTAACTATTATTGTAGGTGAATTCTACAAGAGGCAAATGTTTAATCCACGATCCCTTCCATTCTAAGGCACATGCTCGTAGCATATCCTCTAGTGTTTGAATCGTACGTTCTGACTGCCCATATGTTTGTGGATGATATGCTGTACTCAAGCATAGTTGTGTACCTAGGGCTTTCATGAAGTTCTCCCAATAGTGTGAGGTGAATCGTGAATCTCGATCAGAAACTACTTCCTTCGGGATACCATGGAGGCGAATCACATGTGTAATATATAACTCAGCCAGCTGGTCTGGAGTGAAAGATAAGCTTATCGGAATGAAGTGTGCTACCTTTGTCAGACGATCTATTATAACCCAGATACTATCTTTACTACCAGTCGTCTAAGGTAAGCCAGTAACGAAATCCATGGAAATGCTTTCCCATTTCCATTCAGGTATAGGGAGGGGTTGCAATAATCCTGGTGGCTTTTGGTGTGAAGCCTTTACCTGCTGGCAAGTGAAACATGAATTCACAAACTCAGCAACATCTTTCTTCATTCCCGGCCACCAAAAGTATGAATGAAGATCCTTATACATCTTCGTAATTCCTGGATGAATAGATAATCTAGAACAATGAGCTTCTCGTAAGATGTCTTTCCTTAGTTCAGGTGTGTTTGGTACACAAACTCTGTGATGATTATACAGTAAACCATCTTGTATCTGGAATCCCTCTATCTCATTCTTCTCAAGTTGTTGTTTTAAGTCTTTGAGGACTGGATCATCCTCCTGTCCTTTCTTTATTTTATCCCATATTTCTGGTTTGTATCGATGAGGAATAGTTATAGTATCAGCACTACTATCAAATGGTTTCCATTCACTTAACGTTGATAGTAAACCCCAGAAGTGGATAGCACTCACTAACCCGGGTGAATAAGTTCTTCTGCTAAGGGCATCTGCTACGACGTTCCCCTTACCAGGGTGGTAGGAGATAGTGCAATCATAGTCTTTCAGCAACTCTAGCCACCGTCTCTGTCTCATATTGAGTTCCTTCTGATCAAATAGATATTTCAAGCTTTTATGATCGGTGAAGATTTCAAAAGTAATACCATATAGGTAGTGTCTCCAAATCTTTAAAGCGAACACTACGGCAACTAATTCAAGGTCATGTGTTGGGTAGTTCTTCTCATGTGTCCTGAGCTGTCGTGATGCATACGCAACTACCTTACCATGTTGCATAAGAACCGCCCCAAGTCCTTCTTTTGATGCGTCAGTGTACACTGTAAACCCTTCACTCCCGGAGGGTAGAGTAAGGATGGGTGCAGATGTTAGGCATTCTTTCAGTGTCTGAAAACTAGCTTCACATGTATCAGACCATAAGAATGGGACCTCCTTTTGAGTTAGTCTAGTCATTGGCAATGCTATCCGTGAAAAGTCCTTCACGAATCTTCTATAATATCCAGCTAAACCCAGAAAAGATCGTATTTCTGTGACAGTCTTCGGGCGTTCCCAACTCATCACTGCACTAACCTTTGTAGGATCAACTGATATACCTTCCCCAGAAATAACATGGCCTAAGAAAGATATTTCAGATAGCCAGAAGTCACATTTGTTATATTTAGCATACAGTTTGTTCTTCCTTAGAGTTTCAAGTGCCTTCCTAAGATGATGTTCATGCAGATACTTATCCTTTGAGTAAATAAGCACATCATCGATAAAGACCACTACAAATTGATCTAAGAACTCCTTGAATACTCTATTCATGAGATCCATGAAGGCTGCTGGGGCATTTGTTAGTCCAAAAGGCATAACTAAGAATTCATAATGCCCGTATCTAGTTCGAAAAGCTGTCTTGGGAATATTTGTGTCTTTAATTTTCAACTGATGGTATCCAGATCTTAAATCAATCTTGGAATACACAGTTGAACCTTGTAACTGATCAAAGAGATCATCTATTCTTGGCAGAGGATACTTGTTCTTTATTGTCCTCTTGTTTAGTTGTCTATAGTCAATGCACAACCGCATCGAGCCATCCTTTTTCCTAACAAATAAGACAGGTGCACCCCATGGTGAAGTACTAGGACGAATGAATCCTTTATCTAACAGTTCTTGCAATTGTACCTTTAACTCTCGTAACTCAGCTGGTGCCATCCTATACGGAGGGATAGAGATAGGCTGAGTATCAGGTATGAGAGAGATTTCAAATTCAATCTCTCGCTCAGGTGGTAATCCAGGTAGTTCCTCTGGAAATACATCAGTAAACTCGCACACTATAGGCACATCTTCTATCATTCTTTCTGACCCTGATGTAGTGGATACATAAGCTAAATAACCTTGGCACCCTTGCTCTAACAACTATTGTGCCTTCAATGTAGAGATATATTTGATATTATCATTGGATGTCTTTCCAATGAACTGGAACTCTATCGAGTTAGGAAGGTGGAATGTTACTGTCTTCTGGAAACAGTCAAGACATGCATGATGCCTTTCTAACCAATCCATTCCTAGTATAAGATCAAAGTAATTCAATTCAATAAGTAGCAGATAAGCAGGTGGCGGATGTCCTGCAATTTGTCCCACACAGTTGTCTAAGGTGTCCTTGAATTATAATTGACCTCCTAGTTCCTTACTGAGATAATGGTTTTCTGCTTGTATTGGAATCTTACCTCACAATAGGAATAATATATTCTTCTCCTTCTCCTTCTCTCTCTTTTTTTTCCTACGAAGCAGCTCCTCTATGCTCTTCCAAATGGAGTAGGAGCAAACAAAGTCTATAGACCGATGGTATCTAGACTTATTCTTATAAGGGTGAATAGAACCCTCTACTCTAGCATCTACGAGTCTGGAAGACTTTGATCTCTCATTGTGGCATTGAGTCTTTGCTCTAATGCCTACTACCTTTGACCCATGTCTTGAAGCATTGCCATTATAGCCGCTAATTGTCTAGACACGTCTTGGTCTGCCATGATCCTGGGATGAGTCAAGGTCAAAGGTCAGATCCTATATGTCTTAGCATGATGTACATAAGGGACAATAACTTGTGAATGGCACTGCAGTCATTTATTAAGATCAAAGGATCTTAATACAACCTTAGTTTCTGAATACCGCTCATAGTTATTAATTACTAAATAAATTACTGGAGTAACCGAGCTCTGATACCAATCTGTCACGACCCCATTTCCCGGGCCGTCGGATCCTCCCATATCCGGATCTGGTTACTCAGCAATAATTTATTCAGCAATCACAACTAACATTCAGAAATATACTGCACATAAAAATACTTGGAAGAAAGTATTTCAACACTTTTCCATTCACAAAATATAGTTCAGATGATACACTGTCCCACTATAACCATTTACATGTACATCAGCTTGAAAGGAAAATACACAAAATATTACTAACCACCTTAAAGAGTAAAGCTACTGTGGCTGGCTGGATGTCTAGTATGTAAGCCGGATGAATTTTAAAGTCCTTGCGATTGCTCACCGATACCTGTTGGATTTTCCATAAATCATAGGATAAAAATTAGCGAATGCTAAGTAACGAAGAAGAGAAAAGTAAATAAATTGTGTATTTTTTCAAAACTTGATTTCATTCCTTTTCATTAACTTAAGTCCTATTCCTTTCTATTCCACATCAGGGATTAGTCCAGGGGAACCCCACCATTCTTGGACTCCGAAGCTGTGGACGCTTCGGGATTGGAGATTGTGTTGATCTTGGTAAGCTTATGCTGCCGCACGTCACCTCAACCAATCCTCCAATACTACCCTGACAATTTCCTTTTCTTTTATTAAACAGGGTCTCAACCCTCAGCCTGGAAAAACAAAAGAGCACACCGTCCTCGAGGACTCGGTTGCTTAAAAACCTCAGGCTAACATTTAATCATATAACCTAGCGGCTTTAAATACATGTTATCGTGACCCAGCCTCTATTGAACCGCCCGTGCCTCCACATGGCACGACCACATCTTCCGTCGTTGCAACCCGAATATATTGGCTCCCGGTACCACGCGTTGCAAAACATTCAATTTGTGCGCACTTATCATAACAGGGCAACCGTGTACCACCTAGGTAGGGAAATGCCAATACAGGTTCCTTCCGACAACCTACAGGTTGCATGCCCGACCTGTAGTACTACTCCCAGTCATCCTTATCGTGACACAAGATCCTTTTCAGGATCCAACTCAAATCACACCAATTCACATGATGTAATTCTTTTGTTAAGTCTTTGATTTGCATAAACCGCAATACTTAATATCGACTCACATATATATTATTCATAACCATATGTATACTCCTATTTATACCTATTTTAACTCCCAAACCCTAACTTTCAGAGCCAACACATCAATTTGATGTGTAAATATTATTTTAGTGGGAATCACAAAGCAATTCTTCAGACTTTTTCAGAAATAGCCAAAATTAGGGTTCTTCGTAGCAAAGAACACTAAATCAAGAATTTCAATAATTTCGTATGAAAACCCAACAACAAAAGGAAGGATTTCATTACCTAATCAAGCTCTTTCTCGTGTATGCAAGGCTTTACCGAGTTTCATTTTTAGAAAGGCTAATTTAAGGCTCCTGAAAAGATCGAATTTAATTTTTCGTATCAAAACGCTAAGAACATGTTAAGAACGCGAAGAACGAACGAAGAACGCGAAGAACGCGAAGAACACGAAGAACGTCAAGAACATATTTTCTCTTAGAATTTCGGCAGAGTTTCCCCTTATATCGGGATATATTTCTCGGAAAATTTCGGCAGAGTTTCCCCTTATATCGGGACATATTTCTCGGAAAATTTCGGCAGAGTTTCCCCTTATATCGGGACATATTTCAAAATAAAAACGAAAAGAGTTTCATCTATAAAATCAATCGAGAGGAAAATAACAACGAAACTGAAAGAACATACTCAACAACAAGAGATGAAGAACCGGTAGACACCACACATCTTAGGTGAGTGAACGTGTGACGAATCACAGGGTCACTGACGTGCACAGCCGCCCGCACCTAAGTAGGGTATTACACAGATTTCTCCATCAAAATAACTATAAAAGCATAATACGAAGAATAGAAACATAAACGATGGAGAATCGGTAGACACCACGCGTCTTAGATGAGTGAACGTGTGACGAATCACAGGGTCACTGACGTGCATAGCCGCCCGCACCTAAGTAGGGTGTTACACAGATTTCTCCTCGAACCACAACAGGAAAACGAATCGGAAAGAAATATGAATCAAAAACAAAACTTGGAAGAACAAGTGTATGAATTGAAAGCCTAGCTTACGAAGCAACTAAGAGAGGATCATACCTTTCTTCTCCTCGTTCTCCCGGCAGCGCTTCGCTAGCGCTCCTCCCTCGCCTCCCACTCCTCCTCCCAACCTCTCGACCCTAGCCCTTGGGGTGGTGGTGGTAGTGTAAGTTGTAGAGAATGAATGGGTAGGGGGGTCTATTTATAGGCCCCAGAAAACCACTAACCATGGTTAGAAAACCATGGTTTAGACCTTAACCATGGTTTTAACGGCCCATGGTTTTGGCCCATGGTTTTAGCCAAAACTTATCCCAAACTTGGAGCTTAAGTTAGAACATTCTAGAGGATTCTAGATTCGCAAATGATGCTTAATTAACACTAATCGTGATTAACTTTCACTAATCGCGATTTAACTTTCGCGGCTTACGCTTATCTTTTGTTAACTATTGATTAGTGTTTACTAATGATCATTAGCGGCTTTCAATCGTCATTAGTTTCTTTAATCATGTTTAATTAGTCTTGATGACAGTCATTATGGATTAATGACATCTTAGCCTTCCTTCTCTTTCTTCCGAAATTCATAACAAATCGAAACGAAGTCCGATTCACACGAAACAAATTATGTCGGTTTCCTCTTTACGAGCCGGATCTTATTATATAGGATCCGAGATATACCAAGTTCAAGGCTTTACAGTCTAGGAGTCCGAGACCTGAATTGCATGAACTTAGCCTTACTGGGAAGTGGGTGTTGCGCAGTTGGGGTTCAACTGTGGATCTTGTTACTATACTGCTGAGAAAGATCTACAAGGTAAAGGGAGTCTTAGAAGCGGGCCCCTTTCGGTTTGAGTCAACCCTTTGGAAAGGGGTTCAAGAGGTATTACCTCTTATCTCGCATAGACTAGCGCCGAAGATTGGGGATAGGAGAGGCTTCAGGTTTTGGAGGGATGATTGGACAGGGGAAGGCCCTTTCGAGACGTGGTTTTCTAGAATCTTTGCTTTGACAACATCAAAGGAGGCTACATTAAGGGAGTTGGCTCAATCAGGCGAGTGGAGACCAGATTTTACTACGATCCTTTCAGATAGAAGAAGGGAGGAGTTGGTTAGACTAATGGTTGCGGCGTCAACCCCGGACGACTTCTCCCAGATCAGAGACCATTATGTATGGACAGGTACTAAATTCTCTGTCAAAATTTTATATGGTGAGCTGAGAAATGGAGAAGAAGGACAAGATATGCACTTGGTTCAAGATGTGAAGATTATTTTGGCAAGTAGGATCCCGAACAGGATAAAAGTTTTCCTTTGGTGCTTGAGGAGAGACAAGCTAATGGACAAGGTAAGGAGGGCGAGGTTTTTGAATCTTCAGGATGTGATGTGTGACAGGTGTGGGGAACAGGTTGAGAACTCAGAGCATCTCTTCCTCACTTGTCGAACCTCGGTGAAGGTCTGGAGAGAATTAGCGATTCAATGGGTGGATGTGGATGGTTTTTCGAGATTTTGGGAAGGGGTAAGGAAAGTAGGAGGCAGTTCGTCTGATGATGTGGCAAAACCTTTTGCAGCACTATGGGCAATTTGGCATGCAAGAAATGAACGTATCTTCAAAAATCAAAGGTTTTATTCTGAAAATGTTGTCTCTCATTGTAAGGCTCTCTCGTGTTTCTGGGAGTCAAGTTAAATCATAATGTACCACTGCTCTTGATATAATATAAAGTTGTGCGGTGACTCCCAACTCGGGAGATCACCCTCTTTTTCATCAAAAAAAATCATGTTTTTTTGTTTAAATGAAATTATAGAATCGGTTGCATCGTAAACAAACTAGATATAATTGAAGTTATTATTTAAAATAAATGCTTACATATTATATCATATTATATTATATTATATTATATTATATTATATTATTACCTCGGATGATGTGTTTCTCATGTAAAAGAACTATATCATTAATCTTTGGGATTCTTAAACGCATAGTTATATAATTTCATATTTAGATGTTGCCTTCGTAATCGTGAATTATATAGAGAACTTTGAATAAATAACGCTTAACTCCTACACGACGTCCATTTTCTCCGTTAACTTTGACGGAAAGCATTAAATGTTGACGATTTTACCCTCTCAAATATATCACATATACAAAGAATGCCCTTGGTATTGTGAGGATTAGGATCATATTACGATTAAATCCTAATGGAATTGCACTCATAATCCTAATAGTAGTTGAGTTGTATTCTATTTATAGCTATGTTGGGAATAGGACTATGGGGTTGTAACTGAGCTATATATAGAGGAGATGAAGGCATTGCCTCAACACCATAACAATAACAATGTAACCCCTAGAGAGGGATGAGCGGGAGAGAAAAAAGAGATGAGAGAGCGAGGGAACGGAGAGAGTTGTACCCGTTCTAATTTATAGCGATATTTCATCTCCGGTGATTGTGTGAGTTGAATGATCACTGTTATATCTGTATGTTCTTTCTTTCGCATGCTTCTGTGGTGGGGGTTGATTGCGTATCTGCTCGATTGCGCATGTGCATCTATATCTGAGGGTATCCAGTATCCGAGCAGAGGCGATACAGGGTTGTGTCCCAACAACCAGTATCGGAGTCGGGTTCAATGTTGTTGAGGGGACACGATGCGTCAGATCAGATCAACGTTCGACGTGTCGACGAGACGATGTGATGCATCAGAAGAACAATCCTTTAGCCGTGATATAGTGATCTCTTGGATAAATCAGCCTAAGACGTTGAATAATACTGCTAGCGACTGCTTTTAGGAGATCATGCAAGGTGGCATGTTGAGGTCATCCAACGACGTGTCACCAAGAGACGGTGAGTTCCTGCTAATAAGACTTGCATATGACAACGATGGCCCAGTACAGACCCAAGACGATGAAGAGATCGTCATGAAATTCAACTCAAGGGGGAGATTGTTAGGATTTGGATCATATTAGGATTAGGAAACCCAATGAGATTGGACTCCTGATCCTAGTAGCAGTTGAGTTGTATTCTATTTATAATCCTATTGAGAATAAGACTATGGGGTTGTAACTGGTCTATATATAGAGGGGGTGGAGGCATGGCCGTAACACCACCATTAGAATAATGTAACGCCTAAACAAGGGGAGAGAGAGAGAGAAGAGAGGAAGAGTACGAGGGAACGTAGAGAGTTGTACTCATTCTTCTTTTAGTGATTTTTCTTCTCTAGTGATCGCGAGAGGTGACCGACCACCATTATATCTGGTTGTTCTTTTCTTCGGTGCTTCCATGGTGATAATTGTTTGTGCATCCGTATCCGAAGGTTCATCCGTTGTCAAAGTGGAAACGATATCGGGTGGTGTCTCATCATGCATAACTCTTATCAGGAAAGGAAGAGATGGGGGGAGTTGATCATCAAGGTGATGGAGGTTCAAGAGGGGGAGCGCACAACAAAGCACGAGGTTGGATATGGCCAGTTGCGCTGGACGATGAGGTTGTTGTTGTTCACGATGTAGATTAAGATGATCTGAGGGAAGGGGCAATACAAGTCATTGTAGAGAGGGTGGATAGGATTAGTACCTAGGTGTCGTCGAAGGTGTCGCAAAACAGGGGAGGAGGAGGAGGGTGGGGAGTGAGAGGGAGAGGAGGAGGTGGAGGTATAGGAAGCAGGTAACAGTAAGGGTGAAGGAGACGAGGCTAATGGTGTGGGGGAGGATGCATAGGGAGGGGATGTCATAGGGATGTGCTCCACCTGAAAGTGGACCTCATTATGACATCGCTGCTGTGAGGGAGGGAGGGAAAGGGGATATGCTTGCAGGGATGGGGAGGCGAAAGGTGGGGCTCCACCTGAAGGTGGAGCTCACCATGGCAGCGTCGCCACAGGTAAGGGAGGCAGCGAGAGATGTGGAATGGAAGGCTTGCAATGGGCCGGAGGAGGAAGGGGGAGAGGGCAGCGGAGGGAGGGGCTTTGCCTGAAGGTGGAGCTTGACGATGCTATTGGTGGAGTGTGGTGGAGTGGTGTCAAAGGAGTAGGATTGGGGGAGGAAGAAGAAGGGTTGGCGTTTGGATGATTAAATAAAAAATAAAAAATATAAATACACACCACTAGATTAAATTAGTTATATTAACTCAAGGGAATGATTAGGTAGTAGATGAACTTAATTGAGGGTTTTATATGTAAATAGAAGTGACTATTTAGGGCTCTGGAGAAAAACGTGTAAATATGAAATTACACAGGGTTATGTGTGTAAAATCCCTTATTCTTTATTTTGAACTTTACTTATGTTAAAGAATGTAAGACTATGTTTATTCTGTGAGGTCTAGGGGTCCTTATATAGGACTAAACCCTAGGGTGCTCAGAGGAGAACTTACATAAATACCCCTATGGGGTTACATCGGGAAACAGTTGATAAGGAAACAGTGATACATAAGGAAATAGAGGTAAATAAAGGAACAATAATATATGGTATTCTCTAACACTCCCCCTCAAGTTGGAGCATATCCATCAATCATGCCCAACTTGGAAGATATCCATAAAAGACGCTTCTTTGGTAATGCTTTAGTAAATACGTCTGCAAGTTGAAGATCTGTAGAGATATGTGGTGTGACGATCTGTCCTCCTCGTATTGCATCTCGGATGAAGTGACAGTCAACTTCAATGTGCTTCGTCCGTTCATGAAATACAGGATTGGTGGCAATATAGGTAGCAGACTTGTTATCACAGTATAGCGGTATAGGAGCAATAGCAGGGAACCCAAGGTCTCGTAGAAAAGATACAAGCCACGTAATCTCACAAACAGCATGGGCCATTGCCCTATATTCTGCCTCTGCACTCGATCTGGAGACCATGGTTTGCTTCTTGCTTCGCCATGAAACAAGGTTACCACCAACAAACATAGCATAGCCTGTAATGGATCGTCTATCCTCAGGAGAACTGGCGTAGTCAGCATCTGCATAAGCAGTAATATCAGTATGACCGTTGACCTTATAGATGAGTCCTTGCCCTGGTGATTCCTTCAAGTATCGAAGGATCAGAAGGACATCCTGCCAATCACTGTGAAGAGGTCTCTCCATATGGCGGCTGGCTCTGCTTACATCATAAGATATATCAGGCCTGGTAACGGTGAGGTAGATCAGTTTACCCACGAGGCTTCTGTATCGTGTAGTGTCTTCAAACTCAGGATCAGTGGATGTAGCGTGTTTTCGTACTTCTGCAGGGATGCCAGATGGTTTGCATCCTTGTAAACCGACTTCCGTAAGAATATTCAAGCAGTATTTTCGTTGTGATAGATATAACCCTTCTGCAGTACGTATCACCTCAATACCAAGAAAGTACCGGAGTTGTCCAAGGTCCTTGGTGACAAACACCTTCTGAAGGAAGGCCTTGGTCTCTAGAATTCCATTGTCGTCGTCCCCAGTGACCACCATATCATCAACATAAACATCAAGTATCACAGTACCAGTGGATCGTCGTCTAATAAACACAGAGTAATCAGATGTTGTCTTATGAAAACCAAGAGAGCTGATTTCACTGGTAAGTCTGCCAAACCAGGCTCGAGGACTCTATTTTAGGCCATAGATGGCCTTACGAAGTCGGCATACATACTCCCCCTCGACGGAGTAACCCGGTGGCTGCATCATATAGACCTCTTCTTCGAGATCACCGTATAGGAAGGCATTCTTTACATCCAGCTGATAAATTGGCCAATTCTTGTTAGCGGCAACAGAGAGAATTGTGCGAATGGACCCCATCCTAGCCACAGGAGAGAAGGTCTCAAAGTAATCGATTCCATATGTTTGGGTGAATCCTTTTGCCACAAGTCTGGCTTTAAGTCTGTCAATAGAACCATCTGGAGATTGTTTGGTCGTGAAGACCCATCTGCAAGCAACAGGCTTAATACCTGTAGGACATGGCACAAGATCCCATGTGCCTCTGGATTGGAGTGCATCTATTTCTTCATTCATGGCCTGTCTCCAACCTGCATCTTGGAAAGCACTGTGATGATCTTTAGGAATGGAGATAGTCATTAGTGCATCGGCATATTGTTTGTCAGTGCATGAAAGTCCAGCAGTAGTAGTAAATTTAGACATAGGATAAGTGGTACACTTTCTCTTTTGCCTCCGTAATGCAATCGGCAGGTCGTCTGGATCATCCGGGACAGTAGTGGAGGGGACAGTTGAAGCTGGCATATCATCCTGAGGCAGAGGTATGGGTAGAGGGACATCTGGTGATGAGGTCTGAGATCGATGGGTATGGATGCTTGGTGATGGAGAAAGATGTAAAGGGACATTGGTGACAGGTTGTGTGAAGAAGCTGGTTTGCTCAAAGAAGGTTACGTCTGCAGAGATGTAGTATCGTTTGTCAACAGGATCATAACATCTGTAACCTTTTTGAGTGTAGGAGTAACCAAGGAAAATGCATTTGATCGCACGAGGGGATATTTTGTCCTTGGTGTGGAAATTGTGTACGAAGGAGACACACCCAAATATCCGTAGAGGTAGAGGAAAGGGAAGATCATTAGGGTGGAGCAAAGAAAATGGTGTAGAGCCTTTGAGAGTAAGAGAGGGAATCCTGTTGATAAGATGGACTGCAGTGAGAACAGCATCACCCCAGTATGGTTTGGGAACTCTCATCTGGGTGAGAAGGGAGCGGGCAATGTTTAAAAGATGACGGAGTTTGCGTTCTGCCACCCCATTCTGCTGAGAGGTATAAGGACAAGAGGTTTGATGTATTGTCCCATGGGAAGCAAAGAAGTCAGAAAGATCTCGTTGAGTAAATTCCAAGGCATTGTCTGAGCGGAAGATCTGAATATTCGATGAGAAATGATTTTTGACATAAGCAAAAAAGTTTTTGACAATTTTATTGATTTCGGAGCGTTCTTTAAGAAGATAGACCCAGGATGATCTACTGTAATCATCCACAAAGACAATAAAGTAGCGGTGTCCACCAATGGTTCGGACAGGACAAGGTCCCCAAACATCACAATGAATTAAAGAGAAAGATATAGCACGACGGGGTTCAGTCCTAGCAGGAAAAGATGCACGGTGATGTTTCCCGAACTGACATGCCTCACACTCGAAGGGTTTAAGTATGGACAGTTCAGGGTACATTAAGGAAAGAGCTTTAGCAGAGGGGTGACCCAGACGAAGATGCCAGAAAAGAGGATCAGCAGAGATGGAAGTTGCGCCAGCGAAACCAGAGTTGGAAGGGATATCAAGATAATATAAGCCGTTCTTCTCATGTCCCCCACCAAAGATCTGTCTCGTCCGGATGTCCTGAAAATAACAGCATAAATCATCAAATATCACACGGCAGTTGAGTTCTGTACATAATTTGTGAACAGATAGCAGACTGAGAGGAAAAGCAGGAGCATAATAAACATCCGTTAGCCTAAGTTTAGGGCTAAATTCCATGGTCCCCACACCAGTGATAGGTGAGTAGGCTCCATTGGCCACACGAACGTGCTTCACCGCAGAGGGCTCCCTGGGAGAGGTGAGGAGACTACATTCTCCTGTGAGGTGGGTTGAGGCACCCGAGTCGATGATCCAGGTAGAATTAGAGGTGGAGGCAGAACTTGCAATTGTACCTGTGGTGGCTGCTAGAGTCGCAGTAGGGCCTGAATGCATAGTGTCAACAACTGGGTTCTGAAGGAGCTGGCGAAGACGAGCGCATTCTGCAGCAGTAAAAGATCCTGAAGCCTCTGTGAGAGACTGATCTTGGGAAGTTTCCATAGTATCATAATTCGTGTCATAAGATGGTGCCTCATATGCGTTATTAGCTTTGGGCATGCCAAAGGTAGCCCAACATTTGTCAGATGGATGGTTCCAGCGGCCACAATGAGTACATGCTGGATAACGAGCATTAGAAAAATCACGACCACGGCCGCGTCCTGAGTCACGTCCTCGTCCCTGTTCTCGTCCTCGACCGCGTCCAAACGTACGGCCTCGTCCTCCTTGGAAAGGTGGGCGTCCTGAGTCCTCTAGCAAAGTGAGCAGCAGTATCTGTAGGAGGTGATTGGTTGGGTGACTCCAGCTCCTGTAATCTGCCAAAAATAGTTTCAAGAGACGGTAGGGCAGCCGCTGTCAAGAATTGATCTTTAACAGATTTGTATCGAGGGTGTAAGCCTGAGAGGAAACGGTACACCTGCCATTCTGCTCTTTCACCTATTTGCTTGTCACAGCATGCAGGTTGAAAAATAAGCAATTCTTCAAATAATCCTGTTAGGAGCCGATAATATTCTATCAAGGAGGTTTCTCCTTGACTTGCAGACCAAATCCTTGTGTAAATGTCAGAAAGCCTGGATTTAGTTGTTTTCTGGGAGTATGTATTCTCAAGACTCTCCCACATTTCTTTTGCAGTTGTTTTGTAGAGCAAATTTGATGCAATATTAGGATCAACACTATTTGTCATCCAAGTGATGACCTGACAATTGTCGACGTACCAGGTGTCATGGTTGGCGTCTGTCTCGGCAGGCGGAATGGTAGTTAGAATATAAATCTTGCGTTGGCCACCAATGAATATTTTAAAGGATCGAGACCATAGTACGTAGTTCTCCGAGCCCTTTAGTTTGATAGAGGTGCCCTGTACCATCATAGATGAAGTAGGGTACAGGGGCTCGGAGTCCAAAGGCGCAGGAGCAGATGTCATGGTGACCGCAGTGATCAAAAAATGCAGTGACCTAGTATGCAGAGGAAATAGAGGTCATACGCAACTAGCAAACCATTCCGATGTATCCGTGCAAGACCATCAATCTACGGTTGGGGGTCTAGAGCATATAGAGCCAAAGGCTTTGCGAGGAGGATGCCGAAGAGGTCGCTGGAGCCGTGGGGCCGTGTAGCAGGAGCAGTTGGCCTGGGGCGTGGGGCAGGGGCCGTGGGGCCGAGGGGCAGGGGCTGGAGGCCGATGGCCTGCAGCAGGCGTGGAGCAGAGGGGAGCGATGGGCCTGGAGAGCAGGGGCCTGGAGAGCAGGGGCCGTAGGGCGAGGGGCCTGGAGGCGAGGGGCCTGGAGACGAAGAGCCGTTGGGCGAGGGGGCCGTGGGGCCGTGGGGCGAGGGGCGGTGGCCCTTGGGCGAGGGGCTGTGGGGCGGCGCACGGAGGGTGCGCGCCTGTCGGGGCGCCTGGAGTTGCGCGCCTGGAGGGCGGGAGTTGCGCGCCTGGAGGTGCGCCTGGAGGTGCGGGAGGTCTGCGCGCCTGGGGGTGGTGGGGCACGTAAGTCTGGAGGTGCGCCTGGAGGTGCGCCTGTCGGGGAAGGAGGTCTGCGCGCCGAGGAGGGGAAGGAGGGCGGCGGGCGTGTCGGGGAAGGAGGTCTGCACGCCGAGGAGGCGAAGGAGGGCGGCGGGCGTGGAGGGCGGCGGCGAGCGTGGAGGGCGCGATGGCCTAGGGCGGCGGATGCCCTAGGTTACGATCAATGACGAGGATGGTAGGTGGGGTAGGGGTAGGGATCGAACATGCTCTGATACCATGTTAAAGAATGTAAGACTATGTTTATTCTGTGAGGTCTAGGGGTCCTTATATAGGACTAAACCCTAGGGTGCTCAGAGGAGAACTTACATAAATACCCCTATGGGGTTACATCGGGAAACAGTTGATAAGGAAACAGTGATACATAAGGAAATAGAGGTAAATAAAGGAACAATAATATATGGTATTCTCTAACAACTTATTTTTATTTTCCTATGTTATATAATATTGTTTTCCTGACTGAATTTCTCGCTCCACATTTTCTATTTTTCAATAATACATTCATCGGCATATCTTTCATAATTAAATGCATAATAAATATTATTCATTGTATAACTTTTTAGACTAACCAAGATTATCATATCCGTTGTTATATTACCAACAACAAATTAGGTAAAAATGATTATTTGTTCACTTTTCAATCAATAGTCGCTAAACTATCAATGATTATTACAAATTTTAAATGAAAAGGTCAATAGATAATGATGTTATATATGAAACTTTAACCATGAATATCACATTCTTTGTAAAAAAAGCAAAGTTTGCAATGATAATATTCATTGTTATATAATTAACATTGAAAGATACTACTATAATTATTCAAATTATTCTTATTCATTTGGTTGTAGTGCATTGGTACTATAGTAGGTGTGGTTCTCTTCTATCTCATGGAAAGAAAGTAAAATAATTATTCTTAGTTGAGTAAGGTTATGTTTACCATATCATGCGGAATCCAATTAATCCCTAATTCATCAACAATATATAGATTTATTATCCATCTATCTTAAACTATTCAATTAATTTAACCAATAATTAATTTATTTTAAAATTTAACATCTAAAAAATAAATAAGGCTAATTATTGCATATAATTAAGTATCAAAGATTGGTGTTTATGGATTTTTTATTTTCTGTGTTTCTTCTTATTAAAAACCAAATAAAAATTAAAATAGTATAGTATATAATTTATGGTACCTTATTCACTATATAAAACTACCAAAATAGCAAAAGAAATAAAGGAAGTAATTTTATTAATTAAAAATACTTACAAAAACATTAAGTATGTAAATATAATGCATTTTAACATTGAGTTTTGCATGAAATCTTGAAAAGATATACAACTTTCATATTAAACACTTTTCATATAACTTCATTTGTTATTTTATTTTAATTTTACAATAATTATTCCATTTCTCTATATTTTCCTTAGGACTCGTAGCTCATTCTGATGGAGACACGCACCCCAGCTCTTTAATGGATCCTTGTGTGCATCTTGGATTGTTTGATCTTCAGATCAAACAACACAAGCCATTCCACCCACACCTAATTGTGGACCGTTGGACCGCCTGATCTAATGGTGCATGTGCATCGTCTTCCTTAGACGGTTGCTCCTCCAATAGACATGTTTGTTCGTCGACCTTCCTTCTCCATTTTTCCATAGCTATTCCACATGGCCCCAAGCCTCGAGTCAGGTTCCAAGGAGAGTGCCTCGCATCCCTCGTCCTTACTCTAACTTCCATCGCTAACCCCCATTCCATGTAAGGTAACGGGAGGTGGTTGAAACCACCTCATATAACCACCTTTTCCGATGAACAAAACCTCGCCCTCATCCAACTTCCAATTATTCACCTTTATGCGAGGTCTTCCCTAGAGATAGGACATGTCGAGGAGCCACGATGGAGTTCAACCTCCGGTGTTTATCCACAGCCAATGGGCCATGTACACAGCCCTCGTAGGGGTTGTTTAAGCTTCAAGATGAGTTGTCCTTGTCAAGCGATGACCCCAAGGTCCTTAGGAGCTCAAGCACATGCACTTCCTCCACCATTTCATCTTCTTCAGATCTCCAGGTAGACCATTGTTCTTCATCTTCTTATTTCTCCAATTTAGTGCACAACATACACTAATCATTTTCCTCACATGAGAATACCTTCTTCATAAACAGACATCATCCATCTTCGCGAAACATTCCAAACACCTTCTCCTTTTCTCCGGAATCTCGTCCACCTCGTCCCATTTCCTCCTCCTGCAAGGAGGGGGAGACCATTTAGGGCTCCACTTTCCTCATCTCGACGACCCTCGAGTTTACTCCAACTTTCCCGAGCATTCTTTAGCTACGCTTATAACATTGCAGGTACCCTCAATTCTTCAATGGTCGGACCTTCGTGATGTGCTCCATTTCAGATCTCAGCCTCGTCAATGGTGCATTGGCACATAGATCCAGGTAGCTTTGGGCTTCTCCTACTTCATCTTCATCTTCATGAGACCTTGGGAAGCCTCCTCAACCTTCAACGGAGTTAGAATGGGACAGAGGTGCTCCCAGGACCTCACTGGAGCTAAGCCATCTTCGTCGCATTGCGGAGGAGGAGGAGATGCAGCCACACTACAGGCATCGTTGGATCGCACCCAATCGGTGGTAATCTGACGGCCAGGAAGCGCCCATAGCTTTCTCCACAAGCTAAGAGCCTCGGTGGAAACGAGCCACACCTCGAAGCGCTCGAACCACTCATGTGGCTCGAGTCACCTGCTATTGATAGAACCACACTCCATGCCTCACCCTCACGCGCCCCGCGTATAGGGTGGAGTATTGGGCTCGACTCGGCCCAACCTGGGAAAGCCAGGCATGAGCCCATCAATTTTATGTGGGCCGTGGGCCGAGTCGAGGCCCGCTTTTTTCAGCAAACTAAGGACCCGGGCCTGGCGCAAGGACCCAAGGATCGGGCTCGGTTTTGGGTCGGGCTCGGGTCGGGCTCAACCCACACTTATTTTGATTCTATGAAGTTGCCCTTTGATTCCAATTTATTGTTATGGATATAATTCATCCATAGCACATGAATACTGGATGTATTGTTACGATGTAATATTACTATGATGAGGGGAATATTGGATGTATTGTGACTATAAATCCGTGTCCCCTAATTTAGTTCTAATATGATATTTTGAAATATGAGGCTCGGACCCGGCCCATTTGTACTTCGGGATCGGGTTCGGCTCTGACCCGGCCTGAGCATAATATTTTTGAAAAACGAAGATCCGGGCAAGGTCCATTTTTACTTCGGGTTCGGGCCCGACCCGGCCCGAGCATAATATTTTTGAAAAATAAGGACCCAGTCCGGCCCATTTGTACATCGGATTCGGGCTGGACCTGAACTTTTGCGGGTCAGATCAAGGTCGATTCGACCCGGGCCGACCCAATGCTCCACCCTACCCACGCATGCCGCCGGTGGGAATTCGGAAAGGCCGGCCCCGCTATTTCTTTATTTTCCCAATCAGCCCTCCCGCACATGAAATACATGACGTACATGAGTTTATTACACTTTTATCCTGACAGATCTATCTAATTGCCTAAATAACCCCCCCCCCCGTAGGATTATTTACACTTAAAACCCAGCCAGTTTTTTTAGTTGCTCATATACCCTTGCGTGGCCTCATTTGTGAGCTTTTATGTATTTAAATTCATGTTTTCTTTGCAAAAAAACCATGGATTATTCATTTGATATCTTGAGCATATATTACCCATTAATGGAAATTTGGTCTTGATTCAAATCTCCAGAAATTTTCTTATTAATGGCATGCTAAATTTCCTAATGTGACATCTATTTGTACATTTAAAAATCAGATAAATGTCTAGCGTATTCAACTTTGATTAATAATTCCACTATTATTTTTAGTTCCACAATCAAGCACAATATTGATTCCTGATTTAATTAATCTATTTAAATATTAATGGTGATGTATTATTCAATCTTATATTAGATATCACCTACGTGCTTTATGTGTATTATTTTAATCGGATGCTTAATTAGTTAAGTTATTTAATATACTAATTGGATTTTGTGGTAATTGATAGTAACTTTGAGTTTCTTTGATTTCATTGCTTTGACATTAATTCCGACAAGTTTGTAAGGATAAAATATGTTGTATTACTTTGTTTGTTTTATGTAATGTTAAGCATCTATGCCATTTTGTAACATTTAACTTGCATTATAAAATCAATAAAAATTGCATGCATTCATATGTATTGTGTTGTGCATTATTGACCTAGCTAACTCTATTTATCATTTAACATAGGTATGTAAATCTCTGATTAAATACATTAATGTCTCGTGTTCTTATGTTCGACCCTAGACTTATGCGGGATAAATTTATGTCAAGCTCTCTTCGACGAGGTACCTAGCTTGGTTTTTTTTATTGATGTTCGACCATACTAGCATACGATATTATTAACCTTGTCGAACAATGATTTATCAAGCACGCACACATGTACACGCAAAAGAACATACGTAAGCATGCAGACACATGCAAACACACATTTGCTATCACATCTCTATACGTATGCATGTACACAAACAAGCATGTATACAAATATATGTATTTGTATATGCAATCTCACACACACATTCATAACGTATATGTATACTTATATCTATATATGTGTATACATACGCACACATATACATTGATACATGTATATAAATATATCCTTATGCATAGGGATTGTGATCTTTTTAAATGAAACATTGGGATATTTCGATCATCATAATGTCATTCCGAATTCAATGTAATTCGAAAGATATATTCCATCCATCAAGACTATCAATTTTAACGGTCTTAGAATTGATGAATTGACCCTTTCATGTGGATATGTTAGAGATACTTGTTTTACATGAAATTTGAGGCACATATTCTAAGTAAATCCCAAGGATTGTATGAATGTTATGAGCACTTTGGTGCATACTCCCCAATTCCATATACATATATACATACATATAGGATGCGTTTGGTTGGCGGGTTAAGGCGGGTTAAACTGGTAGAGGGTAACCCATTTTTGGAGTTTGGTGTTTGGATAGAGGGTTAAACTGGGGGTGGGTTAGAAGTGGGTTTGGGGTGATATGATTGTATTGAAGTTTGAAAAAGTAGTTATTGTGATGTAATTGTATTGAAGTTTGGAAAAGTGAGTAGAAGTGGAGTAGTTTATAATTTTTATATGATATGATGGTATAATATATTATTTTTGATAGGATTGATGATGTAAAATTGATTTATTTAATTTTTTTAAAAAAGAATAAAGTGGGGTCCACGGGGAGAGAGGAGGATGTGGGTTAAGGAGGGTAAACTCCCCCAAAGAGACGGTAACCCGGTAGTCGAACGCTACCATAGGGATGCGGGCCTTTCATGTTTAAGGAAGATTAGCAATCCCATGTGTTTTACTCAATGATGGGTATTAAAGGCATGCTAATATTATTATTTAATTAATTGATAATACATTTTGATCATTTACATAGATTATCTAAAAAACGAATATAACTACCTAAATTTTATTTTCCAATCTCTCTCTTCATTTGCATATCATCAAAATTCCCCATATGGTGTGTGGACGGCTACGACACATGAATGACAGAGGCATCGGCATACATGCGGTGGTGGCGACGAGCGGGCGGCAGTGGTGCATGACTAACATCGATGACATGTGAATCATATCGACGGTGTGTGGATTGCATGACGCATGGATGGCAGTGGTGACAATGCATGGAGCATGTTGGTGGTGCCGCCATCCATGCGTGGCGGTGGTGGCGAAACGAGGGTGTCGTGGTCGAGGCAGGGGAAGCTCTCCGACAAGATAGAGGCAAGAGAGTCCATGCCGCCATCCATGCGTGGCGGTGGTGGCGCAATGAGGGTGTCGTGGTCGAGGTAGGGGAAGCTCTTCGACGAGATAGAGGCAAGAGAGTCCATGCGAGCCTCGTAGTGGCATTGTGTTAGCCGAGGGTGGTAGTCGTGGGTTCGTCGAAGATGACGATAATCCTAATATGGATGAGATTATATCTAATGATAGATAAATAAGACATACTTTCTCATTCATTATTCTTATTCATCTACTTGATATTATATATATATCTTACATAATTGTCATTTTATTTTGCAGAAACCCATGCAAGATCTACAAAGGATTGCAGCTTTTAAAATCATCAAAACATAAAAATAATGACATAAAAATTAAAATAACCTATATAGTGTTACTATGAAATTCATTTTACAAAAAAATCAAACAAACTTTACAAAAGGATGATGAATTTTAAAAGACATATAAAAATAGTTGATATATCACTAATGATTTTTTTATTTTACAAAAATCATATAAAGTTTACAAAAGAATATCGTGATTTACAAAAAAAAAACAGAGTTTACAAGCACCTCTCCCTCACAATATTGACTGAAATTGAAATCAGATGTTAATTAAATAAGGCACTACGAAGAAAACAATTAAAAGTAGATCGGGCTTAAAATAGTATTTCGAATTATGAAACGAATTTCAATAATTAATGTTAAATAGTATTACCGAAATGCCCATATCGATAAGGAAATTAACAGAACCTTGAGATTTAAATGTAATGATTATGATTGTTGGTAATTCTTATACATAGAAGGATCCATCCTATTTGAAGGTCCCCTATGCATGTGTGTAGATATACATACACACATGTAACTTACATGTTTGTCTAATATAATAATAATAATAATTCATAATTCCATCTTAATGAACATGTGATGTTAATATTTAGCATTAAATCCTGCAGTTGGTGCCTTTTCTCGCACCTCATTGATTCTAGTACCTTCTAGGAGCTAGGGACTCCTAGAAGGACGTTGGCTTTTCTTAACTCAAGAAAAACTTGAATTTTCCCCTACACATGTATTCATGTATATGTACGTTTGTATTTGGTCCATATATACAAATAGATGTACATACGTATATGCATATATGACACCCCATTCCTCCAGCCATCAGATCACTGGAGCGCGTCGGGACGAGACCATGTCACGCTCTAAAGAATCTTCGATACTCTACAAGCTCATCTCATACATGTAAGATTAAAACTAGAAATATGAACTAAATAATAAATATACAGAAGTATTAAAGATCACGCTCATTCTCACTTCTCTGTGTTTTATTGTCTAATTTTTAATATAATCAGACAACATATAGAATAAAGAACATGCAAACTACAACTTTGCCTTACGTTACGATGATTGGTGCTGATATGTTCCGATTCCGAGACCCAAATATTATAGTAGTAGTAGTTTAGACTTGGTTGGCTAATGTAAATCTTGTGTCTTGGAATTATATTATAGTAGTCTAGACTTGGTTTGCTAATGAAAATTGTGCTAAAATAATAAAGATGAAGTTTCTCTTCCGACATGCCTGCTTGAATGCTTTGATTCAGATGTTCCAAAGCATGAGGTGCACCTTTCCATGCACCAAGGAAAACCACCCATAAGGACCTTATGATAGAGATCAAATAGATGAGATTAAAACCACCAAAAAATTACTAAGAGTGGTATTGCAACTAACTACTTTCCTAAAATTTAGAAAATGAAGGAGCGTTTGAAATTTAAAAAATATACTTTTCAAAAATATGTATCGTGCTCAAATAAAATTTCCAAAAATGATAGAGTTAATTTGAATTAGTAATTTATTATATTCCATATTTGGAATATGATCTTATGGTATACACCCGACCTAAAGGTTACCGAAAAAGACTATATCCAAAAGAACAAATGCGATTAAAATTGGAAGGTCGTTCCGGTTAGTTTAAATTACTAAGATTTACAAAATAAAGTAGTACAATATAAATCTATGGTAAAGGATTACAAAAAATCTGCATTCTTACTTGTAATTCACGACACATATATTACAAATTTTTACAGTTAAATAGAAAATAAGTTATTACGAAAAATGGGGAAAGTAACACAATATCTAAATATTTTTTTAAAATGATGTTGTTGTACATAATTAGAGGAAATCTTTTTATATATGTACAAGAAAAGTAATGATAAAAATTGTATTTAATTTTACATTTTTAGTACTTATTATACAAAAAATATTTTTAACATAGGACTATTATTCGAAAGAAGATATGTCGTGCACTTAACATGCCATTCAAATTAAAATAAAGTTACTTGAATTTAAAAAAAAATATTCATATGATACAAAACTATTATGGAGTATTACAAAACATCGACGTTAGTGCACAAAAATAATGATAAATATTTTACAAATCGTTACATCTAATTATAAATTAAGTTAGATGAATAATAAAAATGCTTAAATTAACACAATCTCTAAAAAAAGTATTTATAGATGTATAACAAAAAAGTTAGCAGAATATTTTTTTAGTCGGTGAAGAAATCAATCTTTAATAAATGCATTTAATTTTGCATTTTAATGAATATTATACATATAAGATTTTAGACTTGCAAATTTAATATTGAAAATGAAATACTTTTAAAAGATTTGATATATTTATGTATATATTTTACATTTTATCACTATAATATACAAACATGAATTAAAGATTACAAAATTGATATCATAATTGAAAGAAAAATCAAAGCTAACATATACTAGCATATGTAACTTACAACATGAATATAGAATAACAAAAAAATATTTTATCATAAATTTTTCGAATTTAATTACATATTTAAGTAAATTTATTCAAAAATATATAAAAATAACATTGCAAATAGAATGATACATTACATAGTTATATGATGAGAATGACATTATAAAAATAACATTGATGAAAGCGATCTATATTATATGAAGAGAATGACAAAAATAAATAAAATATACTACTAGAAAACTTCATGAAGGTTAAAAAGGAATTTGTCTGCTAATCTTACGAACAATATATTATAAGAAGGATCTATAATACTTTAAATTGATTTTGAAATGAAACATTGTAAGAATAATGTAACTATCGAACCTGGAGATGTGAGACTGCTACTCGCATTATCGTTTGAAGAACGAAGGAAAATTTTGAAATTTGAGATTCCGGGGATATCTATCAAGAATATGTTTCTATTTTTAGCTAATGAATGTTGATTTTAAATGCTGACGTGATAGCTATATAAATATATCGACGAAAAATACTTAAAGTATTCTAAATAAAGATTGTAACTCAGTGATCTTTGCCTGCAGTAAAAGTAGGAAGAGAAAGCTGAGCTGTGAACCCACTGCGGAGAAGGCGATTGGAATTCAAAAACTCTAGAAGGTTTATCTTCTGCGATCATCGACGAGAATCGTTTCGCTGCGATGACGATTGGGATACATTCCTAGTGGAAATATCTGAGAAATATATAACAAGGTGAGACATACATCTCGATTAAAATTTTATTAATATTGGTTACTCTTTCGCTTCCAGAAAAAATATATCGTCAACTTCGATCATGTTGAAGAATACTGTCGACATTTAAATGTAGATGATGGAGTTTTACATCATCATCTTTTTGTGTTTGTTACAAACTATTATGAAAAATAGAATTTCTGATGAAACATATCAATTTTTGATGAAGCGAGGTTTAGAAGACATGAGCTGTAGTGATTTGGACTTTGAAGAAATAAAGGGAAAGGATAAAATGATTGAAGATTTAGCAAAAAATTCTTCTGATGATGATAAACTGAATGAAGTTGCTACATCCAACAAATCACTTTCAGTTGTGATGAAAGGTACCTTGATTTAGTATAAAATTCTTCTGATGATGATAAACTGAATGAAGTTGCTGCATCCAACAAATCACTTTCAGTTGTGATGATGATAAACTTATTTTTTTGATGTCTTTTAAAAAGGATATTCTCTTAATTAATTGAAAAATGCAGTAAAGGGTAGAAGCCCAAGAACTAAGTCACAAGTGACAGTTGAGGCTACAGATGAATTCCTGACTGAGAACTATGGGAGTGAGTTAGATGATATCTATAATTTTTTTCGAATTTTTTAATATTGATTGTTTGTTACTTTTTGTGTTTTTTATATAAATTATATTCAACACAAGCTCTTAAAATTTTAAAGGCAAAGGTACATCCAACATAGATGCTTTATAGAGCATTTTGTGCAATTCATAGATGCCCATAGGCCAACACCGAAGCAACAATTACTTATTGACAAGACGACATTTTCCAAGTTAATTAACATTGGAAAGGTGGATATACAGAGGAGAAATCTGCAGTGGATCGTGGAACAGTATCAAGGAGGTCGAGAATTTAGAATTGGAAACAGAGTTTTGAGCTTCAGTGAGGAGGACATAGGAGCAATATTGGGAATACCAAGCACAGGTTTTGCGGTATCTGTAAGAGGGCGACACCTCCAATGGAAGAGCTTCATTTCAGAAGAAATATTTGAATCTGTGATGGTTTTCAATAGAAAGAAATTAGTCAGCATTTTAATGGATTTCTACGAAAGAGACGATGATGACTTAGTAGCTGTGTATGTGACATGCTTAATATTGCTCATATTTCAACATTCTTGTTCCCAGATTGTGGATAGTCTTTTCCTATAGATCTACTACATTATGTTGAGTCTTTGGAGGATACAAAGTATTTTAATTGGTCAGATGCTATTGCAAAAACGATATTGTTTAACATGGAAGACGTCTTGAATAGAATACATCAAAGGAGACATGGATCGTCAAGAACGATGCTTGGCTATCTTACAGGATGTGTAGCATGTCTATACGTAAGCAAACACTTTATTATTTAGTTATCTATAAAAAAAGGTTACTAATTAATACTAATTTTTTATTTATAATAGGTTTGGATGTTGGAATACTGCTGCAAGGATCTTATAATAAGTAGAGATCTACGTCCAAGGGATAAGGAAATGGGTAGGGTCTATAAAAGGATTGTCAAGGCGTCTTGCATCACTCGCAAATGAACAGGTATGTATAATTTATAAAATGCAAACTTTTATACATAAAATTAATACTAATTAATTTTGAAATTGTTTCATAATCGTTGCAAATGGAACAATATATAATTTATAATGATGATTGAAATGCTGACAGATAGTAGGATGACTACAGCCACAGAAAAATGAGATATTTAAAATCGGAGCCGACAAATATGTTTTTCCATATGAACGTTTCATTCTAAACGGTTTCGCAGTTAGAAAGACACAAATAAACATCCGTGCACGAATTTAAGTACCTGAAGATGGGCCTGTTAGACGAGGGAGATACAAGAGGGGTGCATTTCAGAATATTAAATTTGAAAATTCAGAAACAAATATTCGTGATAATAAAGGAAATAAAAAATAGTGCATGTGTGAAAAATTCTCCAAAGAAATAGACAAATTAAAACAAAAGTTGGAAGAGATGCATGAAAAAAAAACAAGAAATGGATGCCAGGATACCATCTTATGAATTTCTGACGAAAAGCTTAGAAAGGGAGAATGAGGATCTGAAATGCAAACTGCTTAAAGAAAATACCGATGAAGAGAAGAAAGAAAGCAATGAAGAAATGAGAATGGTAGGAGAAAAAATGACATTGATGTTAATGAGCAAAATAATTTAGATGTGGAGGAAAACAATGTTGAAACTGTTGACAAGGTTGAGACGGAAAAAGAAGGTGCATGTAAAATCACTGAAAAAATTTTATTCCATGTTTTGATCTTGGAATTGAAGAGCATGAATCAATTGTTACCGAGAAAAATGTGTGCACACCAAGGGAAAAAAAGAAAGGACAGATCTGCCGTGAATCCTAGCTCTTTGACAAGACGAGTGAAAGAGAGAAAATGAAGCTAAATGAGATGCAAAGGAGAGAGAAGTAATTATTGCCAATGAAACTGACTATGAGGTATGTATTTGAATTAGTTTTGTTAATAAAGAATAAATGATACACGTTGATTTATATATATATATGACAATTTATACAGTTATTGTTATTTTATGGGAATTGGACTTCTAAAAATAAATTTCAGTATCTCTGCGATCCTGCAACTGATTCATCGGGTATGAATACATAAACGAGAATCAAAAGTCATTGATTTAAGATTTTCTAAGAGACCCCGCTGAGAAGTAAGTAAACATCTACGTTAGAGAACATGTTTTATAGAAATATGTAATAACAGAACAATATTATCTTGATCAAAACTGCAGGTTAATGCAACATACTTTACCCCCTTGGTATTTTTGCAAAAGAAAAGAGATCCATCATTTTTTATATAAAAAAAATGATAGAAGACAATGTAATTTTTACCTTTACATCAAATGTTTAAATATATCGAATTTTTAAACCATTGATGTTATGATTGCTTCAATTACAGTTTTGGAAATGTTCATGGATGTACTAAGACACAGATATTGCAGCGGTGACACAATTCCATTCCTATTCACACCTATTTACAAGATGATTAGAAAAAAAATATCACATAAGATTTTCTGTAGATATCATATAACTAACGTCTTCTAGATGCGGTAATATTTTATAAATATCGTTGATCGAGCTACGAAAGGAGAGATGAATCGATTGGACAACCTTTTTGAAATATAGATGAAAGGCTCGTGGGATTGGCAAAGGTTTTCATAGTGATTCATATGATAAATCACTGGCATCTTTTGGTTACAGACTTCAACGCAAGGAAATTTTATGCATACAATTCAATGAGAGGATCGACACTTCACAAGAAAGATGCGCAAAAATGGGTAGGTGTCATTAAACTATATAGTTATTGTGTACATTTTATAATTATAAATAATTTTAACGAGTTATATTTTATTTTAGCATGGTTGGATGTGAGAATACTTCGGGATGAATTTGGTGGACGAAACAATGAATGACTGGGAGATAATATATGTTATTGACAGCCGCAACAACCTCCTCATAGTTTGGATTACAGTGTTTACGTGATGAAGACATTGGAGTACTTGTTTGAAAGAAGAGCTTTGGATTTCAACTACGAAGACAACCGAGGTTTAGGGCAGAGATAGCATGTACTCTGTTAACATGTGGACACGTGGATAATACAACTGAAAAGTAATTTAAGGGTAGTAGATGTTCCTTTTTATTTTTTATTAAAAAACTTTGAAACATTTTGTAGGAGATGAAGTGTATTATTGTTTGGTTTTTGAAACATTATTTAGTAGATTGTAATTAGAAACAACTCCTAGAACAATGCCTTTTGTTACTTAGTTTATGTTATTTAATTTTCATATTTCATACATGTTATGAATTTTTGTAAGATTTTTTGGTTGCATAATATTGTGATACATCCTGAATTAATTCAATATGCGGATGTCATGATAGTCACTTGTAAAATTAGCATAATTTGAATGAGGTAAGTGTTGGAAAATACTATAGTTTTCACTATAGAATTTACATCGGTAAATGAACATGTTGTCATAATAGAAATTTTATAACTATTAGAACAATAGCGAAGAGGAATCTGCTAGATACGTCATTTGTGTAGTAACAATATTGGTATTATATGCTGATTTTTTCAATGATGGAAATACTATGAAAATTTCTATATGAGAAAGCGATCATTGCTGCTTCTTTAGATTAACATTATTGAGTATTAAGTAGTTAGCAGAAGCTGCGACCGCAGTGCCTATTATAACTTAATAATGGTTAAGGAATTTTGATATTTGTTACATGAAATGAGTTTTAATAAAAATGCATGTTTGTTACATATTGTTCTGGGTTAATTTACGATATTCTCCAAAATATATAATGATTAAAAACAACAACATTGTGTAATAAGATTAAATGATGATAACACATCAAATATAAACAAATATCGATATTTTATGATGTTGTAAAACATGATATTCCGTTTATTTTACATTTAATGTAAAATACTGCACAAGTTTTTAATTTAACACTATTAATTTCATCGATATTGAATTCAATTTAATACTATTAATTTCATCGATATTGATTTCAATGGACACACACACAATACAAAGAGGATGACAACACAATATTAGCATCCAACGATCAAAAATGAAATAAGACAAACTAAAACATATAATAAATATACATTATTTGAGTAATATCAGAAAATACAATCAAGACAATAGTATTCAAGACCCTAGTTTTACAATAAATAAAGGTGAAAATTGGGTGAAAGCATCAGACGAGATTTAGAAAAGACTGCAACTATGTGATAATCCATAGCAAATAAGGAATGCCTGCAAAAAAATATATGATAAATAAGTATAATTAAAAAAATTATTGTATTGATTGTATATAAATATTGTAAAAAATTATAAATAATTAATATAAATTCAATTACCTAAGTATCATAACAGAGAATTTAACCACATACTTCTATTATCAATCTGAAACAGAATGCCCTTAATCATCACTACAGTATAAAATAAGAGTGTTATCAAATGTCTAAATAACTTTAAAATGAATTATAATGTTGAAAACTCAATACTAGTCTAATGTTGATGGAATTTTGTTTGAGGGACAGTTCTTAGAATCATGACCAACATTGAACTTCATACATGCTTTGCATTGTCTGCCTCTATTTGTTCTTGCTTCGTGTTGAGATATTCGACTGCCAGAGCCTTTAGATCTTCCTCCCCTTCCACTTCCTTTTGTCTTAACAGTAAGCGGAACAAGTGCATGGTTATTAGTATCATGCGATTCCAACTGAGATTGATTGTGCAATACATTTGATAATTTTTTTTGTTTGCATTTAACCTTTGAACTTCTTCTAGTAATTTCACAAGCTTCGCTTTGACAAGGAAAAAATTGCCGTCATAGTCTAATCTGCATTCAGCCACAATCTGAGAGCATATATTGTTTAGCTTCTCAAACCTTTCATGTTGTGGATTTTGGTTATAAATTGGATAATTACCAGAACTCTTTATGTTCCGGGTCCATCGAGGAAGAATGAAAGAGCTTGGAAGAAATACATCACCTCTGAACTTGATAACAACAAGTATGTGCCTGCAAGATATTCCTTGAAATTGCATTTATTTGCATTCACAATAAAGATGATCAGACCGTTGACATTGAGATACCAATCTCTCTTACATTCTTATCAATGGAAGAAACATTATAACATGATAATCCATCTTTAATTTCAGAAACGTGAACATTCAACATCATTAACTCCTTCCTGAAACTTGTAAAAAAATCCTTTGTATAAACATCAATCACTTATTCTTCCAAAGTCCATTTGGTACTTAACATAGGCCTTCTAGTCTTTGTATCATGGTCCATATCATTCTCATGTTCTCTTAATTTTTGAATGGTTGTTTGGAATCTGGAAACAAACACTAAAAGAGTATTCTATTTAGTAATAGAATTTTGTAAAAATGAATTCATACTTTCACTCTTTGAGTGCTACGCATCCCAGCAAAGAATGTATCGTTAGTGTATACATCTATCCATTTATGTCTTATCTCATACTTCTCTGACAACTATTTATTTTAAGCAATCCAAACTCAAAAATGGCTGATGACCAATCAAATTCAAAATGATCAATAGAATCACTTCATCAAACAAGCTTGCTGAATGTTTTAAGAGCCTTGACAAATTCCTTTATTTTGCCTAATTTAAGTTTCAATTTTGGAATAATGTGCCAGGTGCAGAACTTGTGGACAGTGTTAGGAAATGAATGACGGATTGCAGCACATATTGCAAGATCTTCATCTGTAATTATATAAATGGGGTGCTTTCCAACAACTACAAGAAATTGCTCAAATAACAAGTAAAACTTTTTGTTGTTTGACGACACGAGGACCCGAGCAACTAAGGCAATCAGGTAACTGAGACGGTCGTTGCGACCTCAATCACTCGGATGTGTATATCAAGAAAAATATCAGACCACTAAATAAATCAAAAATCAATCAGGCACGAATAAAGCGGTCCTGCTATATGTTTAACCTGGTATAGCACCCAGGGTCGAACTCAAGGAGCACGGATTGGCCGAAGGCCTACGAAGTAGTAAAAATAAACAAAATTAAGGACAAAATATTTTTTTAGTGGTTTTTAATTATTTTTATATTTTTTTGGATTTTTAAAATATAAAGAAAATAAGAAAAACAAAAACAAGCACACTTCGACAATTTATTTAATGCAACAAAAATCAAGCAAAAATTCAAACAAAAATATTTTTACGTATTTTATAATTTTTTTATGTTTTTGGAGAATTTTTGAGATTTTTCTGATATTTATTTTAATTTCTAAAAATCAAACAGTAACAAAACTAAGTGGTACTGTCCAGCCAAGCCTAAAGTCCCTAGATAAAATATCTAAGGGCCTCAAAAAGGCCTGGAGGTAATTTTCCTAGAAAACCGATGAAATGAGGAAAATTTAGGTACCAGATTTATTGTTTTTGGATTTTTAATGTAATTATTAGAATTTTTATGGGTTTTTTGGGGTTTTTAAGTTTTTAAGGTTTTTAATCAGTGAAAAATAGCCAAAATTGGCTAGAAAATCAAGGAACACAAAACAAACAGTACCGAATTTTTATAGAATTTTTAGGGAAGTTTTTATATTTTTTTGGGATTTTTAAAACTAGACAGTAGCTAAAATGATAGTTTTTGAATTTTTGAAAATAACAAACGAAATCAAAAATGTCCTAAAAAATTCACAAAAATCCTACACCATGGCAGGAGCCATGTGTCAAATTTTCATCGAATTTGGAGGTGATTTGATATTTTATTCAAAAATCACAAGAGGGTATTGTGCACAAGGACTGAAATGCAAATACCCTAAGTTCTGGGGGTCCCGGTGCAAAATACCCAGCAAAACACGCGCGAGGCGCGTGCCTGAGGCACTCAGGGACCTATATGTAATAAAAATAAGGTCCGGGGACCTATTGGTAACACGTACCAAAAGTCCGAGGGCCTTAGTTGCAATTTACCCACAAATAAACGCACATGCGGAATAAAACCATTCACAGGGGTATAAATGCAAATACTAAAAGATTTCTTTCATTTCAGAACAATCAGAACTACAAGGGCATATATTGCAAATAACCCAAAAATACACGTGACGAAGCACGTGGCTCACACAGGCAGGGGTATATAAGCAAATACTCTAAAGTGCAGGGTCCATTGTGCAAATAAACCTAAAACTAAATAACGTGCTTAAATATTTACAGGACTCAAATGAAATAAAACTAAGATAAGGGCCTAAGGGTAATTTACCCTTTATTAACCGGAGCTGACGGATGGCCGCCACGTGGCGATCGGACGGTCAGGAAGGGGGGCGGCTCTGACGCTGCTGCTGCTCTGGTCAATCCAACGGTCCAGGCCAGGACACGTGTGGATCTAACGGCCTGGATCTAGCGCCTCAGATCTGACGTCAAAGGGAGCTCCAGCCACCAACGGTCAGGATGGCACCTGGAGCGGGAGGCTAATCCGACGGCTCTCGAGGGTGCTGGATGAACTGATGGCCGGCGAACTTCGCCGGCCTTGTGAAGACACCTCCGGCCTCCTCTGCTGCGCCTGAAGATCGGAGGAGCTCCGGCATGAAGATGCGTAGCTGCTGACGTCCTCCGATGCCCCAGCCGAGCTCGGCAGAGCTCCGACGAGGGTGGCGGAGGTGAAGCTCCTGGGCTGATGTCGAGAGGCCTCAGATGGCCTCCGCTGGTCCTGCAATACGGCTCAAAAGCTTCGCGGGTCGAGGGCAAAGTGCCTCGACCCAGTTAGGCGACGTGGGGGTGGTCGGTGCGTCGGTGCGGGCGAACCCCGGCGATGCGACGGTGAAGGGGTTCGAGCCCCAGCTCCTGTGCGAGCTGGTTGAACGGAGGGGCGGAGAAGGTGCGCGTGGGAAGGGCGAACGTGATGGTCGGGTCCGATGGTCGGGAGGTGGTCGGAACCGGGGTGAATCGACGAAAAAGTACGACGGCAAAGATTGGGGGGAAAGCTGAAATCAAAGGAAAGGGTGGAGCTAAGGGGGTACCTGGATGGATGAATAGACTGTGCTGGAGCTGGGGGTGCTCTCGGTCGTAGCCTCGAGGGACGTCTGGGCCCGAGGCTCGGAGCTCGCACCAGTGGCGGAGCTACGGCAGAGCTATTCGACGGATCAGTGGTATCCGGCCCCTCTCCTCGCTGCGACAGCACCTGGAGCGAGCTGTCACTCACGCTCGAGCACTGGAGGTCACGGGGGATGGAGCGAATGAGCCAAAGATGCGTGAAATGGGTGGCGGAGCTCGCTTAAGTAGGTTGGAGGGATCCGAGAAGAAAGGCTTGGGTAGGGTCATGGTGGCGCGCGGATCCCGAGGTCGATGCCCGGCGAGGGTGTCGGATGTGGGAGGTGTAAAACGGAGCCGGGGTTTAGGGAAATGGGTATCGGGTCGAGCGGGCGAAATTAGGAGAAGACGGGTCGGGCGCTCGAGTCCGTGAGAAGTGGTCCTGGGGGGGCCAGTTGACCGGGCGGTCAACATCCCCAGGACCAATGGGGTCAGGCCACGTGGCAGGAATTTAGAGCTCAAAATTAAGGTAGTTATGGCCCGATTTTGTAAAAACGCAAAACACAAACTATTTTATTTTATTTTTTTCTATTTTTTGGTGATTTTAAATTAATTTTTGGAAATAAAAATAAGGTATTTACAATATATAGCTATATATAGGTATATATACAATATGTAGGCTTTTGATTTTTGATTTTTATTTATTATTTTTGTACAATTTTATTCCTATTTTATATTTTATTTATTTATAGTATAAAATAAGGAATAAAAGGGGGTTTTTATTTTATTTTTATTATTTATATACATAGGTAAAATAAATAGTTATGTACAACTATATACATGGTATATGTACAATATATTTTTGTAATTTTAATTTTGTTATTTTTATTTGATTTTTGTTTTGATTCTTTTTATTTTATTTATTTACAATATATAGCCTAGAATATTTACAAAAGTTTGGAAAATAACTTCATTTATTTACAAGGTTAAATAAATATAGAAGCATGGTCTATGTACATGATGAAAGGGTATTTTTAATTTTTAATTTTTAACTTTTTATTTTGTTTTTATCTTTCATAAATATATACAAGTATTTATAAGCATATTTTTGGGTGAGGAAAACATTTTTATTTTATTTACATAAATATATACAAATGAGCCCCTATCTCCCTCTACTTGGCTTTTATGCGGTCAGGCCCATGCTGAGCCCTCCTTTGGGTTAGGTTGCTCAATATTTATTCTAAATATTTCCCTCTTTTTCTTTTTAATCTTTATTCTTTTATTTTTGCACAAAAATATGCTAATTATAGGTTTTTACACAATGCATGCTTTTGCTAATTATTCCTATTTACACCTATCTACATGCATTTGCAATGGTTTTTGTAGCTAAAATATAAGAATAAAGAGTGATGAATGGGTATTCATCACCCCCCTATACTTAACTTTACTAGTCCCTTAGCAAACACTTATTTGAAAAAGAAGTGAAAAAGAAAGAAAAAGAAAATAAAAAGAGAATGTACATGGATCAAGGTTGATTATTAAACTTGCCTTCATTAAATTGGGGTATGGAGCTCGATCAGATCTTTGGATTATTAATGTGTCAGAACCTTATTTAGACTTAAGCTTAAAACCTAACAGCCTCTAAGTTCCACCAATCTATAATCAAGACTCCTCAATGCTCCAGATCAGAACAAGTCATCAATCACAAAGCCTGAAGACCATGAATCTTTTCTCTTCCTGTGAATGTGAAGTCTAAGCTCTCCACCTCAGAAATGGCAACTTGACAACCCTCCCCAACAAGGTAACTCTATGACCTCAATCTGGCCACTCTTTCCTCGAGGAGCGGGGTATTCCCTTCTAAGTTCAAGTACAACCGGCTCAAGAAGAGGGGGAAGAAGAGAATGGGTCAAGGCCAGTGTAGCCAAGTACCCTTGGGAGCTTGACCAGTGTAGCCAAGTCTCCCTGCTGCAAGCTACAACAGGTGGATCATGAAACCAAGCTTTGCTTATTGCACTTATATACATACTCCGGTGGGATTATCATTTTCTCTCAGACCCACCACTTTTTTGGAGTTCTTTTCTTTTTGCACATTTTTTTTCAAGTGCATATGTACAACATATACATGTGCAGCATATATACAAGGAGTTTTTCCTCTTGAGCCAGTAGACTATCCCTCTTTTGAAGCTTTATTGCAACCCACAACTCCCGTCGTTAGACCTCATGGCAACCAGACCAAGTTGAGACGCACTTCCTTCACTATAAGAAGAAGAGAGGTTCCGCCTAGAAGTACTACCCTCATATGCTACCCCAAGTCAAGGAAGACTGCCTCCTCACCACCTCATCCGTAGAGAGCTCGGTGCATAGTGCGGGTGTCCAAGTAAAGCCATAATCTATATGAGTCATGTGTTGTTGTTAAGTGCTCTACTTAGGCTCATTGAGATGACATGTGATCATAGCCTAGTGGACTCAAAGAATTAAGTCACCATGGACCTGAAAAGCCTTAAACCTAAGTCCTATAAGGTTCCTCTTAGAAGTTAGGTGGATTAAGATATTAATCAAGCTCCATTTCTCAATTTGATTCCAGGCTAGTTTAAATGTCAACTATCATCCAGAAAAACTATATACATATGTACAGGAAGATGCTTATTTACACAAATTTTACAATCATGCAAACTTTTTGAAAAATGTTTTGAAATCATGAATGAGGATGATGCATGAAGTGCAAGTTTTGCAACAAGATATTTACACACATTTACACAAGATTTTTGCAAACTTTTGATTTTCAAAACATTTTGGAAAAATTTTGTACTATATACATAATTTTGATAAGAAAATATTTACACAAGCTTTACACAAAAGATTTTTGAAATCATTTTTACAAAAATAATTTGTACACTAGCTATGTATGTGCAAATAAAAGAAGATTATGTACATGAAAATTTTTAATTTTTGTGGTTTTTAGCCATTTTTTTTATAAACACACTCACACAAAGTACGAGTTATGGCTAAAGTATATATGAAATATATACACACCCCCCTATACTTAGCTCGAACGATGTCCCCAGAGTTAAGAGCGATGAAGAAGACATAACTCGTGCTAGGTATTGGGAAGTGAAAAGGAAAGCTATACAAAAAGAAGAATGAAAAGTCAAGAGGGACTCGGGTCTCCCCCCTATACTTAGGATCAAGTAATCCTAAGTATAGCAGGCTGTATACTAAGGGAAAACCTGAGTGCAGAATGTACAGGGTCTACCCCCCCTATACTTAGGGTGAAATATCCCTAAGTATAGGCAACAAAAACAGGGGTAAACAGAAACAAAAGAAATACCCGCAAGGTCTCACATCCCCCCTATACTTAGGGTAAAGTGCACCCTAAGTATAGCATAATCACAAGATGGAGAAAGGGATGTGGGACTAAAGAATGTGGTGATATGGACATCTGGATCTATACAAGGCGGAAGAGCAGTGAAACTCAGGCGTGAGATGCATTAGATGTGAGTCAAAGACCACATCTCACGCAAAATGAATAGGGGCAAGATCAACGACCCGCGGCTCATGATCTAGAAATGGCTTGAGCCGCTGGCCGTTTACTCGAAAGGTACTCTCAGAAGACAACTCGGATATATCTATGCTACCGTTGCCGTGTACCTTTTCTAACCAGATAAGGTCCTTTCCATTTGCTCTGTAGCTTCCCTAAAAATAGGCGTAGCCTCGCATCAAACAACCATACTCTCTGTCCAATCTCAAAATGCTTGTGGCTGATATGAGAGTCATGCCACTCCTTGACTTTCTCCCTATAATGTAGGCTGCTTGAGAAAGCTGCATCTCTAAGCTCCTCCAGGGCAGCTAGCTCTGCCCTCCTCTGGTCTCCCATACCATCTGGATCCATCAAAATATCTGTAACTGCCCAAAGTGACTTGTGCCTCAGCTCAACAGGTAAATGGCATTGCTTGCCATACACGAGGCGAAAGGGAGATGTGCCCAAAGGTGTCTTGAAAGACGTCCTATATGCCCACAAGACCGAGTCCAAAAGCTGTGACCAATCTTTTCGGTCAGGGCGGACGACTTTCTGCAGAATAGTCTTGATCTCCCTATTCGACACTTCGGCTAGACCATTCGTCTGTGGATGGTAAGGTGTAGCAACACGATGGTCTATGCCGAACTCGCTAGCAAGTGCCTTCACCTGGTCGTTGATGAAGTGAGATCCCCCATCAGAAATCAGAACTCGTGGAACCCCGAACCGCGTGATGATGTGCTTCCTCAAAAATCTGCAAACGGTCCTCGCATCAGTGGCTCGGGCGGGGATAGCCTCCACCCAACGACTCACATAATCTACGGCCAACAGAATGTACTCAAATCCCTGACTCTTAGGGAATGGACCCATGAAATCGATGCCCCATGCGTCATAAACCTCACAGAAGTGAATGGGCTGCATCGGCATCATATCACGCTGTCCACAAGTGCCCATCCTCTGACAGTCAGTACACCTCTTCATGAACTCATCTGAGTCCTTGAAGAGGGTAGGCCACCACAAGCCGGATTGGAGCACTTTCTGTGTCGTTCTCCTCCCAGAATGATGTCCTCCTGCCTCAAGCTTGTGGCAGTAAGTGAGGACGCTATGGTGTTCCTCCTGAGGAATACACCGACGCCAGACGCTATCCCCTCCTTCGTGGTAAAGGATGGGATCCTCCCAATGGTAGGACTTGGCCTTCGCAAGGAAGGTCTCAAGTCTCTGCCTGGGCCAATCTTGTGGGACTTTCCCAACAACGAGAAAGTTCACAATATCGGCGTACCATGGGAGTGAGGCGATAGCAAGGATCGCCTCATCTGGGAAGGTATCTCTAATAGGGTCAATCTGCTCAGAATCCTCAGGCTGCTCTAGTCGGGAGAGATGATCCGCCGCCACATTCTTGACTCCAGGCTTATCCTTGATCTCAATGTCGAACTCCTGGAGTAGAAGGATCCATCTAGTCAGTCTGGCCTTGGCATCCTTCTTTGCCATGAGGTACCTGATGGCGGTGTGATCTGTAAACAAAGTCACTCTAGATCCAATGATATACGATCTGAACTTATCTAGGGCAAACACTACGGCTAGCATCTCCTTCTCTGTGACCGTGTAATTCCGCTGGGCGGAATCCAATGTGCGGCTAGCATAGTGTATGGCAAATGGAACTCCATCCCTCCTCTGTCCCAGCACTGCCCCTACGGCAAAATCGGAGGCGTCCGTCATGATCTCGAATGGGAGAGACCATTCAGGCGGCTGGAGGACAGGAGCCTCTATGACACACTGCTGGAGAGTCGCGAACGACGAAAGACACTTGTCATCGACAAGGAACTCGGTGTCTTTCGTCAAAAGGTCAGTCAACGGTCAGGCAATCCTGCTGAAATCATGAATAAATCTCCTATAAAATCCAACGTGCCCCAGGAATGACCGTAGCTGCCTCAGATTGGACGGCGGTGTGAGTTTCCTAATGACATCAACCTTGGCCGGATCAACCTCCATGCTCCTGTTGGAGATGATGTGGCCAAGCACCGTCCCTTGAGTCACCATGAAGTGACTCTTCTCCCATGATAGAACCAAATGATACTCAATACATCGTTGGAGTACTCGGTCTAGGCAGTCAAGACAGGAGTCGAATCCGTCGCCGTAGACCGAGAAATCATCCATGAAGACCTCCAAACACTCCCCTACCATGTCCGAGAAGATCGACAACATGCACCTCTGAAAAGTCGCAGGGGCGTTGCATAGCCCAAATGGCATGCGTCGAAAAGCATATGTGCCGAAGGGACAGGTAAAGGTGGTCTTCTCCTGATCCTCAGGAGCGATGGCCACTTGGTTGTAGCCCGAGTACCCATCTAGGAAGCAATAATGGCTCTTCCCTGCCAGTCTCTCAATGATCTGGTCAATAAAAGGCAGGGGGAAATGGTCCTTCTTGGTGGCTTGGTTGAGTCTCCTGTAGTCAACACAAACCCTCCAAGAGGTGGGTACTCGTGTAGCAATCTCCTCTCCCGACTCACTGATCACAGTCGTGATGCCCGTCTTCTTAGGCACCACATGCAAGGGGCTGACCCACTTGGAGTCGGAAATGGGATAAATAAAATCTGCACTCCACCATTTTGATATTTCCTTCATCACGACCTCTCTCAGGTTGGGGTTCAGACGCCGCTGGAACTCACGCGACGGCTTCACCCCCTCCTTGAGATAGATATGGTGGGAGCACACTGATGGGCTAATCCCATGGAGATCTGCTACGCTCCATCCGATCGCCTTGTGGTTCTTTTCAAGAACCCCCATCAAACGGGATTCTTGCTCTCCAGTCAACTCGGCGGAGATGATGACTGGGTACATCTCTGGCTCGCCCGCAAGGAATCGATACTTCAGCGAAGTAGGGAGCGGCTTCAGCTCTGGAATGCTCGGTGCGGGCAAATCTGGCTGTGGAAGAAACTGAGTGAAAGCGGCTAAATCTGCCAAATCTGCCTGGGAGAGTGAAAGCGTACTCTCGCAAACTGGATCGGGAGAAGGCTGCTCAACTGCACTGTCTCTGCTCGGCTCTGCATCTACCTCCTCCTCATCTGTAGGCTCAGGTGGAATCAGGTCTGGCATCTGATCATCACAATCGACCCAATCAGACTCTGAATCCGAGGGATCTGTATCAACCGCGGTGGCATCAGTACCACCGGAAAATAAGGTGGCCTCAGCACGACCATCACTGCAAATCGTGTCGCGATCAAGGACCGGCTCTGCTGCCTCAATGGTATCCTGAACCAGGGCTGTGCTCTCCAGACTCTCCTCTGCTATCATCTCGGCATCAGCTGTATCTGAATATGAGAGGATGGTCTGTGCTATCGGATCTGCCCAAGCTGCCTCATCGTCTGTGATCACAAAATCACAGTCCTGGTGGATGTCTGGCTCTGCGTCTGTCAGTGGCTCTGAATCTGTACTCGCATCTGAGCAGGCTCTCTCTCTAGCTCTGTAGTCCTCGACCGTCTCTATTTGTATACTCTCGCCCTCGACGCGAAAGTATACCTTCCCGCTATCATGATCAGTCACCGCCTTGGCTGTGGCTAAGAACGGACGACCAAGGATGATGGGGGTATCGATCACTGACTCAGGGATCTCCATGTCCAACACTACGAAGTCCATGGGGAATTTCAGGCCCTGAATCGTGACGATAACGTCTCGTAATAACCCCCTCGGCCTCTTGACAGATCGATCAACGAACTGAAGGACTGTCCTGTTCTGTCGAAGAGTGCCCAACTCGAAGCGGTCGAGAAGGGCTGCCGGAAGAAGGTTGATCGACGATCCGCTATCTAGAAGAGTACGGTCGAACCCCTGCTCACTGATCTGGCATCTGACATACGGGGCCCCTGAATCTGGCCTCTTGGCTGGCAGACGGTTCTGGATCGCAAAACACGTGGCTTTGGTCAGCACATGTATCTCTGAAGTGTGGTTCTTCCTCCTTCTCCTGACTATAGTCCTCTCTCTCAAAGATCGCTGGAGAAGGGGGATGTGCTGCAAAGCCTCCTGGAGGGTCAGTTGGATGTGGAATCGATCGATCATGCTCTGGCTGAACTCCTCAAGCTCTCTCTTTTTTGGATCTTTTTCTTTTTTCTTCCCCTTCCCCATCTGAAGGGCTCTAGGGAAGGGGATCACAGGGTCCTTCGCAGATGAAGGACTAGGAAAAGGCCTAGACGGTTCGATGACTGGATCCACACATACATCATGCACCACAGTGGGACCAGAGGAAACTAAACCTTTTCCTTTATTCAAACCAAAGTTCTGAGATACATGAACTGAAGGAAAGACAACATCTCTATCACGACAAACACTGGTGGCCTCAGTACCACCGTGGGCTGGCTCTGCTGCTGCTGCTGGTAGACGTCTCGCGGCATCAGTACCGCGGGCTGGCTCAGCTGAACTGGTGGCGTCAGTACCACCTCCCCGATCTGGTGAAGCGGCGGCCTCAGTACCGCCGGTGGGACCAGCATCCTTGGTGGCCTCAGTGCCACCGTCATCATCAGGAGCGGCCTCAGTACCGCTCTCCTCCTCCTCATGTGGCGCCTCTGAAATATCCCCGTGGTGAAGCTCAGATGAGGCGCCGCCGCCTGCTGGGGTCCTACCGCTCCTAAGTGTGACAAAATCAGCATCAAATAGATCCGAAGATGTATCAACAAATGGGTCACTAGGAGTGGCAGACTCAGTGTGTAATACCTGCTCAGATTTCCTCTTGAGGTTATTCGGATTCGGCTCAATCTGGGCTGGAATGGCGGCCTTCCCTCTCACCAAGTCCCGCATCTCCTGGCGGAACTCGTCCATCTCCCGTCTGAATGTTGCCTGCTGGTCCGTGAGGAGGCGGGCGATGTCATCCAAAGCGGGGCTCTCGTGGGAGCCCGACGGGTAGCCTCTCTGGGGGTGAGGCTGCTGGAAATGCTGCTGGTGGTAAGAGGGGTATGAGGAAGGGTGCTGCTGCTGAACTGGGTGAGCCTGCTGCTCACGTCTCCACGACTGTCCCTGCTGCTGATAGGGATGAGGAACGAAGGATGACTGGTGCTGCTGGTAGGCTGGGGGCTGCTGCTGCGGCTGCTGGTGATCTCTCTGCTGGGAGTACTGCCCTCCCTGTCCTGACGGCTGCTGCTGGGGTTGGGCACCACCATTCCCCCACCTGAATCCGGGATGGTCTCGTCGGATCCCAGGCTGGGGACGGTCATACCAAATCCCGTTGACATCCATCAACGGCTCGGCATCGTAGGGGGCTGGCGGGAGTACTGCCATAGGCTGATCCGGCTGGTAGACCACCATCTGCATCTCTGGAGATGGTGGGGACTGGTAGGTGGGCTGCGGCTGCTGGTACGGCTCCGCCTGTACAAGGTGAACCTGTCTAGGATGCACAGGGGTGCTGGAGCGCTGGGACGAGCTGTTGCTGCTGCCGGAGTCGCCTCGCGACTGAAGACGGGGCTGAGGAGCCGTCTGTGCCTCCTGGAGACACATGAGCTGTGTCTTCATGTCGCTCAGAACTTGTGCCATCTGTTCCATCTGAATGATGCTCTGGCACTGCTTCTTCTCTATCAGCTCCATACGGTCTAACTTCTCGCTGATGATACCCATGTCCGCAGCTGTCGACTCTGCTTGTGCTGCTGCGACTGCGGACAATGCATCGACCCGTGCTATCCGCTGGTACTGCACGGGTCCTGGCTGCTGTGGCTGGGGTCTCTGAGTATACAACCTGGTCTGAGACATCACCATATAGTTCTCATCCATCTCCTCGAAGATGGCCCAGACCTGGTCGTGGTCCTTGGCGAAATAGGACCCGCCGCAAGAAGCATTCACCAGGCCCTGAAGCTCTGGTGTCAACCCGCTAAAGAAGCTCTGCACAAGGTTCGTCTTCGTGATGTCGTGGTGCGGGCATCTGTCCAGGAGCTCTCGGAACCTCTCCCATGCCTCGTGAAACTGCTCGTTGGGGAACACGGAGAAGTTGCTGATCAGGGCCCTCGCTGCATTCGTCCGCCCGAGTGGATAGTACTTGTTCAAGTACTCGGTGCGGAGCTGCTCCCAGGTATAGACAAACCTCCCAAGATGCTTCAGCCAGGTGGCTGCTCTATCTGCTAGTGAAAACGGGAAGGCTATCATCCGGATCGTGTCCTGGTCCACGTGGCGATCGTGGACAGTGCTGCAAATCATCAGGAACTCCTGGAGGTGGAGGTGGGGCTCCTCAGTGGCGAGTCCGTGAAAACGAGGAAGCATCTGTGATGAATACCCATTCATCACTCTTTATTCTTATATTTTAGCTACAAAAACCTATGCAAATGCATGTAGATACTTGTAAATAGGAATAATTAACAAAAGCATGCATGTTTGTAAATACCTATAATTAGCATGTTTTTGTGCAAAAATAAAAGAATAAAGATGAAAAAGAAAAAGAGGGAAATATTTAGAATAAATATTGAGCAACCTAACCCAAGGGAGGGCTCAGCATGGGCCTCACCGCATAAAAGCCAAAGTAGAGGGAGATAGGGGCTCTTGTGTAAATATTTGAAAATAAATAAAATTATATTTTCCTCACCCAAAAATATGCTTGTATATATTGTGTATATATTTAGAAACTATTAAAAACAAAATAAAAATTTAAAAATCAAAAATTCAAAAATACCCCTTCACCTTGTACATAGACCATATTCCTATATTTATTCAACCTTATAAATAAATAAAATTATTTTCAAAACTTTTTGTAAGTATTCTATGTTATATTGTAAATAAAATAAATAAAAAGAATTAAAACAAAAAAATCAAATAAAAATAACAAAAATTAAAAATACAAAAATATCTTGTACATGTGCCAAGTACATAGTTGTACATAACTAATTATTTCCTCTATGTATATAAATAATAAAAACCAAATAAAAATATCCTTTTATTCCTCATTTTATTCTATAAATAAATAAAATATAAAATGAGAATAAAATTGTACAAAAATAATAATTAAAAATCAAAAATCAAAAATCAACATATTGTACATATACCTATACATAGCCCTAATATGTACATACCTTATTTTTATTTCCAAAAATTAATTAAAAATCACAAAAAAATAGAAAAAATTAAAATAAAAATATTTTATGTTTTGAGTTTTTCATAATTCGGCCTTTTCCTATTTTATTTCGAATTTTCAAATCAATTATGGCGTGGCCTCTCCTGATTGGTCCACGGGGGACGTTGACCCCCCGGTCAACTCCCCCCTGTGGACCACTTCACACGGGTCGTGACGCCCGACCCGACTTCCCCGATTTTTCGCGTCACGACCCGGCTTCCAAATCCGCAAATCTCGAGCTCCGATCATTCCCCGTGCATCCGGGAACCTCGCCCGACACCTTGCCTAGGGGTCCGTGCTCCATCGAGCCGGACCCGAGCCCTTCTTCCCGGACCTGCACCCATATAAAATCCCAGCTCCGCCGCATTCATTTGCTATCTTTGGCTATCCACCCTTCGTCCCGTGACCTCCATAGCGATCCCTGAGGTGACAGCTCGCGATTGCCCTTGTAGCAGTGAGGAGGGGGTGGCCGGACCACTGATCCGGCGACGTTGCGCCACCGTGCTCCGCCCCGTGCAGGAGCTCGAGCCTCAGGCCTTGACAACCTTCGAGGCAACGACCAGGAGCTACCTTAGCTCCAGCACAGTCTTCCACATCGCCCAGGTAACCTTCTAGCCTTCCTGTTTAGCTTAATTTTGAGTTACCCCCAAATCATAGTCCCGCCGAGTTCCGTCGATTCCGGCTATATCGCACATCTTTTCGATCATCGGAACCCACGCTCACCATCGCCATCCCTCTGCGCACATTCTTCGCCCATCCGTTCAACCCAGCTCACACAGGAGCTGGGGTTCGAGCTCCACCGTCCTCCGCTCGCCGGAGCTCGCTCACCCCGACCCACTGTTCACCTTCACGCCGCTTCATCGGGTCGAGGCACTTTGACCTCGACCCGCGAAGCTTCTGGGTTACTTTGCAGGTCACGAGGAGGCCATCTGAGGCTTCCCAACATCAGTCCAGGAGCTTCCCCGCCGCCGACCTCGCCGGAGCCCCTCCAGGGCTCAGCTGGGCCATCGGAGGCCACCACCAGCTGCGGGACTCCAGTGCGGACCTGCTCCGATCTTCAGAGGCAGCTGAGGAGGACCACAACACGCGCACGAGGCCGGCGAACCTCGCCGGCCATCTGTTCTTCGAAGGTCTTCCACCACCGTCCGATCGCCCTCCGCTCCAGTTTCCATCGTGGCCGTCCATTCATCGAGGAGCAGACACCGTTGATCATTTCGAGGGTCGATCCGGACCGTTAGCTCAGAGGAGAGAGGCACCAGCACCTGACCCGTCCGATCTTCCACGTGGCCCCCTCTGAGCCGTCGATCAGGCTCACGTGCGGACGAAGAGAAGCGCCAGCCGTTCGAGACCGTTAGATCGGCTACGTGGCGCTCATCCAGCCGTCGACGTAATAAAGGGGTAATTTACCTTAGGCCCCCTCGTAGTTTGTGCTTTACATTTCAGTCCTGTAAATATTTTATGCTTTTTATTTACGTTTGGATAATTGCACATTGGACCTCGTGCTTTTTAGTATTTGCATTTATGCCCCTGTATGTTTGAGCCACGTGCATCGTCACGTGTATACCTGGTGTATTTGCAATATTAGTCCTGTAGTTCTGGGTGTTTTGTTAATGAATGAAAACTTTTTAGGAATTGCATATCTACCCCTGTGAATGTTTTAATTGCACATGTGCGTGTATTGTAGGGTAAATTGCATCTGGGGTCCCTGGACTTTTGGTACGTGTTACCAAATAGTCCCCGGACCTTAGTTTCTTTTCAAAAAGGTCCCTGAGTGCCCCAGGCACAAGCCACGCGCGTGATTTGCTGGGAAAATTGCACCTGGACCCCCAGATCTTTGGGTATTTGCACTTAAGTCCCTGTGCACAGTGCCCTCTTTTTATTTTTGAATAAAATATCAAATCACCTCCAAATTCGATGAAAATTTGACACATGGCTCCTGCACGCATGTTGTAGAATTTTTGAGAATTTTTGAGGATATTTTTGATTTTATTTGTTATTTTTAAAAATTCAAAAACTCTCATTTTAGCTACTGTCTAGATTTAAAAATCCCCAAAAAAAATATAAAAACACCCCCAAAAATTCTAAAAAAAAATTAATTACTGTTCTTTGTGTGTTCCTTGATTTGCTAGCCAATTTTGGCTATTTTTCATTACTTAAAAACCCTAAAAATTCAAAAACACCTAAAAACTCATAAAAATCATAGTAATTAATCTAAAAATCCAAAAACAATAATTTGGTGCTCAAATTTTCCTTATTTTATCTAGTATATAGGAAAATTACCTCCAGGCCCCTCTGAGATCCTTAGATATTTTATCTTTGGGTTTTGGGCCTGGCTGGACAGTACGTTGTTTTTTTAGCACTGTTTGATTTTTAGAAAATAAAATACACATTATAAAAATCTCAAAATTCACTAAAAAACACTTAAAAACCTAAAAAACATAAAAACAATTTTTCTTTGAATTTTTGCTTGATTTTTGGTGCTTTTAATAATTAGCTAAAGCGTGCTTTTATTTGCTTTCTCTTATTTTCTTCACTTTTTAAAAATACTAAAAAAATATAAAAATCACTGAAAATCACTAAAAATACTTGTCTTTTATTTTATTTTCCTTTTACTACTTCGTAGGCCTGGCCAACCCGTGCTCCTTGTGTTCGACCCTGGGTGCTATACCAGGTTAATCTCATAGCTTGACCGCTCTCTTTTGTGCTTGATTGATTTTACGTGTTTCGAGTGGTCTGATATTTCTTGATTGAGCGACTCTGAGTGATAGAGGTCGCAACGACCTATTGAGTACCTTTACCTCGTTCGCTCGGATCGCCCCTATCAGAATGGCGCCGTTGCCGGGGAGCACGGCTTAGTAGTATTTTTGTCTTTATTTTCGTTTTTGTTTTCGCGGTTTTTCGCGGCTCTTCGGAGCTTACGGCTTTTCGCGGCTTTTGTATCTAGTTTCTTTTTGTTTTATTTTGTTTTATTTTGATTTTCTTTTATTTTTATTTTTGTTTTATTTTGTGTGATTATTTTATTTTTCATTTTTGCATATATACCCTGACTTGTATTTTCATTCTTTTTCTTTTCATTTGATTATTCTTTCTGGTCTGACCACTCTTATCTTCTTCTTGCGAGGGCCCGAGGACCGCGGAGGCGACTTTCGAGGAGCCTGAGCAGCTGAGGAACTTGGAGGCGGCTTCTTTCTCTACGAAGCCGCAGGAGAGAGCGAGAGGGAGAGTTGAGTGGGTGAGGATAGCTTAGGACTTTATTTCATTTATTACTATTATATTGTAATAATACAGGACAGGACTTGGACACTTTTGGACTTGTGACCGTAGTGGGTCTGTTTCGCCGAGCACTGTGTGCTCGGGGGACCCATTAGGACCTTCGGTTTTTCGCGGCTTTCTTCGCGGTTTTATTTTTCTTTCTTACTGTCTTTTCCGGTTTTTCGCGGTTTTTGCTCGAGCCCCTAGATTTAGGACTTTCTGGTGATTGTGACGTAATTAAGTAGGATCCACACACCTTAATGACATATCTGTTCCTATAGACCGTAATTGGACCTACTTAAAATAAATAATAAAAATAACCGACTCGCTAGCCTCCGTAGCCTACGTGCCGTAGCCCGTCCTGTAAAGCGCTTACTCCTACCCCCGATTTGTCGGGCAGGGGAGGGACGGGCCAAGACCGGACTCTTTGGCTTGGAGGTCGGTGACCGGTTAGACGGTTCTTCGCTAGAAGTTGCTCGTCTAGGACTCGGCTTCCCGCTGCATCATTTAGCTTAGTTTTATTTCTGTCTTTATTTTATGCGCGGATCATATTGCATGTAGAGAGCTGGAGCAAGGTACGCATTTCTGACTTTGCATGCATCATTGATTTCTCGTGCATCGGCTTTTTCGACTTCTCCCCCCCGATTTTGGACTTAATAATCAGGAGAACCGAAAAATTCGTTAGGCGTCTTGTTTGCTTTGAAAAATACCTAAAAAAATGAAACCATAAAATTGGGACTGCTAAGATTATTGACCTTAAAACTCGCTCACCCTAAAATTTTGTCTTGGGGAGAGCAACCCCCTCATTGCTTGGTTTGTATGCGCGAGAGAGTGACCCGCACACTAGGTAGAGCCCCCCGTTGCTAAACCCGACTGATTACCGACTCTTCCGTGCGGGCCAGTCGGTTGGGTTAGCAGCGGATATCCCAACAGGTCACGTAAGCGCTCTGATATCTTGAGTGTTCACCAAAATAAAATTGACAAGATAATTTGACCGAACTTTCACGGTCTTCAGCTCGCGTTGTGTTGGTGAACCGGGGGTTTGTTTTTTGATCATAATTTTTTCAGATCTCATCCGCCCTACTCGCCAGATCAAGATGATGGGTAGACGATCTCTTAGGCAGCCTCTGGTTGCACCGCTTTCGGGCGCGTCTACCTCATCATCTAGGTTGGCTCGCGAGAGCTCAGACCCGCTCTCCGAGCCCGAGTACGACTCCACTCTGTTCCCCCTCGACCCCCTTTCTGACCTTCCTGAGAGACACGAGCCCGAGGAGAGATTGATACATTTGACAGCACCTGAGCTGGGCTCGTTTGATTTTGCAGACGTCGATATGGCCGGAGCAGGCAGTTCTGATGATCACTCCCGTCGACCGGAGCACATTGTACTAGACCAGGGAGCGATCAACTCCACCCTGATCGCATCACTCGATACAGTTCAGCAGCAGCTCCGCGATCAGGGAGCATTCATGATAGAGATGAGGAGAGAGTTGGAGAGGCTCCGAGCAGAGCGAGATCAGCAGAGCGAGCCCGAGGAGATCCCGGATGCAGATGCACAGGCACGAGCCGCAGCAGCAGCAGCAGCAGCCGCGGCCGCCGCCGCAGCGGCAGCAGCCGCAGGAGGAGCAGGACCACCTAGACCGATGCGGGAGTTGCACAACCCCGGATCTACACTGATGCACCATTGGGTTGTGGTTCCAGCTATCGTGGGGGACTTCAAGTTCCCCCCGAACACCTTGCAGATGCTTCCTCGGTTCCATGGACTTGCTACAGAGGAGCCCCACCTCCACCTCCAGGAGTTTTTGATGATATGCAGCACTGTCCACGACAGACATGTGGACCAGGACACGATCAGGATGATCGCCTTCCCCTTTTCACTGGCAGATAGAGCAGCCACCTGGCTGAAACACTTGGGGAGGTTTGTCTATACCTGGGAGCAGCTCTGCACCGAGTACTTGAACAAGTATTATCCACTCGGGCGGACGAATGCAGCGAGGGCCCTGATTAGTAACTTCTCCATGTTCCCCAACGAGCAGTTTCACGAGGCTTGGGAGAGGTTCAGAGAGCTCCTGGACAGATGCCTGCACCACGACATCACGAAGCCGAACCTCGTTCAGAGCTTCTTCAGTGGGTTGTCACCAGAGCTACAGGGCCTGGTGAATGCTTCTTGTGGCGGGTCCTACTTCGCCAAGGACCACGACCAGGTCTGGGCCATTTTTGAGGAGATGGCAGAGAATTACATGGTGATGTCCCAGACCCGGCTCTATACTCAGAAGACCCAGCCACATCAGCCGGGACCCGTGCAGTACCAGCGGATAGCACGGGTAGATGCAGGTCCATCCAGTTCGTCTGCAGCCGCAGCAGCACAGGCAGAGTCGTCAGCTGCAGACATGGGTATCATTAGCGAGAAGTTGGACCGCATGGAGCTGATCGAGAAGAAGCAGTGCCAGAGCATCACGCAGATGGAGCAGATGGCACAGGTCTTGAGCGACATGAAGACACAGCTCATGTGTCTCCAGGAGGCACAGACGGCTTCTCAGCCCCGTCTTCAGTCGCGAGGCGACATCGGCAGCAGCAGCAGCTCGTCCCAGCGCTCCGGCACCCCAGTGCAGCCTAGACAGGTTCACCTTGTACAGGCGGAGCCGTACCAGCAGCCGCAGCCCACCTACCAGTCTCCACCATCTCCAGAGATGCAGATGGTGGTCTACCAGCCGGACCAGCCTCTGGCAGTACTCCCGCCAGCCCCCTTTGATGCCAAGCCGTTGATGGATGCCAACGGGATTTGGTACGACCGCCCCCAGCCTGGGATCCGACGAGACCATCCCGGATTCAGGTGGGGGAGTGGTGGTGCCCAGCCCCAGCAGCAGCCGTCAGGACAGGGAGGGCAGTACTCCCATCAGAGAGACCAGCACCAGCCGCAGCAGCAGCCCCCAGCGTATCAGCAGCAGTCATCCTACGGTCCTCGTCCCTATCAGCAGCAGGGACAGTCTTGGAGACGTGAGCAGCAGGCTCACCAGGGATACCAGCAGCACCCTCCATCCTACCCCTCTTACCCACCACAGCAGTTCCAGCAGCCTCACCCACAGAGAGGCCACCCGTCGGGCTCCCACGAGAGCCCCGCCTTGGATGACATCGCCCGCCTCCTCACGGACCAGCAGGCCACATTCAGACGGGAGATGGACGAGTTCCGCCAGGAGATGCGGGACCTGGTGAGAGGGAAGGCCGCCATACCAGCCCAGATAGAGCCGAATCCAAATAGCCTCAAGAGGAAATCTGAGCAGGTAGTACATACTGAGTTAGCCACTCCTAGTGATCCATTTGATGATACTTCTTCGGATCTATTTGATGCTGATTTTGTCACACTTAGGAGCGGTAGGACCCCAGCAGGCGGCGGTGCCTCATCTGAGCACCATCCCGAGGCGCCACAGGAGGGAGGAGGAGAGCGGTACTGAGGCTGCTCCAGATGATGACGGTGGTACTGAGGCCACCAAGGATGCTGATCCCACCGGCGGTACTGAGGCCGCCGCTTCACCAGATCTAGGAGGTGGTACTGATGCCACCCATTCAGCCGAGCCAGCCAGCGGTACTGATGCCGCACGACGTCTACCAGCAGCAGCAGCAGAGCAGCCAGCCCGTGGTGGTACTGAGGCCACCGGTTTTTGTAGAGACAGTGATGTTGTTTTTCCTCGTGTTCATGTATCTCGGAACTCTGTTATGAATAAAGGAAAAGGTTTACTTTCTTCTGGTCCCACTGTGGTGCATGATGTATGTGTGGATCCGGTCCTTAAACCGTCTAGACCTTTCCCTAGTCCTTCATCTGAGAAGGACCCTGTGATCCCCTTCCCTAGAGCCCTTCAGATGGGGAAGGGGAAGAAAAATGATCCAAAAAAGAGAGAGCTTGAGGAGTTCAGCCAGAGCATGATTTATCGATTCCATATCCAGCTGACCCTCCAGGAGGCTTTGCAGCACATCCCCCTTCTCCAGCGATCTTTGAGAGAGAGGACTACAGTCAGGAGGAGGAGGAGGAACCACACTTCAGAGATACATGTGCTGACGAAAGCCACGTGCTTTGCGATCCAGAACCGACTGCCAGCCAAGAGGACAGATTCAGGGGCCCCGTATGTCAGATGCCAGATCAGTGAGCAGTGGTTCGACCGTACTCTTCTAGATAGCGGATCGTCGATTAACCTTCTTCCGGCAGCCCTTCTCGACCGCTTCGAGTTGGGCACTCTTCGACAGAGCAGGACAGTCCTTCAGTTCGCTGATCGATCTGTCAAGAGGCCGAAGGGGTTATTACGAGACGTTATCGTCACTATTCAGGGACTATTCAGGGCCTGCAATTCCCCGTGGACTTCGTAGTGTTGGACATGGAGATCCCTGAGTCAGTGGCCGATACCCCCATCATCCTCGGTCGTCCGTTCTTGGCCACAGCCAAGGCGGTGACTGATCATGATAGCGGGAAGGTGTACTTTCGCGTCCAGGGCGAGAGTATACAAATAGAGACGGTCGAGGACTATAGAGCCAGATTCAGATCCCGCTCAGATGCGAGTACAAACTCAGAGCAGCTGACAGACGCAGAGCCAGACATCCACCAGTACTGTGATTTTGTGATCACAGATGATGAGGCAGCTTGGGCAGACTTTGAGACACAGACCACCCTCTCACTTTCAGACACAGCTGATGCAGAGATGATAGCAGAGGAGAGTCTGGAGAGCACAGACCTAGTTCAGGATACCATTGCGGCAGCAGAGCCGGTCCTCGATCGCAGCACGATGTTTGGTGATGGTGGTGCTGAGGCCAGCTTGTTTTCCGGTGGTACTGATGCCACCACTTCTGATACAGATCCCTCGGATTTAGAGTCTGATTGGGCCGATTGCTATGATCAGATGCCTGACCTGAGTCCATCTGAGCCTATTGATGAGGAGGAGGTAGATGCAGAGCAGAGCAGAGACAGTGCAGTAGAGCAGCCTTCTCCCGATCCAGTTTGTGAGAGTATGCTTTCACTTTCCCAGGCAGATTTGGCCGACCTTGCAGCTTTCACTCAGTTTCTTCCGCAGCCAGATTCGCCGGCACCCAGCATTCCAGAGCTGAAGCCGCTCCCTACTTCGCTGAAGTATCGATTCCTTGCGGGCGATCCAGAGATGTACCCAGTCATCATCTCCGCCGAGTTGACTGGAGAGCAGGATTCCCGTTTGATGGGGGTTCTTGAAAAGAACCGCAAGGCGATCGGATGGAGCGTAGCAGATCTCCATGGGATTAGTCCATCAGTGTGCTCCCACCATATCTATCTCGAGGAAGGGGCGAAGCCGTCGCGTGAGTTCCAGCGGCGTCTGAACCCCAACCTGAGAGAGGTTGTGATGAAGGAAATATCAAAGTGGTGGGGTGCAGGTTTTATTTATCCCATTTCCGACTCCAAGTGGGTCAGCCCCTTGCATGTGGTGCCCAAGAAGACGGGCATCACGACTGTGATCAGTGAGTCGGGAGAGGAGATCGCTACACGAGTACCCACCTCTTGGAGGGTTTGTGTTGACTACAGGAGACTCAACCAAGCCACCAAGAAGGACCATTTCCCCCTGCCTTTTATTGACCAGATCATTGAGAGACTGGCAGGGAAGAGCCATTATTGCTTCCTGGATGGGTACTCGGGCTACAACCAAGTGGCCATCGCTCCTGAGGATCAGGAGAAGACCACCTTTACCTGTCCCTTCGGCACATATGCTTTTCGACGCATGCCATTTGGGCTATGCAACGCCCCTGCGACTTTTCAGAGGTGCATGTTGTCGATCTTCTCGGACATGGTAGGGGAGTGCTTAGAGGTCTTCATGGACGATTTCTCGATCTACGGTGACGGATTTGATTCTTGTCTTGACTGCCTAGATCGAGTACTCCAGCGATGTATTGAGTATCACTTGGTGCTATCTTGGGAGAAGAGTCACTTCATGGTGACTCAAGGGACGGTGCTTGGCCACATCATCTCCAACAGGGGCATGGAGGTTGATCCGGCCAAGGTTGATGTCATTAGGAAACTCACACCGCCGTCCAATTTGAGGCAGCTACGGTCATTTCTGGGGCACGTTGGATTTTATAGGAGATTCATTCAGGATTTCAGCAGGATTGCCCGACCGTTGACCGACCTCCTGACGAAAGACACCGAGTTCCTTGTTGATGACAAGTGTCTTTCGTCGTTCGCTACTCTCCAGCAGTGTGTTATTGAGGCTCCTGTCCTCCAGCCGCCTGATTGGTCTCTCCCATTCGAGATCATGACGGATGCCTCCGATTTTGCCGTAGGGGCAGTGCTGGGACAGAGGAGGGATGGAGTACCATTTGCTATACACTACGCTAGCCGCACATTGGATTCCGCCCAGCGGAATTACACGGTCACAAAGAAGGAGATGCTAGCCGTAGTGTTCGCCCTGGATAAGTTCAGATCATATATCATTGGATCTAGAGTGACTTTGTTTACAGATCACACCGCCATCAGGTACCTCATGGCAAAGAAGGATGCCAAGGCCAGACTGACTAGATGGATCCTTCTACTCTAGGAGTTCGACATTGAGATTAAGGATAAGCCTGGAGTCAAGAATGTGGTGGCGGACCATCTCTCCCGATTAGAGCAGCCTGAGGAGACTGAGCAGACAGATCCTATCCGAGATACATTCCCAGATGAGGCGATCCTTGCTATCGCCTCACTCCCATGGTACGCCGATATTGTGAACTTTCTCGTTGTTGGGAAAGTCCCACAAGATTGGCCCAGGCAGAGGCTTGAGACCTTCCTAGCGAAGGCCAAGTCTTACCATTGGGAGGATCCCATCCTTTACCACGAAGGAGGGGATAGCGTCTGGCGTCGGTGTATTCCTCAGGAGGAACACCATAGCGTCCTCACTTACTGCCACAAGCTTGAGGCAGGAGGACATCATTCTGGGAGGAGAACGACACAGAAAGTGCTCCAATCCGGCTTGTGGCGGCCTACCCTCTTCAAGGACTCAGATGAGTTCGTGAAGAGGTGTACTGACTGTCAGAGGATGGGCACTTGTGGACAGCGTGATATGATGCCGATGCAGCCCATTCACTTCTGTGAGGTTTTTGACGCATGGGGCATCGATTTCATGGGTCCATTCCCTAAGAGTCAGGGATTTGAGTACATTCTGTTGGCCGTTGACTATGTGAGTCGTTGGGTGGAGGCTATCCCCGCCCGAGCCGCTGATGCGAGGACAGTTTGCAGATTTTTGAGGAAACATATCATCACGCGGTTCGGGGTTCCACGAGTTCTTATTTTTGATGGGGGATCTCACTTCATCAACGACCAGGTGAAGGCACTTGCTAGCGAGTTCGGCATAGATCATCGTGTTGCTACACCATACCATCCACAGACGAATGGTCTAGCCGAAGTGTCGAATAGGGAGATCAAGACTATTTTGCAGAAAGTCGTCCGCCCTGACCGAAAGGATTGATCACAGCTTTTGGACTCGGTCTTGTGGGCATATAGGACGTCTTTCAAGACACCTTTGGGCACATCTCCCTTTCGCCTCGTATATGGCAAGCCATGCCATTTACCTGTTGAGCTGAGGCACAAGTCACTTTGGGCAGTTACAGACATACTTATGGATCCAGATGGTATAGGAGACCAGAGGAGGGCAGAGCTAGCTGCTCTGGAGGAGCTTAGAGATGCAGCTTTCTCAAGCAGCCTACATTATAAGGAGAAAGTCAAGGAGTGGCATGATTCTCATATCAGCCACAAACATTTTGAGATTGGACAGAGAGTATGGCTGTTTGATGCGAGGCTTAGATTATTTCCAGGGAAGCTACAGAGCAAATGGAAAGGACCTTATCTGGTTCGGAAGGTACACGACAACGGTAGCATCGACATATCTGAGTTGTCTTCTGAGAGTACCTTCCGAGTGAACGGCCAGCGGCTCAAACCATTTCTAGATCATGAGCCGCGGGTCGTTGATATTGCCCCTATTCATTTTGCGTGAGATGTGGTCTTTGACTCACATCTAATGCATCTCACGCCTGAGTTTCACTGATCTCCCGCTGTATATAGATCCAGATGTCCATATCACCACATTCCTTAGTCCCACATCCCTTTCCCCATCTTGTGATTATGCTATACTTAGGGTGCACTTTACCCTAAGTATAGGGGGGATGTGAGACATTTCGGGTATTTCTTTTGTTTCTGTCTACCCCTGTTTTTGCTGCCTATACTTAGGGGTATTTCACCCTAAGTATAGGGGGGGTAGACCCTGTACATTCTCCACTCGGTTTTCCCTTCGTGTACAGCCTGCTATACTTAGGATTACTTGATCCTAAGTATAGGGGGAAGACCTGAAATCCTCTTCACTTTTTATTCTCCTTTTGTATAGCCTTCCTTTTCACTTCCCTATACATAGCACGAGTTATGTCTTCTTCATCGCTCTTGACTCTGAGGACATCGTTCGAGCTAAGTATAGGGGGGTGTGTATATATTTCATATATACTTTAGCCATAACTCGTACTTTGTGTGAGTGTGTTAATAAATAAAAATGGCTAAAAACCACAAAAATTAAAAATTTTCATGTACATAATCTTCTTTTATTTGCACATACATAGCTAATGTACAAATTATTTTTGTAAAAATGATTTCAAAAATCTTTTGTGTGTAAAGCTTGTGTAAATATTTTTGTATCAAAATTATGTATATAGTACAAAATTTTTCCAAAATGTTTTGAAAAATCAAAAGTTTGCAAAAATCTTGTGTAAATGTGTGTAAATATCTTTTTGCAAAACTTGCACTTCATGCATCATCATTCATGATTTCAAAACATTTTTCAAAAATTTTGCATGTTTGTCAAATTTGTGTAAATATGCATCTTTCTGTACATATGTATATAGTTTTTCTTGGATAATAGTTGACATTTAAACTAGCCTGGAATCAAATTGAGAAATGGAGCTTGATTAAGATCTTAATCCACCTAATTCTAAGAGGAACCTTATAGGGCTTAGGTTTAAGGCTTTTCAGGTCCATGGTGACTTAATTCTTTGAGTCCACTAGGCTATGATCACATGTCATCTCAATGAGCCTAAGTAGAGCACTTAACAACAACACATGACTCATATAGATGATAGCTTTACTTGGACACCAGCACTATGCACCGAGCTCTCTACGGATGAGGTGGTGAGGAGGCAGTCTTCCTTGGATTGGGGTAGCATATGAGGGTAGTACTTCTAGGCGGAACCTCTGTTCTTCTTATAGTGAAGGAAGTGTGTCTCAACTTGGTCTGGTTGCCATGAGGCCTAACGACGGGAGTTGTGGGTTGCAATAAAGCTTCAAAAGAGGGATAGTCTACTGGCTCAAGAGGAAAAACTCCTTGTATATATGCTGCACATGTATATGTTGTATAGATGCACTCGAAAAAAAAAATGTGTGCAAAAATAAAAGAACTCCAAAAAAGTGGTGGGTCTGAGAGAAAATGATAATCCCACCGGAGTATGTATATAAGTGCAATAAGCAAAGCTTGGTTTCATGATCCACCTGTTGTAGCTTGCAGCAGGGAGACTTGGCTACACTGGTCAAGCTCCCAAGGGTACTTGGCTACACTGGCCTTGACCCATTCTCTTCTTCCCCCTCTTCTTGAGCCGGTTGTTCTTGAACTTAGAAGGGAATACCCCGCTCCTCGAGGAAAGAGTGGCCAGATTGAGGTCATAGAGTTACCTTGTTGGGGAGGGTTGTCAAGTTGCCATTTCTGAGGTGGAGAGCTTAGACCTCACTTTCACAGGACAAGAAAAGATTCATGGTCTTCAGGGTTTGTGATTGATGACTTGTTCTGATCTGGAGCATTGAGGAGTCTTGGTTATAGATTGGTGGAACTTAGAGGCTGTTAGGTTTTAAGCTTAAGTCTAAATAAGGTTCCGATACATTAATAATCCAAAGATCTGATTGAGCTCCATACCTCAATTTAATGAAGGCAAGTTTAATAATCAACCTTGATCCATGCACATTCTCTTTTCTTTTTCTTTCTTCTTTTTCACTTCTTTTTCAAATAAGTGTTTGCTAAGGGACTAGCAAAGTATAGTATAGGGGGGTGATGAATACCCATTCATCACTCTTTATTCTTATATTTTAGCTACAAAAACCTATGCAAATGCATGTAGATACTTGTAAATAGGAATAATTAGCAAAAGCATGCATGTTTGTAAATACCTATAATTAGCATGTTTTTGTGCAAAAATAAAAGAATAAAGATGAAAAAGAAAAAGAGGGAAATATTTAGAATAAATATTGAGCAACCTAACCCAAGGGAGGGCTCAGCATGGGCCTGACCGCATAAAAGCCAAAGTAGAGGGAGATAGGGGCTCTTGTGTAAATATTTGAAAATAAATAAAATTATATTTTCCTCACCCAAAAATATGCTTGTATATATTGTGTATATATTTAGAAACTATTAAAAACAAAATAAAAATTTAAAAATCAAAAATTCAAAAATACCCCTTCACCTTGTACATAGACCATATTCCTATATTTATTCAACCTTATAAATAAATAAAATTATTTTCAAAACTTTTTGTAAGTATTCTATGTTATATTGTAAATAAAATAAATAAAAAGAATTAAAACAAAAAATCAAATAAAAATAACAAAAATTAAAAATACAAAAATATCTTGTACATGTGCCAAGTACATAGTTGTACATAACTAATTATTTCCTCTATGTATATAAATAATAAAAACCAAATAAAATAATCCTTTTATTCCTCATTTTATTCTATAAATAAATAAAATATAAAATGAGAATAAAATTGTACAAAAATAATAATTAAAAATCAAAATCAAAAATCAACATATTGTACATATACCTATACATAGCCTAATATGTACATACCTTATTTTTATTTCCAAAAATTAATTAAAATCACAAAAAATAGAAAAATTAAATAAAAATATTTTATGTTTTGAGTTTTTCATAATTCGGCCTTTTCCTATTTATTTCGAATTTTCAAATCAATTATGGCGTGGCCTCTCCTGATTGGTCCACGGGGGACGTTGACCACCCCGGTCAACTCCCCCTGTGGACCACTTCACACGGGTCGTGACGCCCGACCGACTTCCCCGATTTTTCGCGTCACGACCCGGCTTCCAAATTCCGCAAATCTCGAGCTCCGATCATTCCCGTGCATCCGGGAACCTCGCCCGACACCTTGCCTAGGGGTCCGTGCTCCATCGAGCCGACCCGAGCCCTTCTTCCGGACCTGCACCCATATAAAATCCCAGCTCCGCCGCATTCATTTGCTACTTTGGCTATCCACCCTTCGTCCCGTGACCTCCATAGCGATCCCTGAGGTGACAGCTCGCGATTGCCTTGTAGCAGTGAGGAGGGGGTGGCCGGACCACTGATCCGGCGACGTTGCGCCGCCGTGCTCCGCCCCGTGCAGGAGCTCGAGCCTCAGGCCTTGACAACCTTCGAGGCAACGACCAGGAGCTACCTTAGCTCCAGCACAGTCTTCCACATCGCCCAGGTAACCTTCTAGCCTTCCTGTTTAGCTTAATTTTGAGTTACCCCCAAATCATAGTCCCGCGAGTTCCGTCGATTCCGGCTATATCGCACATCTTTTAGATCATCGGAACCCACGCTCACCATCGCCATCCCTCCGCGCACATTCTTCGCCCATCCGTTCAACCCAGCTCGCACAGGAGCTGGGGTTCGAGCTCCATCGTCCTCCGCTCGCCGGAGCTCGCTCACCCCGACCCACTGTTCACCTTCACGCCGCTTCATCGGGTCGAGGCACTTTGCCCTCGCCCCGCGGAAGCTTCTGGGTTACTTTGCAGGTCACGAGGAGGCCATCTGAGGCTTCCCAACATCAGTCCAGGAGCTTCCCCGGCGCCGACCTCGCCGGAGCCCCTCCAGGGCTCGGCTGGGCCATCGGAGGCCACCACCAGCTGCGGGACTCCAGTGCGGACCTGCTCCGATCTTCAGAGGCAGCTGAGGAGGACCACAGCACGCGCACGAGGCCGGCGAACCTCGCCGGCCATCTGTTCTTCGAAGGTCTTCCACCCCCGTCCGATCGCCCTCCGCTCCAGTTTCCATCGTGGCCGTCCATTCATCGAGGAGCAGACACCGTTGATCATTTCGAGGGTCGATCCGGACCGTTAGCTCAGAGGAGAGAGGCACCAGCACCCGACCCGTCCGATCTTCCACGTGGCCCCCTCTGAGCCGTCGATCAGGCTCACGTGCGGACGAAGAGAAGCGCCAGCCGTTCGAGACCGTTATATCAACTACGTGGCGCTCATCCAGCCGTCGACGTAATAAAGGGGTAATTTACCTTAGGCCCCCTCGTAGTTTGTGCTTTACATTTCAGTCCTGTAAATATTTTATGCTTTTTATTTACGTTTGGATAATTGCACATTGGACCTCGTGCTTTTTAGTATTTGCATTTATGCCCCTGTATGTTTGAGCCACGTGCGTCGTCACGTGTATACCTGGTGTATTTGCAATATTAGTCCTGTAGTTCTGGGTGCTTTGTTAATGAATGAAAACTTTTTAGGAATTGCATATCTACCCCTGTGAATGTTTTAATTGCACATGTGTGTGTATTGTAGGGTAAATTGCATCTGGGGTCCCTGGACTTTTGGTACGTGTTACCAAATAGTCCCCGGACCTTAGTTTCTTTACAAAAAGGTCCCTGAGTGCCCCAGGCACGCGCCACGCCCGTGATTTGCTTGGAAAATTGCACCTGGACCCCCAGATCTTCGGGTATTTGCACTTAAGTCCCTGTGCACAGTGCCCTCTTTTTATTTTTGAATAAAATATCAAGTCACCTCCAAATTCGATGAAAATTTGACACATGGCTCCTGCCATGTTGTAGAATTTTTGAGAATTTTGAGGACATTTTTGATTTTATTTGTTATTTTTAAAAATTCAAAAACTCTCATTTTAGCTACTGTCTAGATTTAAAAATCCCTAAAAAAAATATAAAAACACCCCCAAAAATTCTAAAAAAAATTAGTTACTGTTCTTTGTGTGTTCCTTGATTTTCTAGCCAATTTTGGCTATTTTTCATTGCTTAAAAACCCTAAAAATTCAAAAACACCTAAAAACTCATAAAAATCATAGTAATTAATCTAAAAATCCAAAAACAATAATTTTGGTGCTCAAATTTTCCTTATTTTATTTAGTATACAGGAAAATTACCTCCAGCCCCTCTGAGATCCTTAGATATTTTATCTTTGGGTTTTGGGCCTGGCTGGACAGTACGTTGTTTTTTTAGCACTGTTTGATTTTTAGAAAATAAAATACACATTATAAAAATCTCAAAAATTCACCAAAAACACTTAAAAACCTAAAAAACATAAAAACAATTTTTCTTGAATTTTTGCTTGATTTTTGGTGCTTTTTATAATTAGCTAAAGCGTGCTTTTATTTGCTTTCTCTTATTTTCTTCACTTTTTAAAAATACTAAAAAAATATAAAAATCACTGAAAATCACTAAAAATACTTGTCTTTTATTTTATTTTCCTTTTACTACTTCGTAGGCCTCTGGCCAACCCGTGCTCCTTGTGTTCGACCCTGGGTGTTATACCAGGTTAATCTCATAGCTTGACCGCTCTCTTTTGTGCTTGATTGATTTTACGTGTTTCGAGTGGTCTGATATTTCTTGATTGAGTGACTCTGAGTGATAGAGGTCGCAACGACCTATTGAGTACCTTTACCTCGTTCGCTCGGATTGCCCCTATCAATCTGCAGGGTGTTCGGGGGGAACTTGAAGTCCCCCACGATAGCAGGTACCACTACCCAATGGTGCATCAGTGTAGATCCGGGGTTGTGCAACTCCCGCATCGGTCTAGGTGGTCCTCCTCCCGCGGCTGCTGCCGCTACGGCGGAGGTTGCTGCTGCTGCTGCGGCTCGTGCCTCTGCATCTGGTATCTCCTCGGACTCGCTCTGCTCATCTCGCTCTACTCGGAGGCGCTCCAACTCTCTCCTCATCTCAATCATGAATGCTCCCTGATCGCGTAACTGCTGCTGAACTGTCTCTAATGAGGCGATCAAGGTGGAGTTGATCGCTCCCTGATCCATCACAACGTGCTCTGTACGGGAACGATCCTCAGAACTGCCGGCCATGGCGACGTCTGCAAAATCAAACGAGCCCAACTCAGGTGCTGTCAAATCAATCAGTCTCTCCTCGGGCTCGTGTCTCTCAGGTAGAACAGAAAGGGGGTTGAGGGGGAACAGGGTTGAATCGTACTCGGGCTCGGAGAGCGGGTCTGAGCTCTCGCGAGCCAACCTAGATGATGAGGTAGACGTGCCCGAAAGCGGTGCAGCCAGAGGCTGCCTAAGAGACCGTCTACCCATCATCTCGATCTGGCGAGTAGTGCGGATGAGATCTGGAAAAATTATGATCAGAAAACAAACCCCCGGTTCACCAACACAACGCGAGCTGAAGACCGTGAAAGTTCGGTCAAATTATCTTGTCTATTTTATTTTGGTGAACACACAAAATATCAGAGCGCTTACGTAACCTGTTGGGATATCCGATGCTAACCCAACCGACTGGCCCGCACGAAGAAGTCGGTAATCAGTCGGGACTAGCAACGGGGGGCTCTACCTAGGGTGCGGGTCACTCTCTCGCGCATCCAAACCAGACAATGAGGGGGTTTCTCTCCCCAAGACAAAATTTTTAGGGTGAGCGGTTTTTAAGATCAATAATTTTTAGCAGTCCCAATTTTATGGTTTCACTTTTTTAGTATTTTTCAAAGCAAACAAAAGGCCTAACGAATTTTTCGGTTCTCCTGATTATTAAGTCCAAAACAAGGGGGAGAAGACGAAAAAGCCGATGCGCGATAAATCAATGATGCATGCTGAGTAAGAAATGCGTACCTGTCTCCAGCACTCTACATGCAAGATGATCCGCGCATAAAAGTAAAGACAGAAAGAAAACTACCTATATGATGCAACGAGGAAAGCCGAGTCCTAGACGAGCAATTCTAACGATGAACCGTCTAACCGGTCACCGACCTCCAAGCCAAAGAGTCCGGTCTTGGCCCGTCCCTCCTCTGTCCGACAAATCGGGGGTAGGAGTAAGCGCTTTACAGGACGGGCTGCGGCACGTAGGCTACGAAGGTAAGTGAATCGGTTATTTTTATTAATGATTTTTAAGTAGGTCCAATTAACGATCTATAGGAACAGATAAGCAATTAGGTGCGTGGATCCTACTAATTACGGCACAATCACCAGAAATTCCTAAGTCTAGGGGCTCGAGCAAAAACGCATAAACACCTGAAAAGGCAGAAAGAAAAGGAAAAGAAAACCGCAAAAAAGCCGCGAAAAGCCGCGAAGGTCCTAAGGGTCCCCCGAGCACACCGGTGCTCGGCGAAACAGACCCGCTACGGTAGAAAAGTCTAAGTCCAGAGAAGGTCCTGTATTATTACAATAATGATGAAATAAAATAAAAGACCTAATCTAACCTCACCCACTCAACTCTCTCCCTCTCGCTCTCTCCTGCGGCTTCGTAGAGAAGGAAGCCGCCTCCAAGTTCCTCGGTTGCACCGGCTCCTCGAAAGTCACCTCCGCGATCCTCGGGCCCTCGCAAGAAAAAGAGATGAGTGGTCAGACCAGCAAAAATAATCAAATAATAAGGAAAAAGAAATGAAAATAAAAGTGAGGGTATATATGCAAAAATGTAAAATAAAATAAACACAAAAAAGAAAACAAAAATAAAAATAAAAGAAAAAGAAAATAAGGCAAAATAAAACAAAAAGAAAATATAAACAAAAGCCGCGAAGAGCCGCGAACTCTGAAAGAGCCGCGAAAAGCCGCGAAAATAAAAACTAAAGGAAAAAGAAAACTACTAAGTCGTGCTCCCCGGCAACGACGCCATTCTGACGACAAGAGGACCCGAGCAACTAAGGCAATCAGGTAACTGAGACGGTCGTTGCAACCTCAATCACTCGGATGTGTATATCAAGAAAAATATCAGACCACTAAATAAATCAAAAATCAATCAGGCACGAATAAAGCGGTCCTGCTATATGTTTAACCTGGTATAGCACCCAGGGTCGAACTCAAGGAGCACGGATTGGCTGAAGGCCTACGAAGTAGTAAAAATAAACAAAATTAAAGACAAATTATTTTTTTAGTGGTTTTTAATTATTTTTATATTTTTTTGGATTTTTAAAATATAAAGAAAATAAGAAAAACAAAAACAAGCACACTTCGACAATTTATTTAATGCAACAAAAATCAAGCAAAAATTCAAACAAAAATATTTTTATGTATTTTATATTTTTTTATGTTTTTGGAGAATTTTTGAGATTTTTCTGATATTTATTTTAATTTCTAAAAATCAAACAGTAACAAAACTAAGTGGTACTGTCCAACCAAGCCTAAAGTCCCTAGATAAAATATCTAAGGGCCTCAAAAAGGCCTGGAGGTAATTTTCCTAGAAAATAGATGAAATGAGGAAAATTTAGGTACCAGATTTATTGTTTTTGGATTTTTAATGTAATTATTAGAATTTTTATGGGTTTTTGGGGTTTTTAGGTTTTTAAGGTTTTTAATCAGTGAAAAATAGCCAAAATTGGCTAGAAAATCAAGGAACACAAAACAAACAGTACCGAATTTTTATAGAATTTTTAGGGAAGTTTTTATATTTTTTTGGGGTTTTTAAAACTAGACTGTAGCTAAAATGATAGTTTTTAAATTTTTAAAAATAACAAACGAAATAAAAAATGTCCTCAAAAATTCACAAAAATCCTACACCATGGCAGGAGCCATGTGTCAAATTTTCGTCGAATTTGGAGGTGATTTGATATTTTATTCAAAAATCACAAGAGGGTACTGTGCACAAGGACTGAAATGCAAATACCCTAAGTTATGGGGGTCCCGGTGCAAAATACCCAGCAAAACACACGCGAGGCGCGTGCCTGGGGCACTCAGGGACCTATATGTAATAAAAATAAGGTCGGGGGACCTATTGGTAACACGTACCAAAAGTCCGAGGGCTTTAGTTGCAATTTACCCACAAATAAACGCACATGCGGAATAAAACCATTCACGGGGGCATAAATGCAAATACTAAAAGATTTCTTTCATTTCAGAACAATCAGAACTACAAGGGCATATATTGCAAATAACCCAAAAATACACGTGACGAAGCACGTGGCTCACACAGGTAGGGGTATATAAGCAAATACTCTAAACTGCAGGGTCCATTGTGCAATAAACCTAAAACTAAATAACGTGCTTAAATATTTACAGGACTCAAATGAAATAAAACTAAGATAGGGCCTAAGGGTAATTTACCCTTTATTAACCGGAGCTGACGGATGGCCGCCACGTGGCGATCGGACGGTCAAGAAGGGGGGCGGCTCTGACGTTGCTGCTGCTCTGGTCAATCCAACGGTCCAGGCCAGGACACGTGTGGATCTAACGCCTGGATCTAGCGCCTCAGATCTGACGTCAAAGGGAGCTCCAGCCACAACGGTCAAGATGGCACCTGGAGGCGGAGGCTAATCCGACGGCTCTCGAGGGTGCTGGATGAACTGATGGCCGGCGAACTTCGTCGGCCTCGTGAAGACACCTCCGGCCTCCTCTGCTGCGCCTGAAGATCGGAGGAGCTCCGGCGTGAAGATGCGCAGCTGCTGACGTCTCCGATGCCCAGCCGAGCTCGGCAGAGCCTCGACGAGGGTGGCGGAGGTGAAGCTCCTGGGCTGATGTCGAGAGGCCTCAGATGGCCTCCGCTGGTCCTGCAAAATAGCTCAAAAGCTTCGCGGGTCGAGGGCAAAGTGCCTCGACCCAGTTAGGCGACGTGGGGTGGTCGGTGCGTCGGTGCGGGCGAACCCCGGCGATGCGACGGCGAAGGGGTTCGAGCCCAGCTCCTGTGCGAGCTGGGTTGAACGGAGGGGCGGAGAAGGTGCGCGTGGGAAGGGCGAACGTGATGGTCGGTTCCGATGGTCGGGAGGTGGTCGGAACCGGGGTGAATCGACGAAAAAGTATGACGGCGAAGATTGGGGGAAAGCTGAAATCAAAGGAAAGGGCAGAGCTAAGGGGGTACCTGGATGGATGAATAGGACTGGTGCTGGAGCTGGGGGTGCTCCCGGTCGTAGCCTCGAGGGACGTCTGGCCCGAGGCTCGGAGCTCGCACAGTGCGGCTACGGGGAGCTATTCGCCGGATCAGTGGTATCCGGCCCCTCTCCTCGCTGCGACAGCACCTGGAGCGAGCTGTCACTCACGCTCGACCACTGGAGGTCACTGGGGATGGAGCGAATGAGCCAAGATGCGTGAAATGGGTGGCGGAGCTCGCTTAAGTAGGTTGGAGGGATCCGAGAAGAAAGGCCTGGGTAGGGTCATGGTGGCGCGCGGATCCCGAGGTCGATGCCCGGCGAGGGTGTCGGATGTGGGAGGTGTAAACGGAGCCGGGGTTTAGGAAATGGGTATCGGGTCGAGCGGGCGAAATTAGGAGAAGACGGGTCGGGTGCTCGGTCCGTGAGAAGTGGTCCCTGGGGGGGCCAGTTGACCGTGGTGTCAACATCCCCAGGACCAATGGGGTCAGGCCACGTGGCAGGAATTTAGGCTCAAAATTAAGGTAGTTATGGCCCGATTTTGTAAAAACAGCAAAACAACAAACTATTTTATTTTATTTTTTTCTTTTTGGTGAGTTTTTAATTAATTTTTGGAAAATAAATCAAGGTATTTTACAATATATGCTATATATAGGTATATATACAATATGTGGGCTTTTGTTTTTTATTTATTATTTTTGTACAATTTTAATTTCCTATTTTATATTTTATTTATAGTATAAAATAAGGAATAAAAGGGGTTTTTATTTTATTTTTATTAATTATATACATAGGTAAAATAAATAGTTATGTACAACTATATACATGTATATGTACAATATATTTTTGTAATTTTAATTTTGTTATTTTATTTGATTTTTTTTTTGAATCTTTTTATTTTATTTATTTACAAATATAGCCTAGAATATTACAAAAAGTTTGGAAATAACTTCATTTATTATGCAAGGTTAAATAAATATAGAAGAATGGTCTATGTACATGATGAAAGGGTATTTTGAATTTGAATTTTAACTTTTTATTTTGTTTTATCTTTCATAAATATATACAAGTATTTATAAGCATATTTTTGGGGTGAGGTAAACATTTTTATTTTATTTACATAAATATATACAATGAGCCCCTATCTCCCTCTACTTGGCTTTATGCGGCCAGGCCCATGCTGAGCCCTCCCTTGGGTTAGGTTGCTCAATATTTATTCTAAATATTTCCCTCTTTTTCTTTTTAATCTTTATTCTTTTATTTTTGCACAAAAACATGCTAATTATAGGTTTTTACACAAATGCATGCTTTTGCTAATTATTCCTATTACACCTATCTACATGCATTCGCAAAGGTTTTTGTAGCTAAAATATAAGAATAAAGAGTGATGAATGGGTATTCATCATTGTTTCTCTATTGATAAATGCATTACCAAAAAATTGTGCAATTATGGTGGTTTGCTCCACAAAATGAACAAAAAATTAGTTTGTATTCATTGATTCTGTATGTCATATCAAATAAAATTGTATCCCAAAAACCTTGTAATCTTCTATGGATACACTGTCATTCCTAGAATAAATGAGTGGCCTATAATCATCATCGGTTCGATACGAGTTAAAAAATTTAGGCATCATCTTTTTACAATATCAAAAAGATCTAAACACAAGTTTTGCATCCAAACCATCACGACGTCTTCTCGCATCTATTAAGGTTGTATATATCACGCACTATGCCACCAACCTTGTTATTGTGATGAAACCATTATCTAGAAATGATGGTTGCTTCGATGCAAGAATATTTACATCAGTCATCGACTTGATAAGCATTTTAGCAGCTTTAGAAAACCTTCTATTGGGGCGAAGATATAACGGTTTGCTGGGGGATACAAGATTATGATTGTGCTCCTCTTGAAAAGAAAACACGATCCAATCATGTTCATCTAACCTATATTTTACTGGCATCATGGCCTTACAACCAGTTCGAACAATGCCAACAGCTCTCTCGGCTCTTTCAAACATAATTTCATCACTGCAATCACTGTCAACTGAGTAAACATCTCTTGATGAAGAAGAAGCTCTTGGTTTTCCTTCTTTCCAACATACTAAACTCTTAACGACAAGGGTCTTGTTCTTAGGTTAATCTATCAACTCTATGTCTTGTACTACTTTTGTGTACGTTAAAGCCCACTTTCGTAGCATATGCTTCATAAAAATTATATGCGTGTTCCATAGAATCAAAAACCATACAACGGTGGGTATATGTTGTTGAATATGACAATTAGCGAGAGGGGATCTAGTTTCAACTGCATAAATATAAATATAAATGAACCACAATAAAAAAAGTGGAAAGTATTTTCAAAGAGATCAATGAGATTAATAATTATGTGCCATAATTATATATACAATGTAAAATGAGGCATAAAATTTTAAAAAGTGATGGTAGATTTAGAAAATCTGAATGAATTTAACCTGAAGAGGATGCATCAGGTTCAGCACACTCTGAAGATCTACTGTTTATACCAGAATCCAAATGTAAAAAGTACAGATAGATGAATTTGAGAAAAAAATTAATTATTAATAAAACAATATATGGTGTCTCATTACCTGAAAATTTGGAAAAATATCTTCTGAGATAGATTTAAGAGAACGTGCTTGATGAATCTCCATTTCATCACCTTTATTCTATCATTTTGGCCTTGAAAACCCTAGCTGATGCATGAAATTAACATTAATTTGTCTATAATAGCATTCGTTATTCATTGCATTTATTGTACATAAAATAAGGTTTTTAATGCCAAAATTATAGAATAAAGCGAAGAAAAGAAAAACGAATAAAATATTGAAAATATTTTATTACCCAAACCCCGAGATCAAGGCCAGAATGGAATTCGTCGACAAGGAATAAAGTAGGGGGAGATAAGGTTCAAAAATACAATAAATCCGCATTTATTCATGCATTAATTATGCATTTTTGACACATATTTTATTCTTCATTATTTATTCATCAAATAAAGAAATTCTGTACATAAAAGTTGTAGATAATAATGTAAACAAAAATACAAAATTGAGTTTGTACAAAAATAATATACAGTGTACAGTTTATACCTAGAATAAAAAACCAGAAACCAAACTTCACAGACCCATATCCTCCAAACAAAAACTCAAAATCTATCAAAATCAACTCTAATTGTATATAACTTTTCATGAGCTATTTAATGGTGGTGGTTTTATAATTTTTAGAGTTACTGTGCAAAAGATAGGTTTTGGGCCCCTATTGTACATGATACTGATTAAAATATTCATTATATTCATTATATTCATTATTTTTATAAATTTATATTTCTATAATTTTGTGAATAATATACATAATACATGTACATATTGAATTAAAAGAAAGCCAAAAAGAAAACCTCAAATAAAATAAGTCTATGAAATTACATAGGCAAAATACCTATGTATTACTTATATATAAATAAAAAGTAGATTTCATTCTTTTATTCATTTATATTTTTATTAAATTGTAAATATCATCTATATTCCATTAAAATTGTAAATCCAAAATAAAACCCAATAAAATTCATTAAATAAATAAAATGTGTACAAAATACAGGTAAAATACCTATAAGTATACCTACATATTATATACACCTATTTATTTAAATATGCAAATAAACTCATAAAAATCAAATAAAAATATATTTATACTCACAAAAATAAGTTATAAATATATAAAATAAGAAAATGAAATAATAAATAAAATAAATAAAATAAAATAAAAATACACAAAACATAGGTAAATATACCTATGAATACACTCATAAAAATAAATTACTAATAAATAGATCCAAAAAATAAGTAAAAATCATATTAAAATACTACATAAAATAATAAACATTTTTTATTTTATACTCGAAAAATAATAAAATCATTTACTATATTAAAATAATTATTTTCGAATAAAAATTCCTATTTTGTCCTGTAGCGCCCTACGTGGACCAATCAGGGGCAGCGGACCATTGACCTCTAGTCAACTGTCCCATCCGCGTCTCTGACCCGCCAGACCTGGTGAATCCCCGATTTTCTTGTGTTTTTCATGGGCGTCTTGTCCATCGATCGAATTCACTTCCTTCACAAGAATTGTTGCTGGATCATTGTACAATCACGCCAACATCTTAGATTGCTCGTAAACACATCGGATTCTTTGATTTTAGCCAGTCAATAAGGGTGCCTTGTGATGTTTATAAATAAGAAGCTTCGACCTCCTTCGTAAATTTGGTTAGTTTTAAGTCTTCTCCCTTCCTCGTATTCGGTCCTGGAGGTTCCCTCGTGACAGGAGGAGATCTTTGGCACCTTGAATCGGTCGAAGGAGGTGGGAGCTGCACCCACGGTGGAGCTCCGGTGACGCCACGCTCCCTGGTTCCCCACCAAGTATTGAGCACCTTTTCTTACTTTATTACGTAGATTTTTATTCCAGCATTTATTTATAGTCGTTAGTTTAGCTTTTAGTTAAGTAAATCGCTTTGAATCGGTCGAGTTGTAGTTCGCCGGAGCTTCGCTCCGGCGATGACTCCCGAGCCCTCCAGTTAACCTTCGACGCTCGTTTCGCTCCCATCTCGTTCCCTATCGCCTTCTCCATCATCCGCACGCCCTTGATCAACCGGAGCGATTCTTGCTCTGTGAATCGAGGTCCTACTCCTCCGCTTCGCCGGACCTCGCCACCCACGTCGCTTTTTGACCTCTGAAACCTCAACTCCTGGTCGAGGGAAACCCCCTCGAGCCACTCTTTCTTTTTGTGCAGGTCACATGCTAAAAGGAGTCCTTTGGGACTCAAATCTATCGACTGCAAGGTTCCCAGGACCCCTTTGCTTCCCCGAGCTTGCTGGACCGATTCACGGGGTCCTGGTCCTTCTTGTGCACCTCAGAAGCTGCGGAGGACCTTTCCGGATGTGTGGAGCCCATTTACATCGTCGAAGACCGTCGGGTGAAGGAGGAATCAAAGATCGAGAGCAGGGAACCTCTGTGTTCTTCCCTGCTCTTCGTGGACAGCAGCAGCCGTCAGATCAGGAAGGCGTCCCAGGTCGAGCCTCTGCCGTTGGATGCCGAGCATCATAGCCATCAGATCAGCAAGGCTGGTCTAATCTCCACCCTCCATCGGCGAAACGTCATCGGGCGCGGAGGAGGCGACGCGTGGCAAGTGACTCAGATCCCGTCGTCCGTCCGCGCCTAATAAGGGATAATTTACACCTATGGCCCCTAACTTTTTGTATTTATTATTTAATCCATTAAATATGGTGTAGCATTTAAAATAAAGTAATATTTTGTAGAAAGACCCCTAGATTTCTTGTATTTACGTTGAGGTCCAATCCACGTCAGATCACGTGCGGTCCCACGTGCCCTTGGAAAAATTTCATGGATGCCCTTGTATTTATTCGTATTTCATAAAGTCCCATTAAATAAAATATACAGTGTTATATTTTTATGAAATTTACACGCAGACCCCTATATTTTATGAAATTGTGTTTTGGTCCATGTACGTGTTTGTCACGTGTAGGCCCATGCAAGACCCCACTGGCGGGTTTTAAAATATGTGTTTGGTCCTGAAATTTCCTGTCAACATTCAAAATTTTTGGTACATTTTCACAAAACCCCCTAAGATTTATTTTATTTGTAAAAGTACCCCTATCAGTGTTGGAATTTCTTTTTGCTTTACCTATTTATTGCATGAGTCTCTAAAATTCTAAAAAGCACCAAAAAAATTATCATAGGTTCCTGTTGAATTGTGTTATTATGTCATATTTTTATTTTGCATTTTTATTACATTTTCATATTTATAAAAATTAAAAAACATGCATTTTTTCTATTGGTTGCATCATAGATCCCAAAAAATATAAAAACTCCCTGAAAAAATCTCAAAAAATATATGTTATGCCTTTTAGTGTGCTTGATTTTCTATAAAAAATCACTAAAAAAATAAAACAAAACTCCTAAAAATTAAAAAAACCCACAAAACTTTAAAAAAAATCAAAAATCCCAGAAAAATCTTAAAAATGCAATATCTATTTCTGAATTTTCTATATTTTATTATCTTTGTTTTAAATCTAATTTGAGGAATTTTAGATACCATTTAATATTTTTCATCCTCATTTTAATTTCAGCGAGCAACTTGTTCACTGTTTTCTAGTATTTTTGCCTTTAAAAATACCAAAAAAATCAAAAAAATCTAGAAAAATCACAAAAACAATAGAAAATTATAAAAATCACAAAAATTCTTTATTTCCTATATTTTGATCTTATTCCCTATTTTTATCTCTCTTATATCTAGTGTATATATATTCCTTATATATTATGTCTTTATTAAAGGAAAAAGAAAATACAAAAATATAAATTATAAAAAGAAAATACAAAATCAAAAAATTAAAAATCAAAATACAAAAATATAAAATTTAAAAATTAAATAAATATTAAAAACCCACAAAAAGACATGTGTGTGCATACATGACTAGCCTATTTGTAAATAACTATAAGCTACATGTTTTTGCTCTCTGTGGTTCGACATCTACATACTTACGCACTATGCATATTTTATGGTAGAGTTAATAAATTTTAATTCATATTTTTGGGACTTAATTGCTTTATTCTTTATTGTGGGTTAATCTCTGATTAATAGGGGTTTCGTGAGCGGTCCCCTCAGCGACACTATCGTCTCCGCCTTGTGCGAGACGTATTTTGACCCTTGCCAAATCCGTGTTATCAGATGGCGCCGTTGCCGGGGAGCAATGAGCGTAGCTTACTTTAGTTTGTCGTGTTGTAGATACTTGCATAATTTTTGCTTATATCCATAAATTGCTTGTAAATATTCATTGCTTATGTTTATATTCTATGATTATTTGTGCTAATTCTCTTTTCTTGCAGCTTTGATGTGACGGTCCGCCATGCGAGGACGGCTTTCTAGGAGGCCGGTGCAGCTTTGCATGAAGGAGTGTCACGCCTATTTGACCAGCTGGAGCAAGCACCAAGGAAGCAAGAAGAAGTCTTAGCTAGTTTAAAAAAATGTAATTTTAAGAGAGAGAGAGAGAGAGAGAATTTTGGCATGTAATAACTTGGATTCTACTCTTCACAACGAGGTCCAGTGCCCGGTTGTCTGTTCACCTGGGAGCCTCATCGTGGCTTTTTCGTGTTTTCCCGCTTTCTTTTCTTTGTTTTCCGTTGTTTTGAGCTTTCTGCCTTTTCTTTTCTTTGTTTTGTGTGCATGGAGCCCCTAGACTTAGGTTGCTTGACTCGGTAGCTAGGTCCACACACTAATAAGAATGCTTGTTCCTATAGTCTCTTTCGTATGGACTTAGTTAAATTAAATTGGTTCTTCATGACTAATAGCAGCTAATGTTTAGGGCGATTTTATCTCTTGCATACCGTCATGTAGTTAGGTTTAAAAATTCTGTTTTGCATACCGCATGGAGAGAGTTGGGATGCACTGTAAGTCCTCTAACTTAGCATGCATCATTCGGCTCAATGGTGAGATTTCCATCATGGGACCAACTTGCACGGCTTTTCCGCTATCTCCCTCTGATTTTAAGCACCTACGACATAAATGAAAATCTACAAAAACGTTAGGCGCTGGTATGAAAATAGACTCAAAGAAAATTGAAAACCCAAAAAACTAAAACTAGGAGACTGCTAAATAAACTTTGACCTTAATTAAAATTCGTAATGGACTATCATTGTACTGGGTTCATAAAGCCCTCATTGTCTTCAGATACCTTCGGAGGGGGACCAAAACCCTACTCTCATGAGCGAGGCACGTCCCATAAGGAATAGAGCTAAAATCACAGTCTGCAACTGCCTTGTGTATCGCCTGGATTTCTGAAGTAATAGCGCTTCTATCGTACGTGACCGAGTAGGGCCTTGTCAGCGATGGTGTTCCCGTCTTGTGTGGAACATCGACATGGTCTGAAGTACTGAGCATAGGCCACGCCTTCACGGGGGTGTCTGTCTCATCGGTTTGCGTCCGAGTAGGTTCTTGCACGCTCTCGGGTGATTCCGTACCGAGCGAGAATTGAAGTATTGGTTTCGCCTATCGGCTTCCTCTCTCTATTTCTTTGGCTGAGTAGGGATCCAGGAAGGGTTACAAGGACCTCAAAAAGTACAGAATACAGGTTACAAAGGAGGAGGACAAGTACGTGATTCTTTTCTGGCAGTACTCCCTCTCCTATAGGGTTAGCGTGCTAAGGACTTGTTAAAAGATATGCCTGAAATAACAACTCTAAAATTGAAAAGATAATAAATAGCCGAACCTTCACAGCTTCACAAGGCGTGAGTTGGTGAACCCAATTTTATATTGCGTTTGTATGGATCTAGATTAAGGTTCAAAGATCAAGTCCGTGCCTTTGCGCAAAATTTTGTTGTATCATTCTCCTTTGACCCCCGCTCAGTCGAGCATTGCTACTATTTTGCACTACTTTTCATTCCTCGTTGACCATCGTATCCTTCGTCCAACATCCAATCCTCCTTGTGCTTCGCGAAGTCGATCTATGGATGGTTTCCGTCGGGATTCCGCCGACACCCACATCGATTCCATAGACTCGACTTCCGCCAATAAAATCGAGGCGATTCCCGAGAACCTGACCCAGACTTTGCAGATCGATCTCCAGACTCCTCGTCTTCTACCTTTCTCTTAACCACCCAATAATCTGGGATCACTTTTGTCCCACTTTCACCGTTGTGAATGGAAGTCGATCACATTCCATATCTTTCCATTCATAACATGTTGGGATTGACCTTGATTCCAGTTCACTCATGGCAGCTGAATGATATTGCAAGTGGTCTGATTAGGATTCTCTTATTCTGCAGATAGAAGACAGACCAAGCCCTGAATTCTATTCCGGAATTCATTTCTTCAGACTCAGACCCTGACATGGCTCCTCAAGGGAAGGGTAAGGGTCAACAACCACCCCCAACCAGAAGGCCAGATGCCTGATCAGAATCAGGTTAATGCACAACTGTTGGCATCCATCCAGGCCATCCAACATCAGCTGACAGAGCAGGCCCTAGCACAGACCGCTTTCCATGATATGCTGAATGACATAATGAACAGAGCTGAGGGAGAAGGAGGACGACGAGGAGGTGGTGGACCTCCGGATGATGAGGAAGAGCCGAAAAATGGGAGACCCAAACCTACAATGAAGGAGACCTATAATCCTAGAGACAACCAGATGACCGAGTGGATCCTCATTCCACCGGTGCATGCTCACTTTGAGCTGAAGCCCTAGTTCCTCGCTCTTCTTCCATCTTTCCATGGAAACACCAGTGAAGAGTCGTACATCCACCTACAACAGTTCTCACGCATCTACCGCACTACTCACTACCCCAATGTCCCTTTGGACATTGTCAAAATGATGGCATTCCCCTTCAACCTGCAAGACAAGGCCCTTTATTGGGTCAACCATCTGGGGAAGGTTGTGACAACCTGGGAGGAACTGAAGTCAACTTTCTTGCACAAGTTTTACCCTCTCGGTCAGCTCAACCAGATGCGAGCACGAATCAGCAACTTCTCCCAGGAGACCACGAATCTATCCATGAAGCCTGGGAGAGATTCACCAATCTGCAGGAGAAATGCCCCCATCATGAGATCCCGAAGACCAGCTTGGTCCAACACTTCTTTAGGGGCCTGAACATCGAGAGCCAAAGGCTCGTTGATACAGCGTGTGGGGGCTCACATTTCAATAAAGATGAAAACGTAGTCTGGCAGATATTGAAGAAATGGCCGAAGGAGAGGCCGTCCTCTCTTCATCTAAGGCATACAAAAGCAGCCCCAGATCCTCCAGAAACAAGTACACATGGAAGCGCCCCGCGAGGCGGAGAGAGATGAGATCTCCAACCTCAACATCATCGGGGGCCATCTCTCAAAGGTTGATATCATCGAGAAGTGATCACAAGACCTAGAGAAACTTGTTGTGATCGAGAAGAGGACTCAGAACCTTGACAATCTAGATCAGATCACCAAACAATTAGAACTATTGGTGGGCACCATCAACTCTGTTCAGTCGGCAGCATCATCAGAAGCTCCAGCTGAGAGGAAGTACGAGCAACCACCGCCACATCAGCCTCAGCCAAGCTAGCAGCCACCGGTAGTCCAGCACGTGTACTACGTGCAGGCGTCCGACCAGGGCCAGCCGCAGCAGCAGATGGTTGTGTACCAACCAGAGTTTGTATCAGGATCCGATCTAAATATTCTCACCAGCACCCCTGCTTGAAGAAGTCAACGGGGATTGGAGCAATGAAGCACAGCCGACCCGTCCTATGGGACAACCTTAGGGTCAGCTACCGGCCAACCGGCAATACCACCAACATCAGGGTGGTCGATTTGAGCAGTCCTCACAGCCACCGCCACAGTATCAACAACCTCCCTCATATGCAAATCAATGGAGGCAGAATCAACATTATCAGCAGCCGCAGTACCGCCAGCCACAGCCTTTCCATCCGTACGCGGCCACTCCACCTCAACAGTACCAGCAGTATCCCCCTTCCTCGTACCTGCAACTTCAGCTTCATGCACCACCCCAACACCACCAACAATAGCCTCAGCACCAGCACATGCAGTAATAGCGTGGTCTGCATGCTGAACCTACTGAGGCAAATCCTGTGAACCCGACCATGGATTGCTTGGCCCAACTCGTCAAAGGGCTTGTAGATATGACCAAGAGGCTCGACGACCTGACCGCCACCAAAACCACTATCCCATCAGGTCGAGGCCAACCCCAATAGCATTAAAAAGAAAGAGCAGGTAGAATGTGATGTCATGTCTGCGTCTGTAGAGTCAGGAATTAATAATATTGTTTGTTTTAATGCTGTCACTCTCAAGAGCGGTAGGGCCTTGCCTCCGCCTGCTATCAAGAATAGGGAGAATAAAGAACCAGGTGAATCGTCATCTTCTGCATCAGCCGTGCCAGCGACAGGGACAGGTGAGGAAGAAGAGGAAGGAGGAGCCATTCCAGCAGTCATCCACTGATGAGGCCGAAAAATCAACCTCCTAAATCCGGGTAAGGTAAAAATCACTCTCGGGTCGTTGCACCCAGATCTCGGAGAATCGGATTCAACAAGAAAATATAAGAACCACCAAACAAGGGATAAAAAAATGAAAATCAAAAAGTGATCCTCGCTAATTTTATTAACCTGGTATAGCGACCAGGGTCGGACTCAAGGAGCACGAGTTGGCCTTGCATCCTACGAAGTAGTCGAAGTCGAAAATAAAGAAAAATGATTTTTTGGTGGATTTTAATTGTTTTTAATTTTTTTGTATTTTTAATAATAAGGAAAAATAAGAAAACGTAAAAACAAGCAACAACAATAATTTATTTAAGCACTCAAAAAATACTTCCAAAATTCAAATAAAATTATTTTTGTGTTTTTTAAGTTTTTAAGTGTTTTTGATGAATTTTTAGAAGTTTTCAATTTTTACTTAATTTTCTAAAAATCAAGAAAGGTGAAAACATGAGCAATATGTACAGTCAGATTTGAAAGGCCAATTAAAAATCTATAATTGGCCTATAAAATCAGATGGTAATTTCTGTGCAAAGTAAATGCAAAAACTAAATTACAAAAAAAGAGTTTGTATTTTTTTGAATTTTATAGAATTTTTTAGAATTTTTATAAGATTTTTAGGGGTTTTCAATTTTTAAGGGTTGTATAAATCCAAATAAGCTCAAAATTGGAAAGAAATTAGAAAACAGTAAAACTAAGTATCACTAATTTTTAAGAATTTTTAAAAGGAGTTTTTATATTTTTCTTTGATTTTCTTTTCCAAACACTACCAAAAAGCAAGATTTTTGAATTTTTAAAAATAGTAAAAAGCCTAGAAAATGTTCCAAAAATTTAGAGAAATTTTTACATAGTGGCAGGAGCCATGTGTCCAAATTTCACCTAATTTGGATTTAATTTGATATTTTATTTAATAAAAACAAGGCACACAGCAGTCAGGGACCTAGATGCAAAGAAACATACTTCCAGGGGCTTAAACATAAATATATAAAAAAACACAGGGCCTGGAATGCAAAAATCCCGATATAACACGTGCAACACACGTAACAGGCACTCAGAGGGGCATAAATGTAATTCCTATTTAAAAAGATGCAATCAATAACACACAAGAAATACAGGACTAAAAGTGCAAATATCCCCAAACCTCACATGTCGGCACGTGGCTCACATAAACAAGGACTAAATTGCAAATAAAATAAACCTAGGGTCCTAACTGCAAATGTTCCAAAATAAAAATAACGTGTTAAAATATTTACAGGACTCAACAGAAATAATAAAAAGACAGGGGCCTAAGGGAAATTTACCCCTTTATTAAGATCGATGGTCGAGGAAGCGCCACATGTAGATCGAACGGCTGAGAATAGAAGGCGCCTCTTCGTCGATGATCGGTCTGGATCGAGCCCTAGGTGGATTGGACGGTGGCTGAAGCTCCGCAGATGGACGGCTATGATCAAATATGGAGCGGAGGGGCTGATCGGACGGTCGATGAACCTCCTCCAAGAACAGCTCGCCGCCGAACTTCGTCGGCTCGATACGCACGGTAGGGGGCTCCGATAAGGCTGTTGAGATGTGGACGAGATCCGTCACGGTGGTCCCAGCTGGTGGGCACCTCCGATGAGGCCGAGGAGCTCCAGGGAGCTTCGGCAACGAAGGAGGAGCAAGCTCCTGTGCCTGGACTGCTGGACCCTCAAATGGGTCTCGTTGACCTGCAAAAGGGCACAGAACAAATGATGGGTCGAGGGCAAAGTGCCTCGACCCGTCAGGGGGTGAAATGGATGATCGGAAGGGAGCGGAGCGGGGTCTCCGGCGAGGCGACGGCGGAGGAGACCCGATTCTTGGTTCCGGGCAAACCAAGGTGAACGGAGGGGCGTAGAACGTGGGTAGAAGTCTCGTGAAGATGAATAGGGGGTCCGATGATCGAATGGGTGACTGACATGGTGTGAATTGGCTGGCGACTGCCGGCGGCGCGAAAGTGGGAAAATGGAAATTACGTGACTCTACGGGTTATCGAAGCTACCTGATGGCTGAGGTCGACTAGTATGGAGATGCTAGACCTCCTGGGATCTTTGCCTCAAGGGTTCGTCGGGTTCCAATGCTCGACGCACCTCGCGGTGGCGCACGGCGAGAGAGCTCGCCGGATCAGTGGCTGGAGACGCCTCCTCCTAACTGCGACACCGCCCTCGGATAGCTGTCACTCTAAGGAGGGTGATGGAGGTCCTGGGATGGAAGGGTGGAGCCAAAGATGGCATGGAATTGCGGCTGGAGGTGAGACTATATACTAGGAAGGGTCCGAGAAGATGGGGTCGGGCAGAGCACGGTGAAGCTCGGATCCCTAGAAGGATGATTGAGCGTGGATTAGGGATGATTCAAGGATAATCGGGGCCCGGGGTTTCGCTGAATGGTGGTCGGATCAAGCCTACAAAAATATGAGAAATCGGCTTGGGAGCAAGATCCGCGGACGAGTGGTCCAGGGGGGGGGGAGTTGACCGGGGGTCAACATCCCCCATGGACCAATCAGAAGCCACCATTGGAAATTATTTTAGAAATTCAAATAAAATAGATAATGACCTTATTTCAAAATATTTACAAAATGAAAAAATATTTATTTATTTTCAAAGTATTTTTAGTGATTTTTAATTAATTTTTTGAAAAATAAATAAAGTATTTACATTATATTATTATTATATATAGGTATATACATATATGTATTTTTTTATTTTTATTTTTAATTTTTTGTACAATTATTCTAATTTTATATTTTATTTATTTACAACATAAATTTGGAATAAAAAGGTATTTTTTATTTCATTTTATGATATATTTACATTAGTTAAATAAATAGGTTTATATACATATGTACATGGTATATATATACAAGGTGGAAAATGAATTTTTATTATTTTTATTTTTATTTTTGTTTTTCTGATTTTTATTTTATTTTTACAAATATGTACAAATTAACAAAAACACATTTTTATTTTTATTTTGAGAAAATAAATTTATTTATATACATAGGGTTATGTACACACATGATTGACATTATCTCCCTCTACTTGATTTCTTTTACGGTCAGGCCCATGCTGAGCCCTCCCTTGGGATTAGGTCGCTCAATATTTATTCTAAATATTTCCCTCTTTTTCTTTTATTTCTTTATTCTTTCATTTATGCACAAAAACATGCTAATTATTGCTATTTACACAATGCATGCATTTTGGTAATTTATTCTATTTACATATATTTACATGGTGTTTTGCAAAGTTTTTGTAGCTAAAATAAAAGAATAAAGAGTGATGAATGAGGATTCATCACCCCCTATACTTAACTTTGCTAGTCCCTTAGCAAACACTTATTTGAAAAAGAAGTGCAAAAGAAAGGAAAAAGAAAAAGAGAGGAAATGCAAGGATCAATGCTGATTATTAAACCTGCCTTCATTAAATTGAAATATGGAGCTTGGTCAGATCTTTGGATTATTAATGTGTCGGAACCTTATTTGGACTTAGGTTTAAAACTTAACAGCCTCTAAGACCCACTAATCTATAGTCAAGACTCCTCAATAATCCAGATCAGAACAAGTCTACATACACAAACCCTGAAGACCATGAATCTTTCCTTGTACAGTGTAAGTGAGGTAGAGGTCTCCACCTCAAAAGTAGCAAAATGACAACCCTCCCCAACAAGGTAACTCTATGACCCTAGTCTGGCCACTCTTTCCTCGAGGAGTGGGGTATTCCCTTCTAAGTTCAAGTTCAACTAGCTCAAGAAGAGGGGAAGAAGTGATTGGACCATGGCCAGTGTAGCCATGTATCCCTGGGAGCTCAACCAGTGTAGCTAAGTCTCCCTGCTGCAAGCTATATAAGATGGAACATGAGTCTCAAATTTTGCTTATTGCACTATATACACTCTGGTGGGATTATCATTTTCTCTCAGACCCACCACTTTTTTGGAGTTATTTTTTTTCTTTTTGCATTTTTTTATGTGCATCTGTACAACATATCTACAAAGTGCAGCATATATACATAAGGAGTTTTTCCTCTTGAGCCAGTAGACTATCCCTCTTTTGAAGCATTATTGCAACCCAAAACTCCTGTCGTTAGACCTCATGGCAACCAGACCAAGTTGAGACGCACTTCCTTCACTATAAGAAGAAGAGAGGTTCCGCCTAGAAGTACTACCCCCATATGCTACCCCAAGTCAAGGAAGACTGCCTCCTCACCACCTCATCCGTAGAGAGCTCGGTGTAAAGTGTGGGTCCAAGTCAAGCCATTGTCTATATGAGTCATGTGTGTGTTGTTAAGTGCTCTACTTAGGCTCGATGAGATGACATATGATCATAGCCTAGTGGATCAAAGAATTAAGTCACCATGGACCTGAAAAGTCTTAATCCTAAGCCCTATAAGGTTCCTCTTATAATTAGGTGGATTAAGATATTAATCAAGCTCCATTTTCCAATTTAATTCCAGGCTAGTTTAAATGTCAACTATAATCCAGGAAAAAACTATACAAATATATACAAAGATGCAATTTTCAAACTATTTACAAATGTGCAAAATTTTTGGAAAATGTTTTAAAAACATGGATGTATGCATGAATGCAAGTTTTGCAAAATATGTACACAAATTTACACAAGGTTTTTGCAAACTTTTGATTTTCAAAACATTTTACAAAAATTTTGTACTATATACATAATTTTGATATGAAAATATTTACACGCTATTTACACAAAAAGTTTTTACAACCATTTTTACAAAAATAATTTGTACAACTAGCTATGTATGTGCAATAAAAGAATTTATTTACAAGGAAAATTTTTTTAATTTTTATGGATTTTTGGGTTTTTAGCCATTTTTATTTATTAACACACTCACACAAAGTACGAGTTATGGCTAAAGTATATATGAAATATATACACCCTCCCTATACTTAGCTCGAACGATGTCCTCAGAGTCAAGAGCGATGAAGAAGACATAACTCATGCTTAGTATAGGGAAGTGAAAAGGATGGCTATATACAAAGACGAATCAAAGAATAGAATAAGGAAGACTCGGTGTTTCCCCCTATACTTAGGATCAAATAATCCTAAGTATAGCAGGCTGTACACAAAGGGAAAGCCGAGTGAGAATGTACAGGGTCTACCCCCCCCCCCCATACTTAAGGTGAAATATCCCTAAGTATAGGCAGCAAAACAGGGGTAGAAAGAATCAATAGAATACCCGAGAGTCCTACTCCCCCCTATACTTAGGGTAAAGTACACCCTAAGTATAGCATAATCATAAGATGAGAAAAGAGGTGTGGACTAAAGAATAGAGTGATATGGACAACTCGATTTATACAAGTCGGAAGAACAGTGATAATCAGGCGTGAGATACAATAGATGTGAGTCAAGAAACCACATCTCACGCAAAGTGAATCAGGGCAACATCAACGACCCGTGGCTCATGATCTAGATATGGCTTGAGCCGCTGGCCGTTCACTCGAAAGGCAGCTGTTAGAAAATACATTATGTTTTGTATTGTAACCCCACCAGGGTATTTCAGTCTTTTATCTCTACACTGTACTCTCTAGGGTTTCTAGGGTTTTCCTATATAAGGACTCCTAGACCCATTGGAAAAGATACACAGTTTTCATTTCTTCACTTGGTATCGGAGCAACGGTCCTAGACTGGGGCTCTAAAACCTAATTTCTTTCCCACCCCACCCGCCGCCCTCGTCATGCTCGAACCCTAAGGCCCCCCTATAGGCGCTCTCCCAACGCCGCACGCGTTCCCCTCTCGCCAGGCGTTCCCCAGGATGCCTCTCCAGGCCGCCTCCTCCTCTCCAGGATGCCTCTCCAGGAGTTCTCTGCCGCCCTCCTACCCAGGCGCCACCCTCCCTCTGTCGCGCCTCCTCCGCCGGGCACCCCCTGCCGTGGCCTTCCTCCCTACCGCGGCCCGCCATCCTGCCGTGCCACCCCCTCCGCCAGGCGCCCTCTGTCAGGCTCCCTCGTACCTGTCGCACCCTCCGCAAGGCGCCCTCCGCCAGGCGCCCTCCACCAGGTGCGCCTCCCCTGCCGCGCCCCCTGGCGCCTCCCCTGTCGCGCCCCCTGGCACCCCCCCCCCCCCCTGCCGCGCCTCCCCTGCTGCGCCGCCCTCATCGCCCCCCTCAGGCCTCCCCTGCCAGGCGCCTCCGCCCCCTCAGGCCTCCCCTGTCACGGCTTCCAGGAGCCATCGCCTCCAGCTCTCCCCCCCCCCCTCAAGTGGCCCCTGCCCAACAACCCCTGCCTCCAGTACTGCCCTACGACCCCTCGCAAGGCTCTCTATAAGGACCCAGGCCCCTCGCAAGGCCCCTGCCCCCTCTGCGCCCTAGGCTGCCAACCATAGACTGCTAGTCTTCTTCATGGACTAAATCAGTACGATCTGCTAATTGTGTATGATCTCAATTACCCATGCATACTAGGTCATTGACCACTACGGTCACCATGGCATCTGCTCCTACGTCTTCGGACTCCAAGCCCCTGTACCATACATCATCTATGCTAGTACATGGCACCTCAATCAAACTAAAGGGATCAGAGAACTACGTACTATGGTCTCGATCTTTCAAAATATTCATTGGTGGCCAGCGCAAGATCTACATTCTCACTACAAATCCGCTTGCCGAGACAGACGCCAACATTGACACCTGGTATGTCGATAATTGCCAGGTAATCACTTGGATGACGAATAGTGTTGATCCTAATATTGTGTCAAATTTGCTCTACAAAACAACTGTAAAAGAAATGTGGGAGAGTCTTAAGAAAACATACTCCCAGAAAACAACCAAATCCAGGCTTTCTGACATTTACACTAGAATTTGGTCTGCAAATCAAGGGGAAACATCTTTGATAGAATATTGTAGGCTCCTCACAGGGTTATTTGAAGAACTGCTTATATTTCAACCTGCTTGTTGTGACAAGCAAATTGGTGAAAGAGCAGAATGGCAGGTGTACCGTTTTCTTTCAGGCTTACACCCTCAATATAAATCTGTCAAATACCAATTCCTGACGGCAGCTTCCCTACCGTCCCTTGAAACTATTTTTGGCAGACTGTAGGAGCTGGAATCGTCTAACCCACCTCCCACTGCAGACACTACTGCTCACTTTGCAGGAGGATGCCCACCTTCCAAGGATCACGCGGCCGTACATTTGGTCGCAATCGTGGACGAGAGCAGGGATGGGGATGAGACTCAGGACGCGGCTGATGAATACTCATTCATCACTCTTTATTCTTATATTTTAGCTACAAAAACCTTTGCAAATGCATGTAGATATGAGTAAATACAAATAATTACCAAAAGCATGCATTGTGTAAAAACATATAATTAGCATGTTTTTGTGCAAAAATAAAAGAATAAAGATTAAAAAGAAAAAGAGGGAAATATTTAGAATAAATATTGAGCAACCTAACCCAAGGGAGGGCTCAGCATGGGCCTGACCGCATAAAAGCCAAAGTAGAGGGAGATAGGGGCTCATGTGTGTAAATATATATGTAAATAAAATAAAAGTATTTTCCTCACAAAAATAGGTTGTAAATATTTATAAATATAAAATCAATATAAAAATATAAAAAAATTAAAAAGAAACCAAAAATCTCATTCATGTACATGATCACATTATACACAGAACCACCTTTATATTTATTCAGCCTTATAAATAAATAAAATCAATTTCCAAAATTCTTGTAAATATCCTATATTATATAGTGTAAATAAATAAAATAAAAACAATTAAAAGAAAAACAAAAGAAAAATAACAAAATTAAAAACACAAAAATATATTGTAAATATGCCATGTATATAAATGTATATATGTATTTATTTCACCTATGTATATAAATAGTTAAAATAAAATAAAAATATCTTTTTATTCCTTATCTTATAATGTAAATAAATAAAATATAAATTGGGAATAAAATTGTATAAAAATAACTCATTAAAAATCAAAACTAAAAATCCCATATTGTATATATACCTATGTATAGTACTATATTGTATATAGCTTATTTTTATTTTGAAAAATTAATTAAAAATCACTGAAAAATAGAAAAAAAATAAAATAAAAATATTTCATGTTTTAACTTTTTGCAAATTCGGCCATTTGCTACCTCAATTTTTACCTTCAAAATCAAGCCACGTGGCCGATCCCTATTGGCTTTAGGGGATGTTGACCGCCCGGTCAACTCCCCCCCCCCCCAGGACCACCTCTCGCGGGTCTGCAGCGCCCGACTCCCCCTTCTCAGATTTTTCCCAGGCAGACCCGACTCCCTCTTGCCTTAACCCCGGGTCCGACTCCTTCACGACACACCCGAGACCCTCGCCGGAGATACCGCATCGAGATCCGCGCTCTTGATTTCCCTACCCGCGCGCCTCTTTCCGGATCTTCCCCACGTATAAAGCCCAGCTCTGCCTCTTCATTTCTCATCTTTGGGTATTCGATTCCACCCCCTGTGAGCTCCAGTGTGTGCGTGAGAGTGACAGCTCACTGCTCGTGCTGTTGAAGCGAGGAGAGGGACCGGATTCCATCGATCCGGCGAGCTTCGCCGCCGTTGCTCCACCACCAGCTGGAGCTCGAGCCTCGGAGGGAGACGCTCCTCGAGGCGAAGACCCAGAGCTTCCTTAGCTCTTCCCCAGTCTCCTCGTCCACCCAGGTAATCCCTTAGACCCTTATTTTCCTGTGATTTTCATTTACGCCCAAATCGTCGCTCCGCCGTGTTACTCCGATTCCGACCATTCCATAGCTAGATTCGATCATCGGAATCCACAGACATCTGCGCCTTCCTCCGACGGGCCTTCTCCATCCCTCCATCCAACCCAGCTCGCACAGGAGCTGGGATTCGAGCTCCACCGTCCCCCCTTCGCTGGAGCTCGTCCATATCGCCCCATCGTCCACCGTCACCCCGCCTAACCGGGTCGAGGCAGTTTGCCCTCGACCCGCGAGTCTTCTGGACTGTTTTGCAGGTTCAAAGAAGGACGTCTGAGGTCCTTCGACATCAAACCAGGAGGCGCAGCTCCGCCGACCTCACCGGAGCTCCTCGGAGCTCGGCCGGGTCATCGGAGACCCCCATCCGACGTGGAGGCCCACGCCAGACCTTTCCCGATCACCAACGCCCCGCGAGGAGGTCAGGAGCGCACGCACTGGGCTGGAGAAGTTCGCCGGCCACCTGTTCTTCCTCGACCTTCAGACGTCGTCCGATCATCCCTCTCGCTCCAGGTTCATCTGGGCCGTCCGTTCAGGAGCAGCAGTCATCGTTCGATCTGAGGTAGATAGATCTGGACCGCCCGATGCTCGAGGGTTAGCCGCAGAGAGCCACGCCCGTCCGATGCACCACGTGGCTTGACCCTCATCGTCGGATTCGCCAGAGGAGCCCAGCTGTGGAGCGCCTGTTATTCCCAACCGTCAGATGATCCACGTGCCCTCCATCCAGCCGCTCCATTAATAAAGGGTAAACTACCCTTAGGCCCTTCTGTTTATTGCATTTCGTAGTTAGTCCTGTAATTAGTTAATCCAGTTGTTTAGTTTTTGGGATTATTGCATAGAGGACCCCGTACTCTACTTAGTTTGCATTTATGCCCCTGTGTATGGTCTAACACGTGCAACGACACGTGCTTTTTGGCTTATTTGCATTCCATGCCCCTGTAGTTCTGATTGTTAATGATTGAATGAAAGTTTATGCTTATTTGCATTTATACCCCTGTGCGTATTTTAATTGAGCATGTGTGTTATATATTGGGTTATTTGCAGATTAGCCCTTGGGCTTTTGGTACCTGTTACCAAAAGGACCTCGGAACTTATTTTTCTTACATTTGGGTCCCTGAGTGCCCCAGGCACGCGTGTAGCACGTGTTTCGCTGGGTTATTTGCACCAGACCCCCCAGACTTCCGGGTATTTGCACTTTGGTCCCTGTGCAGTGTGCCCCCTCTTTATTTTTGAATAAAATAGCAAAATACCTCCAAATCCAACGAAAATTGGACACATGTCTCCTGCCATAGTGTAAACTGTTCGAGGATTTTTGAGGACATTTTTGTTTTCATTTGATATTTTTAAAAATTCAAAAACATCTATTTTCTTCACTATCTAACTTTAAAAATCATAAAAAAATATTAAATAGTGTCTAAAAATTACAAAAAAAATTGTCTATTGTCCATTTAGTTGTGCTTGATTTTCTAGCCAATTTTGGCTATTTTTCATTACTGAAAACCACTAAAAATTAAAAAACACTCAAAATCTTATAAAAATTCTAGTAAATCAATTGAAAATTTAAAAACAATAAAATAGGTGCCTAAATTTTCCTTGTTTTATTCTCTTTACAGGAAAATTACCTCCCAGCTAATTTGGGGCCTTTAGATATTTTATGTAGGCCCTTTTAGCTCGGCTGGACACTACCTACTGTTTTAGTCACTTTTTGATTTTTAGAAAATTAAATAAATCTCAGAAAAATCCCAAAATTCACCAAAAACACTTAAAATTATAAAACACAAAAAAATATTTTTGTTAGAATTTTTGGTTGATTTTTAATGCTTTTAATAAATTGTTGAAGTGTGTGTTTATTAGCTTTTCTTATTTTCTTAATACATTAAAAATCAAAAAAAATATAAAATATTCAAAAACCACCAAAAACATTTCTTTTATTTTCTTTTATCTCCTTTTTGACTACTTCGTAGGCCGAGAGGCCAAACCGTGCTCCTTGAGTTCGGCCCTGGTCGCTATACCAGGTTAAATAAATAGCGAGACCGCTAGCTTATTTTTGATTGATTTTATCTATCTTGGTGGTCTAATCTTCTTGATCGACACGATCGAGTGACCGAGGTCGCGATGACCATTGTAGAGATACTTGATTGCCTTAGTCGCTCGGTTCTTCGTGTCATCAGAATGGCGCCGTTGCCGGGGAACACGGCTTAGTAGTTTTTGTTTTTATTTTTTCGTTTTTGTTTTCGCGGCTTTTCGCGGCTCTTTCAGAGCTCGCGGCTTTTTCGCGGCTTTTTGTTTATATTTCATTTTTGTTTTATTTTGTTTTATTTTCTTTTCTTTTGTTTTTATTCTTGTTTTATTTTGAGTGTTTATTTTATTTTGCATTTTTGCATATATACCCTCATTTTATTTCCATTTATTTCTCTTATCATTATTTGATTATTTTGGTCTGACCACTTGTCTCTGTTTCTTGCGAGGGCACGAGGACCGCGGAGGCGACTTTCGAGGAGCCGACGCAACCGCAGGACTTGGAGGCGGCTCCCTTCTTTACGGAGCCGTAGGAGAGAGCGAGAGAGAGTTGAGTGGGAGAGGTTTAGTTAGATTTTTTATTTTTATTCTGATTATTATTGTAATAATACAGGGACTCAGAGACTGGACCTTTGGACTGTGGTTGAATTAGCGGGTCTGTTTCGCCGAGCACCGGTGTGCTCGGGGGACCCTTAGGAGTTTTTCGTTGCTTTTTCGCGGTTTTGTTTTCTTTCCTTTTTACTGCCTTTTCCAGTGTTTACGCGGTTTTTGATCGAGCCCCTAGACTTAGGATTTTATACTTGCTTGTGCCGTAATTAGTAGGGTCCCCACACTTAATTATCTGCCTGTTCCTATAGTGCGCTTAATTGGACCTACTAATAATCAATTAATAAAAATAACTGACTCATTTTCCTTCGTGGCTTACGTGTCATAGTCTACCCCACAAAGCGCTTTCTCCTACCCCCGATTTGTTGGGCAGAGGAGGGGTAGACCAAGACCGGACCTTTGGCATGTAGGACGGTGACCAGTTAGACGGTTCTGCGAGTAGAATTGTTGATCTAGGACTCGATTTTCATTGCTGCATCATTTAGGTAGTTTAATTTCTGTCTTTACATTTATGCGCAGATCATATTGCATGTAGAGTGCTGGAGACAGGTACGCCTTTCTGACTTTGCATGCATCATTGATTTATCGTGCATCGGCTTTTTCGTCTTCTCCCCCTGTTTTTGACCTAATAATCAGGAGAACCAAAAAATTTGTTAGGCGTTTGTTTTATTTGAAAAATATTAAAAAGAAAAACCATAAAATTGGGACTGGCTAAAACTATTGACCCTAAAAGACACTCACATTAAAAATTTGTCTTGGGGAGAGCAACCCCCTCATTGTTTGGTTTGCTTGCGTGAGAGAGTGACCCGCACCCTAGGTAGAGCCCTCCGGTGCTATTTCCAGCTGACTACCGACTCTTCCGTGCGGGCCAGTCGGTTGGGATAGTATCGGGTATCCTAACAGGTCATGTAAGCGCTCTGATATCTTGTGTGTTCACCTAATAAAAATTGACAAGATAATTTGACCGAGCTTTTACGATCTTCAGCTCGCGTTGCGTTGGTGAACCGGGGATTTGCATTCTGATCATAGTTTTCCCAGATCTCATCCGCACTACTCGACCAGATCACGATGATGGGTAGACGCTCTCTTAGGCAGCCTCTGGCTGCATCGCTTTCGGGCACATCTACCCAATCATCTAGGTTGGCCCGTGAGAGCCAAGACTAGTTCTCCGAGCCCGAATATGATTCCGCCCTGTTCCCCCTCAACCCCCTTTCTTTCGGTTCTGAGAGATATGAGCCAGAGGAGAGAATATCAGATTGGACAGCACCTGAGTATGGCTCATTTGATTTTGCAGACGTCATGGCCGGTAGTTCAGAGGACCGCTCCAGGACAGAGCACATCGTGATGGACCAGGGAGCGATCAACTCCATCCTGATCGCCTCGTTAGAGACAGTGCAGCAGCAGCTGAGGGATCAGGGAGCTTTCACGATTGAGATGAGGAGAGAGTTGGAGCGACTCAGAGCAGAGAGAGATCAGAGCGAGCCTGAGGACGGACCAGATGCAGAGGCACGAGCCGCAGCAGCCGCAGCAGCAGCCGCCGCTGCCGCAGCGGCAGCCGCCGCGGTAGGAGGACCACCGAGACCGATGCGGGAGTTGCACAATCCCGGATCTACACTGATGCATCACTGGGTGGTGGTAACTGCTATCGTGGGGGACTTTAAGTTCCCCCCGAACACCCTGCAGATGCTTCCCTGTTTTCACGGACTTGCCACCGAGGAGCCCCATCTCCACCTCCAGGAGTTCTTGATGATCTGCAGTACTGTCCACGACCGCCATGTGGACCAGGATACGATTCGGATGATCGTCTTCCCCTTCTCCCTAGCAGACAGAGCAGCCACCTGGCTGAAGCATTTGGGGAAGTTTGTTTACACCTGGGAGCAGCTCCGCACCGAGTACTTGAACAAGTACTATCCACTCGGGCGGACCAATGCAGTGAGGGCCCTGATCAGCAACTTCTCCATGCTCCCCAACGAGCAATTCCATGAGGCATGGGAGAGGTTCCGTGAGCTCACAGACCGATGCCCGCACCATGATATCTCGAAGCCGAACCTTGTGCAGAGCTTCTTCAGCGGGCTGACACCAGAGCTCCAGGGCTTGGTGAACGCTTCTTGTGGCGGGTCCTATTTCGCCAAGGATCACGACCAGGTCTGGGCCATCTTCAAGGAGATGGCCGAGAACTATATGGTGATGTCCCAGACCCGGTTGGGGGAGACCCCAGCAGCAGCCCGGACCTGTGCAGTACCAGAGGATAGCACGGGTCGATGCCGGTCCATCCAGTTCATCCGCAGTTGCAGCAGCACAGGTAGAGTCGTCCGCTGCGGATATTGGTGTCATCAGCGAGAAGTTGGACCGCATGGAGCTGATCGAGAAGAAGCAGTGCCAGGGCATCACTCAGATGGAACAGATGGCACAGACTCTGAGCGACATGAAGACCCAGCTCATGTGTCTCCAGGAGGCACAGACGGCTTCCCAGCCCCATCTTCAGTCGTGAGGCGATACCGGCGGCAGCAGCAGCTCGTCCCAGCGCTCCAGCTCCTTTCAGCAACCTAGACAGGTTCACCTTGTACAGGCGGAGCCGTACCAGCAGCAGCAGCTCTCTTACCAGTCCCCACCATCTCTAGACTTGCAGATGGTGGTATACCAGCCGGATCAGCCTCTGGCAGTACTCCCGCCAGCCCAGTACGACGCAGAGCCGTTGATGGATGTCAACGGGATTTGGTATGACCGTCCCCAGCCTGGGATCCGACAAGACCATCCCGGATTCAGGTGGGGGAGTGGAGGTACCCAGCCCCAGCAGCAGTCATCCGGTCAGGGAGGGCAGTATAGCCAGCAGAGGGATCACCAGCAGCAACAGCCCCCAGCCTACCAGCCACACCAGCAGTCGTCCTTCGTTCCTCGTCCCTATCAGCAGTAGGGACAGTCTTGGAGATGTGAGCAGCAGGCTCACCAGCCACAGCAGCAGCAGCATTCTTCCTCCTACCCCTCTCAGCACCAGCAGCACCAGTTCCAACAGCCTCAGCACCAGAGAGGCTACCCGTCGGGCTCCCATGAGAGCCCCGCCTTGGATGACATAGCCCGCATCCTCACGGACCAGCAGGCTACTTTTCGACGGGAGATGGACGAGTTCCGCCAGGAGATGCTGGACCTGATGAGAGGGAAGGCCGCCATTCCTGCACAGATAGAGCCGAATCCCAATAGCCTCAAGAGGAAGTCTGAGCAGGTAGTTTACACTGAGCATGCCACTCCTAGTGATCCATTTGATGATATGTCTTCAGATTTGTTTGATGCTGATTTTGTTACACTTAGGAGCGGTAGAGCACCAGCAGGCGGCGCCTCATCTGAGCGACGACACGAGGATCCACCCAGGGCGCCAGATGAGGAGGAGGAGAGCGGTACTGAGGCCGCACACGATGATGATGGTGGTACTGATGCCACCAAGGATGCTGATTCCACCGGCGGTACTGAGGCCGCCGCTTCACCAGTTCGAGGAGGTGGTGCTGATGCCACCAGAGTAGCCGAGCCAGCCCGCGGTACAGAGGCCGCGAGACGTCCAGCAGCAGAGCCAGCCCGTGGTGGTACTGAGACCACCGGTGTTTTTGTAGAGAGAGATGTTGTTTTTCCTCATGCTGATGTATCTCAGGACACTGTTTTGAATAAAGGAAAAGGTTTAGTTTCTTCTGGTCCCACTGTGGTGATTGATGTATGTGCGGATCCGGCCGTCGAGCCGTCTAGACCTCTTCCTAGTCCTTCATCTGCGAAGGATCCTGTGATCCCCTTCCCTAGAGCCCTTCAGATGGGGAAGGGGAAGAAAAGAGAAAAAGACCCAAAAAAGAGAGAGCAGGAGGAGTTCAGCCAGAGCATGATCGACAGATTTCACATACAGCTGACCCTTCAGGAGGCTTTGCAGCACATCCCCCTTCTTCAGCGATCTTTGAGAGATAGGACCACAGTGAGGAGGAGGAGGAACCACCATTCAGAGATACATGTGCTGACGAAAGCCACGTGCTTCGCGATCCAGAACCGTCTGCCGGCCAAGAGGCCAGATTCAGGAGCCCCGTATGTCAGATGTCAGATTAGTGAGCAGAGGTTCGACCGGACTCTATTGGATAGCAGATCGTCTATCAACCTCCTTCTGGAAGCCCTTCTCGACCGCTTCGAGTTGGGCACTCTTCGACAGAGCAGGACGATTCTTCAGTTTGCTGATCGATCTGTCAAGAGGCCGAAGGGGTTGTTGCGAGATGTTATCGTCACTATTCAGGGCCTGAAATTCCCCGTGGACTTCGTAGTGTTGGACATGGAGATCCCTGATTCAGTGGCCGATACCCCCATCATCCTCGGTCGTCCGTTCTTGGCCACTGCCAAGGCGGTGACTGATCATGATAGCGGGAAGGTATATTTTCGCGTCGAGGGCGAGAGTGTACAGATAGAGACGGTCGAGGACTACAGAGCCAGAGAGAGCATGCTCAGAGGCCAGCACCGATACAGAGCAGCTGACAGATGCCGGGTTAGACATCCACCAGGACTGTGATTTTGTGATCACAGATGATGAGGCAGCATGGGCAGACCCTTCAGCACAGGCCATCCTCTCATTTCCAGACACCACTGATGCAGAGATGATAGCAGAGGAGAGCTTGGAGAGCACAGTCCTGGTCCAGGATACTACAGAGGCAGCAGAGCCGGTTCTTGACCGCGACACGGTTTCTAGTGAGGGTGGTGCTGAGGCCACCGTGTGTGATGGTGGTACTGATGCCACCTTATTTGATGCAGATCCCTCAGATTCAGAGTCTGATTGGGCAGATTGTGATGACCAGATGCCAGACCTGAGTCCACCTGAGCCTACAGATGAGGAGGAGGTAGAGGCAGAGCAGATCAGAGACATTACAGTTGAGCAGCCTCCTCCAGATCCAGTTTGCGAGAGCTCGTATTCTTTCTCCCAGGCAGATTTGGCAGACTTAGCAGCATTCACGCACCTTCTTCCGAGGCCAGATTTGCCAGCACCCAGCTGTCCAGAGCTGAAGCTGCTCCCTACTTCGCTGAAGTATCGGTTCCTTGCGGGCGAACCTGAGATGTACCCAGTCATCATCTCCGCCGATTTGACTGGAGAGAAAGAATCCCGTTTGATGAGGGTTCTTGAAAAGAACCGCAAGGCAATCGGATGGAGCGTAGCAGATCTCCATGGGATTAATCCATCAGTGTGCTCCCACCATATTTATCTCGAGGAGGGGGCGAAGCCGTCGCGTGAGTTCCAGCAGCGACTGAACCCCAACCTGAGAGAGGTCGTGATGAAGGAAATATCAAAATGTTGGGGTGCAGATTTCATTTATCCCATTTCCGACTCCAAGTGGGTTAGCCCCTTGCATGTGGTGCCCAAGAAGACGGGCATCACGACTGTGATCAGTGAGTCGGGAGAGGAGATTGCTACACGAGTACCCACCTCTTGGAGGGTCTGTGTTGACTACAGGAGACTCAACCAGGCCACCAAGAAGGACCATCTCCCCCTGCCTTTTATTGACCAGATCATTGAGAGACTGGCAGGGAAGAGCCACTATTGCTTCCTTGATGGGTACTCGGGCTACAACCAGGTGGCCATCGCTCCTGAGGATCAGGAGAAGACCACCTTTACCTGTCCCTTTGGTACATATGCCTTTCGACGCATGCCATTTGGGCTATGCAATGCCCCTGCGACTTTTCAGAGGTGCATGCTGTCGATCTTTTCGGACATGGTAGGGGAGTGTTTGGAGGTCTTCATGGACGATTTCTCGGTCTACGGCGACGAATTCGACTCCTGTCTTGACTGCCTAGACCGAATACTCCAGCGATGTATTGAGTACCATTTGGTTCTATCTTGGGAGAAGAGTCACTTCATGGTGACTCAAGGGATGGTGCTTGGCCACATCATCTCCAACAGGGGCATGGAGGTTAATCCTGCCAAGGTTGATGTCATTAGAAAACTCGCACCAGCGTCCAATTTGAGGCAGCTACGGTCATTCCTAGGGCACGTTGGATTTTATAGGAGATTTATTCAGGATTTCAGCAGGATTGCCCGGCCGTTGACTGACCTCTTGATGAAAGACACCGAGTTCCTTGTCGATGACAAGTGTCTTTCGTCCTTTGCGACTCTCCAGCAGTGTGTTATTGAGGCTCCTGTCCTCCAACCGCCTGATTGGTCTCTCCCATTCGAGATCATGACGGATGCCTCCGATTTTGCCGTAGGGGCAGTGCTGGGACAGAGGAGGGATGGAGTTCCATTTGCTATCCACTATGCTAGCCGCACATTGGATTCTGCCCAACGGAATTACACGGTCACAGAGAAGGAGATGCTAGCCGTAGTGTTCGTCCTAGATAAGTTTCGATCTTATATCATTGGATCTAGAGTGACTTTGTACACAGATCATACCGCCATCAGGTACCTCATGGCAAAGAAGGATGCCAAGGCCAGACTCACTAGATGGATCCTTCTACTCCGGGAATTCGACATTGAGATCAAGGACAAGCCTGGAGTCAAGAATGTGGTGGCGGATCATCTCTCCCGTTTAGAGCAGCCTGAGGAGTCTGAGCAGATTGATCCCATTCGTGATACCTTCCCAGATGAGGCGATCCTTGCTATCGCCTCACTCCCGTGGTATGCCGATATTGTGAACTTTCTCGTTGCTGGGAAAGTCCCACAAGATTGGCCCAGGCAGAGGCTTGAGACCTTCCTTGCGAAGGCCAAGTCCTACCACTGGGAGGATCCCATCCTTTACCACGAAGGAGGGGATAGCGTCTGGCGTCGGTGTATTCCTCAGGAGGAACACCATAGCGGCCTCACTTATTGCCACAAGCTTGAGGCAGGAGGACATCATTCTGGGAGGAGAACGGCACAGAAAGTGCTCTAATCCAGCTTGTGGTGGCCTACCCTCTTCAAGGACTCTGATGAGTTCGTGAAGAGGTGTACTGACTGTCAGAGGATGGGCACTTGTGGACAGCGTGATATGATGCCGATGCAGCCCATTCACTTCTGTGAGGTTTTTGACGCATGGGGCATCGATTTCATGGGTCCATTCCCTAAGAGTCAGGGATTTGAGTACATTCTGTTGGTCGTGGATTATGTTAGTCATTGGGTTGAGGCCATCCCCGCCCGAGCCGCTGATGCGAGGACAGTTTGCAGATTTTTGAGGAAGCACATCATCACGCGGTTCGGGGTTCCACGAGTTTTGATTTCTGATGGAGGGTCTCATTTCATCAACAACCAGGTGAAGGCCCTTGCTAGCGAGTTCGGTATAGACCATCGTGTTGCTACACCTTACCATCCACAGACGAATGGTCTAGCCGAGGTGTCGAATAGGGAGATCAAGACTATATTGCAGAAAGTCGTCCGCCCTGACCGAAAGGATTGGTCATAGCTTTTGGACTCGGTCTTATGGGCATATAGGACGTCTTTCAAGACTCCATCGGGCACATCTCCCTTTCGCCTCGTATATGGCAAGCCGTGCCATTTACCTATTGAGCTGAGGCACAAGTCACTATGGGAAGTTATAGATATTCTTATGGATCCAGATGGTGTAGGAGACCAGAGGAGGGCAGAGTTAGCAGCCCTGGAGGAGTTGAGAGATACAACTTTCTTAAATAGCCTACAGTATAAGGAGAGAGTGAAGGAGTGGCATGATTCTCATATCAGCCACAAGCATTTTGAGATTGGACAGAGAGTATGGTTGTTTGATGCGAGGCTTCGTTTGTTTCCAGGGAAGCTACAGAGCAAGTGGAAGGGACCCTACTTAGTCAGAAAGGTACACGACAACGGTAGCATTGATATATCCGAGTTGTCTTCTGAGAGTACCTTTCGAGTGAACGGCCAGCGGCTCAAGCCATTTCTAGGTCATGAGCCGCGGATCGCTGATCTTGCCCCTATTCATTTTGCGTGAGATGTGGTCTTTGACTCACGTCTAATGCATCTCACGCCTGAGTTTCACTGATCCTCTGCCTTGTATAGATCCAGATGTCTATATCACTACATTCTTTAGTCCCACATCCCTTTCTTCATCTACTGATTATGCTATATTTAGGGTGTACTTTACCCTAAGTATAGGGGGGATGTAGGACCTTTGGGTATTTCTTTTGTTTCTGTCTACCCCTGTTTTACTGCCTATACTTAGGGATATTTCACCCTAAGTATAGGGGGGGTAGACCCTGTACATTCTCCACTCGGTTTTTCCCTTAGTATACAGCCTGCTATACTTAGGATTACTTGATCCTAAGTATAGGGGGAAGACCCGAGACTCTCTTGACTTTTCTATTTCATTCATTCTTCTTTATATATATCCTTCCTTTTCACTTCCCTATACCTAGCACGAGTTATGTCTTCTTCATCGCTCTTGACTCTGAGGACATCGTTCGAGCTAAGTATAGGGGTGTGTGTATATATTTCCATATATACTTTAGCCATAACTCGTACTTTGTGTGAGTGTGTTAATAAATAAAATGGCTAAAAAAACCTAAAAATCACAAAAATTGAAAATTTTCATGTACATAAACTTCTTTTATTTGCACATAAATAGCTAGTGTACAAATTATTTTTTTGTAAAAAGGATTTCAAAAATCTTTTGTGTAAAGTTTGTGTAAATATTTTCTTATCAAAATTATGTATATAGTACAAAATTTTTCCAAAATGTTTTGAAAATCAAAAGTTTGCAAAAATCGTGTGTAAATTTGTGTAAATATCTTTTTGCAAAACTTGCACTTCATGCATCATCCATACATGATTTCAAAACATTTTTCAAAAATTTTGCATGTTTGTAAAAATTTGTGTAAATAGCATCTTTTTGTACATATGTATATAGTTTTTCTGGATGATAGTTGACATTTAAACTAGCCTGGAATCAAATTGAGAAATGGAGCTTGATTAAGATCTTAATCCACCTAATTTCTTAGAGGAACCTTATAGGGCTTAGGTGTAAGACTTTTCAGGTCCATGGTGACTTAATTCTTTGAGTCCACTAGGCTATGATCACATGTCATCTCAATGAGCCTAAGTAGAGCACTTAACAACAACACATGACTCATATAGATTATGGCTTTACTTGGACACCAGCACTATGCACCGAGCTCTCTACGGATGAGGTGGTGAGGAGGCAGTCTTCCTTGACTTGGGGTAGCATATGAGGGTAGTACTTCTAGGCGGAACCTCTCTTCTTCTTTTAGTGAAGGAAGTGCGTCTCAACTTGGTCTGGTTGCCATGAGGTCTAACGACGGGAGTTGTGGGTTGCAATAAAGCTTCAAAAGAGGGATAGTCTACCGGCTCAAGAGGAAAAACTCCTTGTATATATGCTGCACATGTATATGTTGTATAGATGCACTCGAAAAAAAAATGTGCAAAAAGAAAATAACTCCAAAAAAGTGGTGGGTCTGAGAGAAAATGATAATCCCACCGGAGTATGTATATAGAGTGCAATAAGCAAAGCTTGAGTATCATGATCCACCTGATGTAGCTTGCAGCAGGGAGACTTGGCTACACTGGTCAAGCTCCCAAGGGTACTTGGCTACACTGGCCTTGACCCATTCTCTCCTTCCTCCTCTTCTTGAGCCAGTTGAACTTGAACTTAGAAGGGAATACCCCACTCCTCGAGGAAAGAGTGGCCAGATTAAGGTCATAGAGTTACCTTGTTGAGGAGGGTTGTCAAGTTGCCATTTCTGAGGTGGAGAGCTTAGACCTCACTTTCACAGGACAAGAAAAGATTCATGGTCTTCAGGGTTTGTGATTGATGACTTGTTTTGATCTGGAGCATTGAGGAGTCTTGGTTATAGAATAGTGGAACTTAGAGGCTGTTGAGTTTTAGACTTAAGTCCAAATAAGGTTCCGACACACTAATAATCCAAAGATCTGATCGAGCTCCATACCTTAATTTAATGAAGGCAAGTTTAATAATCAGCCTTGATCCATGTACATTCTCTTTTTCTTTTTCTTTATTTCTTTTTCACTTCTTTTTCAAATAAGTGTTTGCTAAGGGACTAGCAAAGTTAAGTATAGGGGGGTCTTTACTTATATTTTAGCTACAAAAACCTTTGCAAATGCATGTAGATATGCGTAAATACAAATAATTACCAAAAGCATGCATTGTGTAAAAACCTATAATTAGCATGTTTTTGTGCAAAAATAAAAGAATAAAGATTAAAAAGAAAAAGAGGGAAATATTTAGAATAAATATTGAGCAACCTAACCCAAGGGAGGGCTCAGCATGGGCCTGACCGCATAAAAGCCAAAGTAGAGGGAGATAGGGGCTCATGTGTGTAAATATATATGTAAATAAAATAAAAGAATTTTCCTCAGAAAAAATAGGCTTGTAAATATTTATAAATATAAAATCAATATAAAAATTTAAAAAAATTAAAAAGAAACCAAAAATCTCATTCATGTACATGATCACATTATACACAGAACCACCTTTATATTTATTCAGCCTTATAAATAAATAAAATTAATTTCCAAAATTCTTGTAAATATCCTATATTATATAGTGTAAATAAATAAAATAAAAACGATTAAAACAAAAACAAAAGAAAAATAACAAAATTGAAAACACAAAAATATATTGTAAATATGCCATGTATATAAATGTATATATGTATTTATTTCACCTATGTATATAAATAGTTAAAATAAAATAAAAATATCTTTTTATTCCTTATCTTATAATGTAAATAAATAAAATATAAATTGGGAATAAAATTGTATAAAAATAACTCATTAAAAATCAAAACTAAAAATCCAATATTGTATATATACCTATGTATAGTACTATATTGTATATAGCTTATTTTTATTTTGAAAAATTAATTAAAAATCACTGAAAAATAGAAAAAAAATAAAATAAAAATATTTCATGTTTTAACTTTTTGCAAATTCGGCCATTTGCTACCTCAATTTTTACCTTTAAAATCAAGCCACGTGGCCGATCCCTATTGGCTCTGGGGGATGTTGACCGCCCGGTCAACTCCCCCCCCAGGACCACCTCTCGCGGGTCTGCAGCACCCGACTCCCCCTTCTCGGATTTTTCCCAGGCAGACCTGACTCCCTCTGTCCTTAACCCCGGGTCCGACTCCTTCACGACACACCCGAGACCCTCGCCGGAGATACCGCATCGAGATCCGCGCTCTTGATTTCCCTACCCGCGCGCCTCTTTCCGGATCTTCCCCACGTATAAAGCCCAGCTCCGCCTCTTCATTTCTCATCTTTGGGTATTCGATTCCACCCCCTATGAGCTCTGGTGTGTGCGTGAGAGTGACAGCTCACTGCTCGTGTTGTTGAAGCGAGGAGAGGGACCGGATTCCATCGATCCGGTGAGCTTCGCCGCCGTTGCTCCGCCACCAGCTGGAGCTCGAGCCTCAGAGGGAGACGCTCCTCGAGGCGAAGACCCAGAGCTTCCTTAGCTCTTCCCCAGTCTCCTCTTCCACCCAGGTAATCCCTTAGACCCTTATTTTCCTTTGATTTTCATTTACGCCCAAATCGTCGCTCCGCCGTGTTACTCCGATTCCGACCATTCCATAGCTAGATTCGATCATCGGAATCCACAGACATCTGCGCCTTCCTCCGACGCGCCTTCTCCATCCCTCCATCCAACCCAGCTCGCACAGGAGCTGGGATTCGAGCTCCACCGTCCCCCCTTCGCCGGAGCTCGTCCATATCGCCCCATCATCCACCGTCACCCCGCCTAACAGGGTCGAGGCAGTTTGCCCTCGACCTGCGAGTCTTCTGGACTGTTTTGCAGGTTCAAAGAAGGACGTCTGAGGTCCTTCGACATCAAACCAGGAGGCGCAGCTCCGCCGACCTCGCCGGAGCTCCTCGGAGCTCGGCCGGGTCATCAGAGACCCCCATCCGACGCGGAGGCCCACGCCAGACCTTTCCCGATCACCAGCGCCCCGCGAGGAGGTCAGGAGCGCAAGCACTGGGCCGGCGAAGTTCGCCGGCCACCTGTTCTTCCTCGACCTTCAGACGCCGTCCGATCATCCCTCTCGCTCCAGGTTCATCTGGGTCGTCCGTTCAGGAGCAGCAGTCATCGTTCGATCTGAGGTGGATAGATCTGGACCGCCCGATGCTCGAGGGTTAGCTGCAGAGAGCCACGCCCGTCCGATGCACCACGTGGCTTGACCCTCACCGTCGGATTCGCCAGAGGAGCCCAGCTGTGGAGAGCATGTTATTCCCAACCGTCAGATGATCCACGTGCCCTCCAACCTGCCGCTCCTTTAATAAAGGGTAAACTACCCTTAGGCCCTTTTGTTTATTGCATTTCGTAGTTAGTCCTGTAATTAGTTAATCCAGTTGTTTAGTTTTTGGGATTATTGCATAGAGGACCACATACTCTACTTAGTTTGCATTTATGCCCCTGTGTACGGTCTGACACGTGCATCGACACGTGCTTTTTGGCTTATTTGTATTCCATGCCCCTGTAGTTCTGATTGTTAATGATTGAATGAAAGTTTGTGCTTATTTGCATTTATACCCCTGTGCGTATTTTAATTGAGCATGTGCGTTATATATTGGGTTATTTGCAGATAAGCCCTTGGGCTTTTGGTACCTGTTACCAAAAGGCCCTCGGAACTTATTTTTCTTACATTTGGGTCCCTGAGTGCCCCAGGCACGTGCGTAGCACGTGTTTCACTGGGTTATTTGCACCAGACCCCCCAGACTTCCGGGTATTTGCACTTTGGTCCCTATGCACTGTGCCCCCTCTTTATTTTTGAATAAAATAGCAAAATACCTCCAAATCCAACGAAAATTGGACACATGGCTCCTGCCATAGTGTAAACTTTTCGAGGATTTTTGAGGACATTTTTGTTTTCATTTGATGATTTTAAAATTCAAAAACATCAATTTTCTTCACTGTCTAACTTTAAAAATCACAAAAAAATAATAAATAGTGTCTAAAAATTATAAAAAAATTGTCTACTGTCCATTTTGTTGTGCTTGATTTTCTAGCCAATTTTGGCTATTTTTCATTACTGAAAATCACTAAAAATTGAAAAACACTCAAAATCTTATAAAACTTCTAGTAAATCAATTGAAAATCCAAAAACAATAAAATAGGTGCCTAAATTTTCCTTGTTTTATTCTCTTTACAGGAAAATTACCTCCCAGCTAATTTGGGGCCTTTAGATATTTTATCTAGGCCCTTTTAGCTCGGCTGGACAGTACCTACTGTTAGTCACTTTTTGATTTTTAGAAAATTAAATAAATCTCAGAAAAATCCCAAAAATTCACTAAAAACACTAAAATCTATAAAACACAAAAAAATATTTTTGTTAGAATTTTTGGTTGATTTTTAATGCTTTTAATAAATTTTTGAACTGTGTGTTTATTAGCTTTTCTTATTTTCTTAATACATTAAAAATCCAAAAAAAATATAAAATATTCAAAAACCACCAAAAACATTTCTTTTATTTTCTTTTATCTCCTTTTTGACTACTTCGTAGGCCGAGAGGCCAAACCGTGCTCCTTGAGTTCGACCATGGTCGCTATACCAGGTTAAATAAATAGCGAGACCGCTAGCTTATTTTTGATTGATTTTATCTATCTTGGTGGTCTAATCTTCTTGATCGACACGATCGAGCGACCGAGGTCGTGACGACCATTGTAGAGATACCTGATTGCCTTAGTCGCTCGGTTCTTCGTGTCATCAGAATGGCACCGTTGCCGGGGAACACGGCTTAGTAGTTTTTATTTTTATTTTTTCGTTTTTGTTTTCGCGGCTCTTTCAGAGCTCGCGGCTTTTTCGCGGCTTTTTGTTTATATTTTATTTTTGTTTTATTTTGCTTTATTTTCTTTTCTTTTGTTTTTATTCTTGTTTTATTTTGAGTGTTTATTTTATTTTGCATTTTTGCATATATACCCTCATCTTATTTCCATTTATTTCTCTTATCATTATTTGATTATTTTGGTCTGACCACTTGCCTCTGTTTCTTGCGAGGGCCCGAGGACTGCGGAGGCGACTTTTGAGGAGCCGACGCAACCGCAGGACTTGGAGGCGGCTCCCTTCTTTACGGAGCCGTAGGAGAGAGCGAGAGAGAGAGTTGAATGGGAGAGGTTTAGTTAGATTTTTATTTTTATTCTGATTATTATTGTAGTAATACAGGGACTCAGAGACTGGACCTTTGGACTGTGGTTGAATTAGCGGGTCTGTTTCGCCGAGCACCGGTGTGCTCGAGGGACCCTTAGGTGTTTTTCGCGGCCTTTTCGTGGTTTTGTTTTCTTTCTTTTTTATTGCCTTTTCCGGTGTTTACGCGGTTTTTGATCGAGCCCCTAGACTTAGGATTTTATACTTTCTTGTGCCGTAATTAGTAGGGTCCCCACACTTAATTATCTGCCTGTTCCTATAGTGCGCTTAATTGGACCTACTAATAATCAATTAATAAAAATAACTGACTCATTTTCCTTCGTGGCTTACATGCCGTAGTCTACCCCACAAAGCGCTTTCTCCTACCCCCGATTTGTCGGGCAGAGGAGGGGTAGACCAAGACCGGACCTTTGGCCTGTAGGACGGTGACCAGTTAGACGGTTCTGTGAGTAGAATTGTTGATCTAGGACTCGGTTTTCATCGTTGCATCATTTAGGTAGTTTAATTTTTGTCTTTACATTTATACGCGAATCATATTGCATGTAGAGTGCTGGAGACAGGTACGCCTTTCTGACTTTGCATGCATCATTGATTTATCATGCATCAGCTTTTTCGTCTTCTCCCCCTGTTTTTGACCTAATAATTAGGAGAACCGAAAAATTCGCTAGGCGTTTGTTTTTATTTGAAAAATATTAAAAAGAAAAACCATAAAATTGGGATTGGCTAAAACTATTGACCCTAAAAGACACTCACATTAAAAATTTGTCTTGGGGAGAGCAACCCCCTCATTGTTTGGTTTGCTTGCGCGAGAGAGTGACTCGCACCCTAGGTAGAGCCCTCCGGTGCTATTTCCAGCTGACTACCGACTCTTCCGTGCGGGCCAGTCGGTTGGGATAGTATCGGGTATCCTAACAGGTCACGTAAGCGCTCTGATATCTTGTGTGTTCACCTAATAAAAATTGACAAGATAATTTGACCGAGCTTTTACGGTCTTCAGCTCGCGTTGCGTTGGTGAACCGGGGGTTTGCATTCTGATCATAGTTTTCCCAGATCTCATCCGCACTACTCGACCAGATCACGATGATGGGTAGACGCTCTCTTAGGCAGCCTCTGGCTGCACCGCTTTAGGGCACGTCTACCCAATCATCTTGGTTGGCCCGCGAGAGCCAAGACCAGTTCTCCGAGCCCGAGTATGATTCCGCCCTGTTCCCCCTCGACCCCCTTTCTTTCGGTTCTGAGAGATATGAGCCAGAGGAGAGAACAGTAGATTTGACAGCACCTGAGTATGGCTCATTTGATTTTGCAGACGTCATGTCCGGTAGTTCAGAGGACCGCTCCAGGACAGAGCACATCGTGATGGACCAGGGAGCGATCAACTCCACCTGATCGCCTCGCTAGAGACAGTACAGCAGCAGCTGAGGGATCAGGGAGCTTTCATGATTGAGATGAGGAGAGAGTTGGAGCGACTCAGAGCAGAGAGAGATCAGAGCGAGCCTGAGGATGGACCAGATGCAGAGGCACGAGCCGCAGCAGCCGCAGCAGCAGTCGCCGCTGCTGCAGCGGCAGCCGCCACGGCCGGAGGACCACCGAGACCGATGCGGGAGTTGTACAATCCCGGATCTACACTGATGCATCATTGGGTGGTGGTACCTTCTATCGTGGGGGACTTTAAGTTCCCCCCGAACACCCTGCAGATGCTTCCCCGTTTTCACGGACTTGCCACCGAGGAGCCCCATCTCCACCTCCAGGAGTTCTTGATGATCTGCAGTACTGTCCACGACCGCCATGTGGACGAGGATACGATTCGGATGATCGTCTTCCCCTTCTCCCTAGCAGACAGAGCAGCCACCTGGCTGAAGCATTTGGGGAAGTTTGTTTACACCTGGGAGCAGCTCCGCACCGAGTACTTGAACAAGTACTATCCACTCGAGCGGACCAATGCAGCGAGGGCCCTGATCAGCAACTTCTCCATGCTCCCCAACGAGCAATTCCATGAGGCATGGGAGAGGTTCCGTGAGCTCACAGACCGATGCCCGCACCATGATATCTCGAAGCCGAACCTTGTGCAGAGCTTCTTCAGCGGGCTGACACCAGAGCTCCAAGGTTTGGTGAACGCTTCTTGTGGCGGGTCCTATTTCGCCAAGGATCACGACCAGGTCTGGGCCATCTTCGAGGAGATGGCCGAGAACTATATGGTGATGTCCCAGACCCGGTTGTACACTCAGGGGAGACCCCAGCAGCAGCCCGGACCCGTGCAGTACCAGAGGATAGCACGGGTCGATGCCGGTCCATCCAGTTCATCCGCAGTTGCAGCATCACAGGCAGAGTCGTCCGCTGCGGATATGGGTATCATCAGCGAGAAGTTGGACCGCATGGAGCTGATCGAGAAGAAGCAGTGCCAGGGCATCACTCAGATGGAACAGATGGCATAGACTCTGAGCGACATGAAGACCCAGCTCATGTGTCTCCAGGAGGCACAGACGGCTTCCCAGCCCCGTCTTCAGTCGCGAGGCGATACCGGCGGCAGCAGCAGCTTGACCCAGCGCTCCAGCTCCTTTCAGCAGCCTAGACAGGTTCACCTTGTACAGGCGGAGCCGTACCAGCAGCAGCCCTCTTACCAGTCCCCACCATCTCCAGACTTGCAGATGGTGGTATATATCTGCATGAAAATCCGAGAGACCAAGGTAATCAGGTGTATCTAAGATGGTCGTTGCGACCTCGGTCACTCAGATGTGCCAATCAAGAAGAATGAACCACTAATAGAGATAAAACAGATAAAACACAAAATAGCGGTCCTGCTATTGGATTAACCTTGTATAGCGACCAGGGTCGAACTCAAGGAGCACGGGTTGGCCTCTCGGCCTACGAAGTAGTAAAAAGGAATAAAATAAAAGAACAAAATATTTTTAGTGGTTTCTAATTTATTTTATATTTTTTTTGGATTTTTTAATGTATTAAGAAAATAAGAAAGGTAAACAAACACACACTTCAACAAATTATTAAATACACTAAAAATCAATCAAAAATTCCAACAAAAATATTTTTATGTGTTTTATAATTTTTAGTGTTTTTGGTGAATTTTTGAGAATTTTCTGATGTTTATTTAATTTTCTAAAAATCAAACAGTGACTGAAATAAAAGGTACTGTCCAGCCGAGCCAAAAAGGCCTAGATAAGATATTAAGGGCCCCAAAATGGCTGGGAGTAATTTTCCTGTAAAGAGAATAAATCAAGGAAAATTTAGGCACCTATTTTATTATTTTTGGATTTTTGGTGTATTTACTAGAATTTTTATAAGATTTTATGTGTTTTTCTATTTTTAGTGGTTTTCAATAATGAAAAATAGCCAAAATTGGCTAGAAAATCAAACACAACAAAATAGATAGTAGACAATTTTTTTGTAATTTTTAGACACTATTTAATATTTTTTGTGATTTTTAAAGTTAGACAGTGGCAAAATTAAAGGTTTTTGATTTTTTAAAAATATCAAATGAAAACAAAAATATCCTCAAAATTCCTCGAAAATTTTACACCATGGCAGGAGCCATGTATCCAATTTTCGTTGGATTTGGAGGTGATTTGTTATTTTATCCAAAAATAAAGAGAGGGCACAATGCGCAGGGACCAAAGTGCAAATACCCGCGAGCCTGGGGGGTCTGGTGCAATTAACCCAGCAAAACACATGCCACGCGCGTGCCTGGGGCACTCAGGGACCCAAATACAAAGAAAATAAGTCCCGAGGACTTATTGGTAACAGGTACCAAAAGTCCAAGGGCTTATCTGCAAAATACCCATAAATATCACGCACATGTCGAAATAAACCACGCACAGGGGTATAAGTGCAAATAAGTAAAAACTTTCATTCAACTAATAACAACCAGAACTATCAGGGCATAAGATGCAAATATCCCAATAAACCACGTGACGAAGCACGTGTCAGACCATGTACAGGGGTATATCAGCAAATAACAACAAGCGCACGGGTCTCTATGCAAAAATACCAAAACTTAAACCACTTCGCTAAATATTTACAAGACTAAAAGCGAAACAAAATAACTAAGAGGGCCTAAGGGTAAATTACCCTTTATTACTCGGAGCGGCTGGATGGAGGGCACGTGGCGCATCCGACGGTGGTGAACAGCAGCCTCTCTACAGCTGGGCTCCTCGCGATGATCCGACGCTCGAGGTCAAGCCACGTGGCATGATCAACGGTGGTGGCTCGCTATGGCTTAACCCACGAGCATCGGGCGGCTGGGATCGCCTCTCCAAAGATCTGGCGGTACAGGTGCCTCCTGAGATGGACGGTCTGGATCAGAACTGGAGGGCCGAGGCGATCGGACGGCGACGGAGGGTGCTGGAAGAACAGGTCGCCGGCGAGACTCGCCGGCCTCTGGCGTGCGCTAGACTCCTCCTGGAAGCACTCTGAAGGTCGGAGAAGAAACGTGGTGTGCTCCCACGTCTGCCGGTAGGCTCCGATGATCCAGCCGAGCTCCGAGGAGCTCGGGCGAGGTCGGCGGAGCTGAGCCTCCTGGCTGGATGTCGAAGGACCTCAGATGTCCTTCGTTTGACCTGCAAAGCGATCCAGAAGACTCGCGGGTCGAGGGCAAACTGCCTCGACCCGGTTAGGCGAGGTGACGGTGGTTGATGGGTCGAAATGGCAAGCTCCGGCGAAGGGGGTAGACGGAGGAGCTCGGCTCCCAGCTCCTGTGCGAGCTGGGTTGGATGGAGGGGTGAAGAAGGTGCGTCGCAGGGAGGCGGATGCGATGGTCGATTCCAATGATCGAACGGAGTGATGGGATGGTCGGAATCAGCTAGAGATGGCGGCGGTACGAATTGGGCGTAAATGGAAATCATGGAAAAATAAAGACCTACAAGGTTACCTGGGTGGACGAAGAGACTGGGGAGGAGCTAGGGAAGCTCCTGGTCATTGCCTCGAGGAGTGTCTCCCTCCGAGGCTCGGTGCTCACGTTGGTGGCGGAGCAGCGGCGGCGTAGCTCGCCGGATCGATGGATTCTCTTCCTCCCCTCGCTTCGACACGAGCTGTCACTCTCGCGCACTCTCTGGAGCTCACAGGTGAAGGATTCGAATGGCCAAAGATAGAGAAATGAGGTGGCGGAGCAACGGCTATATATGGCTAGGGGTCCGGCTAAGAGAGGTCCGGGCAAGCTTGGAAGCGCGCGGATCCCGAGGATGCAGCTCCGGCGAGGATGTTGGATGTGTCATTAAGGATTCGGACCCGGGGTTTAGGTGGTAGGCACTCGGGTTTAGCGGGGAAAAATCCGAGAAGTTGGGGACCCGCTAAGGACCCAAGTGGAGTGGTCCTGGGGGGGGGGGGGGGGGGGTAGTTGACCGGGCGGTCAACATCCCCAGGACCCAATAGAAACATGCCACGTGGCTGGATTTTGAAGTTAAAATTAATGGTAGCTATGGGCCGATTTAGAAAAAACTCAAAACATGAAATATTTTTATTTTATTTTTTTCTATTTTTTGTGATTTTTAATTAATTTTTAGAAATAAAAATAAGGTACTTACATTATATGTACTATATAGGTATATGTACACTATTAGGGTTTTTAATTTTTGATTTTTAATTATTATTTTTATGCAATTTTATTCCTATTTTATATTTTATTTATTTTCATTATAAAATAAGGAATAAAAAGACATTTTTATTTTATTTTTATTATTTATATACATAGGTAAAATAAATACATATATACACTTATATACATGGTATATGTACAATCTATTTTTGTGTTTTTAATTTTTGCTATTTTTTATTTGATTTTTGTTTTTATTGTTTTTATTTTATTTATTTACACTAAAGAATATTTACAAAAACTATAAAGATTAATTTTATTTATTTATAGGGCTAAATAAATATGTAGGTGAGTCTATGTACAATGTGAAAGTGATATTTTTGTTCTTTTTTATTTTCATATTTTTATCTTTTGTTTTTATATTTATAAATATAGACACAAATTTACAAGCCTATTTTTGGTGAGGAAAATACCTTTATTTTATTTACATAAGTATGTACACACATGAGCCCCTATCTCCCTCTACTTTGGCTTTTATGCGGTCAGGCCCATGGTGAGCCCTCCCTTGCGTTAGGTTGCTCAATCTTTATTCTAAATATTTCCCTCTTTTTCTTTTTAATCTTTATTCTTTTATTTTTGCACAAAAACATGCTAATTATAGGTTTTTACACAATGCATGCTTTTGGTAATTATTTCTATTTACACATATCTACATGTATTTGCAAAGGTTTTTGTAGCTAAAATATAAGAATAAAGAGTGATGAATGAGTATTCATCACCCCCCTATACTTAACTTTGCTAGTCCCTTAGCAAACACTTATTTGAAAAATAAGTGAAAAAGAAAGAAAGAAAAAGAAAAAGAGGATGTACATGGATCGAGGTTGATTATTAAACTTGCCTTCATTAAATTGGGGTATGGAGCTCGATCAGATCTTTGGATTATTAGTGTGTCGGAACCTCATTTGGACTTAAGTTTAAAACTCAACAGCCTCTAAGTTCCACTAATCTATAATCAAGACTCCTCAATGCTCCAGATCAAAACAAGTCATCAATCACAAACCCTGAAGACCATGAATCTATTCTTGTCCTGTAAATGTGAGGTCTAAGCTCTCCACCTCAGAAATGGCAACTTGACAACCCTCCCCAACAAGGTAACTCTATGACCTCAATCTGGCCACTCTTTCCTCGAGGAGCGGGGTATTCCCTTCTAAGCTCAAGTTCAACCGGCTCAAGAAGAGGAGGAAGAAGAGAATGGGTCAAGGCCAGTGTAGCCAAGTACCCTTGGGAGCTTGACCAGTGTAGCCAAGTCTCCCTGCTGCAAGTTACAACAGGTGGATCATGAAACCAAGCTTTGCTTATTGCACTCTATATACATACTCCGGTGGGATTATCATTTTCTATCAGACCCACCACTTTTTTGGAGTTATTTTCTTTTTCCACATTTTTTTCAAGTGCATCTGTACAACATATACATGTGCAGCATATATACAAGGAGTTTTTCCTCTTGAGCCAGTAGACTATCCCTCTTTTGAAGCTTTATTGCAACCCACAACTCTCGTCGTTAGACCTCATGGCAACCAGACCAAGTTGAGACGCACTTCCTTCACTAAAAGAAGAAGAGAGGTTCCGCCTAGAAGTACTACCCTCATATGCTACCCCAAGTCAAGGAAGATCGCCTCCTCACCACCTCATCCGTAGAGAGCTCGGTGCATAGTGTTGGTGTCCAAGTAAAGCCATAATCTATATGAGGCATGTGTTGTTTTTAAGTGCTCTACTTAGGCTCATTGAGATGACATGTGATCATAGCCTAGTGGACTCAAAGAATTAAGTCACCATGGACCTGAAAAGCCTTAAACCTAAGCCATATAAGGTTCCTCTTAGAAGTTAGGTGGATTAAGATCTTAATCAAGCTCCATTTGGACCAGGATACGATTCGGATGATCGTCTTCCCCTTCTCCCTAGCAGACAGAGCAGCCACCTGGCTGAAGCATTTGGGGAAGTTTGTTTACACCTGGGAGCAGCTCCGCACCGAGTACTTGAACAAGTACTATCCACTCGGGCAGACCAATGCAGCGAGGGCCCTGATTAGCAACTTCTCCATGCTCCCCAACGAGCAATTCCATGAGCCATGGGAGAGATTCCGTGAGCTCACAGACCGATGCCCGCACCATGATATCTCGAAGCCGAACCTTGTGCAGAGCTTCTTCAGCGGGCTGACACCAGAGCTCCAGGGCTTGGTGAACGCTTCTTGTGGCGGGTCCTATTTCGCCAAGGATCACGAACAGGTCTGGGCCATCTTCGAGGAGATGGCCGAGAACTATATGGTGATGTCCCAGACTTGGTTGTACACTCAGGGGAGACCCCAGCAGCAGCCCGGACCTGTGCAGTACCAGAGGATAGCACGGGTCGATGCCGGTCCATCCAGTTCATCCGCAGTTGAAGCAGCACAGGTAGAGTCGTCCGCTGCGGATATTGGTATCATCAGCAAGAAGTTGGACCGCATGGAGCTGATCGAGAAGAAGCAGTACCAGGGCATCACTCAGATGGAACAGATGGCACAGACTCTGAGCGACATGAAGACCCAGCTCATGTGTCTCCAGGAGGCACAGACGGCTTCCCAGCCCCGTCTTCAGTCGCGAGGCGATACCGGCGGCAGCAGCAGCTCGTCCCAGCGCTCCAGCTCCTTTCAGCAGCCTAGACAGGTTCACCTTGTACAGGCAGAGTCGTACCAGCAGCAGCAGCCCTCTTACCAGTCCCCACCATCTCCAGACTTGCAGATGGTGGTATACCAGCCGGATCAGCCTCTGGCAGTACTCCCGCCAGCCCAGTACGACGCAGAGCCGTTGATGGATGTCAACGGGATTTGGTATGACCGTACCTAGCCTGGGATCCGACGAGACCATCCCGGATTCAGGTGGGGGAGTGGAGGTACCCAGCCCCAGCAGCAGTCATCCGGTCAGGGAGGGCAGTATAGCCAGCAGAGGGATCACCAGCAGCAGCAGCCCCCAGCCTACCAGCCACACCAGCAGTCGTCCTTCGTTCCTCGTCCCTATCAGCAGCAGGGACAGTCTTGGAGACGTGAGCAGCAGGCTCACCAGCCACAGCAGCAGCAGCATTCTTCCACCTACCCCTCTCAGCACCAGCAGCACCAGTTCCAGCAGCCTCAGCACCAGAGAGGCTACCCGTCGGGCTCCCATGAGAGCCCCGCCTTGGATGACATAGCCCGCATCCTCACGGACCAGCAGGCTACTTTTCGACGGGAGTTGGACGAGTTCCGCCAGGAGATGCGGGATCTGATGAGAGGGAAGGCTGCCATTCCTGCACAGATAGAGCCGAATCCCAATAGCCTCAAGAGGAAGTCTGAGCAGGTAGTTTACACTGAGCATGCCACTCCTAGTGATCCATTTGATGATATGTCTTCAGATCTGTTTGATGCTGATTTTGTTACACTTAGGAGCGGTAGAGCACCAGCAGGCGGCGCCTCATCTGAGCGACGACACGAGGATCCACCCAGGGCGCCAGATGAGGAGGAGGAGAGCGGTACTGAGGCCGCACACGATGATGATGGTGGTACTGATGCCACCAAGGATGCTGATTCCACCGGCGGTACTGAGGCCGCCGCTTCACCAGTTCGAGGAGGTGGTGCTGATGCCACCAGAGTAGCCGAGCCAGCCCGTGGTACTGAGGCCGCGAGACGTCCAGCAGCAGAGCCAGCCCGTGGTGGTACTGAGACCACCGGTGTTTTTGTAGAGAGAGATGTTGTTTTTCCTCATGCTGATGTATCTCAGGACAATGTTTTGAATAAAGGAAAAGGTTTAGTTTCTTCTGGTCCCACTGTGGTGATTGATGTATGTGCGGATCCGGCCGTCGAGCCGTCTATACCTCTTCCTAGTCCTTCATCTGTGAAGGACCCTGTGATCCCCTTCCCTAGAGCCCTTCAGATGGGGAAGGGGAAGAAAAGAGAAAAAGACCCAAAAAAGAGAGAGCGGGAGGAGTTCAGCCAGAGCATGATCGACAGATTTCACATACAGCTGACCCTTCAGGAGGCTTTGCAGCACATCCCCCTTCTTCAGCGATCTTTGAGAGATAGGACCACAGTCAGGAGGAGGAGGAACCACCATTCAGAGATACATGTGCTGAGGAAAGCCACGTGCTTCGCGATCGAGAACCATCTGCCGGTCAAGAGGCCAGATTCAGGAGCCCCGTATGTCATATGTCAGATTAGTGAGCACAGGTTCGACCAGACTCTATTGGATAGTGGATCGTCTATCAACCTCCTTCCGGCAGCCCTTCTCGACCGCTTCGAGTTGGGCACTCTTCGACAGAGCAGGACAGTCCTTCAGTTTGCTTATCGATCTGTCAAGAGGCCGAAGGGGTTGTTGCGAGATGTTACCGTCACTATTCAGGGCCTGAAATTCCCCATGGACTTCGTAGTGTTGGACATGGAGATTCCTGATTCAGTGGCCGATACCCCCATCATCCTCGGTCGTCCGTTCTTGGCCACTGCCAAGGCGGTGACTGATCATGATAGCGGGAAGGTATACTTTCGCGTCGAGGGAGAGATTGTACAGATAGAGACGGTCGAGGACTACAGAGCCAGAGAGAGCATGCTCAGAGGCCAGCACCGATACAGAGTAGCTGACAGATGCCGGGTTAGACATCCACCAGGACTGTGATTTTGTGATCTCAGATGATGAGGCAGCATGGGCAGACCCTTCAGCACAGGCCATCCTCTCATTTCCAGATACCACTGATGCAGAGATGACAGTAGAGGAGAGCTTGGAGAGCGCAGTCCTGGTCCAGGATACTACAGAGGCAGCAGAGCCGGTTCTTGACCGCGACACGGTTTCTAGTGAGGGTGGTGCTGAGGCCACCGTGTGTGATGGTGGTACTGATGCCACCTTATTTGATGCAGATCCCTCGGATTCAGAGTCCGATTGGGCAGATTGTGATGACCAGATGCCAGACCTGAGTCCACCTGAGCCTACAGATGAGGAGGAGGTAGAGGCAGAGCAGATCAGAGACAGTACAGTTGAGCAGCCTCCTCCAGATCCAGTTTGCGAGAGCTCGTATTCTTTCTCCCAGGCAGATTTGGCAGACTTAGCAGCATTCACGCACCTTCTTCCGAGGTCAGATTTGCCAGCACCCAGCTGTCCAGAGCTGAAGCCTCTCCCTACTTCGCTGAAGTATCGGTTCCTTGCGGGCGAACCTGAGATGTACCCAGTCATCATCTCCGTTGATTTGACTGGAGAGCAAGAATCCCGTTTGATGAGGGTTCTTGAAAAGAACCGCAAGGCAATCGGATGGAGCGTAGCAGATCTCCATGGGATTAGTCCATCAGTGTGCTCCCACCATATTTATCTCGAGGAGGGGGCGAAGCCGTCGCGTGAGTTCCAGCGGCGACTGAACCCCAACCTGAGAGAGGTCGTGATGAAGGAAATATCAAAATGGTGGGGTGCAGATATCATATATCCCATTTCCGACTCCAAGTGGGTTAGCCCCTTGCATGTGGTGCCCAAGAAGACGGACATCATGACTGTGATCAGTGAGTCGGGAGAGGAGATTGCTACACGAGTACCCACCTCTTGGAGGGTCTGTGTTGACTACAGGAGACTCAACCAGGCCACTAAGAAGGACCATTTCCCCCTGCCTTTTATTGACCAGATCATTGAGAGACTGGCAGGTAAGAGCCACTATTGCTTCCTTGATGGGTACTCGGGCTACAACCAGGTGGCCATCGCTCCTGAGGATCAGGAGAAGACCACATTTACCTGTCCCTTTGGTACATATGCCTTTCGACGCATGCCATTTGGGCTATGCAATGCCCCTGCGACTTTTCAAAGGTGCATGCTGTCGATCTTTTCGGACATGGTAGGGGAGTGTTTGGAGGTCTTCATGGACGATTTCTCAGTCTACGGCGACGGATTCGACTCCTGTCTTGACTGCCTAGACCGAGTACTCCAGCGATGTATTGAGTACCATTTGGTTCTATCTTAGGAGAAGAGTCACTTCATGGTGACTCAAGGGACGGTGCTTGGCCACATCATCTCCAACAGGGGCATGGAGGTTGATCCGGCCAAGGTTGATGTCATTAGAAAACTCGCACCACCGTCCAATTTGAGGCAGCTACGGTCATTCCTGGGGCACGTTGGATTTTATAGGAGATTTATTCAGGATTTCAGCAGGATTGCTCGGCCGTTGACTGACCTCTTGAAGAAAGACACCGAGTTCCTTGTCGATGACAAGTGTCTTTCGTCCTTTGCGACTCTCCAGCAGTGTGTTATTGAGGCTCCTGTCCTCCAGCCGCCTGATTGGTCTCTCCCATTCGAGATCATGACGGATGCCTCCGATTTTGCCGTAGGGGCAGTGCTGGGACAGAGGAGGGATGGAGTTCCATTTGTTATCCACTACGCTAGCCGCACATTGGATTCCGCCCAGCGGAATTACACGGTCACAGAGAAGGAGATGCTAGCCGTAGTGTTCGCCCTAGATAAGTTTCGATCTTATATCATTGGATCTAGAGTGACTTTGTACACAGATCATACCGCCATCAGGTACCTCATGGCAAAGAAGGATGCCAAGGCCAGACTCACTAGATGGATCCTTCTACTCCAGGAATTCGACATTGAGATCAAGGACAAGCCTGGAGTCAAGAATGTGGTGGCGGATCATCTCTCCCGTTTAGAGCAGCCTGAGGAGTCTGAGCAGATTGATCCCATTCGAGATACCTTCCCAGATGAGGCGATCCTTGCTATCGCCTCACTCCCGTGGTATGCCGATATTGTGAACTTTCTCGTTGCTGGGAAAGTCCCACAAGATTGGCCCAGGTAGAGGCTTGAGACCTTCCTTGTGAAGGCCAAGTCCTACCACTGGGAGGATCCCATCCTTTACCACGAAGGAGGGGATAGCGTCTGGCGTCAGTGTATTCCTCAGGAGGAATACCATAGCGTCCTCACTTATTGCCACAAGCTTGAGGCAGGAGGACATCATTCTGGGAGGAGAACGGCACAGAAAGTGCTCCAATCCGGCTTGTGGTGGCCTACCCTCTTCAAGGACTCTGATGAGTTCGTGAAGAGGTGTACTGACTGTCAGAGGATGGGCACTTGTGGACAGTGTGATATGATGCCGATGCAGCCCATTCACTTCTATGAGGTTTTTGACGCATGGGGCATTGATTTCATGGGTCCATTCCCTAAGAGTCAGGGATTTGAGTACATTCTGTTGTCCGTGGATTATGTTAGTCGTTGGGTTGAGGCCATCCCCGCCTGAGCCGCTGATGCGAGGACAGTTTGCAGATTTTTGAGGAAGCACATCATCACGCGGTTCGGGGTTCCACGAGTTTTGATTTCTGATGGGGGGTCTCATTTCATCAATGACCAGGTGAAGGCCCTTGCTAGCGAGTTCGGTATAGACCATCGTGTTGCTACACCTTACCATCCATAGACGAATGGTCTAGCCGAGGTGTCGAATAGGGAGATCAAGACTATATTGCAGAAAGTCGTCCGCCCTGACCGAAAGGATTGGTCACAGCTTTTGGACTCGGTCTTATGGGCATATAGGACATCTTTCAAGACTCCATTGGGCACATCTCCCTTTCGCCTCGTATATGGCAAGCCGTGCCATTTACCTGTTGAGCTGAGGCACAAGTCACTATGGGCAGTTACAGATATTCCCTTTACGATCCAGATGGTGTAGGAGACCAGAGGAGGGCAGAGTTAGCAGCCCTGGAGGAGTTGAGAGATACAACTTTCTCAAATAGCCTACAGTATAAGGAGAGAGTGAAGGAGTGGCATGATTCTCATATCAGCCACAAGCATTTTGAGATTGGACAGAGAGTATGGTTGTTTGATGCGAGGCTTCGTTTGTTTCCAGGGAAGCTACAGAGCAAGTGTAAGGGACCCTACTTGGTCAGAAAGGTACACGACAATGGTAGCATTGATATATCCGAGTTGTCTTCTGAGAGTACCTTTCGAGTGAACGGCCAGCGGCTCAATCCATTTCTAGATCATGAGCCGCGGGTCGCTGATCTTGCCCCTATTCATTTTGCGTGAGATGTGGTCTTTGACTCACATCTAATGCATCTCACGCCTGAGTTTCACTGATCCTCCGCCTTGTATAGATCCAGATGTCTATATCACTACATTCTTTAGTCCCACATCCCTTTCTTCATCTACTGATTATGCTATACTTAGGGTGTACTTTACCCTAAGTATAGGGGGGATGTAGGACCTTTGGGTATTTCTTTTGTTTCTGTCTACCCCTGTTTTGCTGCCTATACTTAGGGATATTTCACCCTAAGTATAGGGGGGGTAGACCCTGTACATTCTCCACTCGGTTTTTCCCTTAGTATACAGCCTGCTATACTTAGGATTACTTGATCCTAAGTATAGGGGGAAGACCCGAGACTCTCTTGACTTTTCTATTTCATTCATTCTTCTTTATATATGGCCTTCCTTTTCACTTCCCTATACCTAGCACGAGTTATGTCTTCTTCATCGCTCTTGACTCTGAGGACATCGTTCGAGCTAAGTATAGGGGGTGTGTATATATTTCATATATACTTTAGCCATAACTCGTACTTTGTGTGAGTGTGTTAATAAATAAAATGGCTAAAAAAACCTAAAAATCACAAAAATTAAAAAATTTCATGTACATAAACATCTTTTATTTGCACATAAATAGCTAGTGTACAAATTATTTTTTGTAAAAAGGATTTCAAAAATCTTTTGTGTAAAGTTAGTGTAAATATTTTCTTATCAAAATTATGTATATAGTACAAAATTTTTCCAAAATGTTTTGAAAATCAAAAGTTTGCAAAAATCGTGTGTAAATTTGTGTAAATATCTTTTTGCAAAACTTGCACTTCATGCATCATCCATACATGATTTCAAAACATTTTTCAAAAATTTTGCATGTTTGTAAAAATTTGTGTAAATAGCATCTTTTTGTACATATGTATATAGTTTTTCTGGATGATAGTTGACATTTAAACTAGCCTGGAATCAAATTGAGAAATGGAGCTTGATTAAGATCTTAATCCACCTAATTTCTAAGAGGAACCTTATAGGGCTTAGGTGTAAGGCTTTTCAGGTCCATGGTGACTTAATTCTTTGAGTCCACTAGGCTATGATCACATGTCATCTCAATGAGCCTAAGTAGAGCACTTAACAACAACATATGACTCATATAGATTATGGCTTTACTTGGACACCAGCACTATGCACCGAGCTCTCTACGGATGAGGTGGTGAGGAGGCAGTCTTCCTTGACTTGGGGTAGCATATGAGGGTAGTACTTCTAGGCGGAACCTCTCTTCTTCTTTTAGTGAAGGAAGTGCGTCTCAACTTGGTCTGGTTGCCATGAGGTCTAACGACGGGAGTTGTGGGTTGCAATAAAGCTTCAAAAGAGGGATAGTCTACTGGCTCAAGAGGAAAAACTCCTTGTATATATGCTGCACATGTATATGTTGTATAGATGCACTCGAAAAAAATTGTGCAAAAAGAAAATAACTCCAAAAAACTGGTGGGTCTGAGAGAAAATGATAATCCCACCGGAGTATGTATATAGAGTGCAATAAGCAAAGCTTGAGTATCATGATCCACCTGATGTAGCTTGCAGCAGGGATACTTGGCTACACTGGTCAAGCTCCCAAGGGTACTTGGCTACACTGGCCTTGACCCATTCTCTTCTTCCTCCTCTTCTTGAGCCGGTTGAACTTGAACTTAGAAGGGAATACCCCGCTCCTCGAGGAAAGAGTGGCCAGATTAAGGTCATAGAGTTACCTTGTTGAGGAGGGTTGTCAAGTTGCCATTTCTGAGGTGGAGAGCTTAGACCTCACTTTCACAGGACAAGAAAAGATTCATGGTCTTCAGGGTTTGTGATTGATGACTTGTTCTGATCTGGAGCATTGAGGAGTCTTGGTTATAGAATAGTGGAACTTAGAGGCTGTTGAGTTTTAGACTTAAGTCCAAATAAGGTTCGGACACACTAATAATCCAAAGATCTGATCAAGCTCCATACCTTAATTTAATGAAGGCAAGTTTAATAATCAGCCTTGATCCATGTACATTCTCTTTTTCTTTTTCTTTATTTCTTTTTCACTTCTTTTTCAAATAAGTGTTTGCTAAGGGACTAGCAAAGTTAAGTATAAGGGGTGATGAATACTCATTCATCACTCTTTATTCTTATATTTTAGCTACAAAAACCTTTGCAAATGCATGTAGATATGCGTAAATACAAATAATTACCAATAGCATGCATTGTGTAAAAACCTATAATTAGCATGTTTTTGTGCAAAAATAAAAGAATAAAGATTAAAAAGAAAAAGAGGGAAATATTTAGAATAAATATTGAGCAACCTAACCCAAGGGAGGGCTCAGCATGGGCCTGACCGCATAAAAGCCAAAGTAGAGGGAGATAGGGGCTCATGTGTGTAAATATATATGTAAATAAAATAAAAGTATTTCCTCACAAAAAATAGGCTTGTAAATATTTATAAATATAAAATCAATATAAAAATATAAAAAAATTAAAAAGAAACCAAAAATCTCATTCATGTACATGATCACATTATACACAGAACCACCTTTATATTTATTCAGCCTTATAAATAAATAAAATCAATTTCCAAAATTCTTGTAAATATCCTATATTATATAGTGTAAATAAATAAAATAAAAACAATTAAAACAAAAACAAAGAAAATAACAAAATTAAAAACACAAAAATATATTGTAAATATGCCATGTATATAAATGTATATATGTATTTATTTCACCTATGTATATAAATAGTTAAAATAAAATAAAAATATCTTTTTATTCCTTATCTTATAATGTAAATAAATAAAATATAAATTGGGAATAAAATTGTATAAAAATAACTCATTAAAAATCAAAACTAAAAATCCCATATTGTATATATACCTATGTATAGTACTATATTGTATATAGCTTATTTTTATTTTGAAAAATTAATTAAAAATCACTGAAAAATAGAAAAAAAATAAAATAAAATTATTTCATGTTTTAACTTTTTGCAAATTCGGCCATTTGCTACCTCAATTTTTACCTTCAAAATCAAGCCACGTGGCCGATCCCTATTGGCTCTGGGGGATGTTGACCGCCCGGTCAACTCCCCCCCCAGGACCACCTCTCGCGGGTCTGCAGCGCCCGACTCCCCCTTCTCGGATTTTTCCCAGGCATACCCGACTCCCTCTCGCCTTAACCCCGGGTCCGACTCCTTCACGACACACCCGAGACCCTCGCCGGAGATACCGCATCGAGATCCGCGCTCTTGATTTCCCTACCCGCGCGCCTCTTTCCGGATCTTCCCCACGTATAAAGCCCAGCTCCGCCTCTTCATTTCTCATCTTTGGGTATTCGATTCCACCCCCTGTGAGCTCCGGTGTGTGCGTGAGAGTGACAGCTCACTGCTCGTGCTGTTGAAGTGAGGAGAGGGACCGGATTCCATCGATCCGGCGAGCTTCGCCGCCGTTGCTCCGCCACCAGCTGGAGCTCGAGCCTCGGAGGGAGACGCTCCTCGAGGCGAAGACCCAGAGCTTCCTTAGCTCTTCCCCAGTCTCCTCGTCCACCCAGGTAATCCCTTAGACCCTTCTTTTCCTTTGATTTTCATTTACGCCCAAATCGTCGCTCCGCCGTGTTACTCCGATTCCGACCATTCCATAGCTAGATTCGATCATCGGAATCCACAGACATCTGCGCCTTCCTCCGACGCGCCTTCTACATCCCTCCATCCAACCCAGCTCGCACAGGAGCTGGGATTCGAGCTCCACCATCCCCCCTTCGCCGGAGCTCGTCCATATCGCCCCATCGTCCACTGTCACCCCGCCTAACCGGGTCGAGGCAGTTTGCCCTCGACCCGCAAGTCTTTTGGACTGTTTTGCAGGTTCAAAGAAGGACGTCTGAGGTCCTTCGACATCAAACCAGGAGGCGCAGCTCCGCCGACCTCGCCGGAGCTCCTCGGAGCTCGGCCGGGTCATTGGAGACCCCCATCCAACGCGGAGGCCCACGCCAGACCTTTCCCGATCACCAGCGCCCCGCGAGGAGGTCAGGAGCGCACGCACTGGGCCGGCGAAGTTCGCCGGCCACCTGTTCTTCCTCGACCTTCAAACGCCGTCCGATCATCCCTCTCGCTCCATGTTCATCTGGGTCGTCCGTTCGGGAGCAGCAGTCATCGTTCGATCTGAGGTGGATAGATCTGGACCGCCCGATGCTCGAGGATTAGCCGTAGAGAGCCACGCCCGTCCGATGCACCACGTGGCTTGACCCTCACCGTCGAATTCGCCAGAGGAGCCCAGCTGTGGAGCGCCTGTTATTCCCAACCGTCAGATGATCCACGTGCCCTCCATCCAGCCGCTCCATTAATAAAGGGTAAACTACCCTTAGGCCCTTCTGTTTATTGCATTTCGTAGTTAGTCCTTAATTAGTTAATCCAGTTGTTTAGTTTTTGGGATTATTGCATAGAGGACCCCGTACTCTACTTAGTTTGCATTTATGCCCCTGTGTATGGTCTGACACGTGCATCGACATGTGCTTTTTGGCTTATTTGCATTCCATGCCCCTGTAGTTCTGATTGTTAATGATTGAATGAAAGTTTGTGCTTATTTGCATTTATACCCCTGTGCGTATTTTAATTGAGCATGTGCGTTATATATTTTGGTTATTTGCAGATAAGCCCTTGGGCTTTTGGTACCTGTTACCAAAAGGCCCTCGGAACTTATTTTTCTTACATTTGGGTCCCTGAGTGCCCCAGGCACGCGCGTAGCACGTGTTTCGCTGGGTTATTTGCACCAGACCCCCCAGACTTTCGGGTATTTGCACTTTGGTCCCTGTGCACTGTGCCCCCTCTTTATTTTTGAATAAAATAGCAAAATACCTCCAAATCCAACGAAAATTGGATACATGGCTCCCGCCACAGTGTAAACTTTTCGAGGATTTTTTAGGACATTTTTGTTTTCATTTGATATTTTTAAAAATTCAAAAACATCTATTTTCTTCACTGTCTAACTTTAAAAATCACAAAAAAATATTAAATAGTGTCTAAAAATTACAAAAAAATTGTCTACTGTCCATTTTGTTGTGCTTGATTTTCTAGCCAATTTTGGCTATTTTTCATTACTGAAAACCATAAAAATTAAAAAACACTCAAAATCTTATAAAAATTCTAGTAAATCAATTGAAAATCCAAAAACAATAAAATAGGTGCCTAAATTTTCCTTGTTTTATTCTCTTTACAGGAAAATTACCTCCCAGCTAATTTGGGGCCTTTAGATATTTTATCTAGGCCTTTTAGCTCGGCTGGACAGTACCTACTATTTTAGTCACTTTTTGATTTTTAGAAAACTAAATAAATCTCAGAAAAATCCCAAAAATTCACCAAAAACACTAAAAATTATAAAACACAAAAAAATATTTTTGTTAGAATTTTTGGTTGATTTTTAATGCTTTTAATAAATTGTTGAAGTGTGTGTTTATTAGCTTTTCTTATTTTCTTAATACATTAAAAATCCAAAAAAATATAAAATATTCAAAAAAACCACCAAAAACATTTCTTTTATTTTCTTTTATCTCCTTTTTGACTACTTCGTAGGCCGAGAGGCCAAACCGTGCTCCTTGAGTTCGACCCTGGTCGCTATACCAGGTTAAATAAATAGCAAGACCGCTAGCTTATTTTTGATTGATTTTATCTATCTTGGTGGTCTAATCTTCTTGATCGACACGATCGAGTGACCGAGGTCGCGATGACCATTGTAGAGATACCTGATTGCCTTAGTCGCTCGGTTCTTCGTGTCATCAGCAGCCGTGGTCGCGATTTTCCAAATCCTCGTTATCCAGCTTGTACTCATTGTGGCCGCTGGAACCATCCGTCTGACAAATGATGGGTTACCTTTAGCATGCCCAAAGCCAATAATGCATATGAGGCAACACCCTACGACACATCTTATGATACTATGGAGACCTCTCAGGCTCAGTCTCCCACAGATGCTCCAGTATCTTTTACTGCTGCAGAATATACTCGTCTTCGCCAACTCCTTCAGAACCCAGTTGTCGACACTACAACTTCAGGGCCTACTGCAACTCTAGCAGCCACTACAGGTACGATAGCTATTTCAGCCTCTACCTCTACTTCTACCTGGATCATCGACTCGGGTGCATCAACCCACCTCACAGGAGAATGCAGTCTCCTCACCTCTCCTAGGGACCCCTCTACGGTGAAGCATAATCGTGTGGCCAATGGCGCCTACTCACCTATCACTAGTGTGGGGACTATGAATTTAGCCCTAAACTTAGACTAACGGATGTATACTGTGCTCCTGCTTTTCCCCTCAGTCCGTTGTTTGTTCACAAATTATGCACAGAACTCAATTGCCGCGTAATATTTGATGATTTATGTTGTTATTTTCAGGACATCCGGATGAGACAGATCTTTGGGGGGGGACATGAGAAGAACGGCTTATATTATCTTGATATCCCTTTCAACTCTGATTTGCTGGCGCAACTTCCATCTCTGTTGATCCTCTTCTCTGGCATCTTCGTCTGGGTCACCCCTCTGCAAAATCTCTTTCCTTAATGTTCCCTGAACTGTTCATGCTTAAACCCTTCGAGTGTGAGGCATGTCAGTTCGGAAAACATCATCGTGCATCTTTTCCTTTTAGGATTGAACCCCGTCGTATTATGCCTTTCTCATTAATTCATTGTGATGTTTGGGGACCTTGTCCTGTCCGAACCATTGGTGGACACCGCTATTTTGCTATTTTTGTGGATGATTATAGCAGGTCATCCTGGGTCTATCTTCTTAAAGAACGATCATAAATCAATAAAATTGTCAAAATTTTCTTCGCTTATGTCAAAAATCAGTTTTCATCGAATATTAAGATATTCTGCTCAGACAATGCCTTGGAGTTTACTCAACGAGATCTTTCTGATTTCTTTGCTTCCAATGGAACAATACATCAAACCTCTTGTCCTTATACCTCTCAGCAGAATGGGGTTGCTGAACGCAAGCTTCGTCACCTCCTAAATATTGCCCGTTCTCTTCTCACCCAGATGAAAGTTCCCAAAACATACTGGGGTGATGTTGTTCTCACTTCAGTCCATCTTATCAATAGGATTCCCTCTCTTACTCTCAAAGGCTCCACACCATTCTCTTTACTCCACCCTGATAATCTTCCCTTTCCTCTGCCTCTACGAATATTTGGGTGTGTCTCCTTCGTCCACAATTTTCACACCAAGGACAAAATATCCCCTCGAGCCATCAAGTGTGTTTTCCTTGGTTACTCCTCCACTCAAAAAGGTTACAGATTTTATGATCCCATTAATAGTCGATACTACATCTCTGCAGATGTAACTTTCTTTGAGCAAACCAGCTTCTTCACACAAACTGTCACCGATGTCCCTCTAGATCTTCCTCCACCACCAATCAACTACACCCATTGATCTCGGACCTCACCACCAGATGTCCCTCTACCCATACCTCTGCCTCAAGATGATATGCCATCTTCGACAGTCCCCTCCGCTACTGTTCTGGATGATCTAGAAGACATGTCGATTGCATTAAGGAAGCAAAAGAGAAAGTGTACCTCTTATCCTATGTCTAACTTTACTACTACTGTTGGACTTTCTTCCACTGACAAACAATATGCAGATGCCCTAATGACTATCTCCATTCTGAAAGATTATCATAGTGCCTCCCAAGATGCAGGTTGGCGACAGGCCATGAATGAAGAAATGGATGCACTCACATATAGGGGCACGTGGGATCTTGTGCCATGTCCTACAGGCATCAAGCCGGTTGCTTGTCGATGGGTCTTTACGACCAAACAATCTCCAGATGGTTCTATTGACAGACTTAAGGCAAGTCTTGAGGCAAAAGGATTCACTCAGACATATGGGTCGATTACTTTGAGACCTTCTCCCATGTTGCTAGGATGGGTTCCATTCGCACAATACTCTCTGTTGCAGCCAACAAGAAATGGCCAATTTTTCAGCTGGATGTAAAGAATGCCTTCTTATATGGTGATCTCGAAGAAGAAGTCTATATGATGCAACCACCGGGTTACTCCGTCGAGGGGGAGTATGTGTGTCGACTTCGTAAGGCCATCTATGGCCTAAAGCAGAGTCCTCGAGCCTGGTTCGATAGGCTTACCACTGAAATCAGCTCTCTTGGTTTTCACAAGACAACATCTGATTACTCTGTGTTTATTAGACGACGATCTACTGGTACTGTGATACTTGCTGTCTATGTTGATGATATGGTGGTCACTGGTGATGATGACAATTGAATTCTAGAGACCAAGGCATTCCCTCATAAGGTGTTTGTCACCAAGGACCTTGGACAACTCCAGTACTTTCTTGGTATTGAGGTAATACGCACCGCTGAAGGGTTACATCTATCACAACGGAAATACTGCTTGGATATTCTTACAGAAGTCGGTTTACTTGGATGCAAACCATCTGGCATCCCTGCAGAGGTACGAAAACACGATATATCCGCCGATTGTGAGTTTGAAGACACTACATGATACAGAAGCCTCGTGGGTAAACTAATCTACCTCGTCGTTACTAGGCCTGATATATCTTATGCTGTAAGTAGAGCCAGCCGCCACATGGAAAGACCTCTTTACAGTCATTGGCAGGATGTCCTTCTGATCCTTTGATACTTGAAGGAATCACCAGGGCGAGGACTCATCTATAGGGTCAACGGTCATACTGATATCATTGCTTATGCAGATGCTGATTACGCCAGTTCTCCTAAGGACAGACGATCCGTTATAGGCTATGCTATATTTGTTGATGGTAACCTTGTTACATGGCGAAGCAAGAAGCAAACCGTGGTTTCCAGATCAAGTGCAGAGGCGGAATATAGGGCAATGGCCCATGCTGTATGTGAGATTACGTGGCTTGTATCTTTTCTACGAGATCTTGGGTTCCCAGTTACTACTCCTACACCGCTATACTATGATAGCAAGTCTGCTACATACATTGCCATCAATCCAGTATTTCATGAACGAACGAAGCACATTGAAGTTGACTATCACTTCATTCGAGATGCAATACGAGGAGGGCAGATCGTCACACCACATATCTCTACAGATCTTCAACTTGCAGACATGTTTACTAAAGCACTACCAAAGAAGCGTCTTTTATGGATAACTTCCAAGTTGGGCATGATTGATGGATATGCTCCAACTTGAGGGGGAGTGTTAGAAAATACATTCTGTTTTGTATTGTAACCCCACCGGGGTATTTCAGTCTTTTATCTGTGCACTGTACTCTCTAGGGTTTCTAGGGTTTTCCTATATAAGGACCCCTAGACCCATTGGAATAGATACACAGTTTTCATTTCTTCACAGTAGCATTAGAAGACAACTCAGATATATCAATACTCCCATTGTCATGTACCTTTCTAACCAAATACGGTCCCTTCCATTTGCTCTGTAGCTTTCCTGGAAATAGATGAAGCCTAGCATCAAACAGCCATACTCTTTGTCCTGGCTCAAACTGCTCGTGGCTGATATGAGAATCATGCCACTCCTTCACTCTCTCCTTATAATGTAGGCTGTTTGAAAAGGTGGTATCACGAAGCTCCTCCAGGGTTGCTAACTCTGCCCTCCTCTGATCTCCTACACTCTCTGGATCCAAAAGTATATCAGTGACAGCCCAAAGTGACCTATATCTCAGCTCAACAGGTAAATGGCACGGCTTGCCATAAACGAGGCAAAAGGGAGATGTACCCAAAGGAGTCTTGAAAGACGTCCTATATGCCCACAAGACCGAGTCCAAGACCAATCCTTTCGGTCAGGGCGGACGACTTTCTGCAATATAGTCTTGATCTCCCTGTTCGACACTTCAGCAAGACCATTCGTCTGAGGGTGATATGGAGTGGCTACTCGATGGTCTATGCTGAACTCGCTAGCAAGGGCCTTTACCTTGTCGTTAATGAAATGAGACCCCCCGTCAGATATCAACACTCGAGGGACCCTGAATCGTGAAATTATATGCTTCCTCAAAATTTGCAAACAGTCCTAGCATCTGCGGTTCGGGTGGGGATGGCCTCAACCCAACGACTCACATAATCCACGGCCAACAGAATGTACTCGAATCCCTGACTCCTAGGGAATGGACCCATGAAATCGATGCCCATGCGTCAAAAACCTCACAGAAGTGAATGGGCTGCATCAGCATCATATCACGCTGTCCACAAGTGCCCATCCTCTGACAGTCAGTACACCTCTTCATGAACTCATCAGAGTCCTTGAAGAGGGTAGGCCACTATAGGTTGGATTGGAGCACTTTCTGTGCCGTTCTCCTCCCAGAGTGATGTCCTCCTGCCTCAAGCTTGTGGCAATAAGTAAGGACGTTGTGGTGCTCCTCCTGAAGAATGTACCTACGCCAAACGCTATCCCCTCCTTCATGATAAAGGATGGGATCCTCCCAGTGGTAGAACTTCTCCTTCGCGAGGAAGGTCTCAAGTCTCTGCCTGGGCCAATCTTTTGGGACTTTCTTGGCAATAAGAAAGTTCACAATATCGGCCTACCACGGGAAAAAGGCGATAGCAAGGATCGCCTCATCTGGGAAGGTCTCACAAATAGGCTCAGTCTGCTCAGAATCCTCAAGTTGCTCTAATCGGGAGAGGTGATCCGCCACCACATTCTTGACTCCAGGCTTATCCTTAATCTCTATATCAAACTCCTGGAGTAGAAGGATCCATCTGGTTAATCAGGCTTTGGCATCCTTCTTTGCCATGAGGTACCTGATGGCGGTATGATCAGTATAAATGGTCACTCTAGATCCAATAATGTAAGATCTGAACTAATCTAGGGCGAAAACTACGGCTAGCATCTCCTTCTCAGTGACTGTATAGTTCCACTGCGCGACATCCAATGTACGGCTAGCGTAGTGAATAGGAAATGGGACTCCATCCCTCCTCTGTCCCAGCACTGCCCTACGGCAAAATCGGAGGCATCCGTCATGATATCGAATGGGAAAGACCAATCAGGTGGCTGGAGAATAGGAGTCTCTACAACACGACTCTTGAGAGTCTCAAATGACGAAAGACACTTGTCATCGACAAGGAACTCGATGTCTTTCATCAGCAGATCAGTCAACGGTCAGGCAATCCTACTAAAATCATGAATGAAGCGCCTGTAGAAACCGACGTGCCCCAGAAAAGACCGTAACTGCCACAAGTTGGACGGTGGATTGAGTTTTCTAATGACATCCACCTTGGCCGGATCAACCTCCATGCCCCTGTTGGAGATGATATGGCCAAGCACCGTCCCTTGAGTCACCATGAAGTGACTCTTCTCCCTAGACAACACAAGGTGAACCTCAATGCATCGCTGAAGGACTCGGTCTAGGCAGTCAAGACAAGAATCGAATCCGTCATCGTAGACCAAGAAATCGTCCATGAAGACCTCCAAGCACTCCCCCACCATGTTTGAAAATATGGACAGCATGCATCTCTGGAATGTCGCTGGAGCGTTGCACAATCCAAATGGCATGTGTCTGAAAGCATATATCCCGAAGGGACAGGTGAAGGTGGTCTTGTCCTGGTCCTCGGGCGTGATGGCCACCTGATTATAGCTGGAGTACCCATCCAAGAAACAGTAATGGCTCTTCCCTGCCAGTCTCTCAATGATCTGATCAATAAAGGGCAGGGGGAAATGATCCTTCTTGGTGGCCTGGTTGAGTCGTATGTAATCCACACAGACCCGCCAAGAAGTGGGTACTCGGATAGCGATCTCCTCTCCAGACTCGCTGACAACTGTAGTGATGCCCGTCTTCTTGGGCACCACATGCAACGGACTGACCCACTTGGAGTCGGAGATGGGGTAGATAAAATCGGCGCTTCACCATTTCGAGATCTCCTTCATGACAACATCTCTAAGATTCAGGTTCAGCCGCCGCTGGAACTCACGCGACGGCTTTACCTCCTCCTCGAGATAGATATGGTGGGAGCACAGGGCCGGACTTATCCCCTGGAGATCAGCTACACTCCATCCTATCGACTTGCGGTTCTTTTCAAGAACCCCATCAGACAGGATTCTTGCTCTCCAGTTAGATCAGCGGAGATAATGAATGGGTACATCTCATGCTCACCCGCAAGGAACCTATACTTCAGCGACGACGGTAGCGGCTTCAGCTCTGGACAAGTAGGTGCTGGCAAATCTGGCCTTTGAAAGGTCTGAGTGAATGCTGCCAAATCTGCATGGGAGAATGAGAACTCTCGCTCACAATATGAATCTGGAGAAGGATGCTCGGCTGGACTGTCTCTAATCTGCTCGGGATCAACCTCCTCCCTAGCTGTAGGCTCAGTGGAAGTCAGACACGGTGTAAAATCATTTAACTCTGCCCAATCAATATCTGACTCCAAGGGATCTGTATCAGACTCACAAAAATCTATCTCACGGTCAGGAACCAGCTCTGCTGACTGAAAAGTATCCTGGACCAGGAATGCGCTCTCCAAGCTCTCCTCTGTTGACGCCTCTGCATCAGTGAACTCTGAAGGTGAGAGGATGGCATGTGCAACTGGATCTGCCCAACCTGCCTCGTCATCTGTAATCACAAAATCGCAGTCCTGGTGGATGTCTCGCCCTGACTCTATCATCTGCTCTGAATATGTGGTCGGCTCTGAGCAAGCTGAATCTCTGGCTCTAGTATCCTCGACTGTCTCTATTTCTATACTCTCTCCCTTGACGCGAAAGTACACCTTCCCACTATCATGGTCGGACAATGCCTTGGCTGTGGCCATGAACGGGCGTCCTAGAATGATCAGGATATCGGCCACAGACTCAGGGATCTCCATGTCCAACACAACGAAGTCCACGGGGAATTTTAGACCCTGAATCGTGACGACAACATCCTTCAGCAACCCCTTCGGCCCCTTGACAGATCGATCAGCAAACTGAAGGATCGTCCTGCTCTGTCGTAGAGTGCCCAACTCGAAGCGGTCGAGAAGGGCTGCCGGAAGTAGGTTGATTGAAGAACCGCTGTCTAATAGAGTGCGGTCGAACCTCTGCTCATGGATATGGCATCTAACATACGGGGCTCCTGAATCTGGCCTCTTGGCCGGCAGACGGTTCTGAATCACGAAACAAGTGGCTCGAGTAAGCACATGGATCTCATACTGATGGTTCCTCCTCTTCCTCCTAACTGTTGTCCTGTCTCTGAGTGATCTCTGGAGTAGAGGGATGTGCTCCAAGGCCTCCTGAAGAGTCAGCTAAATATGGAATCTATCTATCTTCTGCTGGCTGAACTCTATCTGATGGTTCTTTTTTTTATTTTCTATTTTCTTCCCCTTTGACATATGGAGTGCTCGTGGAAAGGGGATCACATGGTCCTTCTCAGATGAAGGACTAGGAGAGGGTCTAGGCTGCTCAAATCCGGCAAGATCCACACATACATCATCAAGCACCACGGGTGGATCAGAATAAAATAAACCCTTTCCTTTATTCACAGAAACATCCTGAGATACATGTACAGACGAAAAGACATCAGGACTAGCAGAAGTGGAAATGGTGGCCTCAGTACCACCCTCGGCATGTCGACTGGCGGCATCAACACCGCGCTCTGGCTCAGCAACTGTGGTGGCGTCAGTACCACCTCCTCCAACTGGTGAAGCGATGGCCTCAATACCATCAGCTGGATCAACATCCATGGTGGCATCAGTACTACCGTCATCATCTCTCGCGGCGTCAGTACTGCGCTCCTCCTCGCCTGGCGCTCTTGAAGTGGCGTGGGAACGTCTCTCAGACGAGGCGTCGCCTGCTGGCATCCTACCGCTCCTAAGTGGAACAAAATCAGCATCAAACATGTATGCAGACAAATCACCAAATGAATCACTATGAGTGGTAATCTCTGTGAACTCTACCTGCTCAGACTTCCTCTTCAGATTGTTCGGGTTCGGCTCACTCTGGGCAGGGATGGCGGCCTTCCCTCTCACGATCTCCCGCATCCCCTGGCGGAACTCATCCATCTCCTGTCTAAAGGTAGCCTGTTGCTCTGTCATGAGGCGGGCTAGGTCGTCTAAGGCGGGGTTCTCATAGGCTGGCCCATTAGAACCTGACGGGTGGCCTCGCTGGTAGTGAGGCTGCTGCTGCTGGTGCAGGTGAGAGGGGTACTGCTGTGGATGATACTGCTGAGGTTGCTCTCGCCTCCAAGATTGTCCCTGCTGATAGGGACGAGGACCATACTGCTGGTGGTGCTGGGGTGACTGCTGCTGGTGGTGAACTGAGGGTTGGGGCTGCTGGTGCTGCTCTTGTTGATGGATGTACTGGACACCCTGAATTAGAGGCTGTTGTTGGGAACTGGTGCCTCCGGCCGACCAACAGAATCTGCGATGGTCTCATCGGATACCGGGCTGGGGGCGATCGTACCAAATCCCGTTGACATCCATCAACGACTCTTGCTCGTAGGGGGGTGGTGGGAGTACTGCCAAGGGCTGATCCGGTTGGTAGACCACCATCTGAGTGTCTAGGGATGGTGGTGACTGGTAGTACGGCTGTGGCTGCTGGTACGGCTCTGCCTGTACAAGATGAACCTGTCTAGGCTGACTGGAGCACTGGGACGAGCTACCACTGCTGCTCGGATCTCCTTGTTCCTGAAGATGGGGCTGAGAAGCCGTCTGTGCCTATTGGAGACACATGATCTATGTCTTCAGGTCACTCAGCGTCTGTGCCATCTGATCCATCTGAGATATGCCCTGGCACTGCTTCTTCTCTATCAACTCGATCCGATCCAGCTTCTCGCTGATGATGCCGAGGTTTGCAACTATGGACTCGGCCTGTACAGCTGCCGCAGACGAAGTGGAAAGACCGGCATCGACCCGTGCTATACTATGGTACAACACGGACTGTGGCTGGGGGCGTCCCTGAGTGTAGAGTCGGGTCTAGGACATCACTGTATAGTTCTCGGCCATCTCCTCGTAGATGGCACATACCTGATCCTCATCCTTGGTGAAGTAGGAACCGCCATAAGAAGCGTTCACCAGGCCCTACAGCTCTGGTGTCAACCCGCAGAAGAAGCACTAAACTCGGTTCGGCTTCGTGATGTTGTGGTGCGGGCATCTGTCGGTCAGCTCTCTGAACCTCTCCCATGCCTCGTGAAACTGCTCGTTGGGGAGCATGGAGAAGTTGCTAATCAGGGCCCTCGCTGCATTCGTCCGCTCGAGTGGATAGTACTTGTTCAAGTACTCGGTGCGGAGCTGCTCCCAGGTGTATACGAATCTCCCTAAGTGCTTCAGCCAGTTGGCTACTCTGTCTACCAGGGAGAAAGGAAAAGCAATCATCTTGATGGTGTCCTCGTCCACCTGACGATCGTGGACTGTACTACAAATCATCTCAAACTCTTGGAGATGTAGATGGGGCTCCTCAGTGGCGAGCCGTGGAAGCGAGGGAGTAGTTGAAGTGTGTTCGAGGGGAACTTGAAGTCCACCACGATCACTGGAAGTACCATCCACCGGTGTGTCAGTGTCGATCTGGGGTTGTGCAACTCCCGCATTGGCCTCAGCTCTGCTGCTGCTGCTGCTGGCTCATCGGGTCTCCGTGATCCGTCTTCGGGCCCGCGCTACTCGCGATCGGCTCTCATCTACTCCATCTCTCTCCTCATCTCTACCATGAAAGCCCCTTGATCTCGTATCTATCTCTGCATGGTCTCGAGGGAAGCTAACATGGTGGTGTTGATCGCACCCTGGTCCAGAACGTATGTGGTCGTCTCTGGCCTCTGACCATCGGTGCGCTCCTCGCTGCTGGCCATGGTCTCTGCAAAGGAAAAAGACCCAAACTCAGGTGCCGAAATATCAACTATCTGCTATCTCGCATCTGGCACTAGTAACTCAGGAATAGAAGAAGGGTGGTCAAGGGGGAACAGGGCGGAATCGAATTCGGGTTTGGAGAGCGGGTCTCAGCTCTCACGAACCAACCTAGATGAGTGGGCTGGAGTGCTGAAAAGCGGTGCAGCCAAAGACTGCCTAAGAGACCTCCTGCCCATCATCTTGATCTGGCGAGTCGGGCGGATGAGATCTGGAAAATAAACAAGATGAGCAAACAAACCCCGATTTCACCTACTCCACGCTGAGCTGAAGACTGTAAGAGCTCGGTCAATTATCTTGTCAATTTTATTTAGGTGATCATGTCAGGATATAAGAGCGGTTACGTAATCTGATAGGAATCCAACTCGCCTACCAGACTGTCCCGTATAAAAGGTCGATAGTCTAATCGGGACTCGGATGTGGCTCTAACCTAGTGTGCGGGTCACTCTCTCGTGCATACAAACAAGACAATGAGGGGGTTGCTCTCTCCAAGACAGATTTTTTTAGGCGAGGTGTCTTTTAGGGTCGAGTTTGTTTAGCAGTCCCAAATTTTATGGTTTTCGTTTTTAGATTTTTTTCAGATCAAACAACGCCTAACAAATTTTTCGATTCTCCTGGTTATTTAAGTCCAAAAACAGGGGGGAGAAGAGAAAAAGTCGATGCACGGGAAATCAATGATGCATGCAGAGTAAGAGATGCATACCTGACTCCAGTAGTCAACATGCAAAATGATCTGTGTATAAAATAAAGACAAAATATAAACTACCTATATGATGCACGAGAATCGACCTTAAGCAGAGCAATTTCTAAACGTGAAGAACCGATGACTAAGTGGTCAACAGGAGGGGTCGGTGTCCGGTCTCGGATGTCGATCGGTGCCCGCCACAACGGGTCCTGCCAGCATTGTATACGACCTCTAGCGGCTCGGGACCCCTGAAGTGACAAAGTAGCCTTTTCTTTATTAATTTTATTTAAGTCCAAATTATGAGCTAATAGGTACAGGCAAGTAATTAGGTGTGTGGACCCTAATTATTACGGCGCAATCATAGAAAATCCTAAGCTAAGGCCAAAAACCACGAAAATCAAATAAGCAGTAAATAAATGGTCAGAAAAATAAAACCGACGAAAACCACGGTGAGGTCCCCCGAGCACATCGGTGCTCGACAAAACAGACCCCGCAATCACCACAAGTGTCCAAGTCTGAGTCCTGTGTTATTACAATAATAAATTGTAGCTGAAAAGAAATCTAATCTAATCTAAACTATCTCCACGGCTATTCCACGGCTCCCGCACTCTTGCTTGCCTCCTTGCGTCCTCCTACGGCTCAGTAGAGAAGAGAGCTGCCTCCGACTCCCGCGGTTGCGTCGGCTCTTCGAGAAGAGCTGCCTCAGTCCTCGGGCCCTCGCAAAAAGTCAAACAGAGGTGTGTCAAGCACAATTATTATAAAAATAAACAAGATAAGATGAAATAAAATGACTATTATGCCAAAATTTGAAATAAACACACAAAGTAAAACAAACACAAACAAAATAAAAGAAAAGAAAAGAAAAAGAAAAAGAAAACAGAGAAAACAGAAAGCCGCGAAAAGCCGCGGAAAATCGAAAAGAAACCAAAAATAAAAAAACGACGACTACTAAGTCATGCTCCCCGGCAATGACGCCATTTTGATGAGCCCGAAAAATCAACCTCCTAAATCCGGGTAAGGTAAAAATCACTCTCAGGTTGTTGCGACTCGGATCTCGGAGAATCGGACTCAACAAGAAAATATAAGAACCACCAAACAGGGGATAAAACAATGAAAATCAAAAAGCGATCCTCGCTAATTTTATTTACCTGGTATAGCGACCAGGGTCTGACTTAGGGAGCACGAGTTGGCCTTGCGGCCTACGAAGTAGTTAAAGTCGAAAATAAAGAAAAATGATTTTTTTGGTGGATTTTAATTGTTTTTAAATTTTTGTATTTTTAATAATAAGGAAAAATAAGAAAATGTAAAAACAAGCAACAACAATAATTTATTTAAGCACTCAAAAAATACTTCAAAAATTCAAACAAGATTATTTTTGTGTTTTTAATGTTTTTAAGTGTTTTTGGTGAATTTTTCAGAATTTTTCATTTTTTATTTAATTTTCTAAAAATCAAGAAAGGTGAAAACAAGAGCAATATGTACAGTCAGATTTGAAAGGCCAATTAAAAATATATAATTAGCTATAAAAATCTGATGGTAATTTCTGTGCAAAATAAATGCAAAAACTAAATTACAGAAAAAGAGTTTGTATTTTTTGAATTTTGTTTTGAATATTTTAGAATTTTTATAAGATTTTTAGGGTTTTTCAATTTTTAAGAGTTTTATAAATCCAAATATGCTCAAAATTGGATAGAAATTAGAGAACAATAAAACTAACTATCACTAATTTTAGTAGAATTTTTAAAGGAGTTGTTATATTTTTCTTTGATTTTCTTTTCCAAAGAGTACCAAAAATCAAGGTTTTTGAGTTTTAAAAATAGTAAAAAGCCTCGAAAATGTCCAAAAAATTTAGAGAAATTTTTACATAGTGGTAGGAGCCATGTGTCCAAATTTCATCTAATTTGGATTTAATTTGATATTTTATTCAATAAAAATAAGGCACACAACATTTAGGGACCTAGATGCAAAGAAACATATTTCTAGGGGCTTAAACGTAACGCATATAAAAAATGCAGGGCCTGGAATGCAAAAATCCCGATATAACACGCACAACACACGTGACAGGTACTCAGAGGGGCATAAATGTAATTCCTATTTAAAAAGATGCAATCAATAACATACAAGAAATATAGGACTAAAAGTGCAAATATACCCAAATCTCACGTGTCGGCACGTGGCTCACATAAACAAGGACTAAATTGCAAATAAAATAAACCTAGGTTCCTAAGTGCAAATGTTCCAAAATAAAAATAACGTGTTAAAATATTTACATGACTCAATAGAAATAATAAAAAGACAGGGGCCTACGGGAAATTTACCCCTTTATTAAGATCGACGGTCGAGGAAGCACCACGTGTAGATCGAACGGCTGAGAATAGAAGGCGCCTCTTCGTCGATGATCGGTCCAGATCGAGCCCTAGGTGGTATTATGATTTATTTACATTAGTTAAATAAATAGGTTTATATATATGTACATGGTATATATATACAAGGTGGAAAATGAATTTTTATTATTTTTATTTTTATTTTTATTTTTCTGATTTTTATTTTATTTTTATAAATATGTACAAATTAACAAAAACACATTTTTATTTTTATTTTGAGGAAAATAAATTTATTTATATACATAGGGTTATGTACACACATGATTGACCCTATCTCCCTCTACTTGGTTTCTTTTGCGGTCAGGCCCATGTTGAGCCCTCCCTTGGTAAGGTCGCTCAATATTTATTCTAAATATTTCCCTTTTTTTCTTTTATTTCTTTATTCTTTTATTTATGCACAAAAACATGCTAATTATTGCTATTTACACAATGCATGCATTTTGGTAATTTATTCTATTTACATATATTTACATGGTGTTTTGCAAAGGTTTTGTAGCTAAAATAAAAGAATAAAGAGTGATGAATGAGGATTCATCATCCACCACCAGCATCCTCAGCAAAAACTACAAAAAATCAGCAAAACCAAAAAGAACAAAAAGAATTTTGCAGCCGAAGCAAAGCTGCGCCAGCCTCGGAGGAGCAGCCAGTTGCAGCTGATCCCTCACCAGCCGACGGAGCAAACGCCCTACTTCTTGCTCGCCCATCAGCACCAGTATCGCAGGATCCAGCTTGTACTCCTTTTTGTAGTAGTCCGGATGTACAACAATATGTGGGCGATAATTCTGATGTAAATAAGAACTCTATTTTGCCTTCCAGTGATGTAAATATTCCTTTTCCTAATGCAATCGAAAAATCCAAAAAAATGCAAAAAGAAAAAGTGCATTGTCTGATCCTAGAGTTGTGGAAATAATAGATAACTTAACTGTTGAGATTCCCTTACTGAAGTCCATGGAATATATGCCAGCTATGAAGAGAGGTTTGAAAGAAGCATGTACCAGCAGGCGTCATCCAACACGCAAGAATAAACACAATCAGTTCGAGAGGCACGTGCTTTCCATGGCCACTGTCGCAGCTATCAACAATCTCCCTCAGAAGAAACAGGACAAAGGAGCACCTCTTATCAGTTGTGAGATATTTGATCAGGTCTTCGAGTGTACTCTCCTTGACAATGGATCTTCTATCAACCTTTTGCCCTCGTCCCTAATGCAAGAATTTGGGCTAGGTCCGCTCAAGCCAACACAGATGATCTTCAGTTCGTTGATCGATCCACCAAGCGACCTAAAGGTCTGATGGAAGATGTTGTAGTGAAGGTGTGGGAGATGCAATTCCCTGTTGATTTTGTGGTCCTCGATATGGACTCACCCGCACCCTTACTCCAGACCCCTATCATCCTTGGCCGACCATTCTTGTGTACCTCAGGTGTCGTGGTTGACTACAGGTCTGGCAAGATTACTTTTCGCTCTAATGGCAAACAGATCACTTTCATTGAATGATTCATGGACCCGAGAAATCCTCACCCTTGAAGAGGACTTGGAAAGCACAGTTGACCTATGCTCCGATGATTTTTGGGAGACATACTCTCAGATGCTAGTACAACTATGTGATTTCGAGAATTCACCCCAGACCGAACACAATGAGCCTAGTACAGAACTGTTTGGCACATCATCAGGATCTCAACAGAATACTGAGGATGGTAGCTCCATCAATGAAGTACATCCCACCACCAGTACAGTGTCTGAAGTGACCAACAAGTTGGACAGATTAGGACCAGAACTCAAGCCACTTCCTGTAGGCATGAAATATGCTTTCCTTGTGGGTGAAGAACACATGTATCCGGTCATCATCAGCAGCAGGATGAACCCATATCAGGGAACTCGCCTTCTCGAGGTTCTAGAAAAGAACCGCAAGGCACTTGGTTGGTGTGTATCAGATCTCCATGGGATAAATCCAGCTTTTTGTTCACACCACATTTATATGAAAGAAGATGCCAAGCCGTCCCACGAATTCCAAAGAAGACTGAATCCAAACCTCAGGAACATCGTCATGAAAGAGATCATGAAATGGTGCAACACAGGCTTCATCTATCCCATCTCCGATTCAAAATGGGTAAGCCCGCTGCATGTAGTTCCAAAGAAATTCGGGCTTACCAAGGTTACCAATGACAAAGGAGAGGAAATATCCACTCGGGTACCAACATCATGGCGGGTGTGTTGACTACTGCCGTCTTAATGCATCAACTAAGAATGACCACTTCCCCTTGCCATTCATTGATCAAGTTTTGGAAAGACTAGCAGGCAAGGAGTTCTTCTGCTTTTTGGATGGGTATTCTGGGTACAACCAGGTGGCAATCGCTCCCGAAGATCAAGAGAAGACTACCTTCACTTGCCCATTCGGCACCTACGACTTCAAGAGAATGCCCTTTGGATTATGCAACGCACCTGCGACATTCCAGAGATGCATGCTAGCAGTTTTCGCCGAGATGGTTGGCAGTTTTCTCGAGGTGTTCATGGATGACTTCTCAGTCTATGGTGACAGTTTTGATTCTTGTCTTGGACACCTAGACATATTGCTTTATAAATATCGTGAAGTCAATTTAGTGCTTTCATGGGAAAAGAGCCACTTCATGGTCATCGAAGGGATTGTGCTGGATCATGTCGTTTCCAAACGTGGTATGGAAGTCGACCCGGCAAAGGTGGATGTTATTGCAAATCTAGAGCCACCTCAGTCAGTCAAAAATATAAGGTCCTTCCTGGGACATGTGGGATTTTACAGACGATTCATCAAGGATTTCAGCCGCATTGCCCGACCTTTAACAGAGCTTTTATGCAAGGAAACTGAGTTCAATGTCGATCACCAAGTTCTCCTTGCTTTCAATCAACTGAAGGAGCTTATCACTCAAGCTCCAGTCCTACAGCCGCTGGATTGGTCTCTCCCTTTTGAGATCATGACTGATGCGTCAGACTTTACAGTCGGGGTTGTTCTAGGATAGAGAAAAGAAAAAGTGCCCTATGCCATTCACTACGCCAACAAAACATTAGATGAGGCGCAAAGAAATTACACTATGACAGAGAAAGAGTTGCTGGCCGTGGTTTTTGCCCTCGAGAAGTTTAGATCATATTTGTTTGGATCAAAAGTTACCATTTTTACAGACCACTCTGCTATCTGGTACCTACAGCAGAAGAAGGATGCCAAGCCGAGACCAATTAGATGGATCCTTCTCCTCCAGAAATTTGATTTAGAAATCAAGGACAAGCCTGGAGTTCATAATGTGGTAGCAGACCATCTCTCCAGAATTGAGCAGCAAGAGCCTCACCTGAACAACGCACCTATCACAGAAACCTTTCCAGATGAGTCAATTTTAGCAGTGGATTCCCTCCCTTGGTATGATGATATAGTCAATTACCTCGCCTCGGGGGCAATACCATCGGATTGGACGAAAAATCAGAATAATAAGTTCATGTCGACCATCCGTTTTTATCAATGGGAAGATCCTCTCTTATTCAGGGAAGGAGCGGACTGCATTTGGCGCAGGTGCATACCTCAGGAGGAGCATTATAGTGTCCTCGAGCACTGTCACTCGCTCGCATCTGGTGGACATCACTCTGGAGACTATACGATAGCTAAAGTACTTCAGTGTGGCTTCTGGTGGCCCACACTATTCAACGATGCAGCAGTATTTGTCAAACGATGCATTGACTGTCAGAGATTGAAGGGTACTCTCACTGCGAAAGATTCGATGCCTCTGAAGATCATTCAGATAGCAAATATTTTTGATGCATGGGGCATTGATTTCATGGGGCCTTTCCCTAACAGTCAGGGTTTTGAGCACATCCTTCTTGCCGTAGACTACGTGAGTCGTTGGGTTGAAGCTATTCCCGCTCGAGCCGCGGACAGCCGAACAGTGTGCCAATTCTTGAGAGATAACATCATTGCACGGTTTGGGATTCCAAAGATTCTCATATCAGATGGGGGTAGCCATTTCATTAACAAAGAGGTCAAGAAATTAACGAAGGAGTACGGCATTGACCATCGTGTCGCATCCCCTTATCGTCCTCAGACCAATGGCATGGCTGAATTATCGAACAGAGAAATCAAGACGATCCTTCAGAAACTTGTAAGGCCATACAGAAAGAACTGGTCCTAACTCTTGGACTTAGTCCTCTGGGTTTACAGAATTGTCTACAAGTCTCCCTTGGGCATGTCGCCCTACCGCCTTGTATATGGGAAGCCGTGCCATTTGCCCGTCGAATTAATTCACAAGTCTTTATGGGCAATCAACATGTGCAATTTGGACTCACAAAAAAGTGGTCAGAAAAGATGATCTTAACAGACTCTTGGAGTTCCGAGACTATGCATACGATAACACATTGATGTACAAGGAAACGGTGAAATGCTGGCATGACCGGCACATCAGACGAAAGACCTTTGAAGTTGGACAGAAGGTGTGGTTATTTGATGCGAAGTTACGGATTTTCCCGGGCAAATTAAAGAGTAAGTGGACAGGGCCATTCAAAGTTTGTGAAGTGTGTGACAATGGAAGCATTGCCATATCAGAATTGTCTCCTGACGCACAACCATTCGTCGTCAACAGTCAACTGATGAAGCCTTACCTCGAGCCTGATACGTTCTTGGTCGTTGTCGACTCCATCCATCTTCTACGCTTTGATGAGATATCCACAACATTATCAGCGTCAGTAGATTCAGACGCCGCACCTCAAAAATTATTCATCTGATTTTCTTTTTTTCTTCTTTTCCTTTTCTATCTTCTTTTTCTATCCAAAATGGTGTCGCCCCTTGTTGACAGTCCTCTATACTTAGGACGCACTTTGTCCTAAGTGTAGGGGGGTGTGCACCCCGATTTTTCTTTCTTTTCGATCCTCTCCATTGTCTCCTCTTCTTGTCTATACTTAGGGATATTTTACCCTAAGTATACGGGGAGACAATCTGAGTACGATCTGTTTATTCCCACCCTTGACCCTACATGCGTTGTGAACAATTTGTTATACTTAGGATTATTTGATCCTAAGTATAGGGGAGACGGCCAACTTCTCATTTATGCATTCTTTCCTATATATTTATTCATTTGTTAGACTTGTCTATACTCAGTACGAGTTATGTCTTCTCTTTTCTCTTCGATCTATGAGGACATAGCTCACGCTAAATATAGGGGGTCGTATATACTATGTATATACTATAAGTCATAATCCATACTATAAATAAAAATAATAATAAAATAATCATAATAAAAATAAATAAATAAAAAACTACCTGGAGCTAAAAGTAATGATAAAAGTATTTCTATAATAAAAGATGATTGTGAGCTCCTCAGACTCTTTTTGTCCATACTGATTAATAAATCAGGAAAAATGCTTTGTGCAAAATGTTCTCCTTGTGAAGAAATCTTTTGAAAATTGTTTGAAAAATTTTGTAAAAAGTGTTCAACATTTGTAAATAGTTTTGTTTTCAAAAATTTATTTTCTTTGAGTGAAATAAAAATGTTTGAAAAATGGTTTGCAAGTAGTTGGAAAAATGGTTGTAAAATTTATTTTGAAAAATTTATCTATACTGTTCGAAAACCTTTACAAAATGATTTTCAAATGCGTGTACATGTTTGTAAAAATATTTTGGACTATAGTCTTCAAAAATCTTTTGAAAATAATTCTCAAATAAGTCTGAGGAGTATACACAGGAATCTCTCATGCAAAAACAAGCAATAACTCCAAATAAAACTTATAAGAGCCTAAACAATTTTGTATATAAAATATAGTTTTTCTTTGTATATACTGATTAATAAATAAGGTTAAATATCTTTGCAAAATGATTTGAAAAATAGTGTGAACTGTTTGGAAAACTTTTTGTGAAATGTTTTCAACCTGTGTAAAATTGTTTTGTTTGTAAAATTCTTTTCCTTGTGTGAAATAAAGGATTTGAAAACCTATGTGCAAATGGTTTGAAAAATGTTTGTAAAAACTATTGTGGAAAATGTATATACATAGTGTGTCAAATCTTTGCAAAATGGCTTTCAAATGTTTGTAAATGCTTGCAAACATTATTGTGTACTATAGTTTTGAAAATGTTTTCAAAGTGATTATTCAAATAATAATAATAATAAAATACATATCTGTAAAGCTGTTAAAAAAGGAATTTATTAACTGTACCTAGAACAAACAGGTTAACACTTGTAAATCCCTTAAAATTCTTAATTCTTGTAAATAAAGTGGCACTCCCGTGTAAATAGTAGTACATACTTTTTGTGTGCCAAGATTTTTATGTGTAAAAATTCTTTGTGTAAAAGGATTCTTTGATTTTTACATTCTTTGTGAAAAATTGCATCATTCATTGTGCATAGCATGTGCATATCATTCATATTCTTCTTGAGTGAGCTTGATAATTGAACCAGTCCAATAAAGTCTAAAATTGGAGCTTGGTTGGACCTTACCGCACCTAACTGCACTGGAAGCTTATAGGAACTAGGTTTAAGGTACTTCAGGTCTATTCAGACTTAATCCTTTGAGAAATTAGGGCTGGGTTCAAGTCACCTCAACTGACTAAATAGAACTTTCAAGACACACGCATGATTCTTGTCGATCGTGACCTAACTTGGACACTTGCACCTTTCACTTGGCTTAACTCGGTTGGAGTGGTGAGGGGGTAGGATTTGCCAGTCTGAGACATACACGTGTGGAAACATTTGTCCTCGTCTAGGGAGGGAAGTGCACCCCAAACTGGTCCAGTTTCAATGAAGTCGAATGACAGGAGAGTGTGGGTTGCAATAAAGCTTCAAAAGAGGGATAGTCTTTTGTCTTAAGATGAAAAAGTCCTTATGTAAATGCTGTTGTGAATAGTATTTCAAATAAAAAAACTCCAAAAAATGGACAGGCGTGAAAATAAAAAAATAAAAGTGCCTGTCGGAGTATGTATATGTGTTGTATAGAAAATAAGCAAGCTTGAGCATCAAAGTTATACCATGTGAGCCTGCAGCTGGATGACTTGACTACACTGGTCTTGCATCCCAGGATAGGTAGCTACACTGGCTACCATCCATTCTCTTCTTCCTCTCCTCCTCTTGAGTCAGATGCCACTTGAACTTAGAAGGGAATACCCCGCTCCTCGACGACAGAGGGCTGGATTGGGGAATCATTGGGTTGTCATTCTGGAGAAGTCAGTTCCTTTGTCATTTCAGTTGGGGAGAGCCACTATCACTTACACTGTACAAGTCAGCTTCATAGTCATAAGGGTTTGCGTATGAGGTAGGCTAGTTCTGACCAGGCTATTGAGGTGGGTTGAACCGAGTTCTGTGACTCTCGAAGGCAATTGTGTTTTAAAGTTGGTTCCCAACCAGGTTCTCCACACATCCACACTCAAGGTCTAACAGAAGCTCTAATTTCTGATTTTTGTAAGGACAAGATATTGCACTGAAAGCAATCCTATTCACTCTATCTTTTTCAATCTTCTTTTTCTTTTCTTCCTATTATTTGTTCTTTCTTGTACTTATTGCATAAGTATTTGCTAGGGACTAGCAAAGGCAAGTATAGGAGGGTGATGAATCTCCATTTCATCACCTTTATTCTATCATTTTGGCCTTGAAAACCCTAGCTGATGCAAGAAATTAACATTAATTTGTCTATAATAGCATTCATTATTCATTGCATTTATTGTACATAAAATAAGGTTTTTAATGCCAAAATTATAGAATAAAGAGAAGAAAAGAAAAAGGAATAAAATATTGAAAATATTTTATGACCCAAACCCCGAGACCAAGGCCAAAATGGAATTGTCGACAAGGAATAAAGTAAAGGGAGATAAGTGCCAAAAATACAATAAATACCGCATTTATTCATGCATTAATAATGCATTTTTTGACACATATTTTATTCTTCATTATTTATTCATCAAATAAAGAAATTATGTACATAAAAGTTGTAGATAATAATGTAAACAAAAATACAAAATTAAGTTTGTACAAAAATAATATACAGTGTACAGTTTATACCCAGAATAAAAAGTCAGAAACCAAACTTCACAGACCCATATCTTCCAAATAAAAACTCAAAATCTATCAAAATCACCTCTAATTGTATATAACTTTTCATGAGATATTTAATGGTAGTGGTTTTATAATTTTTAGAGTTAATGTGCAAAAGATAGGTTTGGGCCTCTATTGTACATAATATCGATTAAAATATTCATTATATTCATTATTCATTATTTTTATAAATTTATATTTCTAGAATTTTGTGAATAATATACATAATACATGTACATATTGAAATTAAAAGAAAACCAAAAAGAAAACCTCAAATAAAATAAGTCTATGAAATTACATAGGTAAAATACCTATGTATTACTTATATATAAATAAAAGGGGATTTCATTCTTTTATTCATTTATATTTTTATTAAATTGTAAATATCATCTATATTCCATTAAAAATGTAAATCCAAAATAAAACCCAATAAAATTCATTAAATAAATAAAACGTGTACAAAATACAAGTAAAATACCTACAAGTATACCTACATATTATATACACTTATTTATTTAAATATGCAAATAAACTCATAAAAATCAAATAAAAATATATTTATAATCACAAAAATAAGTTATAAATATATAAAATAAGAAAATGAAATAATAAAATAAATAAAATAAAATAAAAATAAAAATACACAAAACATAGGTAAATATACCTATGAATACACTCATAAAAATAAATTACTAATAAATAAAGCCAAAAGATAAATAAAAATCATATTAAAATACTACATAAAATAATAAACATTTTTTATTTTACACTCCAAAATAATAAAATCATTTACTATTTTAAATTAATTATTTTCGAATAAAAATCCATGTTTTGTCTTGTAGCGCCCTATGTGGACCAATCAGGGGCAGCGGACCGTTGACCTCTGGTCAACTGTCCCATCCACGTCTCTGACCCGCCAGACCTGGTGAATCCCCGATTTTCTTGCATTTTTCATGGGCGTCTCGTCCATCGATCGAATTCGCTTCCTTCACAAGAATTGTTGCTGGATCATTTTACAATCACGCCAACATCTTAGATTGCTCGTAAACATATTGGATTCTTTGATTTTTAGCCGGTCAATAAGAGTGCCTTGTGATGTTTATAAATAAGAAGCTTTGACCTCCTTCGCAAATTTGGTCAGCTTTAAGTCTTCTCCCGTCCTCGTATTCGATCCTGGAGGTTCCCTCGTGACAGGAGGAGATCTTTGGCGCCTTGAATCGATCAGAGGAGGTGGGCGCTGCACCCACGGCGGAGCTCCGGCGACGCCACGCTCCCTAGTTCCCCACCAGGTATTGAGCACCTTTTCTTTCTTTATTAGGTAGATTTTTGTTCCAGCATTTATTTACAGTCGTTAGTTTAGCTTTTAGTTAAGTAAATCGCCATGAATCGGTCGAGTCGTAGTTCACCGGAGCTCCGCTCCGGCGATGACTCCCGAGCCCTCCAGTTGATGAACGTCAAATTCGCCTCTATAATATTGTGGAGTTATGTCGTAGCATAGGAGGCGAATTCGGTTCAGCAAAAACCACAGACTTTGAATGCTGTGGAATATTTATGCTTGGCAAGTCTACTAAGGTCGAACACAGGGACACGGCAGCCTAATCTGAGTATTGAATTTTGATTCATGAAGCACAAAGTGATTTAATCTCAGTTTCAGGTCCATATGCAAATTATGATACACTATGCTATTTACAAGGCGATGCCATGATGCATGCATTTTTTTATTTTGGTTTTACGCAAGTTAAAATGATGCATGGGCAAACAATGCAAGAGAATATGCATGAAGAATAAAATGTCAGAAATACCTACAATTATACCCTAAAATGAGAGCAACGCAATATAGAATGAAATTAGAGCCAATTTGAACACATAATTAAAAATCAGTCATCAAATCAACCAAGACAAGTAGAGCATGGTCCCATTTTTAACATAAAAAATCACTTAAATTAAAACAGTGTCAAATGGAACAAGTAAGCATGCTAAAATGTAGAGGACAAAACAAGGATCAAAACGACACTAAAATCATGCAATTTGGACCTACGATGCTCAAGTTATGCTAAAAACAGTGCAAGGGCATAATTGTAATAAAAATGCAATAAAATAACGGGATAAATATTGCATTTAGGTCCCTGAAAGGACCTAAATGCAATTATGAAAAACCGCCTAGGGTCCTTTGCAATTTTCCCATTTGCGTGCAGGGACCTTTTTGCAATTCTTTAAAACCTGGAGGGTCTCCCTGTAAAATACCCAGGCACGTACGTGAGGCACGTGCCTGGGGACCTGTATGCAATTACCATAAACAACAGGGTCTTTCTTGTAATTTCCCCAATCCCTCACGTGCGGTGCACGTGAGGAACCATGCTCGGGAGGCGGCACAGCTTTGGGACTACGTGGCATCAACAGGAGGTTCGGGGCGAGGTCTGGTCCGCCCGAGCCTGTAGGCGTGGAAAGTAGGCTCGGGTGCCACGCATCTTCATCATACCCGTTCGATCATGGAGATCGAACGGCACCTGTACATCTTCCTCCGCCGCGACCCACCGGAGGAGGCGGGGCTCCGGTGAGCTCCCTGTGGCTCCGCCGAGCTCCGCGAGGTCCCCTGATTATCGGAGAAGCAAGATAGGGACCTCGCGAAGCAGCTGGTGTTGCGACGATGCTCCGGAGCTGGCTGGCGTGGGCAATCGGTGGAGCTTCGCCGGAGGATCGAAGCTCGAAGAAGCACCGACGCGAACTTCGGCCACTGAGGGTTCCTGCACTTGTTAGTCAAAGCTGAAGTCGTGCGAGTGACGTGCGAAGTGAGTGGAGTGGGATGGGAGCCGGCGAAGGTGGAGAACGTGGTGGCTCAGGCGATTCCTCCGCCGTGGGGACGGAGGAGTGGAGTCGGGGTGCTAGGGGGTTCTGGAGGAAGGAGAAGGGTGCGCGAGGATGCTGGTGGTTGGGTGAAGCTCAGGCGACGGTCAAACGGAGATGAGGTGATCGTAGGAAGCGGATTAAATTCGAGAAAATCAAGAAAAACAAAGATTAAAAATCTCCTCGCCGGAGCGAGGAGTTAGCGGAGGACTGGCCTGGGATTGAGCTCCGGTGGAGCTCGGGGTCTTCGCCCAGTGTGCGCGGCCGGGGCACGGAGCTCAGGGGTGGCTTGAACCACCTAGACACGGTGGGAGCGTCGCCGTGGGTCAACACCAGGCCAACACCATCGTTGCCTCTCAATTCCGCCCCTCCGCTGTCACCGGAGGGGCGGAGGAAGCTAGGTGAAGGCTCAAAATTGGTGGACAAGGTGATCGGTGGCGGAGGAAGGGGTTTTATAGCTGGAGGTGTGCGGCGGTTTCAGTGGTGGAGGGCCGTTTTGGAGCGAGGGTTTAATGGTGTGGGAGTGATGGCGAGGAAGGGAGGGAGTTACGCGAGGGTGGCGGAAAGACCTGGCTATGTGAGATGACCGTTAGGAGAGGGAGAGGTGAATGGGGGAGGTGGCTAGAAATGGAAGGGCGATGTGGGGTTGCGAGATGAAACGGCTGAGGCGAGGGGGGTTACGGAGGTAGAAGATGAAGGTGAGCCGTTGGATCTTGCGATCCAACGGTTGGGATGGGAGCGCAGGTGAAGGGCTCCGATTAGATCTTAGGGTTTAGATCCAACGGCGGGGCGTTGGGCGGTGATGAGCGGCTCAGATAGAGGCTTGGGTGAGATCTAACGGTGAGGGGAGACTGGGTGACGTGGAGCAAGGAGAGGCATTGGATGGTTTGAAGATCTGACAGCCGGTATAAAGATGCGACGTGGCGCGTTGAGATGCGTAGGATGAGCATGGATCCAATGGTCGAGGATTAGGCGCTTTTGGGCGGATGAGATTAGATCTGAATATCAGATCTGACGGCTGTGAGCGAGGCGAGGCTGGACGGTGGAGATGGGGCGGAGTTGAGTGGATCCAACGGTCCAGGAGGTGCGCCGGGTGGCAAGAGGGGAGACGGGCCACGTGGGCGGCCCAGAGGGCGCCACGTGGCCCAATGAGAAAATTCAGAGTAAAATTACAAAAAAATAGAAAAGAAATAGTTAGAGGCCGAATTTGGAAAAAGTCAAAACATAAAAGTTGCTCGTCTCGACAAGATCTACAACTTTCATGTTAGTCAGAAAGCCAAAAGAGGTCATTTGTACAAAAGCTATTTTTGGGGGGTATTTTTAAGGGGATAAAAACACCAAGTTTGTGGTTTTGATATTTTTTGTATTTTTTATCTTTTTAAGGGTCAGTGATTTATAGACAAGTTATCTACCTAATTTTTAGGGGTTTTTGAGTGATAAAATAGATATAGAAAAAGAAGGGAAATTAAATACAATAAATTAATGGTAATTTATACACAATATGACACATGCTAAAAACAAAGAATTAGAGGTGATTTTATGGGATTAATTAAGACAGGGGTTTTAATAGAGAGTTTTTAGCATGATGAATACGAGATTCATCACCAGTTATCCTCCGACGCTCGTTTCGCTCCCATCTCGTTCCCTATCGCCTTCTCCATCATCCGCACGCCCCTGATCAACCGGAGCAATTCTTGCTCTGCGAATCGAGGTCCTACTCCTCCGCTTCGCTGGACCTCGCCACCCACGTCGCTTTTTGACCTCTGAAACCTCAACTCCTTGTCGAGGGAAACCCCCTCGAGCCACTCTTTCTTTTAGTGCAGGTCACATGCTAAAAGGAGTCCTTTGGAACTCAAATCTATCGACTGCAAGGTTCCTAGGACCCCTTTGCTTCCCCGAGCTTGCTGGACCGATTCACGGGGTCCTGGTCCTTCTTGTGCACCTCAGAAGATGCAGAGGACCTTTCCGGATGTGTGGAGCCCATTTACATCGTCGAAGACCGTCGGGTGAAGGAGGAATAAAAGATCGAGAGCAGGGAACCTCTGTGTTCTTCCCTGTTCTTCGTGGACAGCATCAGCCGTCAGATCAGGAAGGCGTCCCAGGTCGAGCCTCAGCCGTTGGATGCCGAGCATCATAGCCATCAAATCAGCAAGGCTGGTCTAATCTCCACCCTCCATCGGCGAAACGTCATCGGGCGCGGAGGAGGCGACGCGTGGCAAGTGACTCAGATCCCGCCGTCCGTCCGTGCCTAATAAGGGGTAATTTACACCTATGGCCCCTAACTTTTTGTATTTATTATTTAATCCATTAAATATGGCGTAGCGTTAAAATAAAGTGATATTTTGTAGAAAGACCCCTAGATTTCTTGCATTTACGTTGAGGTCCAATCCACATCAGATCACGTGCAGTCCCACGTGCCCTTGGAAAAATTTCATGGATGCCCTTGTATTTATTTGTATTTCGTAAAGGCACATTAATAAAATATACAGTGTTATATTTTTCTGAAATTTACAGGCAAATCCCTATATTTTATGAAATTGCCTTTTGGTCCTTGTGCGTGTGTGTCACGTGTAGGACCACGTGATGGGGAAAATTGCAAGCCCCCCTTGGAAGGTTTTGAAATATGTGTTTGGTCCTGAAATTTCCTGCCAACGTTCAAAATTTTTGGTACATTTGCACAGAACCCCTTGAGATTTATTTTATTTGCAAAAGTACCCCTACAAGTGTTGGAATTTCTTTTTGCTTTCCCTATTTATTGCATGCATCTCTAAAATTCCAAAAATCACCAAAAAAAATTACCATAGGTTCCTGTTGCATTGTATTATTAAGTCATATTATTATTTTTCATTTTTATTGCATTTTTATATTTATAAAAATACAAAAACATGTATTTTTGTTACTGGTTGCATCATAAAATCCCAAAAAAATATAAAAACTCCTCGAAAAAATCTCAAAAAATTATATGTTATGCCTTTTAGTATGCTTGATTTTCCAAAAATCACAAAAAAATATAAAACAAAACTCTAAAAATTAAAAAATCCCAAAACCTTCAGAAAAATATCAAAAATCCCAGAAAAATCATAAAAATGCAATCTCTGTTTCTGAATTTTCTATATTTTATTATCTTTGTTTTAAAATTATTTAAGGACTTTTGGACACCATTTGATATTTTTCATCCTCATTTTAGTTTCAGCCAGTAACTTGTTCACTATTTTCTAGTATTTTTGCCTTTAAAAATACCAAAAAATTTAGAATAATCTAGAAAAATAAAAAATAGAAAATTGTAAAAATCACAAAAATGATTTATTTCATGTATTTTGAGCCTTTTCCCTATTTTTATCTCTCTTATATCTAGTGTATATATATTCCTTATATATATTATGTCCTTATTAAAAGAAAAAGAAAATACAAAATATAAATTATAAAAGAAAATACAAAATCGGAAAACTAAAAATCAAAATACAAAAAAATAAAATTAAAAAAATAAATAAATAAAATAAAAATTAAAACCCACAAAAAGACATGTGTGCATACATGACTAGCCTGTTTGTAAATAAATGTAAGCTACCTGTTTTTGCTCTCTGTGGTTCGACCTCTACATACTTACGCACTATGCATATTTTATGGTAGAGTTAATAAATTTTAATTCACATTTTTGGGACTTAATTTCTTTATTCTATATTATGGGTTAATCTCTGATTAACAGGGGTTTCGTGAGTGTTCCCCTCAGCGACATTGTCGTCTCCGCCTTGTGCGAGACGTATTTTGACCCTCGCCAAATCCATGTTATCAGTGCTTCAGAATATTGACCTAAAAATATTCAAAGATCACTGAAATTTAATAACATGGAATAATAGTTTGGATTTCATTGCATTGAGAAAAAATTGTGATATTAAAAAGTCTTCAATCGTGTGTTAAATTGTAAATTAAACATGTACTATTGTATAATAAATAGAAATATTTTAAAAAATGATGGCTCGCAATAAATTTGAATATATAATAATAATATAAAAATAAGAGTGACAATTGTCTTTTAAAGCGTTCTAATGTAAAATAATTATAGATAAATTATACATGAATACATTATTGTATTTAAATAAATAAATTTATATTTGGCTTAAATACAAAAAAACTATTATATTAAACAATACTTAGTCATGTGATGAATTGAAAGGAGAAAATTAAATATTGTATTATAAAGAAAAATATTTTAAAATTTATGTCTCAAGATAATTCTGGCATGGATAATGTTAATATACATCTAAAATTGATTAATACCATATATTGGCATGGATAATGTTAATATACATCTAAAATTGATTAATACCATATATAGTTGGCTAACGTATAATACAGAGTTATAAATTGAAATTGAAATTATTATTGTAATATAATAACATGGTATTTACTTTATATTTCAATGAAATGCAAATAAAAGTACAATAGTGAAAAGTATCTAAATATCTAAAGAATTGTAAAGTGAACACGAACTATTGTAATGTAAAGATAGATATTTTAAAATAGAAGCCTCAAATTAAATTGAAATTGATACAATTATTATAAATCCAAATAGGACTATTGTCATATAAATCGATTTAATACTCAATTAAAAAGTCCAAATACACCTACAAACAAAATTATTTAAAGAATAAAAAAAGAATTTTGTAGCGTAAGAATAAAACTTGTATTAGGAGAATTGATATACAAAATATCAGGGGATATAGCTTTGATGTGAGAATCTTGTTTCAAACATATATTAGCTAATGAACATTAATATGAAAACAGAATTAAAAAATACATTGAACATAAAATAACTTGGAACACTTCTTCTAAATAATTAGATATGAACTCAGATGCAGAATCATCGTCGGCTGAAGCTGACGGGTCATCCATAACAAGGAACATTTGAGAATGCGAAAAAAAAGAATGTGATAAAAAATGAACGGATATAGAATGAGTTAAACATTGACCATAAAAAATGGGATGCATCTCAAAATTAAATCACATCACGGTATATACTAAAAATAGAATGTCTATTAATTATGGACAGTGCATGAGATAGTAACCTAAATTAAATAATATACTATAAATAGAATATCGGGAGTGGTATATGTAGCGGTTTCAAGAATGAGATAATCAGTAAAAGATGACCGTAGATGAAATATAAATGGTTAGGATGCGTGGCTTTCCTTGGTACAAGGAAAGGTGTACCTCATTGGAAATATTTTCTATATATATGTGGTTAAATGATGCTATAACCTGGGTGTAGCCAATTGGCTACTCCCACCCCTATTTTTCTATATTTTTTATTTTTTTTGGAAATAGAAAATATGTATATTCATCACTATATCCCCCTAACATGTCATTCCAATTTCGTTAGAAACAGAGACTCCTACGCCCTCCATCTGAAAGGGGTCAATTTCAGCTATTCTGATACCGTTAAAATTTGACAGTCTTGATGGAGAGGATAGAAGTCTCAAATTAATTTGAATTTTGAATGACATCATGGTGACATATTGTGATCTAAATTCTAATAGGTTTCATTTCAGAAAAATTAAAAAATACGGGAGAAATGGGTGAGAGCATGTAAGTTGGCTACACCCAGGGAGCATACTCCCTTTTCCCATATATATATATATATATATATATATATATGTATATATATATATGTATATATATATATATGGATTTAATGGGGCTGCCCTGGGCGTAGCCAACATGGCTGCCCAGCCCCCTATTTCGGCATTTATTTATTTATTTTTTGAAAAATATCACCATGTATATTCATCTCTATATTTCTCCTATATATCATTCAAATTTCGTCAGAAACAGAGACTCCTATGGCCTCCATCGAGATAGTGTCGATTTAAAAAATCCTGCGACTGTTAAAAAATGATTGTCTTGGTGGAGGCCATAAGAGTCTCTGTTTTTGACGAAATTCGATTGGCATATAGGAGGAATATAAGGATGAATATATATGGTGATATTTTCCAAAAAAATAAAAAAACACCGAAAATAGCGCGGGGGCAGCATCATTAATCTATATATATATATATGGGGGCCCTTCCAATAGGATGCATCGATCTTGACTTCAGGAAGTCCACCATCTTTTTGTAAAAAACGCGAGCACTTTAGTAGAATGCGTCTACAATTTGTATTATAACTGCACATTATAAGTACAAAACCGTATACAAAACTGCATATTATGATACAAATATTAAAACTGTACATTGTAATGCAATTTGTATACGTATTCTACTAAAGTCGTCATGTTTTCTACAAAAAAGGAGCTGGCTTTCCTGAACTCAAGAAGGACCAAGTCCTATTGGAAGGAAATCTTATATATATATATGGTCGGTCCTGTGAGAGCCAAAAACTGTGATAGCATGAGAGCTATGAATATGGACTGCTAGATTTTGCTCTTCTCTCTCCTCATGGAATCAATTAGAGAGAGATGATAGAATCTAGTGATCCAGAGTCACTGCTCTGATGCTCTCACAGATTTTGACTCTCATGGGATCAACCTCCCTCTCTCCTTCTCCCCCCATCTCTCTCTCTATATATAGAGAGAGGATTGGTCCTGTGAGAGCCAAAATCAGTGAGAACATGAGAGCAGTGATTCTGGACCACTAAATTCTACCATCTCTCCTGATTGATTTCAGGAGGAGAGAGAATAGCATAATCTAGCAATCCATAATCACTGCTCTCATGCTCTTACATTTTTTGGCTCTCACAAGACCGACCTTATATATATATATATATATATGAGGGGTGATCCTTTAAGAGCCAGAAACCGTGAGAGCGTGAGAGCAGTGATTCTGGACTACTAAATTGTGTCACCTCTCTCCTCATTGATTGCAGGATGAGAGAGAAGAGCAGAATCTAGTAGTCCAGATTCACTATTGTCATGCTCTCACAGTTTCTGGCTCTCACAGGATCATCTATATATATATATGATAACATAATCTAGTGGTCCAAAATCACTGCTCTCATGCTCTCACAGTTTCTGTCTCTCACATGATCACGCCTCACATGTATATATAGGGTTGATCCTGTGAAAGCCAGAAACTGTGAGAGCATGAGATGAATGATTCTTGACCACTAGATTTTTATCATTTCTTGATTGATTGATTGGAAGAGGAGAGAGATGAGCAGAATGTAGTGGTCCAGATTCACTGCTCTCATGCTCTCACAGGATCATCCATATATATAGAGAGAGAGCCAAAATCTCTCTCTCTATATATATATGTGGATGATCTTGTGAGAGCAAAATTTTTGAGAGCATGAGAGCAGTAAATCTGGACCACTAGATTTGGTTCTCTCTCTCCTCCTGCAATCAATGAGGAGAGAGGTGACAGAATCTAGTGATCCAGAATCATCCTCTCATGCTCTCATAGATTTTGGTTCTCACAGGATCAGTCCTATGTGTGTGTGTGTGCGCGCGTATGTGTGAACGCACACACAAGCAACCCTCTTTTTCTTAATACATTGAGAAAATTACATATTTCAAACATTAGAAAAGTTAAACAAAAAAAATAAAGTTTGGATTTGGACGAATAAACCTTCAATACAACAAAATTGACCTAAGGCAACGAATAATTCAACATTATTTGTCATATCTTACATAGTTAAATATATAACAATGAGTAGTATGTGTTACTTGCTTTTAAATTTGCAACGATTGCCGCATTCGTTGTTATATTTTTAGCAACGAATCATATAACAACGGTTATTCGTTGATATTTTCTTCTAATCATTGGTAAATTTAGAAAGGATTTATTCAAATTTTAATGAATAAGCACACATACAAATCATTGTTATATGAACCTTTAGCAATGAATATGACATTTGTTGCAAATTATTCTTTGTTATACATTTAACATCGGAAGATATATCAATGAATATTCAAATTATTCATTACCATAGATCAAATTCCTTGTAGTGTTTATCTAAGTATACTTAAAAGATTGTGTTGAATATCCATTCTTAAGGTTTTGAGGTGATAGAAGCATTCTCAATTTATAATTAGGGAGTTTTCTTTACAGCAAAATTGACATCATCGCAGAAGTAATCTTTTTTTAATTAGTGACAAATATCATATTCACGAGCTATATTACTGACACTAGATCATACAATAACAGTTATTGTAATTGTTGTCTTTCTCAAGAAAATCCTTAATCCGGAGAAATTAGTGAAATGAAATAAATTTTTAACGAGAAAAATCAATGGATAATTATTTAGTTGATTTTTAAACGACAAAGTCAATGGATAATCATTTCGTACATGAAAATCAGCCATGAGCCTGATATTCATTGTGAATTCTTTTGAATCAAAAATAATTTGTAATAATAATATTTATTATTACAAATTTAACATTAGAATAATAGTGACGGATACTAAATTATTCGTTTAGAGGGCAAACATTGTTGTTGTGATAGACTCACCTCCACCTTATAATATTCTTCCGAAGCAAACCAACAAAGATAAGAACATTTTATGAATGGAATATTTCCAAAAGTTTGCTTATTAGGAAAAACAACATTATTTGGCATTGATGGCCCAAACAACGTGGTGGCATGAAGTCATTAAGATTATCAAATCATCCCATCTCCAATTTCGATAGAGACATTGGGACATTATTCCTCCTTGGTTGTATTATAGCATGCCAAACCTAAGGGCGCGCTAATTAGTGTATATATGTCTTCTATTTTTTCTACATCAGGATATTAGGTAAGTTATTCGAGCATACATTTTTCCTATTATTTTACAATTTATGATAAATATGTTATTAGTCCATCTATATGGATAAATAAGGTTTTGCCAAATTAATCAAGATATGGAACTATATATGCTTAACTATCTTTTTGTCAAATCATGAAATAAATAGTTTTCGAATATTTTTACTGTCAAATTTCTATTTTCTATAGAAAATAAAACTTTCTATATGACACTTTGATTTTAATATCTTTAATCCATGATCTAATATATTTTTCGCATATATTTTTTGAGATGCTTCCAGGAAATCTTTCCAGCAAAACGTGCAATTATTTATTTACGTTTCGAGAAATAAATATTTATCTATTATTAAAAAAACAATACGAAATTCAATAAAAGGTTCAAATATAGAAAATATATCCGTAAGTACTTCTTGAGGTTTCTATTATCATGCTTATATATTGAAGTAATAATTGACGTGCATACCCATGCTATTATGATATTTGATTTCTAGTAGTTGTGGTTTGAACGATTCCTTTACTCATAATTATATACCATTCCGTTTAATTTAAGGGGTCTTTTACGCAAATACACATATTCTTTTGTAAACTTGCAATATTGCATCTGCGCTCCAAATTTTATTTTTACTCAATTGTCTTTCTAAACTTCACAATCAACAAAAAAATACCAATATAATAAAATGGAACTATAACAACAAACAATTTGAGAACTCTTTACAGTTGTATTTTCCTATTTTAAATTCTGAACAACGAATATTTTTCGTGGTCAAAATCTTACAATATATTAAGCACCGTGGACTAGGCACTGTAGCAGTCACTGTAGCTACAGTGCCAATATTATATTTATTATAATGGTTTCCTTACAATCGGAGGATGGCATTTTTGTTCTCCAATTTAGTACGTTTAGGTCGTGAGATCGAGACTCTTGACTAGAAATTTTTTTATATTAAAAATACGGTTTGTTAGATTTTTGAGTATATTTAGCATAACGGTTGAGTTTTATTTGATAGCAATAGTTAGTAAAATGATGATATAATCTTAAGTTATCTTGGGATTTTGTATATTGATGGAATGTAATGGTTGGATATCATCGACATATAAATTTTATGCGCAGGGGTTTGATTTTGCACTACAGTACAATTAGCTTATAGCAACGAATTATTTAGTTATATTTTGTATGGTATCTTTCAATGCTAAATTTATGATGACAAACATTATTCTTTGAAAAATAATATTTAATTTTTATAATATGCAATGAATATCATGTTTTGCTAAATGTTAATAATGACGACAATCCGGTGATTTTTTCATTAATTCTTTTGTTGAGTGTTGTTAATTAGCAAAAGGGAGTTTAGCAAAGAAAATCAATAATCATTTTAGTATGATTCGTTGTTAGCGATATGTATATATATAAACAAATATGACTTTCACTAGATATTTAAAGAATCAAATATAAATTGTAACAATTGGTGTTACATTATTATAGATTGAAATACAGAACACATGGGCGACAACTTATAAAGAGATTCTTAAACTTGCGCCTTTCTTTGTTTTCCTGTGATATTATGCTCAAGATATTTTTGCTATTGCAATTGTGATGCTATATTCTCAAAATTTTCACAATATTTCTCTTCGTTAATGTTATAAATAAGCACAAGTAATAAAAGGAGACCAAGATAAATTTTGTAAGAATATAGGAGTACAAGTGTAATTGGAAAAAAAACTAAGATGAATGTTATTGGGAAAACTCGGAAGTTCACAAGTGTAAAAATATCAATAATTAATTATTATGTCATATATCAAATATGTTACGGTATTTTTTGCATTCTTTTTTTACGAGGAGATTACAATTGAAAAAATTCATGGTTGAATAATAAAATCATTTTACACCAATTAACATAACACTCAAATATTAATATTAAACATGTAAAATTCATCCATTTTGTTAAAAAAACACAAAGGTTGTTATATACTAATATAAAAATTAAAAAATTACATAATGCAAAATATTCGCATCAACATTGTTTTTAAACAAAAAAATCGAAATTTTAGCTTAATTTCTTTCATTTTCTTGATTTTATGATATATTCCAACTAATACCTATATATGACTATTTTAAGAAATCTGAGACGTGTATATGGCTTCACTAAGTAGGCGATCTGAGATGTGCCACATTGCCTTCAACGTGGTCGGTAATGATGGTCGTGCAAAGAGGTTTCTTTCCTCAAATAGTCATTGAGGTATGAAGTCATTGCGATAATAGAGGTGTCGTTGGTCTTTCTATTGCCTATGAACTTAGAAGGAAACCTTAACAATGATGGGGTAGTCGAAAACTAGAGTGGTTGAGGGCATAAATAACAAAGAGGACTTCATGGTGCTCGAAGACATGGGGAGAGCTTCGACCAATCTAGGCTATAATGGGGATTATCAATCAAGTATCCATAGCTTAGGGATCTTTCTTGAGATCTCTTTCCACGGCATGGGCATGGTTTGGACGGTTGTGGCTTTATCCCATCTCATGCCCTTTCTACCTTTGAAGTTTAGTTCCGTAAAAGAAGAAAAGCATTGAAAATAAGATGCCAAATTTCTAAAAAAAAAACGATTTTCTCGCTGACGTAGAAATCTATATCATAAGAAGGTTCGGAAAGGTGGCATTTTGGGCTAGGATTGATAGGGAAAGAACCCACGCTTCCAGCATGGCATGATGAGAATAAAAGAGAGAGAAAGGAAGAAAGGGCGTATCTTTGATTTTGATATTGGAGGTAGTTGATAGAATTGGAAATGGCGAGTACGAGGAAAGTTTAGGATACGACATAGGCCTCATGATAGTTATTAAAGATCAAATCAGATAGAGCTTTCACCTCGCCGAGCTTATTAAGGTGGGATTATGATGTCTTATTAAGTATTAAAACTACATATATTATTTTTAACTTATACTTTACATGGAAATTTCCAAGTTATCTCTTTCATAATGGATGTATATAAACTCACATATTTTTAATTGGCATAGTCCTCATGATAATTTAAAAGTGCGATTATATTCTGAATATATAAGGTGGATTTGAATATTCTCTTTAGTGTTAAAAGTGAGTGAACTTCAGATAAAAAATATTTATGAGTATGGTAGAAATATAAATATAAGTTTTTCATAAATATAAATGATCTTCAAAGAAATATATTATTTTATTATATTTTATATATTTCCCAGTGCAACGCACGGGTTTAGACACTAGTATCTATGATTCTCCGTTGTTAATGGACGTTATGATTCAATGCTTAGAATATAGCAACATATATATTTTGTTGCTAATTCCAGTAGTCGAATATAATTTTACTATAAGCAATCTTTGTTCTAAAAAATGTAGTATAACATTGGAAGTATAAAAGCGAGTCCTCAACTTTTTTTGTCTTTAGCCTATGACGTCGAAAATTGTCGTTGCAAAACTATCTTTTTATTTTTATAACTCAGAACGATATCATATTTCGTGCGTAGATAATTATCCATTGCCTTTTACATTAACTTGTAATAATCATTGCTAATTCAACAATTACTAGAATAAGAAGTCAACCAATAACCGATTCAATAAGATTTATTGCTAGCAATATAACAACGAATACGATATTCATTGTGAATATAACGAATCAAGTAACAAATAATAATCATTTTTATATATTTAACTGCGTAAGATATAAAAACAAATATTAAATTATTTATTAATACATATCGATTTTATTGGGGTATATGGTACTGCAACGAAATGAGTATATAGTAATATTTTTTAAAATCCTGCCACCATACGATTCCTTTTTTAACTATAAAACCACGAAATTACTCATTGCAAAATGATTTTTATCTTGAAATTAGTGATGAATGTCATATCTGTTGCTATATCACTATCAGCGAATGTCATATATATTAGTATATCATTAACGATGGTCCATATAACAACGATTATTCTTATTTTTTTCAAAATGTAAACTAATCGTCGCTAAATTTTGAACTAAGAAATTACTGACGATTAGTTCAAATTTAAAAAATTAACTAGGGATATCATTATATGGACCTTAGTTAATGATATAGAAATGGATATAGCATTTGATGATATAGAAATGGATATAGCATTCGATGTTAATTACAAATATATAAAGTTATTTTGCAGCGAATAATATCATCATTACATAGTTAGTAACAGATGATATAGTGACAGATTTAAGAAACATCAATATAAACTCATTCTATAGCAATGTGGATTCCATTGAATCAACCAACATAAAAGCTCATGATAGACAGTCGAAGATAACAAAAAATAACGCATGCTAAAAACGATCGACAAGGAGAATAAAATGCCCTTAGCTAGAATAGTGGACCAGGTACGGGAAGATAAAAGTCCTTCAAAGAATTGTAGATGTTCGAGTAGTCCTTGTAATTAATCATACCATCCTTAAAGCTATACTATGCTAGCATACATACTATTTGTCTTGATATACATGCTACTCTAACACAAGACCATATATAAAACCACATTTTCATATGAAGAAATTGGTCAGTGAGTAATTAACCCAACAAGCCTTTCTTAACAAGGAGGGATTGATGTAATATGTAAACCTTTCAGGATATTGTGGAGGCCACCATGTGACCACTCTCTCCCTTTCATAAATAAAAGACATGTGTTTCCATGTGCATAACTACTAATTGCATTTGTTTGGATTCAAGGTATCATTTCCAATGGAAAGGGACCCAAAGAGGCAAATGAAGGCAACAAACTTAATTGTTGCCACCGACAGTATTTATTATAATATATCAATGCTGATTATAGTTGAACATTTACAATAATGATTTATGCAATTTTGCTTTGTTTCCACTTTTAACTCACAATTGTGTTAGAGAGTAAAAGGATTGTTTGTCCATCAAGATGTAACTTAACCGATGTAGATATCTCACTTTAAGGAATCATATTTATCTAGACTAGTGCTAGCATGTGAGCTATGTTAGTATTTTCGCTGTCTATCGAAAGGATTCATGTTCTTATAGACAAATCACCATCGAGGTGGCTGCAACATGAACATCTCCACATGGGTTTTTAAAATATTTTCGAAATGAAATGATAGAGATTGGTAGCATGATGTGCAATCTATGTGGACCCAATAAAGATTTGTTTACATTCCAATAATTTGGACTTGTAAGTTCCCTAGATGATGGAGGGGTGATGAGCTTACAATGATATTTATTGCTTCACCAAATAGTTTAATTGTTCAAGTAATTAAAAAAAAAGGGTAAAATGGGGCTGCCCATGGGAGTAGCCAACTTGGCTACTCCCACCCTTATTTTCCCCTCATTTTTTTATTTCTTTGTAAAATAAAAATTTGTATATTCATCACTATATCCCTCTAACATTCTATTAAAATTTCGTCAGAAACAGAGACTCATAGGCCCTCCATCCAGACGTCATTTTTTTAACGGTCGCTGGATTTTTTAAATCGACCATGTTTGGATGGAGACCGTAGGAGTCTCTGTTTCTGACGAAATTTTAATAGAATGTTAGAGGGATATAATGATGAATTTACAAATTTTTATTTTTCAAAGAAATAAAAAAATGAGGGAAAAATAAGGATGGGAGTAGCCAAGTTGGCTACTCCCAGGGGGCAGCCCCATTTAACCCTTAAAAAAAATGTGATTGTGGTGAAGTCATTCTTTACTTTGGATGTTAGCCTTTGCTATCTACCTATATATATATATATATATATATATATAGAGAGAGAGAGAGAGAGAGAAAGAGAGAGAGAAGAGTGATTCTATGAGAGCAAAAAACTGTTAGAGCATGAGAGCATGCATTTTGAACCATTAGATTATGTCTTCTCTCTCCTGGTTGAATATAGTAGTCCAGAATGCATGCTCTCACAGGTTTTTGCTCTCATAGGATCACTCATATATATATATATATATATATATATATATATATATATCTGTGAGCCTTCACCTAGGAGTGTAGGTAACTACCTACACCTGGTCTTTTTTTCATTATTTTTGGATTTTTTGAAGGAAATCTTAGGGGAGATTTGCTAAATATATTGAGGGAAATATATATTTCAAGTTACATGCAAAACAAACATTTCTAACATGTTCATCTAGATGGGGTCAATTTCAGCAATTCTGATACCGTTAAAATTTGACAGTCTTGATGGAGATGATAGGAATCTTGAATTTAGTTAAATTTTGAATGACACCATGGTGGTATATAGTGATCTAATTTCCTCATGGTTTCATTTCAAAAAAATCAAAAAATAAAGAAAAAATGAGCTGGGTGTAGGTAATTACCTACACCCCTGGGTGTAGGCTCCCTTTTCCCATATATATATATATATATATATATATGGGAAAAAGGAGCCTACCTCAGTGGATGCAGGTAACTCCCTACACCCGGCCTAATTTTTCATTATTTTTTGATTTTTTTGAAATGAAACCTTGGGGGATTTAGATCACCATGTATCATCATGTTGTCATTCCAAATTCAACTTAATTCGAGACTTCTATCATCTCCATCAAGACTACCAAATTATAACGGTCTCAGAATTGCTGAAATCGACCATGTCTAGATGAACATGTTAGGAATGTTTGTTTTGCATGAAACTTGAAACACATATTCCCCTCAACATATTATGTAAATCCCCCCAGCTTTTATTTCAAAAAAAATAAAAAAATAGTCGAAAAATGGGTTGGGTGCAGGGAGTTTCCTACACCCAAGGGTGCAGGCTCCCTGCCCCCTATATATATATAGGGGCCCTTTCAAATAGGACGCAGTCCTTCCTGAGTTCAGGAATGCCGGCCATTTTTTGTATAAAAATGAGCACTTTAGTAGAATACGTATACAATTTGTATTATAGGTGCACGTTATAAATACGAAGCTGCATACAAAACTGCGCAATATAATACAAATATTAAAACTTCACATTATAATACAAAACTGTATGTGTATTCTACTAAAGTCATCTTGTTTTATACAAAAAAGAGGCTGGCCTTCCTTAGGGATAGAAGGATCAAGTCCTATTTGAAAGAAATCCCATATATATATATATATATAGAGTGGCGATCCTGTGAGATGGGGATTCTGTGAGATGGTGAGATGGGTAATCTCAATCACCCATTTTACTATCATTCACGGCATGAAACCTAGGGGGATTTAGATCACTATATACCATCATGGTGCTATTCCAAAATCAACTTAATCGAAGACTTCTATCCCCTCCATCAAGACTGTCAAATTTTAACGGTCTCAGAATTGCTGAAATCGACCCCCTCCAGATGGACATGTTAGGGGTGTTTTTTTTACACGAAATTTGAAACACGTGTTTCACTCATTATTCTATCTAAATCCCCCCAGGTTTCATGCCGTGAATGATAGTAAAATGGGTGATTGAGATTACCCATCTCACCATCTCACAGAATCCCCATCTCACAGGATCGCCACTCTCTCTCTCTCTCTCTCTCTCTCTCTCTCTCTCTCTATATATATATATATATATATATATATAACATAAGGGATATTTATATAGATGTCATGTGTAATGTCTCACACTTAGGTCTCCGGATCCTTATCGAGGAAAAGTGGACATGACAACTTGTTGGGACAAGTCCGATTGAACTCGTAGGAAACTAACGAAAATGCTTAAACACAATTTATCAAGTAGTATTTCCCATCACGTATAACCCACTCTCGCGCTTCTTGAGTATCTGGTGTGAGACAATGTTGGGGTATTACAACCTCTCTCGCTTATATTCACAACGCCCTTGTTGGGAATGATCCGTCACTTATTCTTAGTGATAGTGGCTATTGCACACTCCATGTTTAGGTCCCATCATGTAGCCATTTCCACTATCACAGAGAACCCGCTACGATATCATTTCTAGCATCTTGAGCTTAGGTTTCCGTATCGTTATCAAGGAAAACTGGCGTTGATAACTTGTTGGTTAAACATGAATGGACATGATGGCAACCACTCGCAATGTTAAAACTCAAGTTGTCAAATAGTAACTCCATTACATATAACACACTCTCACACTTTGTAAGTATCCGATCTAAGACTATATTGGGTGTTATACCCTATCTTCTTGAAAAGTTAGTACACACAAATCTATGTTAATCAACAATACGGACAAGAACTAAAATTTATAACAAAAATTTATTTAATGGCAGTTGCTATCTTTCGATGTTAAGTATATAACTGAAAATGGCTCGTATAATAATTATTATCTGTTAATTGTTTTTACTGAACACTATTTTACTTGTTAATTTAGCATGATCAGAAGAAAAGCTCTTGAAAAAACAAGAAACAAATGTTGCTGTATGCAATAATATAAATTTAACTTCAGAAAATACATGGATAAATTATAGAAATCATTCGTTGTCATAGCTTCATTTTATAGCGGCCCTCGAAGGCAGCAAATTTTATATGTATATTGCAAAGGAAGAACAGCAATCCCTACTGCATGTGATGCAATTTAGTTGTGATATCATTAGCGCGGTTAAAGATCTAATAGTATATTATTATAAGTATATATTATCTTATTTGGCTAATTTTAACTTTATCTTAATGCCAAGTGTGATTGCACGCCATAATCGCCATGTTGTTTTTTCTTATATCATAAAAAATATTGCGCATGCTGAAATAAGAACATACGATTCCTTTGTCAATAACAAAAATGCAAAGACCAAATAATTTCATCAATACTCAATATGGGCTTTAGATTAAATTCCATGATCAGTCCATGAGCCCAATATGTCCCAACAACATCAAGACTCATCATAAGCCCAATGTGGGCCCAACAACCTCCACCCAAGCCCATGACAATAGCGATGGAAAGAAATAGCGATGGAGTGACAACCTTCAAGCTTCCTAAGTGGCAATGACTTTGTCATCGTATTCGAACCATTCTCATCGGTGTGGATCTTTTTAAGAGCAAGTTGATTTATTTCCGGTCTATTTTGTATCCAACGATACCCCACATCGACATGCTTCGACTTTGCATGAAAAGTTGAATTCCTATCAAGCTGTATGAGACGTTGTGTGTTACCATAAAGAACGCATTCTTCTGCACTTGAACAAACTCATTAATGAACTTCGTCATACACGACAACTTCTTGCTAGACTTTGTAGTTAGAACGCACTCTACTTCAATAGTAGATAAAGCAACACATTTTTGAAGTCTGAATTACCAAGAGACTGCATCGCTTTCATAGGTCATAAAATAACTATATAGATATTCTCCCATCAAGATCTCATGCTGTGTTGGAATCTCTATAATCAACGGTACTTTCCTTTCTATGTTATATTAGAAGAAAACTTAATTAGTTTTGATTAAGAGGACTAGATTAATACTTGACATATAGGAGAAATGTGCATATTTTTAGGGGTATTCAAAATAACTGGGTCAGGTATCCAACTCGACCTAGTTATTTTGACCATATGTTGATGGGTACCCAAGAAAATTATTCGATTCGAGTACCTGTAAGTATCAGACCCGCTCAACTTTTGCGACCCATTGGAAGACCTGTTGGTAAAATCGAGTACCCGGATGGGCATCAAATTACTTCGGTTGGCTCTTCCAGGAAACTTCCCACACACCATATTCCATCACGGTAATACTCATGACATCTCCTCTATAAAATCCTTTCTATTCCGTCAAATACCTGAGCAACCTGGAGTGTCCACCTAGAGGAAAAGATTGGTCTCCGAAATCTACCTGATGGACTGGACGGGGAATCAAATGGGCCAGGGTAATATATCTAATTTTCCGGCCCTTGATGTATATTAAGTATTATTTTATTTGAATGTGCAACAATTATATAATAATAATAATTAGTATCATTATTTTTTGATAAATGTAATCTCAACTAAATTGCTCCTTTACCAAAGATATTATCTATTTTGATATAATTTGACGAGCTCATAACTGAAGTCGAGTTGGAAACCGGTGTTTATGGGTTTTATCAGGTCGCAAAGGTTAATCACATCAGGTACTTATGATTACCTAATCCTGATTATTTTTCTCGAGTACCTGTGAATATAAGATCAAAATAAATGGATTGGATTGGGTACATGTTTAACCTGGCTACATTGAACGCCCCTATTGAACATGAAATTTAGCAATTCAAAGGTATTCACAATTAATATCTTGAATATAACCGTCAAATCATATCCATATACATATGTTGCATTGACCTTATGTAGAGCTTTGAGATGCAGCTACTATATTTACACACTTATCTACTTTGATTACTATCTTTGTCTCCATTTAATCTTTAGATTTATTGGATTTTTGAAATAAAAATAAAAATAAATGTTATGAATGATTATTTACCTTTACAATTGAAGATAATGCTATGTTATTTTTATGATGGTAAATAAATGTATAACTAGTAGGGAACCCGTGCAAAAGCACGGGTAGAAAAATGCACGGGTAAAAAATGCTAAGTGATATAGTTAACATGTTCAAATAATCAATTATATTTCTAAATTATACCCTCTTTAGAAACGCAATCATTTTCCTTATCATTTCTGACATATTTAACCTGAATGATACCTTCTATCAAAGATTTTATTTGTAATCATATATAATAAAGTTTTTTGGCTTCTATCATCATTATCATACAACCATTATGAAGTAAATGTATTTAATATCTTTTTACATATAGGTTGTATAATGCATGCATATTTAAGATAATAACTTTATATAGTATAATAACGGTAATTAAGAGTAAGCTTTTGGACTATCTGAGGTCATAGTTAAAATACAAGGGAAACTACTTGGAAAGAGTGTGCTTAAGTGTTCCACACTGCTATGTATTAACAGAAGCTAAATTCCTAGAGACATAGCTTACGGATCTCGTGGAGTAGACATGTGTTTTGGTATCTACTCCGAGCCCCATGCATTTTAGCTTTACACTTGACGAACATTTTTATCAACTTTTTTACCCAAGAGTAGTTGATAAAAGGAGTACCCTCTCTAGTCGAATGCTTTTGTGAAGACCTCCAATTTAGTAGACATTCAATTTATGGGCATGTTCTTTTGATGGGGACAAAGAGAAGAGCAGAATTTATGATAAGAAAGAGACTAAGCGACATGATCTTAACATTTGAGGAACCCAATGCTCCATTTAATGAGCATTAGATGCCTTAAGTGTTATTGGACTTATGTTGGAAAGGGTAGAAAGTCAGAATAAGGTTTGAGTAAGATCTTAAGGGTGAATTACATAAGTGGATTTGAAACATATGCATCATTTTCATCCGAATAACCAGCACTCTTCGACAATTCTTTAGAAAATCTCGTGCCACCATTTATGCATATTTAATCAAAAGAACAGTGAAAGTCTTCAATGATATTTAAGGTTGTCTGATTTAGCATAATATCATTAGATTTGAACATCACAACATCAAGGTAAATTGTGACAAAACAACCTAAAAAACCTTGTAAAAAAGGCAGGTAGCATATGTAGCAACAATATAATATATGCATGGGAAAACAATAAGCAAAAGTACATCAAAGTTAAGTGTTCAAAGATTTGGGAGGGATTACTACAAATCCATGAACCATGGATGATATCATCAAGGACATATTTTCTTTGTAAAAGCTCAATTGAGGTAATGGGAAGAATATTTGCATAGAAACTCAATCCGATTTTAGACAGAACCCTGTAATGGACAATAAGTGGCGATTAAACTGAATCCGGTTTTAGATAGAAGTCCATATAATGTGCAGTAAGTGGTGATTTAACAGTTCTCTATTTAGCAAATATCTTGTGTTTAAATTATTCAATACTTTTGTACTAAGCAGGTAAAGGAAAAAAAAGAAGCTGCCAACGTAGGAGTCTCGAGTAAAGTCGACCAAGTTGAGCAACAATAAGCTCAACAATGGAGATGAGTGCTCTTTAACTTGGGTGTTTTCTGTGTTTATCATCTGGAGTTTGTTTCTAAAAGATTGTCCATTATTTGCTGAGGTATCAATCCACCATTTGACATACTACATGTCAATTATTTTGTATGCTCGCACTTATTCTAAGCCCTTCATGTAATCACTCTCGAGGATGCCTCTTCGAGTATGTGAACTGAGTTATTAGCAAAAGAATAAAAAATTAAAAATAACTCCGACGAGGATGGGAACTAAATGAAGATCTTCCAATAATTTCTACAGATAAGCAAAAATTTTCGATATCCACAAAATCGAGACCGTCATGTTCGGAAGCTTGATGCTCAAGTCAAGCATCTCCTCCCCAATCTACGTTGACCTCCGCCTCATCGTCTCCTACCTTTCCTGTCGCCGCATATCCCACCTCTTGTCCTCGTCTCCCTCCTCCTTCAACCTCGTCTACGGCGTCCCCTACGCCACCCGCCCATTTGCTGTCACCCTCTCTGCCTCTCACTTCATCCTCATAAAAAATCGAGATTGAAAACCTACCCGCCAAAAAAAAGAAAGTGCTATTAAATTTCAGAATAAAAATCCAAACGACCCAAAAAATGAAGACATCAAGTCCAATCAAACACTTCTCACTAAGGACATCAACATCGAGATGTGCATTAGAACTACACCCGGAATAAAAAGTTCCAACCACTCTATTCAGCTCATTCGATTGTCTACTTAATAATCTTGATTTTTCTCCATTTTTCCCCACTTCAATTCTGAACAAAGATCAAAATCGTAAAAATCCAGAGAGAGAAAACCCGAAGACACCGAAACCCCCAAATCCAATATTTGTAAAGCCCAAAAACGAAATCGATATCAAGACGTACCTTGAGGGATCACGGATTTCAGCGAAGCGTCACGGATAGCCTCCCTCTCGAGATCCCTCTTCTCCTCCCGCCTCTCCTCCTTCATCCCGTCCCAACCGTTCCCTTCGCCTCCACCAGCCCAACCGCGCTATTGGATTGGATTGGATTTGGATTTACCGAGGGTTATTTTTTTTGGAAGAGATTCCTCGAGTACCCGTCGCGAGTACCCATTACCCACACTGATAATTCGGGTACCTATTAGACTTAGGTACCCATTTAAATGAGTTGGGTCGTCCCATGACCCGCTAATGATGAGTCAGGAGGTTGCGATCGAATGAGTCACTATACCTGTCGCGTGAACACCCATACATATTTTGATGTATTTGCAATGTATTGATTGTCCATGATCTTATTATTCTCTTTTTCTCCATTCATTAGTCGCTTTCTTTTCTTTTCTTTTAACTTTGTAATTTAATGATGTGAACTTGTGAAGTTTCAATACTATATGTTAAGTACGAGATAGCATGGTTCTTTCTACTACAGATATTATGTTTAAAAAAACTGAAGGGAGAATGTGGTAGTTTCCTTTGAACTGAGGTGAGCTGTAGCGAGCTGTAGCCTCAAGTGTCGTGAGCCTCATTTTTCCCAAAAATATATAAAAATATATTAACATTAAAAAATCATGATACAACATAAATCTGCATAGAATTAAGCAACTGATTTTTAGTATAATTCTTCTAGGGTTTTTATCAGTTGTGCCCCTCCGAGATATGGCAATATCAATTTTGCTCCTATCTTTTTGGTAATATCATTTGTGCCCCCAACTTCTTGCTGTTCTATCAGTTGTGTCCCTCCGTTACTTTGACCGTCGATAAGTTAAACTTAGCCATGGTTTAACCAAATCGTCATATAGTTAAGAGGGACAAATTTGGAAAAAAAAACCCCATCTCCCTCCTCACCGTCCAATCCTTCCTCCTCCTCCTACCACATGCTCCTCCATCTCCTTCTCTTCAGTCGTTCACCATCAACACCACCATGTCGACGACGAGGCATGGGGGAGGAGCTCTGGGAAGGTGGACGGTCTCGGGGCATGGGGCGGCTGGTGAAGCTTGGGGCAGAGCCTGGCGGCGGGGGGAGGAGGCAGGGGTAGGGGAGGCACGAGCAGCAAGGGGGGAGGTCGGGGCAGGGGGTGGAGGGAGGTCGAGGCAGAGGGAGGACCTGGAGGTGGGGGTTGGAGCGGAGGCAACAGGGGGTGAGAGGGAGGCCGAGGCAGGGGGCGAGGGGAGGTCGAGGCAGATGGAGGACCTGGAGGTGGGGGTTGGCGCGGGGGCGACAAGGAGTGGGGTGGAGGAGCTCGAAGCAGGGGGCGGGGGGAGGTCGGGGCGGAGGGAGGACCTGGAGGTGGGGATTGGTGGGGGCGGCAGGGGGTGGGGGGAGCTCGTGGCAGGGGGCAAGGTGAGGTCGGGGCGGAGGGAGATTGGGGCGAAGGAAGGATGGGGCGGAGGAGGGAGCAGGTTGGGGCGGAGGAGGGGGCAGGCTGGGGCGGAGGAAGGACGGGGCGGGGGGAGGCTGGGGCGGAGGAGGGAGCAGGATGAGGCAGAGGAGGGAGCAGGCTGGGGCGGAGGAGGGACGGGGCGGAGGAGGGAGCAGGCTGGGGCGGAGGAAGGAAGTCGTCGGGGGAGGAGCTGCGGGTGGAGGGCGACCAGCCACGGGTGGGGGAGGAGTTCCGAGCGGAGAGGGAGGAGGAGGAGGTTGGAGGAGGAGGAGGAAGAGGATGGGGGAAGAGGAGGAAGAAGAAGAGGATGAGGAAGAGGGTGACAAATGATCACTGAACCCTTTTTTTAAAATTAATTCTGATTATGTCCTCAAAGTTAACGTCTGTTTGCACTGTGGGTGGACGGCAACTAACCCAATGGGAACAAGTGATAGAACCAGAAGAAGTTAGGGGTACAACTGATATTACTAAAAAGATAGGGGCATAACTAATATTGCAATATCTCGGACGAACACGAGTGGTAAAAACCCATTCTTCTGTGTCACAGAAATGTTACTTGTAGTCTTAGACTAAAACATGAGCATGCAAAAGCTTGCTAAAATTACTTGAGTTGATTTATTAATATAAACCCAACACACATGACTTTACTATATGAAAACTGCTTTCATCTCTCAAGAATATGTCGATGTTGTATTACACGATATCAAGCACTAATTCAAAATTATAAAGATATGTCAGTTAAGTTTGTTGTGTCATATATTTATTTACTTGGATAAGTCCGAAAGTTGAACTCAAAGAGGCGATGAAGTTTTTAGACTCAGCTCGGTTCAATTCAGTGCATCAGCACGATTATTTGGATACACTTAAACCGTTGAAGTCATGTATAAAATATTCACCGTCTCCTTGTGGTCTACCTTGGATTTCACCAAGTATAGAAACAAACACTGCATTCACTTCGTATTTTGTGTAGTTTTTTATTAAGTGATTTTTATCTCGTCATACTATGATAAATCGACATTTTTACAAGAGACAAAATATGTATCCTCGAATAGTCGATTTTTAGCATGAGTGCTTAAGAATTGAATCATAGTACAAGTCAAGAAAAGTGGAAATACCGGTATACGATTTAGGGATAGCTTCTGTGTAAGAGTCATTCACAAAATTTCTTGTCGCGGTGGCAAAGCAAGTGATAGAAGATGGCACCTTTGGAGTCTTGGTGACATACGGGGATCCCATCATAGTTTTATTAGGGATGTTAAAAAATATCCAGGTCAATGGGTACTCGATCCGACCCGTTCATTTTGACCCTGAACCCTCGAGTATCCATTTGAAAATGATGGGTCGGGTACCCGCAATGTCATGGCCCGTGTCCCATATGAAAAATCCGACGGGTACCTGCAGGTACCCAGTTGGAAGTTTCCACTAGCAATTAATTCACAAAAAAGCAAATGGTTAGATACAGATAGCAATATATATGTTACATTATTCTTATCTATGTTAAAAATATAGAAATGGACGTGAATACAAATATCGGTGAATATGGAAAATATATTGCCGAATCATTAAAAATGAATACCGGTATGAAATGGATGCAAATTAGATAGAAAAAGTAATAGAATCAAAATTGTGTAGATAAGATTAAATTTATATGTATGGGAGGGCTCATTTATGGATCCACTTTGAAATCGAAATATATATGTATATATATATGTCAAAATTTGAATTAACATATATGATAACGAATGGATACGATCCAAATCGATATGCATACATCCTAGCATCCAAACATGATGATAATGAATACAATTGAATACGAATTGTATCGCACTCGCGTACGCGCACGCACCCACCCACACGCGCATCCGCGCCCGCATCCATGCAAATGAACATGCCCACGTGCACGCGCATGCACCCACGCCCACACGCACACACATAAGAGCATGCACACACACATCGCGATAACCAATTGCGATGATAATTAATATAACCATTTACGAATAGGAATATATACTTATATATTGTTTGTCATGTTATCCTCAGATTATATATGTTTACATGTCGTTTATCCGTATTTGAGTCATTATGACAATGAACCTACATGATTGTGTCATTATTAGTTCCGTATTCGATAGTATTCCTTCCAATTGCATGTATTCATATGGTTTACAATATCTGCATACTCATTAATTTATTTATCTATGTTTATTTATCTTTATCTGAATGCATTCCATACCATTTAGATTTTCGTATCCGGCATTATCATTATGAATACGATATAGCATAGTTGGACATGTGTTTGCATTTTAATACATGTCATCTTTCACTTGAAGTATCTCTCTTTATCTCTAAGGGTACCCGCGGGTACCCGTGGGTAGCAAACATCTATTGGCATTAACCGGGTACCCGTTGCAATTGGGTACCCGTTGGAATGGGACGGGTTGACCCGTGACCCAATACCAACGGGGCGGGGCGGGTCGCGATCAAATGGGGCGGGTACCGGCCCCATGGACACCCCTAAGTTTTATAGTGTTTAATATGTGTCTTTTGTTCTTTCCTTATGGTGGGGGTGCCCTTGTCCTTAGATATCCTCGACATGAATGATCAGCTCGACGGTTGTTTTATCAAGTGACTTTCCTAAGGTCGTGGTATGGGAAGACAAGGTTGTCTTCCCATAAATCTCACCAGACTTGATAAAGAGAAGTAGATGGATGGGCCTCATATACCGCTCGAAAGTTGGTGCCTGGGGCGAGGGCGGGCGAGGGCGAGGGTGTTGGCGGGGTGAAGTGTTGCTAGGGCGAGGGCGGCGCGAGGCGATGGCGGGGCCTAGCGAGGGCGAGGTCTAGGGCTGGAGGGAGGCGGGGCGCTGGCGGATGGAGACAGGGTGAGAGGGAGGGGGCGCAGATCCTTAGGTCAGAACCTAGGGCTCTCATGCCATGTTAAAGGGGGCAAATCCGATTCTATATCATCATTAGACCCCCTAATCCCCTTTATCTAATAGAGGATTAGGGTTAGGATTTACAGGAGAAGGACTCTACTCAAGGACAAATACCCAAACCACCCTCTACTCTCAACAAAAGTCACAAATGTATGCTGCATAGTCGGTAGCCTAGTGTGGTGTGCTTTATCAAAGATCACGATGGGGTAATACATATCCTGCTGGGGAAACTCAATATCCCTTTTCTCACCGTCAATCAACGCCCTAAAATGACTTCCCAAGCATGATGGGGTACAAGGATAACTCTCCAAGTTGTTCAATGTACATGACAACAAACAGATGGATATCCCTTCCTACGTTGGTTGACCCCACGGAGCATACCCATTTTCTCATGTGTGTAGTCCTTATAATGTGATCACCAATGGCATTGTTTTTACTTGGTTATTGTTGGTGACTTTTCTCGTATTTTTTGTGTATTTATGCTTAAAGATAAGTTTACATTCTGACATACTTGGCACATTTTATTAAAAAATTTAAATTATTTTGATGCTTACGATAAACTTATTCGCTCTGATTAATGCTCTTCCGTTTTTCACTATGTGTTTCCACAAAATTGTTCAAAGTTTCGGATCATCCACCAAACATCGTGTCCCTTCATATGTTTGACAAAATGGAGTCATTGAAAGGAAACATGGATCTTGTTTGCACACTCCTCAAGTATAGCAATGTTCTTATGAATTATCTAGGAAATATTGACATGACTGCTTGCAACCTTGTTAATTGTATGTCTTCCTCTTCAATCCGAGAACAAACCTTGTACTATATTTTTTCCCCTAGAAATGATCTTTTTTTTAGTTCTTCATGTTGAAATATACAAATGCGTAAGCAAATAATTAAAACAAGAAATCAAACACAAATATATTGGGATTTACGTGGAACCTTACTCCGAGAGGAGCAAGAAGAAACCACAGGAGAAGACCTCTAAGATCGAGTTGTCTATTGCAATCTCTGAAAGGTTGCATGAGGTATGTGGTTTCTTATATAGCTCCACCAATATGACCAACTCATGCCACTCATCCGTGCGGCATTAAACAACTCTCTCATAGGCTCAACAAAACCTATATCTCAACACCCCACGTATTTTTTGGTCTGTTATTTTTGTCCACAATGTTAGACTCAATCATGATAAACTAACACCAAGGGCAAAAAGGTGTATTTCCATGGGTCACTCTAGGATACAAAAGAGTAATATATGTTTTAATCCATCTCATCCCGGCTACACTGTACATGATGATGCAGTTTTCTTCCAATCTTTCCCTATTTTCATCTACCAAATCTCAAGTCCATACTCCCAAGGGTTTGTTTGGTTGCAGGGTTGGGTTGGGCTGGATGAATAGTAAACTGTGAGGGGGAGGTACCCCTGTGAATAGTACCCCAACCCAACCCAACCCTATCCAACACTGCAACCAAATGAACCCTAAGTCTGATCGAGATGCCTGCAAGCCTAGAGTATTAGTTCTATCACTACAAAAGTATATTCTCGAGTTGCTTATTAGGATTAGGATACATGGATCTAGTGTTGCTGCTATACACCCATGGACGTGGCCGCCAAGTTGTATGATAATATCTCGGAGGAAGATCAATGCTAGACAGTATAGGGTTTTGGTGGGGAAGCTTCTTTCTGTCACTTTGACCCTACCAGATATATCCTTCGCAATAAGTCGGGTTAGTTAGTCTATGAGTTGTCCGCGTAAGATACATCTCGATGTTGTAATACAACATTTTTAGATATCTTAAGGGCACACTTGGGAAAAGTCTCTTGCTCATAGAGAGATCCTCCTCGCAGATAATTGAGTATTTTGATGCAAATTATACTAGTAATGGAAATGACTTGAAATCTACTACATGATTTTGTACCTTTGTTGGAGATAATCTTGTTACATGGTAGAGCAAGAAATAGAATGCATTTGCTTATTTGATCACGGAATTCAAGATATGCCTTAGACTGCAACAGAGATTGTATGGGATATAATGGTTCTATATGACTTGAGTAATAAGTAGGGGCGGACCTACTCATGTGTCGTGAGGGGCACATATCCCCCCTTAAAGTTTGGAAAGTCTTGCTATTTCAATTATTGATTTATTCGTTAAATTGAATCCCAACTATTGTGCCCCCCATCCCCCAAAGTAGGAATTGGAACCGCCAAATTCGTGCCCTCCTTTCTTCATAGCAACCTCTCTCGCTTATCCTCTCAACACCCACCCGAGCTGCTACGGCTACGCCTCCCCTTCTGATGGTGTCCCTTTACCCGCTCCTAGGTCGCCTTTGTTTGCCAACTTCCCTTCCCTCTCAGATATGACGGACTATCGGTGTCAGGCCCTTGGCTTTGTCGTGGACGCATCACAGTTGCACCTTACCAGCACCACTCCCTCGGACGCATCACTTGTGGACTCCCTCACAAATCCCTTGCATGCGACCTAACTATTTCGTTTATGGGATAGTATATGTTCTATCATTTTTTTCATAATTTTAGATAATGGATTTGATTTTGTGGAATAAATAGAATTGGATTCCAAATAACTAACATATTTTGTAAATTTCAAATTTAGATATTTTAAAGTAGATAGAATTGAACTCCAAATTTCGATTGTGTGAACCATCATCAATAAAGTGAATTGTCATTATAATTAATTTATCAAGTAGATTGTGGACTAAGTTCAAATTATTTATTGATTTATTTTCAATATTTTTACATAAAATTATTGTACACATGATCAAGGTTGTGATCATTGTGAGGATGGAATCAAATACATTAAAATTGTGTCACGGGTTCTAATATATTCCACTACCAATATGTCCAGTTGCTCGGAATTCTAAATCAACCGAATTTAAATTGAATTCCACCATTTTCACCCTTTCTAGAATTTTCATATAATTATATTTTAAGAAAGTAAATGAATTTGGATTTTAAAAGGGGGTCGGCATTACCGAGGGTCATATTCAGGTTTTTTACATTGTTAATGATATGCAAACCCAAGAGTTGAATGATCGTTCCACTGAAGTCAAAACAGAACTTCTTTGTGTGGCATGTTTAAGTCTAAAAGGTTCATTTGCAACATTTGATATTGATAAACTTATACATTTTGCCCAACTATATCTGATGGATTTCTCTTACGAATTTAGTTCTTCTTCGAAATGACATGCTAACATATATTAAAGACGTAAAGCAGAATTTATAGTTCTTAATGTTAAATCTTTTTGCAGAGCTTGCAGAAAAAATGGTGAAAACTCAAAAAAATCATGTTTATCCACTAGTGTATTTATTGATTAAGTTGTCTTTGACTCTATCAGTTGCAACGACAAGCGTTGAACGAGCATTTTCAGTAACGACTATTGTCAAGACTCAGTTGCACAATCGAATGGGAGATGAATGGATTAACGATGTTTTACTTGCATACATTGAAAGAGATATATTCAATTCCATTACTGATGATGATATTATGAATTGTTTTCAAGATATGAAAACTAGACTGGTCAACTTTAAATATGGGTGTGTATTTTTAAAATTTCCTATATGTAAAACAACTCTTTTATATATATTACAATCTTTTACTATTATTATTACAGTTTGTCAGTGTGCTCCCTTCCCCAGTCGGTAATTATGGATTTGCCACTGGTAATAAGGTCACAAGACCAAATGAAATGCGATGGGTCAAGTAGACATTCATATTCATTGAGAACAACGAGATCTTCTTATAAGAGGACCAAACAAGTGGAGATTGATATCGCTACAATCGAGATTTGATCGAAAGATGAGCCCTTGATTCTCCACATGTGCCTTATACTGAACAACTTGCGGATATCTTCACCAAACCCCTAGCATAAGGCATATTCGATCGATACATATCTAAGTTGTGCATGCATTATATATGTCCTCCAACTTGAGTGGGAGTGTTAAGAAGGCTTATCGAACTTCTCTTATTTTCCATCATTGTTTAGACTGATATCGCTCATTATTTCTTTTTACCACCATCTATTAAGTCACTCATAATAAAGTAAGTTTTTTTAATTTTCCCAACAAAAAAGAAAATTCTTTCAATTTTGAGTCTTCTTAGGAGATAAGAGCTTCTCCTTGACTTGAGTATTTTTATTTACATGCTTCTCTAGAAAGAAAAAACAGGAAATTATCTAAAATAAGAGAAGAGTAATGCATATAGCAGTGCGATTAAAAATGTGAATGATTTTCGTCAAAGAAAGCCATTCCAAAGTATAATTGCTGGAAAATTGATAAGAGCGATTTCATGAATTTTGACCAAAAGATCCGAATAGCACAAGAAGGACACATTCGACCGTCGGCCCGATAACATTTTAGCCCATTAATTCTGTTGCTAAATTGGCAAATTTTTATTATTTATATGCATGCATTTCAGGCAATGAAGGATGTACGAAATTTTTTCCTTTTCAAATATAATATTTACATGATTTTGACAAAATATATTTCTTCAGTAAATTTATAATATCACATGTTTGCTGAGCTTTAGGCTCGTCTGGAAATTATTATTGTAAATTAGCGATTTGTGACGTTATACATCTTAACCTGTGCACAGAAGAAGCTAAAAAAAATATGGAGGATTGATTGCATAAATTGGAATTTGAGAAATAAATAGACGAAAAAAAGGAGGATGAAGAGAATTTGATTGAAGAAGGAGAGGAAGAGAATTTGATCTATTTAGAAAAAAATACCGAAAAATCGAAACATGCGTATTTTTTAAAATACAAAATTTGGATGCATGTTTTCTAAATTATGATCAGTTGAATTTATTTATTTGAAAATGGCATATGTTCACCTATAAAGAAAAGGGATTTCCACACCCGCATTAGGGAGGCAAACAATTACAGATATATTCGGCATTGTATTTGTTCTATACAGATTTTGACATATGTATCCGTATCCGTTTTAAAATGGATATGGATATGGATATCGTTTTGATATCCACAAATATCTCTATATCACTACAACAAAATTGAGATACAATAATATTTTTTTTCAAAATCCATCACTAAATTAGCCGTTATTAAATATATGATGACGATATTATTCGTTGTGAAATGAGTGTTCGTACTTGAAATTAGTGATGAATAGTATATATGTCGCTATATCTTTAGCACCGGTCCATATAGCAGCGCTTATCCGTTGTTATTTTTCAAAATATCAACTAATCATCGCTATTTTTTAGTTCAAAATTTAGCGGCGATTAATTAGAAGTTTGAAAAATGACAACGGATAAGTGTCAGTATATGGACCGTTGCTAATGATATAAGGACAGATATGATATTCGTCGCTAATTTCAAATACGAAAAATCATTTCGCAAAGAAAAATATCGTCGTTATATATTTAGCAACGGCTAATTTAGTGACGGATTGTGAAAAAAGCATCATTATAGCTCAATTTTATTGTAGTGTATACGTATCCATATATCCGTTTTCGTATATAAATATAATCATATATTTATTTTTAACATAATTCTATACCTTCTTTTACCATATTTGTATAATTTTTATGATACAAAAACATTTAGTAAATTTATATCACGTGTTTTCCATCCAATTCGTATATATTTAAATCGATTCTATAGAGTGTTTCTAACATTACTCGTATGCGATTATTATCCGTCTTACATTCGAATTCATTTTTTTAAAGATATGGTAATATAGTTTTAATATCCGTCAATATCTATGCATGCATCTGTATTCACTGTCAAAAATAGATACCTATATATGTATCCGTATCCGTCCGTTTGCATCATGCACTCCTGTGATTTTCAATAGTTACACATATGCCGTAAATTTTTGTAATAACACTTGTACCTGTGCATGCATCTATATTCATTGTCAAAAAAGGATACCTATATATGTATCTGTATCCGTCCGTTTGCATCATGCACTCTTGTGATTTTCTATAGTTACACATATGCCGTAAATTTTTGTAATAACACTTGTATCCCAATATTCTAACAAAATTAACATACTTCCGTTAATGTGATATAGATGAGTAAGTGTATAATATAAGGATAAAATGGGGCTGCCCCTTTGGGGTAGCTAACTTGACTCCACCCGCGTAATTTCGTCTGTTTTTTTTTTGAAAATTTCTTCCGTGGATTTTCATCAATATATCCCTATATTATGTCATTCAAATTTCGCGCGAAATAGAGACTCCTACGACCTCCATCCAGAAGGGTCGTATTTAGCAATTCTGTTACCGTTAAAAAATGATTGTCTGGATAAAGGCCGTAGGAGTCTCTGTTTCGCACGAAATTTGAATAGCATAGAGATATAGTTATGAATATTCACGGATCAAAAAAAATAAAAAATGGGTGAAATTGCGCGGGGAAGCCAAGTTAGCTCCCCCGTAGGAGCAGCCCCATTGAAATCATAATATAAAGATACCGCTGTGAATTTTGTAAGAATACAAGGACACAAGTATTATTGTAAAAAGAATATGGGCCTATATGTAACTCTGATATATATGAGGGCATAATTGCAAAAATCCCTAATCATTGGAATTTGAGGAGGACAAAACAACAGAAAAAAAGAGGGCCCAGAAGACAGATCACAGGAAGCAAGCAAACAGCTGTTGCATCAGCTTGCGTGCACTTTGCATGTGATCACAGATTATTTATTGCCCTACCACTGCCTCGATCACTGCGTATATATACATTCAAATGCACATGATATTCATATATTTGAGATATATATTCATATGTTCTGATGATCTATGTTTCTCGAAGGAACTAATCATTCTGTGCCCAACAAATTGGAGGAACCAGAGACTTAAATGTGCCTCAGGACTGGCTGTCTATGCAGCAAGGAACTGCTGACATTCTTGCAAGTGCACACATGCTCGTCTCATTTACCACATTTCCCCGGCCCACTCCCTGTTAAGCCGACCACCAGATAGGGGTGTCTATCGAGTTTAACGAGTCGAGTTGGCCTCAACTCGGACTCGAACTCGATAAGAAATCTAAGGCTCGAACCCGGGCTCGATAAGGGTCGAGCCCTGGATCACCAATTCGAACTCGAACTCGTCGAGTTCGAGCTGACTCACGAGCCTCTTATCGAGCCACGAGTTTCTTAGCTGTCTCACGAATCTCAAAATGAGCTGGCTCACGAGCTTCTTATCGAGTCGTGAGTTTCTAAGCCGGTTAACGAGCCTCAAAATGAGCAGGCTCATGAACCTCTTAACGAGTTATTGTTCTATTTTATACATTAAATTATGCAAATGTCATTTGTAACTTTGCTTTTTTATACTCTTTTCTGTAGCTTTTTGGGCAAGCAAAATGTTAACATCTATTTTATATTAAATTCAATGTGGAAGTTTCGGTGTGTGTGTATATATAGGGAAAAATGGGGCTGCCCCCACCTTATTTTTCACATTTTTTTTATTTTTTTGGAAAAATATCACCATGTATATTCATCCCTATATCCCTCATATATGCCATTCGAATTTTGTCGGAAACAGAGACTCCTACGGCCTCCATCCAGACGTCATTTTTTTAACGGTCGCAGGATTTTTTAAATCGATCTTGTCTGGATGGAAGCCGTATGAGTCGCTGTTTCTGATGAAATTCGAATGGCATATAGGATGAATATACATTGTGATATTTTTCAAAAAAATAAAAAAATTTGCAAAAAAATGGGGCGGGGCAGCCATGTTGGCTGCCCCTAGGGGGCAGCTCCATCAACCTCATATATATATATATAGGAGAAACTTCAAATGAGGCGGGGTCTCACCATATATAGGGTGAGTCACCCTCAATTTAGGCATCTTTCTAATATATTTTACAATTTCTTGTTTCAAACATATAATAATAAATATTAACACAATATGTATAGGGGGTGTTTGGATAGTGGGTTTAGGTGGGTTAAACTGGTTGCAGGTAACCCATTTTTGGGTTTTGGTGTTTGGATAGAGGGTTAAACTGGGGGTGGGTTAGAAGTGGGTTTATTATGATATGATTGTATTGGAGTTTGAAAAAGTGAGTAGTTATTGTGATGTGATTGTATTGGAGTTTGAAAAAGTGAGTAGAAGTGGAGTAGTTTATATTTTTTAGATGAGATGATGGTATAATATATTATTTTTTGATAGGATTGATGATGTAAAATTTATTTTTTTAATTTTTTAAAAAGGGAATAAAGTGGGGCCCACGAGGAGGGAGAAAACATGGGTTTGGATAGTTAACCCACCCCGGAGGTGGGTTAACCTGATAGCCGAACACACCCATAGTGAAATAAAATTATGAAAATATTATTATAATGGATGGAAATATTGATTTGAATTTAGATGCTATATTTTACAAAATTCATTTTTTTACAATGTGGAGTTTATATTTTACAAAACTGTTACAGAGCTTTTACTAAATTTGCAGTGGCTTTACAATTTTAGAAAAGCCCCCACCTCATTTGAAAGGATATATATATATATATATTCAACTTTTTATTGAGGGGAAACGAGTATCGAGTCGAGTTTTCGAGTAGAATAATGCCCAACTCGACTCAACTCGATAGGCTAACGAGCCATAAAACCCAACTCGGACTCGGGCTCGTTAAGGTTTCAAGTCCGACTCGTGAGCCCTTAACGAGTGGAGCCCAAGTTGAGCTCATCGAGCTCGAGCTTTCCTGACAGCCTTACCGCCAACCGTCTCGTGCACCGAGATTTCGATCAGCAATCCAGTAGAACTCGAGGATCTCTCCATATCAATCACTGTAACTGCATGTATTCTTTGCTGTGTTTTCGCAAAGTTAAAACTTACATAGGGAAGCAAGCTTTGTTCAACATAAGGATAAGATTTATGGGTAAGCAGAGCTGGTAGAGGTGGTAGCCATTGTAGTCAGACAAGGAATGGAGAATGAAGACAAGTTAAGAATAGTTTGTCGTCGAGTGCAAAGCATGTTTGGATCCATGAGGTGAGGTATTACGGAGGGGACGCCGTCAAGTCGATCGAGTGAGCCAAGCCGTATTAACTTGGGTTACCTTGCAACGAGCGAGCGAGAAGGGTCAACTTCGCCCATTTGATGGAGGTGAATGCATCCAAGCAAATGTACGGTTAGGGATGCAAACGGTTACCGATATATCCGTATTCGAACTGTCACTGTATCCGTTTTATATAGATTTTAACATATGTATTCGCATCCATTTTAAAATAGATATGGATATGGGTATTATCTTCGTATCCACAAACATCTGTATCCGTATATCCGTTTTCGTATGTAAATATAGTCATACTTTTATTTTTAACCCTATATAACATAATTTTATACCTTCTTTTACCATATTTGTATATTTTTATGATACAAATACATTTAGTAAATTTATATCATGTGTTTTCCATCCAATTCGTATATATTTAAGTTGATTCAATATAGTATTTTTAATATTACTCATATGGGATCAGTATCCATTTTACATCGATCTGTATATGTTTTATAAGGATATGGTAAGATAGTTTTAATATCCGTCAATATCTATATTCGCATCCGTATTTGTATTAAAAAACGGATAAAGATGTGATAATACCTATATCAATATCCGTCAGTTTGCATCCCTAGTACGGATACATCCTTATAAGTATCATATCCTTATATGTTCTAAAATATGTGTTGAGATATGCCTTCTACTAGCTATATGTTCTTTTGATCCTGTTGAAGGGCCATTTTTTCTGCACTCTCCACGAGAAGGGTGGGCGAAGCCCGTTGTGTCAGCCTGAAATAAAATTGTATAAAGAAGTTTTCTTTTATTTGGATAATTGGATCCATTTGTACTAAAAATACTATATAAACTCTATAGGTTAGGGTTTTTAGTATCCTTCATAATTTCCATTTTCCACATATAGTAAAACCGATCGTCATCATACGATGACATAGCCCAGTTAAGCGTGGACCTCGTAAATCCATATTTACTTGTGTTGGCATGTTTGATTTATGTTTGTTTGCTTCCGCTATTCGCAATAATACAGACATGTGTGTGTGTCTATATGATTTTTATCCAATAGGCCCTATGACTATTAGAGATGAGATGAGCCCCTCTTTTTAACTTTTTGATCTTAATCCAATGATCATTTTATTACACATGTATTTTATTTTCAAGAAGATTTTTTCAATCCCCAAATAGTAGGAACCGTAATCATAATGGAAATAAAACTAAATTGGAGATTATAAGAAATTCCAAAAATAGTGCGCGTTTATGGAAACGTATTGTATTGCAATGAGAGGGGATTGATATGATGATTTGCAACGTGAGGAGATCGATCTTGTAAACTGAGGCAATCGATTTTTCCAATGCAAGGTATAGTATTTAAAGATTAGACGTTTATCACGTAATTGGTAGAATCTGATCGTTTGTTTTTAAGTTTTCGATTTCAATTTTAAATGTGATGGATGATTTGCGATTGGATTTGGATTATGATATCTCGGAAACAATGATGAACGATGATTGTTGCTTGGATTTGGATTGTGAGAACGTCTTAGGAGAAGAAGCGACAATGGATGACTTGCAATTAGATTTGGATCATGAAAACACTATTTAAGAAGGAACATATTCAAATTATATTGCTTTTGAATCATTAAAAATTACTTAAATCGCATTATGTTGCTGAGTCAAATTACAAAAAAAATATACCATGCCATTTGTCAAAGCTACTGATAATATGACATGTATTACTTTTCTATATATTATTCTTATCGATTCAATTTTATTCACTAGTTACTTATTTATCTTAAGAAAATACTTTGTGTTACTTGTCGGTTTGTCATTCTTACTGGATCTTTTTATACCCTTTCATTACTTACGTATCTTAACAAATTTCTTAACATTTTGTATAGTGTTATTGATTTAAAAACAATAATTACTTGTTACTTTATTGCTTATGTATCTTAACAAATTACTTATTTATATTAATAAAATACTTGTACTTTGCAATGTGTTCTTACATGATGAATAATTATATGCATGCATTTACTGAATTATTGATGTATTTTTTTACTAACAAGACCTTATAGTTTACTAGTGATTATGGAACTGTTACTGAACATGTGTTAAATTTGAAATAGCTTTATATTACTTATGTTTTAACTTAATGTACTAGAAGTTTCCTTTTTTGTTACTGCTTACTATTAAATTTTTACAGCTCGCACCTAATGGTTTACTAATTCAAACTTATTGCATGTATGCCAGATGTCTGGACATTTCTTCTATTTCTTGGATAAAGATGTTAAAAAATGAGCATTGATGATCATTACATTGCTTCGGAAGTGGAGAGCCGGGGAGAAAATTTTTGACAATATTATTAAGAACTAATCATCGGTAACTCATAAAGTCCAAATAAGAACTAATATGTTAGTAGTACAAAAAATAATTAACAAATTCTAAATACAAAATAAGTAATATCAGTAACACATAAACTCGTAGCAGTAACTCATCATAATTTCGGTAAAATGCTTCAACGAGTACTATGAACATGGTACTTGTTAATCATAATATTAGTAATAGTCAAACCATGACCAGTAATACGGATATTAATAATCAGTATTTTGTTGTATGTAAATTAGTAATTTACCTTCTAATAATAATTTAAAAGTACTAAGTAACTATAATAGTAGTAACCAATCATATTGAGTTCAGTAATACGAAAATCGATATTCCATGCTCGTTCGAATAACTATAATCTCACAATATTGATCTCACAATAATAATTATTTGAGAACAATATGGACATTACTGATAACATTAATTTTAAACCATATTTAAATATCAGGAATTATAAATCAGTAACAAATCACATTAAGATATAATTTTAAAATACATTTGAATATATTACCGATCTCTCAATAATATTACTCAAGAACTGAATATGTATTACTTGAGTAAAATGCACGAATTATTGATCTATGTACAATGTGATATTACAGATGCAAATTACTGACCATAGTTTCATTATTACTGATCTTGCAACAAATAATTACTTGAGTACAATGTGGACATTACCGATCAAATGTACAATGATTGTTTCTTTTCCAAAAAATTAAGGATTTGAATTTATTTTTTTCAAAACCGTCTTCTTTTTTTAAAGGTCGTGATATAATTGGAAATATAAAAGCCTCTAGCATATTAATATCATTCCAAAATCGTGCTCCTTTGAAATAGGCAACTTCTCAAATAGAAATACACATGGATAGCCCACGTTTGGTGCTCACCAAAACTCAAATCGGCACATGACATATATATGGGAAAAATGGGGTTGCCCCTCGGGGGATCTAACTTGGCTTCCATCGTCCCATTTTTCTTATTTTTTATTTTTTTTGAAAAATACTTTTGTGGGTTTTCATCACTATATCCCCATATTATGTCTTTCAAGATTCGCGCGAAACAGATACTCTTACGGCCTCCATCCAGACATTCATTTTTAACGGTCACAGAATATCTTTTTCACACGAAACTTGAATGGCATAATATAGAGATGTAGTTATGAAAATCCATGAAAGCATGCATTTTTCAAAAAAAATAAAAATATGTGAAAATAAGGATGGAGAAGCTAAGTTAACTCTCTAAGGGAGCAACTCCATTTTACCCTATACCAATTCCGATTTTTGTAGATACCAATAAATCGGTATATATATCTACATATGATTGTCCTATTATAAGTGGTAAAACTAACAAAAGAAAAGATTTAAAGAGCGAAATATCAAAGACATGGGCACAAACACAAATCTATGCACGAGAATTCTATCATCATTAGAGCGTGAGAAAAATGAAATTAGATCTACTGATCAGGGAATTGAAACAAATAACGAGATGATCATAAATAAATATGAGGCAGAGGAACGTATTAGAATATACCACACGATATCAGATAAGTCCAAAAACATATAATATATATCCTTAGTCGGAATCAACGTCGGGACAGCGTTTTTAAATACGTAGCCAGCGGTTTAATTCGGGAATTTTATCGGTCTGCCCTCCTTGATACTACAATTTCAGTTATATCTCTCTTTTTTAACAATATCGATTGTGCTTCAGCTTCCTTGAAATTTTCCTACAGCTCCTCGCATTTCATAATTTTTTCTTACAGTTTTGTCCCTCCCAGTTTTGAAACATTATACATATACCCTTATTTTTTTTCCAATAACACTGAAACTAATCTAAAAAAGCCACAACTGCTAATAGCTCAAGAAGGTAACGGTACAACTGATACCGTAGAAAAAAGAAGCATCAATGATATTGCGGAATATGAAAGGGTACAACGGTAAAAACCCATTTAAATTTCAAAAGGAAGAGAACAAAAGAGGAGGAGACAAAAACCAAAGGGCGCTGTGGAAAATGCCAATGCCAACTGGAACGGATTCGTGAACTCTGCAAGTTGCCGTCTTTCTCTTTCTCTCTCTACATTTTTTATCCGATGCTTTTGTTTCTTATGAAAGTTTTGCCGTTGAATGTTCTCCTCATGAACATAAACCCCAATTTGTTCCGTCTGCTTTAGTGGGTGCATCTATACGTAACTCCTTTCAGCTTTGCTCAGCGTATCTACACTGCATCCATATTTATTATTGACCTTGAGATTTTGACAAGTTTTTCTGTTTGACACGCATATGCATGTTGATACATTTAATTTAATCTACTTATAATTATAAGAACTGTCATCACCAAGCCATCACAGCTTTGAATTTACGTTGTTCGAAATAGTCAGGATGATCGTAGAATTACGTTTTGATTGAGACTGGTTAGTCGTTGCATGCAGATTTTAGCCAACAAATTATTGACGAAGTAACGTTTTTTGTTCCTCGTTATATATGAATATACTCGGGACTTTTTTAAATAATTATTAAAATAATATTAGTTAATTAAGCAACCATCAAGTCATAATATTTAAAAATATAACCACCAATCGGCACCTAAGGTGTCGATTTGGGAAGTAATGCCGAAATGGCCACCTCAGGTGCCGATTTAGAAGGAAATCCTCATACGAGGGATGGAAGTGCAAATTACCCAATAAATTTTGGCACCTCAAGTGCCGATTTGGACAAAGTCATTGGGTAATTTGCATTTCCATCATTTGGTAATTTGCATTTCCATCCCACATTTGTTATAAATAGTTTTTTTCAACTGGCCTATTTTGTTATCAAAAGTATAACATTACCATAAGGATGTAATTACATTTGAATGATAAATGCACATCCTTTCTATCGTTGAAATTGTTCTTTTCAAATTTTTAAATTTTTAGTTTATAATTCTATTCCTTCACTATATTGTATATTAAATCCTTTATTCTAATTATTTATATTTATACATAATAATTATAATTTATTCAATTTAATTCTAGCGTGGTCAAATCAACACTAACTAGCGACGAAAAGTGATTGGATATATATCGGATATGTCAATTTTTTTATCCATACTCACATCGTCTGTATCGAATACGAATAAAAATCTGCATACGGATATGAGTCGGATGAAGATTTAGGGAATCATATTATTAGATACGAATTCATATAGAATATTTATTGAATATGAATCTGAATCAAATAAAAAGTGAATAAGAATATTGATTGACTAAAGATCTGATACGAGTGTGATCGAATAAAAATCAATGTTATTTAGGGAATCATATAATTGGATTACGAAGTATTCAGCCCGAGAAATCAATGTAGACAGATGTTGCAGACTTTGTCTACATTGGTTTCTTTGACTGAAGACTTCGTAATGATACATATATTATGTCATTATTCTCTAAATATTATGTGATTTACATTATATATTATACGAGATTTAATTATATATTACATTATAAGTATAAATATAATTAATTAGAATAAGAGATTTAATATATAATATAATGAAAGAAAAGACTTATAAACTAAAATTTTAAATTTTTTTGAAAAGAACAATTTCAGTAATAGAAATGATACGCATTTACCATTCAAATGTAATTACATCCTTATGGTAAATGGTATACTTTTGATAACAAAAGAGGTTAGTTGAAAAAACTATTGATAACAAACAAGAGGTGGAAATACAAATTACCCAATGACTTTGTCCATATGGGCACTTAGATGCCCATTTAAGCAAACCCATTGGGTAATTTGCACACACATCCCTCGTATGGGAATTGCCTTCCAAATCGGCACCTCAGGTACCGATTGATAACAATATTTTTAAATATTATGACTTGATGTTTGTTTAATTAATTAGAAAAATTCTAATAATTATTAAAAAAAGGTCCAACATACTCATTTGACAAAGTGTTTATAATTATCACTTAAATATGCTAATTATTCATTTCCGAAACATAGATACTGAAAATGGAGGATGGAAATGTTGCTCTATTTTATTGGTTTCTTTCTATTATCATATGAGAATTACATTGTATTATTCATAGTATGCAAAAAATAATGCCTTCCAGATAGGGATGCAAACGGTCGGTACAGATACCGATATAGGTATTACCATATCCTTATCCATTTTTGAATACGAATACGGATGTGGATACCGATATTGACGGATATTAAAACTATCTTACCATATTCTTAAAAAACGGATACGGATATAAAACGGATACTGATCGCATTAAAGTAATGTTAGAAATACTCAATAGAAAAAAACTTAAATGTACACGAATTGGATGGAAAATACATGATATAAAATTATTAAATGTGTTTGTATCATAAAAATTATACAAATATGATAAAATAAGCTAAATAATTATGCTATATGTGGTTATAAATAAATCTATGACTATATTTATATACGAAAACGGATATACGAATATGGATACAGATGTTCACGGATATCAAAATGATATCCATATCCGTATCCATTTTAAAACGGGTACGGATACGGATGTCAAAATCTGTATAAAACGGATACAGTGACGGACCGGATACGGATATATCCGTAACCGTTTGCATCCTTACTTCCAGAGGTTCGATTGAATTTGCGTTCTCATGAACTTTGTCATACTTGTATAAATTGCGTGGACATGCAAGTTGTGTAATTGGTGGCGACTATCGAGAAAAGCTAATGTTATCCGTGAGAAGAATCATAAGAAGAAGAAAATCAAAACAGAAATTAAAGAAATATAATACGAAGAACATATGTAACTATTGTAAGGAAGTAAGACACACATCTTTGTGGGGTTGGTAACTGATCAGAAGAAAAATATACGTTGTTCCGAGAAAAAACATAAGAAAGAGAAATTAAAATATCAATAAGAGAAACATAATAAGAATGGCATCTATAGCTATTGCAAGGGATTACGACATTGAAAAAATAATTGTCTGAAGAAGAAAGGAAAGACCATAGTTGTTAATGAGGCTTTAAAGAGAGAGATATGTAGATGACGATTATGTATAACTCATCATTATTGTTTAAACATATTTATGAGGATTTGTGATTTATTAATTCTAGTTGTTCCTGTCATATATGACTTCCAGTTAAGATTGTTTCATTGCCTACAAACACATATAAATGACGGAAATACCATAATGAGGAACATGGAATCGTGAAAATTATTGTGATCTATCACATAAAAAATAAGATGCACGATGACACAGTGATAATAAATTTAGAAGTTTGTCATGTTATGGATTTGAGAAAGAATATTGTAGCCCTTAGAGATTTAGGCTCTGAAGGATACAACAATAATACTCGGTGGGCAAGGGTTTACATGATAATCATCATCAAGAGTATCAGGTAAATGACCCTTTATGTTATGCATGGGTCTATAGCTCCTGATTTCGCTATAATGGTATCTCTAGTGTGAAATCATAATTTGAACTATGACACATATAGATAAGAGACATGGATCATAAGGAGATGAACTGCCTCAGTCAAAAAGGTCTTCTACAATATCTTAAGACATTTAAGTATACTTATGTGAGCATTGTGTTCTTAGAAAACAATGCATGACACATACAGTTTGGTAAAGTAGATACTTGATTAGATTTATGGTAATGATTGTAATCCCTCCCATGTTCCTTTTTGAAAGGTGATGGATTTTTCATCTTTTGTTAGATGATTACTCAAAGATGATTTGGAAATAAAGTGCAAGAGTGAGCAATTCAAAACCAATATAGAGAGAAAGATGTTGGTGGAGATTTAGATTTTAAAGAAGGTCAAGTGTTTTGAGTATTGACAATGGCTTGGAAATTTGTTCATTAGAATTTGACGAGCTAAAGAGCGTGCTACAAAACATCACACTATAAAGATACACCACGATGGAATGGAGTTACTAAACAAATGAGTAGGATACTTCTAAAGAGAGCAAAATATACATTCAAAAATGTTGATTTTAACAAAGCATCCTAGGTCGAGGTTGTGAGTGCAACTAGTTGCTTGATGAATCAGAATCATACTTCCAATATCGACTACAAGATTCTCCTTAAGTATTGCTTGATAATCCTCAAATCATTGTACCCTACATGGCATAAGTTATATTGCATACTACCATGCTAAATAAAGGGAAGTTGGATCTAAGGGCAAAGAAAGGGGAGTATGTAGGTTATGGTGCTAGAATAAAGAAATATATACTTTGGTATCCTTTCCAGCATAGAATCATTGCTATTAAGAATAATATTTTTATGAGAATAATATGCTTCACTTAAATATCGAGCTTGTTTATGCATGGATAAGTGATGATATCTATGATTATGGTGGAATTTGATTTAGGAGCGAGTGTCAACCAAGTGGCTTATCATATTAATTTTGATCACAAGTTGATGTTGGGCATTATGAAATTGAGTAATCAACAGAGATGTGTCGCATTATTGTTGCCAATTAGCCTTGTAGAAAGATACATTCTCTTCAGATCATATGATTTTGAGCACATGGGTGCATTTTGCATCAAATGATGCTGAGTCTCCAAAAGCATCCACTTATAAGGAGGCTATTGGAAGAACAGAATATGCATAGTGGATTACTAATATAGGTGAAGAGTTGTAGTCTCTTCACAAGAATCGACCATGGAAGCTCAGTGAGCTCCTAAAGGGAGGGAAGTCTTTGGCTTCAAATGGATTTCCAAAAGGAATTAGAATCTCGTGCAATGAAGGTGTCATTATAAGTCATGCCTAGTTGTGTGGATTACAATTAGTTATTTCCTTATATTATGAGACATACGTTCATCATGATGCTACTAGCTCTTGTAGTATGTTGAAACTTTGAATTGAAGTTGTTAGATGTGATGACAAATTTTCTACATGACAAACTTACAGAAGATATTTTGGTGAGCTAAAGGGTTTCACTTCAAGGCAAGGAATATCATGTATTTAGATTGAAGAAGTCCTTGTACATATTCAAGCAGTCTCCTAGGTCGTATTTAATAGGAGCTCGAATGATTAATGTTTTTATAATAACAAGGTAGATGATGAGTCCTTCATCTACCTATTACTTCATGTATACGACATATTAATTGTTGTTTAGAAGAAAAACCCCATAGATAATTCTAAGAAGCTCATTGGTTCAATATTTGATATGAAAGACTGAAGTGCAAAGTGTGATAAGGGATTTTTTCTTATTAAAAAAAATACAGAGAAAATCTCGTCGAGAGTTGGGATGTCTACTGCAATGTCCTTGGAACAACATTCATTTTTTGGTCACTTATGCATTTGGAATTGTAAATATGCCCATATAGAGAGAGCTGTTTGTACATGGCTACATGATTTCTATACAACCCTTGATGGCTATAACTTTTTTCTCTGTCTTTTTCTACCACATGTTTGCCACCATACAAAGAGCAACTCGTTACAGCTTTCAAGGAGTGGGCTAGTTACAGGCAGTGGCAGATCTAGAATTTTAGGGCACTACAATATACAAAACTACAATGTTCATAAAAGTTGACAATAGCTGATTCGTATACACAAGTAACCATATAAATTAAACTAGAAAATCATAAATTAATCATAGCTGGACCGTCCAGTTTTTTAATATTTTGAAAATAATTTATAATATCATCATAAAAAATAATTAGTCAGCTCAATATTTTCCGAAGCTCAACAAAAGTTTCATGTATCAATGTTCTATTTCGAAATACATAAGTATTAAAGTTATACTGAATGTTCAGATTGAAGCTACATTGAGAACTCAAAACTTAACTCCAACTTATAACTTATACATAATATTTATTAAATCAAAATCTTCACCATATAAAAAATACTTTGAACCTGACAAATTAAGATGTCGATGGAAGATATGTCTCAATGGAGAAAGAAGGCACGATGTCGATAAAAATTGAAGTTTGAAATGTCATTATCGAGATGTAAAAGAGCACAAGAGATAACAGGATGTCTAGTAAGATGTGGGGATATCAAGATGAAGATATCTCTTGTTTCGCCAATGCGAGGGATGATTTTTTTGGGAATTTTTACACTCATAATCCTGAGTAATTTCGTAAATACATTCAAATCCTGCGAAATCACAAATTACACCAGGACCTCGAAAAATGTGTAACTCTTACATGGCATAACCCTATGTTAGTTGCCAACTATTTTCTCCGTTAACTCTCACGAAAAAAGTTACATGTTGATAATTTTACCATTAAAACCATATCACATTTATAAAGTATGCCATTGGTATAAAAATCTAAAAAAACAAGATCTACAGGCATAGGAGGGGCAGAGGCTGCTGGAATTTATCACGAACACGGCAGCCACAAGCCCGCCCGTGGCTATCACATCAGAGCGAATCTTCATCAGAGAAGGATCCATAACTTCAGGTCGAAGGATCCCACATCAGAGGCAAAACTCTAGTTGATCTCTGCTTCCTCACAGCTCCATGCGGTTGCGCTTGTTCTCGATCAGATCCTCCGTATGATTTAACTCGAGGTGCTCAAATGTGATCTCGGATGGTAATTCTCAATCAACATTGCTCAAATGTTATCACAATCGGATGAGTGTGGTGTATTAAGAATTGTAATTAGATTTTAATTGGAGAATCTATGTAATTACAATTAGAGCTTATTTGGTTCAATTGGGAAACAAAATGGCTTGGAGGGAAAGTTGGGAATTCCAAATTTGAAACATGGAAAAGTTTGGATGGAAGTTTAGTACCATACCTGGAGCTCTAAACTTTTGGTGGGCTTATATATGAGCTCACACCCCAAGCTCTTGTAGCAATAGCAGAGAGGAGGAATGGAGGACCACACACGCGCGCGCTCCATCTCCGGCTCGGGCTCGGGCTCGGGCTCGGGAGAGTCAATTCGGATCTCGGATCTCGATACTTTTGCTGCAGGTTTCATTTGATAAGTCAATTAAATTAATCACATGATTAATTTGGTAAGTCGACTTAAATGAGAATTCAACTCGACATTATGGACGCGATTCTGGCCGTGATTTCAGGATCCGTAATGACGCACCCGTTGAAGTGCATTTTCAGAAATCGAAAAGCACCGCGCTGGGTACGCGACCATCTATATATATCCCTTCCCCCACGTCGTATTTTAGACACTCGAAAGAAAATCTATCACGCCATCTTGAATCTGTTCTGGTTCTTCCTCTCACGAACAAACACCCTCTCCTTTTCTCTCGTCTGCAATTCTCTAAGGTACATTCGAGTACGATCTCGTCAGTGTACGCAGACGAAAATCATGTGCCGTCGTATCTTGGGAGCGGATCGTCAGTACCCTACGCACCGGTATTGTGGGGGCGATATCCTCTCTGGGGACAGTCTATTTCATGGACGGTTCAGTGATTTCTAATATAATCTTTCTTATATTTTATTTACCGCAATTTGTTTATTACTTTACCTTTCCTGGATCTCGCACGGTTTTATGTTTCCGTTACTTAGTCGGTTCCTCTTTTCATATTATAATCTGATAATGAATGGGGAACACATGATTAACATGATATTAATTGTTATTATTTCTCTGTCGATTCATTTGGATCTGTTGTATTACTGTTTATTATATGCATGGTTGATCCTGTTTTCAACAATCCTAGAAGGATATCCGGAACTGTTTTAAAAATCATGTCGGAAACGATGTTTAAATCGAGGGTAGGTATGACGGGTATGCCTGAAAAATTCGGTGGACAGAATTCAAGCGTTGGCAACAACACATGAAGATCTGGTTAACCACCATAGGATTAATCTCTATGCTTGAAACTTATTGTCCTACGGTGGAAACAGAAAATCCCTCACCCGATAGCTAGAAGGCGCAATCCGTGTGGAAAGAACATGATCGTATATGTTATGGTTGCATCCTGTTGGCTCTGTCCAACACATTGTTTGGCGTGTACTGTTCGTCCACGCAGACTGCGAATGGGCTATGGGAAGATTTGGATTGGAAGTATAACACCGAAGAACTCGATATTGAGAAATACTCCGTGGTCAAGTTTTTGAAGTTTTCCACGACCGAAGGAAAATCGGTTTCTGAACATGCACACGAGTTCTTACTCCTGCTCCATGGTTTAGAAGATGCCGAAATGAAACTTCAGAGAAGTTTCAAGTAATGTACATCATAGAAAATTTCCCCAAGTCGTGGGAAGACTTCGGTATGACCCTGAAACACAGGAAGGGGAAATTTTCTATGGATGACTTGATGGTGGTAATTGCCATATAGGAGGAACACAAGAAATAAAAGCATGTGCTTCCTATCAATATTTAGGCTAAGGTCAATCTCATGACCTCGAAGGGCAAAAATATAAGAAAAAAGGTGCTAATAACAATAAAATGAAACCAAAGGGCAAGGTCTAGAAAAAGACAAAGAATAAACCCTGTTGGCACTGTAATAAGGTTGGCCATTGGAAGAAGGACTGTCTGTCCTTAAAGGCTCAACCTAAGGCTGCAGACGGGAGTCCACAAGTAAATATGATCACTATGGGACTCGGGGCTAGCGATGGGTATGTCTCTGTAAAACCTGAACTATACCATATCCATGATCCAAATGAGTGGCTCGTGGATACGAGAGCCAATGTAAATATTTATTCTGACAGAACTTTATTTTTTTATCAAATTTGCAGTGGTAGGACTGTAAAGATGAGGAACGATTCTGCAGCCAGAGTGCTAGGGTCGGGACAAGTCAACTTGAGGTTCTCCTCTGGACGTGTCTGGACGTTGCACATGATGCTGCATGTTCCTGACATCAAGAAGAATATTTTATCTGGCTCTATCTTAGTTAGAAATGATTTTGAATTGAACTTTAAATGTAATAAAGTTATCATTTTGAGAAATGGCATTTTATGGAAAAGCCTATTTGGCAGATTTTGATTTGTTATTTAGAATTAGATATGATTCAGTAAACATTGATGAAATAAATGTTTAAATTCTGAATGTTTTAATTCTATGTTTAATGTTGTGAATAATCTAGAATCTTGTGATCTGTGGCATGGTAGATTGGGACATGCGAACTTAAATTCAATTAAAAGAATGATGAATTTAGAATTGATCCCTAAACATACTATTGTTAAAAACTCAAAAATGCAAAATCTGTGTGCAAGCTAGGACACCTAGGAAGTCTTTTCAGTTTGTCTCAAGAGATAGTGAGATCTTGGATCTAGTGCACATGGATATCTGTGAGTTTAATGGTGTGTTGACCCGAGACAATAAGAAATACTTTATCACCTTTATAGATGATGGTAGTAGATACTGCTATGTATATCTAATGAAAATCAAGGATGAATCCTTAGAGAAATTTTTTATATTTAACAATGAGGATGAGACACAAACAGGAAAAGTGCTTAAACGCCTTAGGTCAGATAGATGAGGTGAATATACCTGTAACTTATTTGATGAACAATGCAAATCATTTGGCATAGTTCATGAAGTTACGACTCCATATTCACCGCAATCAAATAGGATAGTAGAACAGAAAAATAGAACCTTAACTGACATGATCAATGCTCTCCTACGGAGTTCTGGACTTCCAATCTATATGTGGGGAGAAGCCTTGAATACGGATTGTCATATTCTGAACAGGGTTCCTCCAAGGAATATGGAAAAGTATCCTTTTGAACTTTGGAGAAATAGGAAACCGAGCTTAAGATATCTCAAAGTGTGGGGCTGTCTCGCTAAGGTTTTAGTTCCATAACACAAGAGAAAGAAACTTGGTCCTAAAATTGTTGATGCGGGTGTCTTTGGTTACTTGAAAAATAGCTATACATATAAGTTTTTGGTAATTCGGTCCGAGATACCGGGCATAGAAGTCAACATCATTGTTGAACTCTGTGATGCTACCTTCTTTGAGGATGTCTTCCCGTTGAAGATTAGGATTCCTCAAAATCTGACCATTGAGGGCGCCTCCACATCAGGATCTATTCCATATCAAGTGGAAAGGATAACGAATGTGGGGGTGGAGACTCAACCTGAACCCAATGACTTTTCAGAAGAGATTGAGCCATGGAGGAGTAAAAGACCTCAGACAGCCAAGGATCTGGGCAGCGATTTTGTTGTCTACCAGATCGAGAGTGATCCACCAAGTTACAAGAAAGCTATGGCTTCATCTGAAGCAAAATAATGGAAGGAAGCCATCAAATCTGAGATGGATTCCACTATGGCTAATGGAACTTGGAAGTTGGTTGATTTACCCAAAGGGTGCTCTATCATTGGGTGTAAGTGGGTGTTTAAGAGAAAGTGTAGATCTGACGGATCAATTGAAAAGTACAAAGCCAGATTAGTTGCCAAAGTCTTTAGGCAAAAGGAAGGTATCGATTATTTGGATACCTATTCCCCTTGTGACTAGGATGACCACAATCCAGATGCTCATAGCATTGGCATCTGTATATGATCTCTCTATCCACCAAATGGATGTAAAGACCACCTTCTTACATGACGATCTTGAGGAAGAGATCTATATAGATCAACCTGATGGACTTGTGACTCCTGATAATGAGGGAAAGATTTGCAAGCTTGTCAAATCCCTTTACAGATTGAAACAAGCACCAAAGCAGTGCATGAAAAATTTGACAAAACTATTTTGTCATATGGCTTTAAGGTTCATGAATCCTATAAGTGTGTCTATTCCAAGGTGAAAAGTGAAGAGTGTATTGTCTTGTTCCTGTATGCTGATGACATATTGTTGTTCGAATCACATATGAGGACTATTAATGAGACTAAGACATTCTTAAGTAGCAAGTTTGAGATTAGAGACATGGGTGTTGCTGATGTAATCTTGGGTCTCAAACTGACTAGGTCATTTGATGGGATTGTAATTTCTCAATCTCACTATGTTGAGAAAGTACTTGAGAAATTTAGATATCAAGATTGCAAAGCTGTAAGCACTCCTTTTGATTCATCTAAAACGTTGTTTAAGAACAAAAGTGGGGTACCTGCAGCTCAGCTAAGGTATTCACAAGTGATAGGAAGTTTAATGTATCTTGCAAATTGCACGAGACCTGATATTTCATTCTCGGTTGCAAAGCTGAGTAGATACACTAGATGTGTTGACCGTACTCACTGAGAGGCTCTAGATCGAGTACTGAAGTACTTGAAGGGAACTATTTCCCTTAGTTTGCATTATGGTAGACATCCATATGTACTAAAAGGATATAGTGATGTAAGCTGGATAGGGAAAATAGAGGAGTCTGGGAGTAATGGTGTTACTGGGTATGTATTTACCCTTGGAGGCGGTGCAGTCTCCTGGAGGTCTGTGAAGCAGACCATTCTAGCTCGATCCACCTTTGAGGCCGAGCTGTGTGCTTTGGACACCACCGAAATTGAGGCTAAATGACTAAGGGAACTTCTGTCTAGAATTCCCATGGTAGGTCAGCATGTTCCTACGATCTTGGTACATTGTGATAATATGACCACAATTGCCAATATCAAGAGTTCAAAGTTCAATCAGAAAATAAGGAGACACGTACAAATCATACTTAAGACGTTAAAGAGATTTGGTGTCTCGAGGGGTGTTGGCTGTGGATTTTGTTGGATCTAAAGACAACACGGTAGATCCGTTGACTAAGGGACTTGATAGATCTTTATTCCTAAAGTCTAGGCTTGGGATGAGACTGAGACCCACTGGGAGTTCCTCTACAGTAGCAACCCAACCTATCTGAGTGGAGATCCCCAAAGTAGTTCAATGTGGTAATAACAAGCTGTTTGGAGAACTGGTTGGCACTCTAATCTTATTGCGTATGCATGAGTGTCTTATCCCTGGAAGCCTGAGTGTCATTTAAGCTGCAAGTTTAGGAAGAGCGTAGGCTCTGAATGGGTTCAAACCTTTGGGCATGATGTTAGCAGTGCATCCTTGGAAAACGCCACCTATGTGAGTGTTACTGTGGGCCGCAGTTAAAGGAAGATGGTCTTTCCTGAATACACTCATGAAACATGATAAGGGTGCATGGCCTTTAAGAGCACCAACCCTAAAGATTGTATCAAGAACAACACTTTGTTGTTTCTACCGTATACTTTAACGCCAAGATCTGAAGTTCAAGACGTAGTTCACTTCGTTCCTGTTAAAGTGAAAGTAGTAAACTCAGGTAGAGGTTCAAACCGGAAAGTACCTTTACTGAAAGGCAAAGTGTGGCAGCTGGAAGTTGTGTTTTAACTCTCTTTGAATCCCTTTTTCAAATTGGTGAATTCGTGGGGGACTGTTGTATTAAGAATTGTAATTAGATTTTAATGGGAGAATCGATGTAATTACAATTGGAGCTTATTTGGTTCAATTGGGAAACCAAACGGCTTGGAGGGAAAGTTGGGAATTCCCAAATTTGAAACATGGAAAAGTTTGGATGGAAGTTTAGTACCATACCTTGGAGCTCTAAACTTTTGGTGGGCTTATATATGAGCTCACACCCCAAGCTCTTGTAGCAATAGTAGAAAGGAGGAATGTATGACCACACGCGCGCGCTCTACTCCGTCTCCGTCTCCAGCTCGGGCTCGGGCTCGGCAGAGTCAATTCGGATCTCGATACTTTTGCTGCAGGTTTCATTTGGTAAGTCGATTAAAATAATCACATGATTAATTTGGTAAGTCGACTTAAATGGGAATTCAAATCGCCATTATGGACGCGATTCTGACCGCGATTTCAGGATCCGTAATGACGAGCCCGTTGAAGGGTATTTTCGAAAATCGAAAGATACCACGCTGGACACGTGACCATCGATATATATATCTCTTCCCCCACGTCGTGTTTTAGACACTCGAAAGAAAATCTCTCACGCCGTCGTAACTCTGTTCTGGTTCTTCCTCTCACGGACAAACATCCTCTCCTTTTCTCTCAGCTGCAGTTCTCTGAGGTATATTCGAGGACGATCTCGTCGGTGTGCGTATACGAAGATCGTGTGCCGTCGTATCCTGGGAGCAGATCGCTAGTACCCTACGCACCGGTATTGTGGGGGTGATATCCTCTCTAAGGACAGTCCATTTCATGGACGCTTCGGTGATTTCTAATCTAATCTTTCTTATATTTTATTTGCTGCAATTTGTTTATTACTTTACCTTTCTTGGATCTCGCCCGATTTTTGTTTCTGTTTACTTAATCGGTTCCTCTTTGCATATTATAATCGGATAATGAATGGAGACACATGATTAACATGATATTAATCGTTATTGTTTATCTGTCAATTCATTTGGATCCGTTGTATTACTGTCTATTATAAGCATGGTTGATCCTGTTTTCAACAACGTGTTCCTCAAAATTATTCGGATCGTTTAAGCTTTTTGGGAGGTGGTGAATCTCGAATATGAGTTGATGCTCGACGTGGTGGAGGACTTCAATTCTCCGAAGGCTCTATAGCTCAGATTTGTAAGTGCGGATGATGAGATGATTTGAGATGATGCTCTGTGGGTGCTTCATGTCTCGGATCAACCTCCACCAACATGACTCACTTCATATCTGATTCACTATCGTATTCGTTTTATACATATTTTGACATTCGTATTTATATTTGTTTGAAAATGGATGCAGATGGATATCACTTTGACATTCGCTAATATTTCTCTTCATATTAGTATATCTGTTTTCTTACATAAGTATAGCAATACATTTATTTATAACTGTACATAACAATATTTTATGATTGCATTCACCGTTGTTGATATAAATGTAATGAAAAGAATATGTCCAGTATATCTATTTTATGTATAAACCACGAATAATATGTAAATTTTTGTTAATCTTTCATAATATTTCTATTATTATTCGTATTCGATTCGTATTCGTTTTACATTCATTTTTGAGGATATGATAAAACATTTTTCACATTCGTCAATATTCGTATCCGCATTCATATTCGTATTTTAAAATGGATAAGGATATGATTATACATATATTCGTATCCGTATCCGACTGCTTTCATCCCAACATGTCAATTAAATTTCATTGTAATGGTGGGTTGCTTCTGCAAAAATAAAACTTATTCCCCTCGTTAAGATAACAACAATAGCAAGTATATGGGAACTCATTTCAATAACATTGAAGTGATCTCCATAAATGAGGAGAGGGGACACTTTGATGGCAAATGGGACAAGACAGAGACAAGAGGCTGCTTCAATCAACTGGGAGGGGCACCTCGTATATATTGTTAAAGGGATTTCATAAATTTAAGAGGGGCACGTGCCCTCCCATGACCAAAGCTACTGGTGAATCTCGTACATCATGTATATTGTGTTTGTCTTTTTCAGTTTATTTATTAATTTGGAGTATTTCTATTTTTATTATGCACAACATATTGCTGTGGTTGTAAAGCTCCAGATAAAAGGTTTGAATATTATCTATTTCAAAAAGAAAATGTATCGAGTAAGAGCTGACAAAGATTCTTTTGAATTTTATTTTTTTACAAAGAACATTTCTATTCCGATTACAAGCTAAAAATCGTATAATTCTCCTTACTCAACACTTCAACTAGTTTCAATGCGTAACAAAAGTTCCACAATTCGATCTAATTAGTCTAAACATGGTATTTTCTTTCAAATATATCAAGTTCTTTCAGATTTATCAAGTGGGATCTTGAGAAGATACCTTTCCATATATAATCCTGCGGGCAACCATTAAAAAACACAAGGCTTACAAGGCAAGGCTGACGGCTGCCTACTGCTTACTGCCCTTTTTTATCATCTCTATCCATTTCCACCCGATATTCCAACTTCCAAGCGAGAAAAATCATTACTTGTCTCCCCAAGTCAGAGTATCAAAAATCCTGCTGACATCCATTCCCTTGTGCTGATTGTTTTGTTTGATTCACGGACGCTGCAATCTGCGAAGGAAGAGGAGTCCGAGAAGCAAGCACCACAACCCCACACACGCCCCCGCTCTCTGTTAAAGAGAGACGGAAAGAGAAAAGGAGAGCAGGGAATAAGTAAAGGCTCCTCCTTTGCTCTTCTTCTAGATCTGACTTGGGTACATTCCTCCTCAGCTTCTTAACCTTTCTCATTAATCTTGTTGCGTTGCTTGCGTTTTCTCTTCTATTTCATGTTCTTGCGTTTCTTGAGGGGAAAAACGATTTTTTTGAAGGGTGGTTGGATGAAAATTTGGATTTTGATCGCAGAGGAGGGTTTATTGGATCGTTTGAGGTGGTGGGTACTCGATGGTTTTCGGTGTAATAGTTCTGTTGCTTTCGTATGTTTTGACTGCTATCTTGCCACTGTCTTTTTCCTTGGTGTTATCTCAAAATTATAGACTTTTTCCACCCCTTGGGAATGGCTGGTGAAAGGTTAGGGTTTCTAGGCGCATTTTTAATATAGTTTTCCTTATGTGGGAACATATGTAAATTGAGGAAGGCTTTGTTTTTCTTGTTGGTTTACTATTTCATTTTTCTTGAGTTACATTTTGATTAGGTTTGCACTGGGCATTTCTTTTGTATTTCCAGGAGAAGCTGTAATTTAGCAGAACACTGATACAAAGAGAGCTGGGATGGCCAGTGTGAGCAACCCAATTATGGGTTTCTTATTCTTAGGGTTAATGATGATGTCTGCAGCACCATTTTCCCAGGGCTATACTTATGATCAAGATGGTAAGTTTTGCGAATTTCTTGCCTCTGCTTGGTTATTTCCTGATATTTCATGTTTACATTTACGTCATGACTGCTGGTGAACTGTATTTTAATTTTGATGTTTGATGGCAGAATTCATCCAATTGTTAAGTGTAGTTGTTGTTTCAGACTTTCAGTGGCTTAGTGGGTTTGCATGCTTTACAATAGCGACAAGGACTTGTTCTTGAGCCATAATCTTAAAGAATAACAGTAGGAATGCAGCTGCTTAGGAGCTGTGCTTCATGCCTACCACCACCACCAATGGCAACAACCACCACCAACGGCAACAACCACCACCACTATTAAGCCTTTTCCCACTTTAAGTGGGGTCGACTACATGGATTCTTCGCTTTCAGGCATATCAAAGTTGAGCCATACCCTGGCTTAAATCCAACGAATCCACACTCTGACATCATGACCACTTGAAAACCTCAAATTATGACAATATTGATTGAGTAATCTTAGACTAAAAAGCTCGCCCTTGTTTTATTCTTTATCAAGAATTACTTTTTTTGTGCATGTTTGATTGAGTTAGTAGCGATAAAAAACTAATAAATTGCTTCCGTTGTCAACGTGGAGGAGCTGAATTCTTCAATTAGATGGAGACACATGGTACTTAGCACCCTAATTAGGTGGGGAAAAGATTGTATGAAATGGTGCCTGAATGTTGAACTTGTGAGTTCAGGGTGCCCTTGATATGAATGTCGAATTGTCAAGGGCAATTCTGTTGTGTTGTAATGCATTTCGAAGTTTCTGTCTTGTTATGTGTATGTTTCAATAATCAAATTCATGAATGACTAAAAGGGCAGCCGAATGGATAAGTTTCCACTATGCGGGGATAGAAAATGATTAAATGAAGCACTAACATTCATACTAGTGTTAGAGATATCTATTACTAGAACTCACATATGTAGTTCTTTCCCTATTATGTTCTTATTGTACGATTTGTCCGTCGAGAATTATTTGGTGGACATCTTTACTAAAACCCTTTCACGCTTTTTATATAGTTACCATCACATCCAAACATAGATAATAGATTTATATGCCCCCGCTTGATATGCATGGTATGAAAGGCATACACCGACTTAATCTCTGGAAAGAGAGGAGTTTCGGACAGTTTCCTTATGGTCCTATTGGACCTTAACTGCAGTGAGGATGAGGAAAATATGTACACCTCTTGTACTTTTTTACCCTTAGATTGTGGGACTAAGCTTTCACATATTGTTAAAACAAATTTCTAATTGACCCTTTAGACCCACTACACAACAGTTAAACTGCAACATCATTGTATTGTGCCCTCACTGCTACAGGAATGGAATATTGTTAACTTTGTTTAACATGTGTAATTTTCCTTTTCCTTTTTTGCAATAAGTTCAGTGGCGAGAATGTAACTCTAACCAAAGATGAAAGCTGTATGTAACTTTTGTCACATTGATAAATCATACCGATTAGGTAAAAGGGATGGTCAATGACAAGAAAATAGCAAGCACCATGCAGCAATGCAGGAATGCGCTGATTGTTGTCATTTTTTTTGAGAAGCAGCTGATTTGTCATCATAACTTCCTTGCTCCACACTTTGGTCGATGCACAGAGCCTTTGCTAAATCATTTGGCTATTCAAATTCAAAGTTAAAAAATGGAAGCCTTCTCCCACTTTAAATAGGGTAGGCTACATGGATTCTTGCTCAAATCCATGTTGAAAGATCTGACTACTTTTTATGATGGTTGTCGGGTACCTAACACGACCCCCACAAGAAGGAATTTAAACCTTGGTCTTTTGGATGGCAGGTTCACTGCACTACTACCAGACCATTGAAGTGGGTACATTACATTCAAATTCAAAGTTACAGTGAACAAAATTATTCTCTGAATATTATAAAAAATAACTGGAATTTCCAGATACCGAGTCTACATGGATGACTGAAATTCATCCAAAATGTGCCAAAATTAATTAAAATATATTACACTTCAGACACTTTTTCTTTATAAAAGTCCAACATTTGAACTGCATGTGGTTAAGACTCAAAATATTACTCCTTTAACAAGGATCGGCCGCCCGATAGAAAATCAAACATTCCTTTAACTTACATGTTGAATCAGAGTTATACCAGCCTAATTCGGGTGATAGACTTTAACGCTATCGATTTCTGGATCTACTCGAACAACAACACAGGATATGCTCTTGTGGACTTAATGACAGATTTTTATGGGTAAGAAAGCAGGAAATTGCTGCAAGGACCGCCCACCTATAGTGAATGTGGATGCTAACTTATTGTGTGTAGTAGACTAGTGGCAAATTCATGCCACACTGAAATTGGAGATCAAGAGAAGCCATCAGGAGTTTCTACTGTCTATTTCTGTTGATAGAAACTATCAACCATCCTTGTATAGTTGGATCCACAGGAGATTTAACAAACAATGCTCTTGCATGTAGTTTGTAATTTACAAACTCCTCTTTTGAAGGAGAGAATATAAATTAGACATTCGGATCTTGAACTTATGATGATATTTATGACCACAAGTTCTCATTTTGTTTGATTTTTCCACATGTGTGGTTTAATTTGTTAGAACTAAGAAAACTTAAGCTCCAAGCTAAAGAATTGCATCGTTCCATTATCCAGACATTTTTTGATCCAAAAGAGGGGAAACACTCCAGTAGTGTATGCCCCATATATATATATATATTAATAGGACATTAGTCTCTCCCGTGATGCCAAGGTTGGAGGGGCGACTGACGCACTGGAAGGCAACTACGTTGTCCAAGGGAGGGAAGTTGGTCTTGTTGAAGCATGCCCTTTCTGCCATCCCGATCTTCTTTTGCTTCACGAGATTGTTTTCAACATGGATTCGCTCGAAGATGGAGGTTCTAATATGGGTTTTTTTTTGGTCGGATGGGAGGCAAATGAAGAAGGGCTTCACTTGGCTGATTGGGGTAAGGTCACAATTGCGAAGATGATGGGAGGTTTGGGGGTTGTCAGATTGGGGGAGATGAACAAGGTGCTTTTGGCGAAGTGGGTGGTTCAACTATTGGGAAGTTTGACGAATCTCGTTTGTCGGCTCATGATGAAAATATATGGTATTACTCTGTCTTTGGAGGCTACGCGGATTCGTGCCCCCTCTTTATTGTGGCATACTATCACAACGGTCCTTCCGGAGGTGGCTGCGAAGATGCATCTTGTCTTGGGGAATGGGGACATGTTCATATTCTGGCTTGATGACTGGACGGGTGACAAGGTGCTGAGGGAGAGATTCCGTAGGCTTTTCAGCTTGGTCTGCGACAAAGAGGGGTCGGTCATCCACACACAGGAACGTGATGACGACTTTTCGGTTTTTCTCAATGATTTTTGATGGTAGGTCGGGTGAGCTTCTTATGTTGTAAAGGGAATTGGCGGAGGTAGAGGGGCCATCGGCTGGTCGAGATCATTTGGTGTGGGGTGATGGCGGTTTCACGGTGAAGAAAGATTATCATTTTTCACCGATGGAGAGGGGCAGGTGAACAATGATGTGAGGCTTGATGCTAGCATCATCTGGAGGAGCAGCGTGTCCAACAGAGTCAAAGTCTTCATGTGGTTGTTTCGCTTTGGTAGGGTTCTTACCAAAGGGCCGTCGTAGCCATTTGTTAGGGGTGGATGATTATTGATGTGGCTTATGTGGGCTGGAGGACTTGGACCATCTAGTCTTTTCGTGTCCTCACTTGATTTGGGTATGGAGTGGTGCTTGCATTCCATGGATTAGGGTGGAGAATGGGTCCAGCTTCTGGAATTGCATCAAATCAGTGTGCGACATTGAGTATGCATAGGCCTCCTATCCCTTTGCCATCTGGTGGGCGATCTGGTGTGGTAGGAATGATGCCTTGTTTCGTGGGTTGTTGTTTTACTCTGAGAATGTTATTGAGCATCGTAGGATGATGTGTGCCTCTTGGAATCATGTAACATAATGTAAGTTTTATTCCTTTATATATATTGCCTCGGTGGATCCCATCTTGGGATACCACCCTTCCTTCCCTCAAAAAAAGTTATTTGACTATTCCACAATCAAAGATGGTGTCTCCGGCTTTATTCAATACAATGGTGTTGACGCATATAGAGTACCTCTTCTTTATTTTATTTTATTTTTCAGTTGTCTTCTTTATGTAATTTACCCATAGGCTACTCTCCTATATAAGAGAGCCTAGGGCTTATGGAATAAAGTAAGCCATTCATTTTCCCCAACATGGTATCAGAGCGACGGTCCTAGACCGAAGTTCTCGAAACCCTAATCCTAACCCACCCCACCCGCCGGCCTCTCTCTTCTTTCTCTCTACTCGGCGCCACCCACCCCCGATCTACTGCGCAGGTCTTCTTCTCCAATCGCGGCGGTGTTCCAGCCCTAGCACATCGCCAGACCTGCGCGTCTTCGCGACGGTGCTCCAGCCCTGCGCGCCTTCGCCCTCGCCTGTGCGCATCGCCTGTGCTTCACGCGCGAGACCTGCGCGTAGCGCATCGCCTGTGCGCGTAGCCCTAGCGCATAGCGCAGAGCGCGTAGGTCTGCTAGCCAGTTCTGCGCGTAGCGCATCGCGTGCGCATGCCCACGCTTGCGCCTCTTCGCGCCCAAGCTTGAAGGTCTGATCGTGCATACACGCGCGCCCCTGCGCAACTTCTCCCTGCAGTACTTGCGTGCGTGCCCAAGTTGTACACGCACGTAGCGTGCTCTTGCCTGCGCGTAACTGTGCGCCCTTGCGCGTGAACATCTGTGCGCCAGTCTACTGTTTGCGTGCGTCTTCGTGATTGTTTGCGCGTATAAAGACCGTAGCGCGCGCATATTCATGGGGATAGTTGCTTGAGGTCTACACATGCAACTAATCCCGTCTATGTCATTGTAGACGAAGATCATCTTCTGTCAATCGCTCCAGTCTTCCATCTCCAGTATGTCAGACAACAAGGCTGATATCCCGTCTATTGGCGCCTTTCGTGGTCCAGCGCCCATTGTCAAGATGGATGGTACTAACTATGAACTGTGGGCAATGCAGTTCATGAGTATGATGAGGTCTACAGGTAAGAAGCACATTCTTACCGAACCTGAGCCTGCAGAGAAGACTGGAGTACATGCCTCATGGGAGGCCGATGATGCATATGCCAAGGTCTGGCTATCTGGTACATTGGCTATTGAAATTGCCAATGACATCCTAAATCAACCCACAACCAAAGACATGTAGGATATTCTGGCGGCATTCTCAGGCGAAGAACGAAACAAAGATTCTGCAACTTCAACATGATATATTCACAATAAAGCAGAATGGCCGTCCTTTACATTCTCTCTACACATCACTGAGAGGGATGTTCGAGAAGCTCTATAGCTTCATGCCTCTTACTGCCACGCCAGAACAGCAGAAGACATACAGGAATGCGACGATGGTGGGTGTGTTTCTCGCTGCACTTGATCTAGAGTATGAGGCAACACGGTCTCAGATTTTGGCAGACTCGACTATTCCTCCCATGGAGGAGGCCTTTCATAGATTGAGTAGGATCACGGTTCCTTCAGCAGCTGTGAGTCAGAATTCCTCAGCCATGGCGGCAAACAGAGGTCGCGGATTTCATCACCAGGGCCGTGGACGTGGACCTCGTGGAAGGGGTGGCCGCACTAGGCCAACATGCATATATTGTCACCGAGTCGGACACAATGAAGACACATGCTATTCGAAGCACGGATTTCCTGCGTCTGCACGAGCTGCTGAGCAGATAGAGCCCCCATCTGCTGCTACCTTGGATCAACGATTTGATGATCTAGTTGCCCGTCTGAGGGGCATTATCCCACCATCCGGGCCAGCACCGACTACAGAGAGTCATACTGATGCTGCTGCTTCTGCCTCTGCATCTACTAGTACTTCAGGTAGTATACGTGCACTCCACAGTAGTAGATCTGATACACTACCATGGATCATGGACTCGGGCGCTACACATCATCTATGTGGCGACCAGAGTCTACTTACAGGATACACTCAGATCCCTCTAGGACGGACAGTAGTGATTGCCAATGGCACACATTCCCCCATCACTGGTCAGGGGGAGATTAGACTGACATCTTCTATGCAGCTCAAGAATGTGCTACATGCACCTGATTTTTCTATGAATCTGTTGTCAATTAGTCAGATTATGAAGGATCTCCATTGTCGAGCAATTTTTGATCCATCTTCTTTGATTTTTCAGGACATCCGTACGGGCAACGTGATTGGTCGTGGCTATGAGCAAGGAGGCCTTTACCGTCTGAATCAGACCCCATTTGCCGGAACCACATCCTCTCATGCTGAACAAGTATCTCCTCTCCTATGGCATCTGCGTTTTGGTCATTTACCGCTTCAGAAGTTGCGTCGAGTTCTACCCTATGGTCTCTCTCACACACCTATCCAGTGTGAGGCATGTCAGTTGGGAAAGCATCACAGGTCGTCCTTTCCTAGTCGTCCAGGTCGGAGTAGTAACTCCAAGTTTGAGTTGTTTCACATCGATGTCTGGGGTCCGAGTCGTGTTCCCGATCATCAGGGACACATGTTTTATATTGTATTTGTGGATGATTTCTCGAGAGTGTCATGGGTGTTTTTGATGAAAAATAAATCTGAAGCAGGAAATATTATTATCCATTTTCTTAATGAAATTCAAAATGTTTTCTCCACATCTGTCAAGCTTGTGAGAAGTGATAATGCTTTAGAGTTGTGCACCAACATTCTGGCCAATTACTACTCCTCAAAAGGGATTATTCACCAAACATCTTGTGCTCATACATCTCAACAGAATGGGATTGCTGAAAGAAAACACCGTCACCTTCTTGATGTCACAAGATCACTTCTTATACAGAGTCATGTTCCCTACTCCTACTGGGGTGATGCAGTTCTTACTGCATGTTACCTAATCAACCGTATGCCTTCGTCTGTCTTGAATGAACAGATTCCTTTTTCACTCATTTATCCTGACAAGGATTTGTTCACCCTTACTCCTCGTGTGTTTGGGTCAGTCGCATTCGTCCATCAGTTGTCGCCTGGTACTGACAAGCTCTCTCCTAGGGCTGTCAAGTGTGTCTTCGTTGGGTACTCCAGAACTCAAAAGGGGTACAAGTGTTTTGATCCTGTGCGTCGGCGGTATATGATCAGTGCAGATGTTACATTTTTTGAATCTGTTATGTATTTTTCAGCATCAGGAGACAAACAGCTACCATCTATACCTCCTGATGCCATATTCATGACACCACCACCTCAGATACCGCCACCACCAACGCCACCACCACCGCCGCCACCACCGCCACCGCCACCGCTTGTCTCACCACTACCATTCCATTACACCCGCAGGCCTCCTCCAACTCATGGTCCTGACCTGTCAACTAGCTCGCCTATGGTATGTAATGAAAATATTAATGTTGATGGATCTGACGACATTTCTCAGCAGGATGTATTGCAGGAGCATGATGAGAATACAGATGATTTGGATGTTCCAATTGCTCTAAGGAAGCCGAAGAGAAGCTGTGCCAAATATCCATTATCAGCAGCCGTGTCTTTTGAGAGGCTATCTGGAGACTTCAGGACATTTGCGTTGGCACTTTCAGCCATAGACATTCCACGGAATCATCATGATGCTTTGCAGGATGCTAGATGGCGGCTAGCAATGGAAGAAGAAATGGCGGCACTTCGGTCCAGGGGCACTTGGAGCTTGGTTCTATACCTCCAGATGCCAGCCCAGTGAGCTGCAAGTGGGTGTTTACAGTGAAACACAATGCAGATGGCTCTATTGACAGGTACAAGGCACGCCTTGTTGCACGTGGCTTCACACAGACATACGGGGTGGATTACCTTGACACATTCTCGCCTGTGGCGCGTCATTCCACTCTACGGATCCTGTTATCAGTTGCAGTTGCTAGAGACTGGTCGCTTTATCAGCTGGACGTGAAGAATGCATTCCTATATGGCGAACTGCAAGAGGAAGTCTATATGCAACAGCCACCTGGGTTTGCTGTTGAGGGGGAGTGTTCCAAGGTATGCAGGTTACATAAGGCCATCTATGGCCTTAAGCAGAGCCCCAGAGCGTGGTTTCAGAAGCTTTCAGATCTTTTTGAGAAACAAGGATATAAACGTTCCAATGCTGATCATTCCTTGTTTGTACAGAAGACGGCTAGAGGTATCATTGTAATCATGGTTTATGTTGATGACATCTTGATTACAGGAGATGATGAGCAGGGCATCAAGCAGGCAAAAGAAAGTCTGGGGATCGAGTTTGTCACCAAGGACTTGGGAGTCCTTAGATATTTTCTGGGGCTGGAGTTTGCTAGAAATCCATATGGATTAGTAATGTCGCAGAGAAAATATGTTACAGATCTATTAAGTGAGACAGGTATGCTAGGGTGTCGACCTGCTACGACACCAATGGATCCCAGCATGAAGCTCTATGATGATGACACAGAAGAGGTGGACAAGAGAAGGTACAGAGAACTGGTAGGCAAACTACTGTATGTCACGATCACTAGACCTGATATATCATTTGCAGTGAGTTGTGTGAGCCAGTTCATGGAGCAACCACGTCAGGTCCATATGGATGCAATACACATGATTCTGAGGTATCTAAAATCATCTCCAGGTGCAGGCCTGCTATTTAAGAAGGGAAAGGAGATCTCTATCACAACATGCGCTGATGCAGGCTATGCAGGATGCCCCAAGGACAGGAAGTCCACCTCAGGATTTGCAGTCTATGTTGGAGATGCCCTAGTCTCGTGGAGGAGCAAGAAACAAACAGTGGTAGCTAGATCCAGTGCTGAATCCGAATACAGGGCTATGGCCCAGGCTAGCACAGAAATGATGTGGGTGAAATCTTTACTTACAGATCTATGTCTTGATATACCGCTTCCTATGATGTTGGAATGTGACAATCAGGCCGCCTTGTTCATTGCAAACAACCCAGCCTTTCATGAGAGGACCAAGCATATTGAGGTTGACTGTCACTACATACGTGACATGATTCAGAAGGGGTTCATTGCTACATCTCATGTCACATCAGAGAATCAGACTGCTGATATTTTCACCAAGGCATTACTTCGAGGCCCATTCCAGAAATGTGCGTCCAAGCTGAGCATGATTGATATCTATACTCCATCTTGAGGGGGAGTGTTGACGCATATAGAGTACCTCTTCTTTATTTTATTTTATTTTTCAGTTGTCTTCTTTATGTAATTTACCCATAGGCTACTCTCCTATATAAGAGAGCCTAGGGCTTATGGAATAAAGTAAGCCATTCATTTTTCCCCAACAAATGGAAACATGTTTTTTTCCACGTTAGTGGTATTGCATGTTCTTGGTGGAAAAGATAGTTCTATTATTCTCAAGAACCCTAGGCTCTCTTATATAGAGACAACCCACGGGTAAATTACATAGGATGGAACAGAGAAAATACAAATAGCATAAAAGATACACCGACTACATAATTATCTCTACACCCCCTTCAAGATGGAGCATAGATATCAATCGTGCTCAGCTTGGAAGTATACTTCTGGAATGGTCCTCTGAGCAATGGCTTGGTGAAGATGTCGGCAGTCTGCCCCCCTGAACTAACATGTAAAGTAGAAATCAGGCCCTTCTAGATCATATCTCTAGTGTCGTGGCAATCTGCTTCAATATGTTTAATTCTTTCATGAAAGGTAGGGTTATTGGCAATGAACAATGCGGATTGATTATCACATTGTAGCTGCATGGGTAGAGGTACATCTATATGCAAGTCTTCTAGTACAGCTCGAACCCACATCATCTCTGTACTTGCTTGTGCCATAGCCCTATATTCAGATTCAACACTCGATCTAGCCACAACTGTTTGTTTCTTGTTTTTCCAAGAAACTAGAGAGATGCCCACAAACACTGCAAAACCCGAAGTAGACTTCGATCCTTAGGGCATCCTGCATAACCAGCGTCCGCACATGCTGAGATAGATACATTTTTTTCCTTTCTAAATAACAACCCTGTGCATGGAGATGACTTTAGATACCTAAGTATCATATATATGGCATCCATATGTACCTGTCTCAGCTGTTCCATTAACTGGCTCACCCGACTGACTGCAAAGGCAATATCAGGTCGAGTTATAGTGATGAAAAGAAGCTTACCCACCATTTCTCTATACCTTCTCCTGTCAACTTCCTCTGTATCATTATCATGTAATTTCATGCTGGGGTCCATAGGAGTAGTAGAGGGTCTACACTCAACCATGCCCGTCTCACAAGCATATCTGTAATATATTTCCTTTGGGTCATCACTAGACCTTGTGCATTCCTGGCAAACTCCAACCCCAGAAAATATCGTAGAGCACCAAGATCATTTGTAACAAACTGACGGCCCAAAAATGCTTTTACCATTTTTTATTCCCTGAGTATCATCTCCTGTAACTAAAATATCATCAACATACACCATGATGACAACCGTACCTCTAGGAGTCTTCTGAATGAACAACGAGTGATCTACATTTGATCTCTTGAATCCTTGTTGTTCAATTAGATGGGAAAGCTTCTGAAACCATGCCCTTGGGCTTTGTTTAAGGCCATATATTACCTTATGAAGTCTACACACCATATGATTCTCCCCCTCAGCAGCGAACCCTGGAGGCTGCTGCATGTAGACTTCTTTTTGCAGATCCCATACAAGAATGCATTCTTAACATCAAGTTGAAACAAGGGCCAATCACTTACCACGGCAACTAACAGAAGAATACGAAGAGTGGAATGACGGGCAACTGGAGAGAAGGTATCCATATAATCCATGCCATATGTCTGAGTAAAACCTCGCGCCACTAGCCTTGCCTTGTAACGATCAAGACTACCATCTGCACGATACTTGACAGTGAATACCCATTTGCAGCTAACGATAGATGCTATTGAGGGAGCGGGGACCAAGCTCCATGTACCCTGTGACTGTAGAGCTGCTATTTCCTCCTCCATAGCAGAATGCCAACAATCAATCTTCAATGCATCCTGATAATTCCGTGGTATCTCCACGGAAGACAAAGCCACTGCAAACCTCTGAAAGCCCCCTGTGAGACGATGAAAGGAAACCTGAGAGGCAAGAGGATATGAAACACAAACGCGTTTCTGCTTTCGTATAGCAATAGGGACATCCAAATCATCAGCCACAGTACTCGCCGGTACACATTCCTCCTGCAATGATGAACCATGTACATGCACACTATCCGACCCATCGTTAGTAGTAACATCTGGACATACCTGAGGCGTGCTAGATGATTGATGTGCAGCATGAGCAGGACCCGACCGACGTGTATAATATTTTGGTAATGGCGAGACTGGTGGTTTTGGTGGTGGTGGTGGCGGCGGCAGCGGCGGCGGCGTGACCACAGGAACTGGAATGGACGTTGGTGGACTTATAATAGGAGGAGGAGGAGGAACATAGACTTCGTCATTAGATGTGGATGAGGCCAACCTGTCACCTGCAGGAGAGAAGTACATAATAGACTCAAAGAATGTAACATCAGCACTGACAAAATATTTCATGTTTACAGGATCATAGCAACGGTATCCCTTCTGAGTCCGAGAATAACCCACAAAGACACATTTGACAGCCCTAAGCGAGAGCTTGTCAAGACCAGGAGACAACTGGTGAACAAAATCAACAACACAAAAAACACGAGCAGTAAGTGAGAATAATTCGTTGTCTGGAAAACAACAGAAAGGGGAATTTTTTCACCAAGTACCGAGGACGACATACGACTGACAATGTAACAAGCTGTAAGGACGTCATCTCCCCAAAAAAGATAGGAGCACAACTCTGAATAAGTAGGGTTCGAGTAATATCAAGAAGATGACGATGTTTTCTCTCAACGACTCCATTTTGTTGAGAGGTGTATGCACATGTGGTTTGATGAATAATACATCTTGACGAAAAAATGTGAGAGAGAACGAGTGCAAAATTCCAAAGCATTATCAATACGAACATATATCACATGAGAGGAAACAACATTTTGCACTTCATTTATAAGATTTTTGATAACATCTCCTGCTTCAGATTTATTCTTTAATAGAAAAACCCACGACAAACGAGAGAAATCATCAACGACTACAAGATAAAACCTGTGTCCCTGGTGATCAAGGACACGACTCGAACCCCAAATATCGACATGAAGTAATTCAAAAGGGGAGCTACTGCTCCGACAGTGACGACTAAGGAAGCTAGCTCTATGATGCTTTCCCAACTGACAGGTTTCACACCGGAAGGAAGAACTCGGAGAAATCTGAGGCAAGAGATGACACATCTTCTGAAGAGGAGGGTGACCAAAGCGTAGATGCCATGTATACAGAGTGACAGATCCAACTGCATGAGAGGAGACACCAGCATATGAACTCCTGACCAAACGATAAAGACCATCCTGCTCAGAACCACATCCAATCACCCTGCCCGTTAGAATGTCCTGAAATATAAGAGAAGATGGGTCAAATATAACACGGCAATGCAAATCCTTTGTAATCTGACTAATAGAAAGTAAGTTCATCGAAAAATCCGGGGCATGTAAGACAGTTTGTAGATGCATGGAAGGCGACAAAGTAATCTCCCTCTGTCCAATAATGGGTGAATGAGTCCCATCAACTATTACCACTGACCGGCCTGGTGGAATCTCCCTGTATGACATAAGTCTGTCTCTGTCGCGGCAAAGATGGCGTGTTTCACCAGAGTCCATGATCCAATTTGAGACAACAGAACTATAACATGATGGAAAAGCACAAGCACTACCTGAGGTGCTAGCTGTGGCAGAAGTACTGGAAGAAGCTGAAACAACAATATCCGAAGGGCCTCCTGGAGAATCTGTAGAGACGAGAGGCATAATATCTCGCAATCTCGCAACAAGCTCCTCGAACCTCTGATCCAAAGTAGATGCCGACGGAGATGCAACATGCTCGGCTACTCGCGCCGAGGCTGGAAATCCATGCTTAGAATAGCATGTATGCTCAGCATGGCCTGCACGATGACAAAAGGTGCCTGACTGATGAAAACGACCACCTCTACCACGAGGTCCACGGCCACGGAATGAAGAAGAACCACCTCGCCCTCTGGAAGCAGCCATCGTCGAGGGTGGTGGAGTAGAAGCAATGGACGAGACAGAGATGCGGTTAAGTCTCCGGTAGACTTCCTCCATAGGAGGAATGGTAGCATCGGCAAGAATCTGTGATCGAGCAGCTTCATATTCAGGATCAAGGGAAACAAGTAGGACCCCCACCATTGTAGCATTCCTAAATGTCTTCTGCTTCTCGGGGGTGGCCGTGAGAGGAATAATACTGTATAGTTTCTCAAACATCTCCCGTAGGGATGTATACAAGGAGTGAAGTGGCCGCCCATTCCGCTTCATTGTGAATATATCGTGCTAGAGCTGTAAGATCTTGGTCTCATTTCACACTTGTGAATATGTTGCTGCCAGTATGTCCCACATCGCCTTAGCGGTGGGCTGATGGAGAACATCATTAGCAATCTCCATCAACAACGTGCCTGACAGCCAAACCTTGGCGTACGAGTCATCAGCCTCACAGGAGACATAAATCCCAGTCATCAACCGTTCAACTTCATGAGGCTCATGAACTGCATCGCCCAGAGCTCATAGTTCGTCCCATCCATTTTGACGATTGGCGCAAGACCTTTGAACGCGCCTATGGAGGGCATATCGACCTTGTTTTCTGACATATCGCCGGAGAAGAAGAAATAGGATTTGTAGACCAAAAGACAAGTGTCTATATAGACTTCATAGGATTTGAGTGCATATGTAGACATTACGCACTCAAATCCATATGGAAGACGAGCGAGGCAGCTACAGTGAAGCCGGCAGGGGCAGGAACCGGCCGGGGTGGGCCGGCGGTGAGGGCCGGCTGTGTGGGCCAGGTGGAGGGCCGGCATGGAAGGCCGTATCCCGATATATCGACGATATATCGCCGATATATCGATATCGACATGGGACCGATATTGAAATCGATATATCGATATATCCGATTTCAGGCATTTTCTTCAGAAAGAATCCAAGATATAGCGATATATCGGCGATATATCGACGATATATCGATATCGACACGATATCGAAACGATATCGATATCGATATGTCCTTCCATGAGGGCCGGTGGGAGGGACGGCGGAGAGGCGCCGCAAAGAGGGCGGCAGTGGCGGCGCCGAGAGGGAAGAGAGAGGGGCGGCGGCGCCGAGGAAGGGGAAGAGACGAGGTTTAGGGTTTTGGCTCTGATACCATGTTGGTGGAAAAGATAATTCTATTATTCTCAAGAACCCTACGCTCTCTTACATAAAGACAACCCATGGGTAAATTACATAGGATGGAACCGAGAAAATAAAAATAGCATAAAAGATACACCGACTACATAAAGTAATTTTTAGTGCTCCACTTCAAAAGTACTCCACTTCAAAAGATAATTCTATTATTCTCAAGAACCCTATGCTCTCTTACATAGAGACAACCCATGGGTAAATTACATAGGATGGAACCGAGAAAATAAAAATAGCATAAAAGATACACCGACTACATAAAATAATTTTTAGTGTAATTTTGGTCTTCGCTGTCTCCTCCTACAAAACATCTTTTTAAACATTTCTCACCTTTGAAGTGGAGCACTAAATAGCCTTCTTTGCACACGTCCAACTCATTTTATACGAGTTTGTCTCGTTTTGTCTTCTATTTGTGCTACCATAAACCTTATGTTTGATACCATCATTGCGTATTTGAGTATTTTTTGTATGGACCCACATTCACCAGAGTCTCTGCATCTAGGTATGGACATTAACTGCACATGTTTATACTTCACTGTCCAACACTCATTAACATAAACATTGCATGTCTCTACAACCTTATATTACTTATCTTTGAACTTCAGAGGTATCTGCTTATCACAAAGAAAACCAAAAGCCCCTCTCCACTTCCACCACCTTATCGTAAGTGGCATGCCCCTTGAAAATTAGTATTCAAAAGCTCCTTGTTTCCAGTGAAATGTGTTCCAAGTTTTACTTCTTTCACAACTCTAATTTTCTTAATATTAAACTTGCATTGTTTCCACTGAGTCAGAAATTCTTACTCTTCAAAGGCTTCCTCCAAAGCTCAAGCTTTGTATTGGCATCTACAAACGACATACACTATGACACCTTTCTTTGTATATTTTTTGTTATATCATTCATAACCAAGGTAAAAAAAGATAAGGGCTTAGGGTTAATCAATGGAGCAGACTTTTGCCAATATTAAAATGATCTCTATGTCCAATTGGAGTTCTATTCAAGCCATTGATTTTTTTGAGAAATGGTGGGATGGACCTCCTTTAGAAGCCCATCCAAAAAAGGTATAAATAATAAATAGAGTAATTACATCCACCAAGATTCAAAAAGAGTTTTGGCATGCATTTTCAAAATAAAACCTCCCATCCTCAAAGACAACAACGTTTCTGGCTAGCCACAACGCCCGAACTAGTGCACAAACCTTCATCCACCCTTCCTCTGAGCATGACCAATCTCTACCAAGCGAAGTCAAAAGAATCCTTATCACTCCATTGGATGCCCGAAATGTTTGCATTTCGCCAGGAGTCCACTGAACTAGGGCAATGAAAAAGCTGATGATCAACATCTTTTGTCACTCCGCCACACCTTCTGCAACCCTCATCGACTCCGAGAAAAAGTTTGTCTCGTCGTGCACCCATCAAAGCTCGTTCTCTTCTCAATATATCTTTTATTTCGTTTGTATGAAAATGGGAACTTGTATTTTTCCTTTACAACTGTTGGGAGAAAATCAAGGTTCAGGAAAGCGGCATGCATATGTGTTCGGACATGTCACTGAATAGAGATTAAGCGGTATGCGGGGGCATATGCGGGGTATATGCGATTCTACGATATTTCCTATTTTTATTTAAAAAATAATACATATATACAAAAGTGACTACAATTGAACTAAATTTATGCATAATTGTGGTCCAACAGAATATCTAAGAAAAATGACTTTCCTGCAGAGCTCAAAATAATCTCTATAAATCAAATATCAATACCTCAATAAAAAAGTTAGCACACATAATAATTGACAACAATCACCAACAAGATATGTAATTATAACAATCACCAACAAAATATGTAAGTATCCGAAAGAAAAATGAAATTAAAAAAAAATAGCAAAGTACTAATTAAGATAACATAAGAAAATTGACATGTTCAAGTGACAATATTCTACTGAGTACAAAGCAATTCTAATCCAGATCATCATCAAAATCTATTTGGATGTTGTCTTCATCTTCACTTTCCTCCTCAGATGGGAGTTTTTCTTCATTCAAACTCGGCAATGAGATTGAACCAGTAGCATGCCTTTGGCTTCTTCTATGCTGCATCAAATCTTCCGCGCCAGTTGCATCAGCCACTAAGTTCCATGTCAGCCCCGATCTTTGGAAAATTTCATCATCTCCTTCATCTTCTTCACCAATCCAATCTTTCAAATGGGTTCTATCATTTGTCGTAAATGAACCATTTCATTTTTTAAGACGACGATCCCTCAATTTGATGTTGAATCTGACATACATCAAGTCATTTAATCGCTTGAATTCAGCCATGTTCTTTTTCTTCATGTGGATCTACAAAATAACCATAAATATATCATTTACCACATCATTAATGATGTGTAGCATGACATGTGGCACCATTTTTTAAATTTACCGCCTCAAAAGTGCTCCAATTTCTTTCGCAACCCGAGGAAGAAGCTGTCAACTTTAAAACTTTTATTGACATTTCCTTTAAATATGGCGTTTCCATGCCATGCAATCCCCACCAACGAGCTATTTTCAAGAAAAGATAGTTACTGATTGTTAAACATATAAGTCTATTAATTCTAATGAGAAATAATATCTTAATTAAAATCACCATCAATGATTGACCTCTGTCTGATAGCCAAAGTTTACCAAATGGCCCTTCTGCCCCATCATATAAAGGCAACTCCTTTCTGGTGATGATATCTTGGATCTTTAAATCATGATAGATAGTATCCATACAATCCAAGAATCCCTTCAAAGCGAAGCCTTCCCTCTAGATTTAAGCATTATACCTATAAAAGAAATAGGGATTCAAAACGCAGTAAGGTAGAGGGGGCTATCTAGCCTTCCTTTTGACTTTGAGTCAATGACATCAACAAAATGTTTGTAAGACGCTTCGACATCTTTGGAAATGCTTATGATCTCTTTTCTAGCATCTTGCAACTCACCGTATAGAAACCCCATAGCCGGCCTCCTATCTCCATTAACAATCTGCAGAACATGTACCAAAGGAGAAAACACCTTCAATGTTATTGGAGTATTTGGTTATGCGTCACTCTTGTAGTAGATGAGTAAATGGATCACTCCAGAATCTATTTACCACATCCAGTTGGTTAGTCCCACATTTACCAGTTGTGAGATGTGGAAACTCGGTAATGGCTATATAAGAAGCCCCTCACCCTCTGTATCATATGAGAAAGTGCAATGTATACATAAACCCTTTGAGACGTTCTCCTGTGGTTTCATCCCACTCCTTAGGGAGTAGGGTTCCACGTTAAAATCCTGCTGTTCATATTTCTTTATCATTTATTTCTGATATGCTTTCGCATTCGGAATGATGCAGTCAGAAAGAAAGTTGGTGTTTCTCTGACCGAGGATAAGATGCGAGAAAACCGCTTAAGATGGTTTGGTCATTTGCAAAGAAGATCAGCCGACGCACCAGTTAGGAGATGCGAGTGTTGGGATGTTGAGCCGGCTAAGAGAGGACGGAGACGACCCAAGAAGTGTTGGAAAGAGACCATACAAATGGATCTTTGTTTTGTGGATATAAACTCGGGATTGACCCGAGATAGATCTGAATGGAGGCGAAGAATCCATGTAGCCGACCCTACTTAAATGTGGGAAAAGGCTTTGTTGTTGTTGTATATCAGAGCAGGTTCAATTCTCGAGGTTTTCATGTTCTTTATTTCTTCGAGATTCGATTGTAATGGTTTGTTCTTTGAAGATTATTTGTTCAAGTTTTAGGGTTTCAGAAAACCCTAAAACTGCAAGTTGAATTTGCCGTGTTCCATTTCTAGTTCCAGATTCAAGATCTAGGGTTCTACTTCTTGAACCCTAATTTCATCATCGCCAGCCCCTGCCGCACAACTCCAATTCCAGCCGCATCCAAGCAGCAGCCGTGAGGAGCCCTAGCTCTTCTCGGTTCCAACCGCATCCATGGTTCGAGGGAACCCCAGGCTGGCGGAGCCATCTCCTCGCATCTCCAAGCATGTACAAATAATGATCGCCGCACCAGCCACACAACCCTACTGGCGGCGCAAAACAGAAGCTCCTGCTCCAGAAGGCGGCCCCATCGTGCGACGGCTACTTAAGGCATGGAGGCGTGGAAGACCCTCGAGGCGGAGATCGCGGCCTACACCGACCTATCTCTGGCTGCCTGCTTCACCACGGTAGCGGTCATGGCGATCCTCTACAACACTCTCGAGAGATGACATCGACGTCGCCCTATTCTTCCAGCGGCACCGCGCTCTCCCTCCGACCTCCAGGCGAGCCGCGATGCTCTAGCGCCTTCCTCTACTCCAGGCGAAGCTTATCTTCTACAGGCGGCAGGAAGACCACCATCGGGGGCGGCTCGCGAGGACCATGCCCTATCGGGGAAACGTTACATCGAAGGAGGGTCCCCACGACAGAGACCCTAAATAAGCCAGGGCCACTTGGGCCGATGGTTTATTATTAAAAAAGGGGGGGGGGAGAAAGAAAAAGAAAAAGAGAGGATGGCTTGGGTTGTGTTTCAAATTTAAAAAAGGGGAAAAAGAGAAGGCCCAGAGAAAAAAGGAATTGTTGTTTATGTTGGGCCCCTTTTTGGGTCGTGTGTTCGAAAAACAAGAAGAAACAAAAAAGGTGCGTATAGAAAAACCGTACGCGGAAAAAATAAAAAAAGAAAAGCCGTAAAAAATGTGAACGACTTATTTGAAAAAAAAGAGAGGTGACAACTATTAGAAAAAAGAAGGAATGAAATAGCTGATAAAAAATGATTTAAAAAATAAAAAAATTGATTGAGAAAAGCCGAAAAAATGTGAAGGTTTTAGTTGGTTTTTGTTCTCCCCATTATCTTGTCTTCTCCCAACTTGGTTGATGTTGATTTTCCAACCAATATGTGAGAAAGGAGGAGTATTTTGTAGAGTCACAGGTTTGTTCCAGATTCAGATGTCAGATTCTAGACCATTCAGATTTCAGACTCTACAGTTGTTCAGACTCGACGTTCAGATGTTTTCAAGTCTTCACTATTCAGACACGCACATGTATGCAGCCTTCTGTTTGATGTGCACATGTTTGCCATCACTTTTTCATCGGTCCCCATCTTTTGTGTCTCGACCAAGGTTTTCATGTGATCCATAGGGACTCCAGAGTAGAGATCCCATTCCCTATGTCATGTGGGCTAGGGTTTTCATGTGGTTTCATAGGAACTCCAGAGTAGAGATCTCATTCTCTGAGCCATTATGGGAGAGACCCAGTTCTCCGACGAGGAGACTTTTTCAGACTCCATTCTCAAGCGATCGTGGACTGAAGTACGAGATCCTTCCGAGGTTCCTATGAGAGAGAACCCACTTTGAAGTCCCTATGAAAGAAACCCATCTTCAGAGATCTACATATAGATAATTATATAAATTGTTTGGTTGTTATTTGAACAATGGTGCAAATTATATAAACCAGACACTGTGCTAACAGTTTCCCAGTGGTTGTTGGTAGACCCTTTTGTTGGATTTGATGAGCTTGTTATCACATGGTTTTGGGTATGGCTTAACCAAGGTTATAATTTCTCTATGTTTCTTACAGTATTTGCGATAAATAGCTTGTACACTGCTTTGGGCTCACCTCCTCTTCCTGGGTGGAATGCGCTAGGAGGAGACCCTTGTGGAGAGGGCTGGCAAGGAGTGCAATGTGTTAATTTCAACATATCTGGAATGTAGGATATTTATCTATCTACATCCCTTTTCTTTCTTTACATTACCTTCATTAGCTATATCCTTGATTTCCGATCAATAATCCATGTAGAATACTCAATGGGGCTAATCTTGGAGGGCAACTTGGAGGTAGTTTAGAAAATTTCACCTCTATCATAACAATGTAAGTTCTGCGATTTTTACTGACAGATGTGCATTCACGAGTCCACTTTTCCTGATTATTTGGTATTTTGTGCAGAGATCTCAGCAATAATCATATTGGTGGCAGCATACCAGAAAGTTTGCCCAGAACCGTTGCACAATTGTATGACGTCAAGCTCGAGCCAACCTGTTTGCAATATAGCAGTAATTTCCATCTCCGACAATGCAATAACATGACAGTACTTTCATCTTTTGGCAGATTCCTTGCAGATAATCAGTTAACTGGAAGCATACCAACTTCCTTGTCCGATCTTAGTCTTCTAACAGCCATGTACTTTCTACACTTTCTTTGTTTCAAACACTTTTCCTTCTCCCTGACCTTTGGTGAATCTTACATCTTTTCGAAAAATATTTTGATTTCTTTTAGGTCTTTAAACAACAATCTTTTAACAGGTGAAATTCCAGACTCTTTTCAGCAACTCTCTTACTTGAAAAATCTGTAAGATAAACCTACCAATATATTAAACTGTTTCCCACAACAGTAGATTCTCAGTCCTAAAATCCATCTTATTGGAAGCAGGGATCTTTCATACAATAATATATCGGGGCAGCTTCCACCTTCAATGGCAACTTTATCTTCACTTTCAGCATTGTGAGTTATTCTCTGTACACATTCCATGTTTGCCATTTATTCATCTATATTTCTGATTTGGAATCAAAATCCTTCCCATAGGCACATCCAAAACAATCGGCTTTCCGGGACCCTTGATGTTTTGAAGGATCTTTCTCTTGTAGACTTGTATATTCTGGAATCAATGCACTCTTGTTATGTATTTTGTATGATTTTTAGTATTTCTTCTAGAACTGAAAATTTTCATCATTTACAGGAACATAGAGAATAACTTGTTCTCTGGGCCCGTGCCTCCAAAGCTGCTTAGTATACCAAATTTCAAGTTAGTTTATTTAGGATTTGTCATTTTCTTTGATATACGTTTTCTGTTGTAAAATTTCTTCTGTTGTCAAAATTGTACGTCATATTCTAGATTAATCCAGGTTGGAATCAGATTTCTTATTATGTTTGTGAAACTTTTGTTGGACTAATATATTCTAAAATATTGTTAAACTTTCATACAGGAAAGATGGAAATCCATTTAATACTTCTGTTGTTCCATCGCCCTCCCCTCATGGGAAACCCCCGGGAGCAGCAGGGAATTCAACCAGGCCTAGTCGGAACAATGAACCTGGAGATCAGTCAAAGAAATCACCAACAAAGATTATTTTAATAGTAATCGCTGCAATTGTTAGTTTGATCGTTGTGCTCATTCTTACTATAGTTGTTGTAAGTCGTTGCATGCCAAAATCTGAGGAAAGGTTGTCAGATCATGAAAAACTTCCCAAAAAAGAGGATGCAGGAGCTTACTATAAGCCACGGAATGAGAACAAAAGTGAAAACAATTCAACACAACCAAACAAAGAAATGCCTGCAAATAAAATAATGCAAGGTTAGGATGCTATGCTTTCTTTGGATTTAATACAATGTAGGGTAATTTTCTCACTGAATTCTGTTTTTTTGTTTGCAGTGCCGGGGATAGTTGGGGCGACATCCATTGAGCATGCGATGGTTAATAATATGCCGTCACCGCCTGTTGACAAAGTTGTTGTGAAGCCTAGTCCTCCAAGAACTGAAATAACGATTCCTCCTTCAGAATTTCTCAAATCCTCTGATGAACCTCCCTCGGTGGTGTCATTCTCCATTGCATCTCTTCAACAATATACAAACAGTTTTTCTGAAGGCAACCTGGTTAGAGAAGGAAGGTTGGGGAAATTCTTTCGTGCATATTTTCCAGATGGAAAGGTACCTTCCCCATTTGTAGTATCGTTAATTGTCGTTAGTTGTCCTTTATGATCCCATGCTGCCAATATCTTTGGACCGGAATATTTTTTCTAGTCATTTACAAATGGATCTTGTGGAAAAGCGTGAAATGAAAAGTTGTCTTCAACGTAGCTCTAGAGTTCTCTTATATAGGAGAAAATCTCTATAGGAAAATTACATAATGTAGACAGAAGAAATAAATAAATAAGAAAATAAAGATAGAGAGATACAAATATCCAAAGTTTGAAAAAACTAAAGGCGGAACGGGGCATTTTCCTCAGAATCGAGGCGAGGCGTAGCCTCGAGGCGGTCGAGGCATAAGCCTCAGTTTATAGAGAAAACTATGCATAAAAGTATAATTAATTATATATATGCCAATGTAATTATATGTTCTCTGTCCAACATATAATACTTAACACTATAAGATATGATGAAATAATAGAGATAAGAACCCCAAAATATAAGATAGAACAACAACATATCACTTTCTACACATTTTCATCCAATCAGAAAATGAATTCATCATCAATAAATGTTGTGAAAGAATTAAACAATACATATCTTTTTGAAATATTATTGTAACTAAAAGTATGACTAAATATACGTCGAAGAAATTTATGTTATATGTCTAACATATTATATATGATTGCGAGAGAAACCGTAAATCCTATCCATTTCGAACAAATCTTTGAAATATTGTTGTAATAAAAAGTACGATTAAATATATGTCGAATTGTTGATATGACTTGAATCCTAAGTTCCTAACCATCTAACCATTGTTGAAGAATTGTGTATGCACCCATCATGCCGTACCATACCCCAACAAGACGGGGGTCTCGCTGCCCGATCAGCGAGCCTGGGAGAGTCTAGGGGGAGCAGGTGTGCCCCTCCCCCTGTGGGGGTGTGGGGGCAACACCCTCGACGAAAAATTTCAAGAGTGGTTCTATTTGTATTCGGGTATATGGATCCTTTTATTTTGGGTATGAAAGAAACATAAGATTTAGGCATAATTAGTAGTTAGACATAACTTAATAGTAAATATGAAGTAGTTTGCTGAAATAGTTAGACTTAATAGTAAATATGAGGTTATGGGCACTCATTTAACTGGTATAATCATTATCCTAACTAAGTATATATGTAAATCATTAAAATCATAAAAAATACTTCAAAAAAAGCAAAAACGCCTCGACCGCCTCGAGGCGGAACGCCTCAGCCACCTGAGGCGCACACCTCACTGGACAGGGCTGAGGCACACGCCTCGAGGCTAAAAAGGACCGCCTCACCTCGAGCCGTACGCCTCGACCTTCTCGAGGTGCGTTTTTTAATTCCTTGCAAATATCTCAACACTCCCCCTCAAGATGGAGCATATATGTCTATTATGCTTAGTTTGGAACAAAAATGATGAAAATGACCTCTAGGAAGAGCTTTGGTAAACATATCTGCAATTTGGTCGCCTGAAGTAACATAAGAGGTGGAAATAAGTCCCTTCTGAATTAGATAACGAGTGTAATAGAGATAGTAATATACTTTGATGAGCTTTGTTTTTTCACGGAAGGCTGGATTATTAGCTATGAATAGAGCGGCTTGGTTATCACATTTGAGGTGTATATGGAGAGGCACCTCAATATTTAGATCAATCAAGACAGACTTGATCCACATCATTTCAGTGCTCCCTTGGGCCATGGCTTTATACTCTGATTCAATGCTAGATCTAGCCACAACTGTCTGTTTCTTACTCTTCCATGAAATCAGTGATTTACCTACAAACACGGTGAAGCCTGATGTGGACTTCCTGTCCTTGGGGCACACAACATAGTCTACATCAGCTCATCCAGTAACTGTGAGAGACGTATCTCTTCTAAACAGAAGTCCTGCACTTGGGGAAGACTTCAAATACCTCATAATCATTTTAACTGCATCCATATGAACCTGCTTGGATTGTTCCATAAACTGGATGACTTTACTAACAACAAATGATCTATCATGCCTGATGATAATGACATACAACAACTTTCTACTAGCTCTTTAGATCGTCTTTTTTCAACCTCCTCATAGTCATGATCATAGAGCTTAGCCTTATGATTCATTGGGGTAGTGGCATGTCTACATCCTGTCATGCACGTCTCAGATAGAAGGTCAGTGACATACTTCCTTTGAGTCATCACCGTACCATGTTGATTTTTTGCAATGTCTAGACCAAGAAAGTAACAGAGATTTCCAAGATCCTTGGTCACAAACTGTTGTCCAAGAAAATCTTTAGCTGCCTAAATACCCTGTTCATCATTGCTTGTAATAATAATGTCATCTACATAGACCAGAATAGCAACAATACCTCTTTGGGTTCTCTTAACAAAAAGTGACTAATCCACAGTAGATCTGACGGACCGTGTTGTTCAATCAACTCTGAGAGATTATGAAATCAAGTCATCAGACTCTGCTTAAGGCCATAAATGGCCTTCTGAAGTCTACACACCATATGGGACTCCCCGTCAGCAACAATCCATGGTGGTTGCTGCATGTAGACTTCGTCATGCAAGTCACCATACAAGAATGCATTCTTGACATCTAATTGGAACAGAGGCCAATCACGTGCCATGGCGACAGAGATGAGAATCATCAGTGTAGAGTGACGAGCAACTGGAGAAAATGTATCATGATAATCCACCCCATAAGTTAGGGTGAATCCGCGAGCAACAAGTCTGACCTTATACTTGTCTACAGTACCATCCGTGCAGTGTTTCACCGTAAACACCCATTTGCTGCCAACAACAGATACACCAGGGGGGAGCATGTACAGTACTCCAAGTGCCACGAGACTGTAACGCCGTCATCTCCTCCTCCATAGCCAGACACCACTGACTAATATGCAATGCTTCCTGATATGATCGTGGTATCTCCACGACAGACATGCCCACAACAAACCTCTGAAACTCCTCTGAGTAACGTGCAAGAGAAACATGGGAAGCAAGAGGATACATGGTGCATGTACGCCTCTGCTTCCGTAAGGCAATAGGCATATCAAGGTCCTCAGCTTCCTTAGTGGTTGAGACTGAACATCTAAGGCTGCCTGCTCATTATGCTGTAAACGCAAATCACCAGTGCCATCAATAGAAATCAAGTGCTCAGAATATACGTAGGGCATGCTGGATGATGGAGGAGGCACATGAGCACAAGGTCTGCGCTGGTAAACCTGCAGAAAGCAACTGGGTGTGGGAGGTGTTGAAGGTGGCGGTGTCGAAGGTGGTAAGGAAGTGGAGCCTGGAGTAGACAAAATCGAAGGCAAAGGCATGTATACCTCTTCTCCAGTCTCCGAAGGAATCAACTTCTCACCTGTAGGGGAGAAAAACATGAGACTCAAAGGTAGCATCCACACTAACATAATAGTTTCTTCGAACAAGTTCAAAGCAACGATATCCTTTTTGAGTCCTGGAATAACCCACAAAATGCACTTGACAACTCTAGGAGAGAGCTTGTCACGACCTGGAGACGTATGATGAACAAAAGAAACGACCCAAAAACACGAGGAGTGAGAGAGAAAAGATTCGTCTCAGGAAACACAAATCAAGAACATGATCTTCTCCCCCAGAACCGATGAGGGTATACAATTTACCAGGTAGCAAGCAATTAGAACTACATCCCCCAGTATGAATGAGGAGCATGACTCTGATCAAGAGAGTCATGGTAACATCCAAAAGGTGGCGTATGTTCAACCACCCTATTATGTTGAGAAGTATAAGCACAAGAAATCTGATGAACAATACCAAGAGTTTTGAGAAATTGATTGTTGAATACTGCAAAATTCTAGTGCATTATTCGTATGAATATACTTGACATTTGCAGAAAAAAATTCCTTATTTCATTAATAAAGGACTAAATAATATGACCATCGTCAGAATTGTTTTTAAAAAGAAAGATCCAAGACAATCTTGAAAAATCATCCACAACAACAAGATAAAACCTATGCCCCTGATGGTCTGGGATACGACTTGGACTCCAATTATCAAGATGAATTAACTCAAAAATACTATGACTACTTCGACCCTTACGACTCTAGAAGGTAGACCGATGATGCTTCCCAAGCTGACATGTCTCGAACTTAAAAGTAGAGCGAGGTGAAATATGAGGAAGTACATGACACAGCTTCTGCAGAGGAAGATGACCAAATCGGAGATGCCACATATAGGGAGAAACTGATCCAGTGTGAAGAGATGAAGCACCAACATATGGAGATTGGACTAGTCTATAGAGACCTCCTTGCTCACGGCCAGATCCAATCACCCTGTCCGTAAGAATGTCCTGAAAAACAAGAGATGATGGATCAAATATGGTACGATAATGTAAATCCTTGGTGATTTGACTAATGGACAGTAAATTCATAGAAAAATCAGGATCATAAAGAACATTTTGAAGTCGCATTGCTGAAGTTAACTGCACCTCCCCCTAACCAGTGATGGGAGAGTGTATCCCATCTGCTATTATTACCAATCTACTTGGCTAAGTCGGTCTGTATATACTAAACTATCCTATCACCGCAAAGATGATGGGATGCTCATGAATTCATAATCCAGTCTGACAAATCTACCCTGTAATAGCTTGTAAAATCATATGATGCACCTGATGTGGATGTTGATGCTAAGGCGACTACCTCTGAGGATCCTAAAGGAGAGCTGGTCGACCCAGTAGTAGACATAATCTCTCTGAGCCATGCTACAAGCTCATCAAATCTATGATCAGAAGCATGTGATGGGCTACTAACTTGCTGAGTCTGCTCTGGCACTTTACTACCCGTGCTGAAGCAGGAAAACCATGCTTAGAGTAGCATGTTTCTTCAGAGTGACCTGGCCTGTGGCAGTAAGTGCATGGCTGATGGGGTCGACTTACCCCTCCCCCGCCACGGTTACCGCGACCATGATATTGCGTAAGGGCTCCCCCTACCATGAGATGCAACCATAGTTGAGGAGGTCTGAGACTGCTGAATACAACCACCAGGATATATAGAGAGCCTACTCAATCTACGGTATGCCTCCTCCATTGGAGGTATGACAACATCAATAAGAATCTGTGCCCTTTGCAGTAGGCTGACTCAGAATATTGTTGGCTATCTCCATTGACACGGTCCCAAATAGCCACACGTGCGCATATGCATCATCTGCCTCCCATGAGGCATTAACCCTAGTCTTGTCACTTGGTTCTTCCTTCGTGAGGATGTGCTTCTTGCCATTACACTGCATTAGGCTCATGAGATGTATAGTCTATAGTTCATAATTAATTCCATCCATCTTGACGATGGGTATTGGACCTTTGAAGGCAACCAAGGATGAAACATCTGCTTTGTTGTCTGACATGATGACAACAATATCCAAGAATGGGACTGCAAACTGAATTGTGTCTACACAGACATACTAGAAGATGGTTGTGGGCGTAGACTTGTACCACAACCTCTTCCATCCGTTGGGAGCCTCTTTCGGTAAGTAGGGTGGTTTTAGATGATCAAATCACATTTTAGACCCCAGAAACAGATCTAACAAGAATTAAATTGTCCTTTCGGAATGATTTTTCAGATTGACATGGAGTCCGCAAAAGGTGACTAGGGTTGTGGGAGCGGAGGCGACCCTAAACCACCATAGCAGGGTGCCTGCGGCGACAACCTTGACTGCTGCAGCCCACGACGGTGGCGACAGTTGATGCCGCTGCTTTTTGGCGCGACAGTGGCTGATGTAGCTGCTTCGGCTGTACGCAGTACGGAAACGGCGGCAACGACGATCGGCTACGCGAGGCGCAGAGGTGGCGGCACAGGATCCTTGATGGTGCGTTAGGGTTTAGGTGGGGTGGGACATCTAGGGCACATGCTCCGACCTAGGACCGCCTCTGATACCATGTGAAAAAGCGTGAAATGAAAAGTTGTATTCACCGTAGCTAAGCTCTCTTATATAGGAGAAAAGCTCTACGGAAAAATTACATAAAGTGGACAGAATAAATAAATAAATAAGAAAATAAAGATAGTGAGATACAAATATAAATATCTCAACAGATCAAGATTTTATTTTGATGCTTATGCACAAATATTTTGTGGAACCTAATATAGATAATTTCATTCAACATAAAATGCTCAATTTGTATGATGAAATTGTTGGAGTAGATACCATAAGATGCCAACTCCATCCTCACACAAACCCACCCACAGACACACACACACCCTCCCTAATAGTTCAGAATCACAGAAACTCTGAAAAGAGGGAATATCATGTGGTTTAATGAAAATGAACTTTCATAGTGTTATTCTCCTTTGTAAATACAAGGAAAGCGGGGCTAGAATCCCATTTAGCAAGACTTGTCAATTGTACACTTGCAATGGTGATGCAACTCAGTGGTTCAGAAAAGTGAGGGATCCACAAATACGAAGGGGAAAACACATACGTTACATGGTTTTTCTTCCAAAAAAAAAAGAACTAATGGGGCTCTGGATGGAAAAGTGCAAAGCAACTCGGAGATGGGAAGATATTTTGGAGGAAAGCACAAAAATGCACGGGGCGAAAAGTAGATAAAAGGAACAGAAAGATGAGAGTTGATCATAGCCATATTGTATTTCATAACATATACCAATCAGGGCCTACTAACTCCTCTCTATTGAGGGGGTTGTGGTTCCGTTTATCTCTAAAATAACAACTCAAAAAACTATTTTAGTTGGAAGGTTGATCGGTTGAATCGATCCCTCATGTTTTTTTGTCGAAGAATAATGTGGTGTATGGGTTGGATGATTTGCAACCTATTGCATTGTTGAATGTCATCTTCTCATCATGGCAAAGGTATAAGATGTCATCCTTCTTGAGGTTTTGAGTTGTCTTCACCCTACTCAGATTGATTTCATTCCTAGCAGACATATGATGGATGGTGTCATCATGATGCCTGAGATTGTTGTTAACTAGAGGCAAAGGAAGACTAATGGCAACCCGTAGAAGGTTGGTTTCTCCAAGACATAAAACCGTGCACATTGGAGGTTCATATGGACTTCCATGCATTGGAGGGATTTTCCTGATGAGTGGCTCTAATGGATGACGAGATGTGCGACTGTGTTTCATCTGCGGTATATGTGAATGTAGATAGGTTGGGATTTTTCAAGCCGAAGAGGCTTTTCGACAAGGATGCTCACTAATGCCATTGCTTTTTGTTCTGGTGGATTATGCGGATGATGTCTTTTCTAGGATGGTCACCAGGGCGGTTGATGGCGGTTTCTTCATTGGATGCAAGACTGGGGCTATTTCTGTGCCGATATGTTGATTATTGTTCTCTTCAAAAAAATGTTGATGATACTGTTTTCTTTTTGGAGGGTAATGGTAGTTTGAAAGAGTGGGTTACTACGGTTCTTAAGTTGTTTGGTCTGGTGTTTGGGTTGCTGACAAGTCAACTTTTGTTCCTTTTGGATGTACGGGATCGAGATTAGGGTGTGCATGGCTTTATTGGGGTTGCCATTGGTGGGGTGGAAGATAGTGTTACTCACGGTGGAGGATGGAGACCTTGGGGTTCGAGTTTGGTGGAGATGAACAAAGCCTTATTGGAAAAGTGGGTGACTTGGGTGGCGGTTCAGATCTGTTAAGTTTATGAGGTCACAGTGGATCTCTCGATGCACGTGGGGGCGATGCATGTATTGTTGAACTTCTGGAGAGGCATCTATTCGGTGTTGCCCTTGGTTTCTCTTTTCACGAAGTTGGTTTTGGGTCATGCCAATGGCTTCCATTTCTGGAGAGATGATTGGACTGGCTATGAGGCATGTGGTCAACGGTTCCTTCATCTTCTTACTTTGGTATCTGTTGGGAGTTGTTTTGTTAGGGACTACGGAGACGCTGATAGTTGGTTCCCACGATTTCGTTCGGATCTGTTGGATTAACGCATTGTCGAGCTCTTGGTCTTGATGGAAGTTTTGTACGTGATTCAAGGGTTTTCAGACTGTCGAAGTGTCGGGATCACTGGACTTGGCAAATGGGCTTCGATGGTTAGGAATGCTTACATGGCCTTCTATGTTGTTACGGTCTTCGATCCTAGGATCGTGTTGACGGAGTACATGCAGATATGGGAATGAAAGGTGTGGTTGAGGGTTAGATCTTCATTTGGTTGGCATCGATTGATGATTGGTGAGCGTACACCAAGAACAAAGCCGTTCCTCACATTAAATATGATCGCCTACATGGATTCTTTGCCTCCATTCATATTTATCTTGGGTCCTTCTCGGGCTTACATCCGAATAACTAATATCCCTTCGGATTGTCTCATTCCAACATTTCTTGGGCCTTCCTTGCCTTCTCTTAGCCGGCTCAACATCCCAAATCTTGCATCTTCTAACTGGTGCATTAGCCAACCACCTTTGCAAATGGCCGAAGCATCTTAAGCGGGTTTCTCATATCTTATCCTCTATCGGAGCTACACCAACTTTCTTTCTGATTGCATCATTCCGAATCCTATTTTTTCGTGTATGAACATGCATCCGTCTTAGTATTTTCATTTTCGTTATTATCATTCTCTGCACATGTCTATAGTTCACAGGCCAACATTCGGATCCATAGAGCTTAACAGATCTTACGACTGCTTTGTTATACTCATTTTTGAATTTCAAAGGAATTTTTCTTATCACATAAAACAATAGAGGCTCCTCTCCATTTTAGCGAACATGTATTTATTCTGTGAGTAACATCTCATTGATTTACCCATTATGTTGCAAAATAGATCCCAAGTATCTAAAAGAATCTTTCTTCTAAATGATTGATAAGCGTATGATTAGATTTTTCAAAAGCACGAATGAGACATGCCTGCGGTGCTCTGTGGAGGTAGAGGATGCCAATCTCTGTTCTTTGGGCGTGATGTCTCAAGGGACATTTGAGTGACGACTGGTCTAAATTCAATGGTAACATATTGGATGGAGGACTTTATTATTATGTGAGTAACATCTCATCGATTTACCCATTCTGTTGCAAAATATTTCCCAAGTATCTAAAAGAATATTTCTTCTGAATGATTGGTGAGCGCGGGATCAGTTTTTTCGAAGGCACGGATGAGACATGCCTGTGGTTCTTTGTGGAGTTAGAGGATGCCGATCTCTATCATTTGGGTGTGATGTCTCAAGTGACATTTGAGCGATGACTGGTCTAAATTTGATGGTGATATGTTGCATGGAGGACTTTTTTGGGAGTTGATTGGTTTGGTCATGGTTCTGGAACCTAATGTGTGTGGTTCATGGCGTCATATTAAATTGTTAATTCTCCACTATTTACCCCAAGTCAAACCCATTGTTGGCCATACTAACAACTTTTAAAAACTAACTGTTAGAAAATAGGAAGCGGAAGTGGAATCAGAGAATAAAGAAATAAAACTTATTGAACACCGGGATTTTACGTGGAACCCTACTCCCTAAGGAACGGGATGAAACCACAGGAGAAGCCCTCAAAGGGGCGGATTTTGCATTCCTTTTTCTCAATGGACTATAGGGGTGTGGGGTTCTATATATAGCACCCACGGAGTCTCCACGTCTCCAAATTGGCAGATGTGGGACTAAACTCTGGATGGGGTAAATGGATCCTGGAGAGATCCATTTACCCATCTTTCATATATATAGCGCATAACCAAATACTCCAACACTAACTAATCTTAATTGAGATCTTGGTTGATATTACGACACTATTTAAAGGACAAGAGACATTTGAAAAAGTTATAGCATTGTCTGTCATTATTTTTAGTTCGCTTCAGGTGATTATTCACAGCTATTACAAGTGAATCGACTAATCTTAATGATTTATAAATTACTCATCTAGCTTTCCTGTTCAGCTTTCAGCAGGCTAAATTTGGAGTTTTTTTATGTGCAATGATTTCTTGCAATTTCTCTGGTGTTAGTTTTTCTTCACTGAATTACATTTGCATATCTTTCTCTGAATCCTTACTATCTTTACTCTAATAATTCCAACCTTCTTATCTAACTCTTCTCCATATATTTGCCTGAGATGATATTTGGTTCATATGCTTGTCTAGCAATTGATGGTTATGAAGTTGGACAACGAAGAAGCCAAACTACCTGCAGAAAGTTTTATGGAACTAGTACTTAGCATCTCAGAGCTCAGACATCCTAATATTGTCGAGCTTGTTGGCTATTGTGTGAAATATGACCAACAACTACTTGTGTACGATCAATTCTACAAAAGGACCTTGTATGATGTCCTACATGGAGAAGATGATTTGAGGAGGAAGTTGTCTTGGAATGCACGCATACAAATAGCACTAGGAATGGCCAAGGCTTTGGAGTAAGTTTTTTTATCCACAGTTTAATATTAAGGAGCTTCCTATTGGTCGTCTACACGTAGTTATCCTCTAACAAGAAAAGTTGCAGTCCGGACCATAATATGTTGTCTTTGATGAAGGTACCTTCACGAGGGCTATAATCCACCGGTGATACACCAAAACATTGAATCTGCTAATGTTCTTCTGGATGATGAACTGGGAGTGCACGTTTCTGATTGTGGCCTTGGTTCAATACCATCACCTGCATCTTCAGATCAGGTATGAAAGTTTTTATCTTGGACCTTTTGTGTTTACTGCAAATTTCAGCTCTTGCTATATGTAAAATTTCATATTGAGACATTACAAATTCAAAATGGTGCCGAACTATCAGAATAAGCATGCTTGACGAATTATGAACACCATGGGGTTCTCCAAGCAGGAAGCTTAACATCGTGAACTTCCGATCATCTTTGAATCCAAAGAACGTCCCATGTTATTTGGATGTTAGCGGTCTTCGAAAATCAAAAGTGTTAATTTCCTCTAATGATTTCAAAATTGCTTTAACCTATTTGCATTGTATACTTCACAATAATCTGGGATAAAAATTATGCCAAATGTCATTCTCTTGGTGTGCATATGCATGTGCATATGCTTGCATGTGTGCTGAAGAGTAGGGTCATTTTAACTTTAGTCTTCTCATTTTCATTGTCTTTCGCCATGTTTCCTTTCTTATTCTCCTAACATTGTCAATTCTTAGGACGCTAGTTGCAGTTTTATCTCTAGGGGTTGTTGTGATTGTCTATGTGATTAATCGTAATTACAACTGTCACCGATAGTTTTCAGCGATTAGAATGTGTCTAAATAGATTGTTTTCCCTTTATCCTCTGCTTATAAATGAACCAAATCCTTGTGTTCCTGAATGGAAATTTGACCAAGATTATGGGAAGACAAAAGAAATTTCACATCCTTGCCGAATCTCTAGACAAAACGAACCCTAGTGCTATTTGGAAAGATGATGTGGAATAATATATGTAATATCTTTCACTTTGATTTGCCCACTTGAGGTCTATTGTAGGATTTTTTGTACCATCTGCTGCGTAATGGTTTGTTTCTTTGGATGTTTATAACATGTATCTAGTGTGTAGAAATTGCATGTCTCGAGGTCATTAAGGAGATTTAGCTGGTCACTGATTCTAGCCACATGGAAGTGCATTCAATCATTATTTAGTTGCAACAAGTAGTCAATTAGAGCATGATAGAGACGGCACAAGTTGAATATATGTGTGTATGCAAAATCAATCTGCATTTTTGGTGTTGATATGCCTAGCTCATCAATTGCAGACATGTTCAATCGAAACAAAATTGAAATCCAATTATTTATTGAGTTCAGTTTTATATCAAGACTATGTTTGTACAAGAGTGCATGTATAAATCCATGGAAATCTGAATTTAAATTATAAACATGGTAGCACAATCATTTAAATATGTTGAGATATTAGATGTCTTTCTTATCATATCATTTATGTAATATTTATTTTCTTTGTCTTCTTTATGTAATTAGCTAAACATGTTACTCTCCTATTTAAGAGAACCCTAGGACCTCATCCATAAGCAATTCATTCTTTCCTCTGTACATGGTATCAGAGCGACGGTCATAAGCCGAAGTTCTGACCTAATCTCCCCTGCCGCTACAAGCCCTAACTTGGCAACACCGAGCCTTGCCGCCCGGAGGCTTCTCCAGCGCGGCTACTACGTGCCGACGTGCCGTCGCCACCATCCACACCGTCGCTAGGCTCGGTGCATGCCACCTCCAACCACCAGGTCACCGTCGGGGGAGCTGCTAGGGCCTCTGGAACCTTACGCTAGCCTCCAATGTCGAGCTTAGCGCTACCCGCACACCGCTAGGTCTCTCCGTGGCCCCACCTGCATAGTTAGGGTGCTGCTAGGCCCATATGAGGTTGTCGCTTGCAGTCGTTAAGGGCCTTCAGATTACCCAGTAGTCTGATTTGTCTGAAAACAATCTGATTTTCATCAGAAAATGTGATTTCAGACTTATAAATCACATTTTCCGACCCTATCGCACACCAAGGGTTGACGAGGATGGTTGTATGAGTCTATACATATAACCAATCCTCTGTATGATTGTGTAGACTTGCTCAGATTGGTCTACTTCCCCAGTAGAGTTCCGTTTTCGGTCGTTCATCCATCATGCCAGAAAACCAGGGTAATCCATATCGTGATATATCAACGATATATCTATATCGATAGGTGATCGTTATATCGCTGGTATGACTGATATTTGCCCTTCCAAGGTCATTTCCTTCTCAAAATTGGCCCGATTTGGGCGATATGGTGTTGGTGTATCGTATTGACAAGTAGTCGATATCGATACCAATACTAATATTACATACCTTGCAGAAAACAAGGGTGATATCTTTTCTTCGTCCGGTGCCTTCAATGACCTGAACCCCATCTCGAAGATGGATGGGATCGACTATGAGTTTTGTTCTATGCAATTTCTTACCCTTATTCAATGCAACAATAAGGAGCACATTCTGACGAAGCCAGAGCCATCGGAGATCACTGGGGTGAATGCTTCGTGGAAACAAGACGACGAGTATGCTCGTATTTGTCTATTTGGGACGATCACCATAGAGATTGCCAATGATATTGTGAATCAGCCCACCACCAAAGCGACGTGGGATATTCCGGCATCCACTTATACCCAAGCGAAGAACAAGACCAAGATTCTTCAGCTTCAGTTTGCATATACAGGTAGGGATGAGAATCGGGCCAGGTCGGATCGAGCCCAACCCACCCTAGCCTGAACCTGATTCCATTTAGCGAGTCCTTGAGCCAGGCCCAAGCCCGGGCTTTTGTTAGAAATCCAGCCCAAACCCGAGCCATGTCCAAGCACGGGCTTTTGTTAGAAATCCAGCCCAAGTCTGAGCCAGGCCCAAATGGTTGCAATAAAATTTACTGTCCACATGCTTCAGGTTTATCATAGTCCAGTGGCAACGAAATTCACTTGCCGAGGTCTTAGATTGGTATTATCTAAGCCCAAACCTGTAATTTACTAAATAAAGGCACATTCCCTTACCTTATATACGAAATAAATATATAAAAAACTTAATAAAGAGGCAATTTATCAGAATATATACCTAAAAAAATAAACAAGACCTCCGGTAGGATCATGGACATAAGAACATGGATGGACCAGGCCCCAAACCCTTGTTCTGCACAGGGCCTAACCCCCCTTTCGTATCGAGTTCGGGCCGGGCCGATTGTGGGCCCTTATTCGGGCCGACCCACGGGCTTCGGGCTCGGGCCCACTGTAGCTCAAACCTGGTCCAAAATCGGAATTGGGCCTAAATTTAAGCCTAAGCCCGTCTGTTTATTGCTCGGGCTCGGGCCTGGGTCGAGCTTCATCAGGCCAGGCATTGGGTTGGGCCAGGCTGGACCTAAAAAATGCTCATCCCTATATATAGGGCTAAGCAAAATGACCGTCCACTACACATGTTCTATCCTCGCTTCGTTGTATGTTCGAGATACTTCACAGCTTCATATACATTATGACATACACATAGCAACAGATGGCATACATGAATTCCACGATGGTTGGAGTTTTCTTGGCTGCACTCAACCCGGAGTATGATGCAGCACGAGCACAACTCCTCACAAGGACAGTCATACCTCCCATGGAGGAGGCCTACAATTGTCTCAGATGGCCTTTTATTCCTCATGCTGTCACCCCACAACCCTCCTCAGTAATGGCTGCTTCTTGTGGCAGTAGAGGGTATACTCAGTTCAGAGGGCGTAGTCCCCATGGACGAGGCGGTGGATGTCAGCATGGTTCTTGCACCTATTGTCGTCATCCAAGACACTCTGAGGACACATGCTATCAGAAGCATGGATACCATAGAGATTGCGGTTCAGGTGGTTGAGATATTCTCGGGGGTTCAGAAGAATACCCCTCTTTCTAGGGGGTTCAGAAGAGCAAACTACGAATGCGGTTCAACTGATTGAGATATTCCGTAGCATGGCAGGTTTAGAGATTAATAAGAGCAAGTCGGAGGTGATAATGTTTGGGATGAGCGAGGCAGAGCGGCTGAGCCTGGCTACGGTTACGGAATGCCCCTTGGGGAGTCTTCCGATTCGCTTCTTGGGTTTACCCCTGGTTGCGGGAAAGCTGAAGAAGGCAGACTGAGATGGCGTAATTAGGAGGATGGAACGTAAATTGGCGGGATGGAAAGCAGTTACTTTGTCCAGAGGTGGAAAGCTCGTTCTATTGAAGCATGTGCTCTCAGCGATACCTATCTTTTTCTTCTCCACCAGGTTGTTACCGGTGAGGGTTAAAAGAAAATTCGAGTCCTTGATGAAGAGGTTCTTCTGATCGAACGGGAGGCAACAGGGTCCCGGAATGCATTTGGTGAGCTGGGAGGAGATGACAAGGAACCACGATGATGGAGGGCTAAGATCTGTGATATGGAGAGTATGAATAAGGCGCTCATCGCAAAGTAGATCATCAACATTTGGGGGCCTTCAACTTCACTTGCGACTAGATTAATGAGGAAGATCTATGGGGTCACGAGCCAGTTCGCGGTGAGTAATGTTCGCTGGGAATCCCTTCTTTGGGCCGGTATCTGTGTGGTCCTGCCGCAGCTTGTATCCTTGGTTCGTCCCAAGGTTGGGGATGCAATGTCTTTTGATTCTGGAGGGACGATTGGACGGGCGAGGGGGGGGGTTGGGCACCGTTGTTTTTGATGGATCTTTCATAGTAGTGCTTGGAGGAATACTTAGAGTTGCAGGAGGAGCTGCCTCAGACAAGTTTACTATCTACGGGCATAGACCATTTCGAATGGCAGGACAGGAGGTTCACCGTAAAGAGAGCCTACATGGGGTGCAACAGGCGAACACAAGAGCAGGAACGGGAGATGAGGGATGACGTCAAAGTAATTTGGGCATCAAAAATTCCTAGCAGAGTTAAGGTTTTTCTGTGGTGCCTGAGAAAGGGTCACTTGTTGTACAAGGTTCGCAGAGGGAGACTGTTGGGTCAAACATATACTCGCTGTAACAGATGTGAGGAGATGGAGGAAGATTCTGTTCACCTTGTTTTAAGGGGCCCGGGTTCGGCCCAGGTTTGGAGGCGGTTGGGGATTTCGTGGCTCGAAATGGAGAGCCTGTCGGAGTTCTGGGCTTCTATCAAGCGGGTGGGCATAGGCTCCATGGATGATTATTTGAAGCCGTTGGTTGCGCTGTGGGCTATCTGGATGGGATGTAACGAAAAGATATTCAACAATCAGAGATTTTATGAAGAGAATGTAGTCGTTCATTGTACCGCGCTTTATAATTTATGGTCGACGCAGTAATGTAACATTTTTTAATATAATTTAAAACAGGTGGTGACCCCCACGATGGGGATTACCCGATCTTCTATAAAAAAAGCATGGATACCATACGTCTGCTTGCGTGGCAGAATAGATAAAGCATTCATAGACTATAGCTCCCTAGGAAGATCTACACCTTGTTGACATTGTCTCTCGTATACGAAAGATCCTGTCTCCAGTGAACGACACTACCACTACAGCCAGAGCCTCTTCGAGCTCCTCAGGTATCGCATACGCTTGTACTTGTAGTAGCAGTGCAGATGTGATAGAGTAGATCATGGACTTTGACGCATCCCACCATCTGCGTGGTGACAAAGCGCATTTCCGGTCTTACTGGACTATACCTCTCGGTAGATGGGTCGTTATTACTAATGAGGTTCACTTACCCATCATAGGACATGGGATGTGCATTTGGCTCCATATCCACGCACCTTCCGAATGTTCTATATGCCCCTAATTTTTAGATGAACTTACTTTCTATTTGTCAGATTACTACAGATTTGCATTGTCGTATCACTTTTGACCCTTCATCTCCGTGTTTCAGGACATACTCATGGATAAGGTGATTGGATGTGGCCGTGAGCAACGGTGGCTCTATAGACTGGTCCAACCTCCTCATGCCGGTGCCTCTACTATTCCTATTGGACCAGCCCCACCGTACCCGTGACACCTTCATTTTGGCCACCTTCCTCTGCAGAAGTTGTGTCATGTCCTCCCACAGATCTCCACGCGATTTTCCTTCCAGTGCGAAGCTTGCCAGCTTGGGAAGCATCACCGTTCCTCATTTTCATCTCATCAGAGTCGGAGTAGTTCTCAGTTGTTTGAGCTCCTTCATTTAGATATATGGGGCCCAAGTTGTGTCCCTGATCACTAGGGACACCATTTTTTATCTGGTCGCGTAGATGATTTTTCTAGACTTTCTTGGATCTTCATGTTAAAGAATAAGTATGTGATTGGATATGTTATCAAGTCATTCATTAATGAGATAAAGAATATTTTTTCCGCCATTGTCAAGTATATATGTTTTGATAATGCCTTAGAGTTTTGCACCTTATAGCTATTCGAGCTTCTCAGATCTCTTCGCATTGTACACCAGATCTCGTGTGCCTATACATCTCAGTAGGACGGTATTGCCGAGTGCAAATACCGTCACTTACTCGATGTGACCAGAACCCTGTTGATTCAGAGTCATGATCCTCATGCTTATTGGGGTAATGCGGTTCTTACTGCGTGCTACTTAGTGAACCGCATGCCTTCCTCTTTGGAAGAGAATGTCCCTGTCTCGATCGTGTTTCTCGATAAGGATTTGTTCTCCCTTACACCATGCGTGTTTGGGTTTATTGCCTTTGCTCTTGATTTTTCGCTTGGTGGTGACAATCTCTTTCCCAGAGCTGTCAAGTGTATTTTTGTTGGCTACTCTTGTACCCAAAAGGGGTACCGTTGCTTTGATTCGCTTCGACGGAAATACTTTGTCGGTGTTGACGTTACTTTCTTTGAGTCTGTCATGTATTTCTCTCCTACAGGTGACAGACTAGCCCCATTAGACTTTGATGAGATGATCTACATACCTCCACTCCCTACAACCCTACCACCACCTGCTCCTGCTCTACCACCTTCCACTCCACCACCACCCCCGTCGCCATCCATCTCCTGTACCTGCTCTTGCTCATCCACCTGCTCCTGTGGGTGCCAATGGACCACCACCTACCTTGACTTAGTTTTTACCCCATGTGTTTGCTCGCAGGTCTCGCTCCGTTCCTCCTGCTCACAGGTCTTTCCTATCAACCATCATGCCTCAAGTATGTAATGAACACATTATTTCTACTGATGACACTACTAAGTTGTTTGTACATCAAGATTCCCTACAGGATGAGCAAGTACCCTCCAAAGAGGGAAACCTACATGTTCAGGACATGGTAGATGATCTCGATGTGCCGATTGCTCTGCGAAAGCAGAGACGTTCATGTGCTACATATCCTCTTGCAACCCATGTTTCTTTGAGCAGACTTTCAAAGGATTTCAAGAAATTTACCTTGGCTCTATCAGCTGTGGAGATACCGTGGACATATCAGGAGCTTATCCAGGACAGTCAGTAGTATCTAGCCATAGAGGAGGAGATGGTCGTGCTACAGTCGCGTGGTACTTGGAGCCTTGTTCAGCTCGAATTAGCACATCTGTTGTTGGTGCAAGTGGGTGTTCACAGTGAAGCACAGAGCATATGGCAACGTAGATCGATACAATGCGAGACTTGTGGTACATGGGTTCACCCATACGTATGGGGTGGACTATCAGGATACTTTTTCTTCAGCAGTCAGACATCCTACTCTACGTATCTTTCTATCAGTTGTAATGGCACATGATTGACCCCTCTATCAGCTTGATGTGAAGAATGCTTTTCTATATGGTGATCTACAGGAGGTCTACATGCATCAACCACCTGGGTTCACTGCTGAGGAGGAGTGTCAGAAGGTTTTCGGGCTTCACAAGGCTCTTTATGGATTTAAAGCAGAGTCCAAGAGCATGGTTCCAGAAGCTTTCAGACTTTATAGAGCAACATGGATTTGTGCATCGACTGTCGATCACTCTCTGTTTGTTCACATGACTCTGAGAGGTACATTTATCGTTCTTGTTTATGTTGATGATATCATTGTTACAGGGGATGTCGAACAGGGTATTCAAGTTGCTAAGGATTTCCTAGGTCAGCAATTTGTGACCAAGGACCTCGGTAGTTTACACTACCTTGGATTGGAGTTTGTCGGGAAACTTCTTTCCGAGACAGGCATTGCAGATTGCAGACCTACTACTATTCCTATGTACCTGAGCATGGACCTTTATGATGATGACATTGAGGAGGTCGACAAGAGGAGGTATATAGAGCTTGTTGGAAAGCTTCTATATGTGACCATCACCGGGCCAGATATATCTTTTGCCGTGAGCAAAGTGATATGGAGCAACCTAGACATGCACATATGGATGCAGTCTATATGATTCTGAGGTATTTGAAGGCCTCACTTGGTACTGGTCTTCTATTCAGCAAAGGACATCCCTTGCAGTTACATAATGTGCAGATGCAGATTATGTTGGGTGTCCCAAGGATATGAAGTCTACTTCTAGCTTTGCAGTGTTCATGGAAGTTCCCTGATGTCATGTAAGAGCAAGTAGCAGACTGTGGTTGCTAGATCTAATGTTGAGTCAGAATATAGGGCCATGGCATAAGCTAGTACAGAGATGATGCGGGTCAGATCTGTTCTTACTGACCTGACTATTGAGGTGTCTCTTTCCATGCACCTCCAATGCGACAACCAGGATGATCTTTTCATTGCAAACAACCCTGCCTTCCATGAGAGGACCAAGCACATAAGGTGAACTGTCACTACACTCGTAACATGATACTGAAGGGTCTCATTGCCACTACTCATATCAGCTCTAGAGGCCAGACAACAGATGCACTTACCATGGCCTTAGGCAGAGGGCCTTACCAGAGATGCTGCTCCAAGCTGAGCTTGATTGATATGTACGCTCCAGCTTGAGGGGAAGTGTTGAGATATTAATTATCTTCATATCAAGAAGATCAATGAACTAGAATTCAACTGTCTTCAGATCATCGTCGGTTGCTGTGCTACCAGAATAGGCAGAATTAGGGTTCATAGAACCCTAGAATTCTCTTGATTTTGGCAATGAGATCTCCAAATCACATAATCGATTCTGAACTTTGAATAACTTCGAACATTCTTTTGTTTTTTAACGGATCTGAACAAAAACATAGAATATGAATCTAGATAGCTGTTGTAGAATTAGGGTTCTGAGAACCCTAGGAATTGTTGCTTGGAGATGCCGATCAGATTGGCTCTGATAGTTGGATGGGATCTTCAATTAGGGTTTCAAAAATCCTAATTTTTCTTTCTCGAACTTGATGATGCGCAAAGCATTGATCTTCAATATTTGTTGAATCAATATTGTACGAATTCGAGGAAGATATCATAAACATAATAATCTTCAAACCAAAATCTAGAACTTGCTGGAATCGATGGCAAAGAACTTCGAGCATATTTTTGACAAAATATTAATCAAAATCAGTCTTCAAGAATGAGCAACCAAAATCGAATTTGCTCTGTTTATCGAATCTCGAACAATCATGAACATAAAATAAATCCTCAAGAATCGAACCTGCTCCAGTACCATGTGAGAAAACGATAATGCGGAAACATATTCGAGATAAAGAATATAAAGAACATGGAAGAACATCGGGATTTTACGTGATGAAATCATGGGAGAAGGCCTCTCAAGAGTCGGGTATTATTTATTGCTCTGTCTCAACTGATATAATGGGTGTGAGCTTCTTATATAGCCCAACCAGTAAGACCAAATCACACTCACAATAGATGTGGGGTTAAACCAGTGGATGTGGTAATTGGACACTAAAGGAATCCAATTACTCATCTATGAGATGACCCATAGTCTACATTGTTGGAGCATTCGTTGTATGCGCCCATTGAGTTGTAGCAGGGTAAATAGATCCTGGAGGAGATCCATTTCCCCCATCCAGTGTTTAGTCCCACATCGTCTAGTGGTGGGACGTGTAGGCTCTGGAGAGGCTATATAAGGAGCCCCAGACCTTCTGTAACCCTTGAGAAAGTGCAATGAAGCATATGCCCCTTTGAGGGCTTCTCCCGTAGTTTCATCCCGCTCCTCACGGAGTAGGGTTCCACGTAAAATCATGATGTTCCATGTTTATCTTTCTAGTTATTATGCTCTGTTTTATCATTCCGCTTCCGCTTCCTATTTTCTAACATGGTATCAGAGCGGGTCGATTCTCGAGGTGTTTAAGTTCTTTGTTATTATTCGAGATTCGAAAATTGTTTGAGTTGTGATTCATCAAGGAGGTTCTCCGGTATATTTTCTAGGGTTTCGTGGGAAACCCTAATCATGTTTGTTCAAGATCTGCTGCACGAGATCATCCGGCAACATACAATTATTACTAGGTTTTCATTATTGAAACCCTAGATATGCTGTCAAGAAATCCTCTGTATCAAGGCATCTTCCTGTCAACAAAGCCACAAGCCCAGGCAGGAGTTTCTCCTACATTCTTCCTGCAGGAGGAGTTGCCCTAACCGCATGAGATGGCATCTTATCTCAATCCAGATCTGCGCAAGGTGCAGGATCCATTCTCCGATTACGATAACACCGAGCGGGTTCATCGTCTGCCATTAGTGCCTCCTCCTGGACCTCCATCTCAGCATCACGACGTCAGATCATCGATCCTCCTGGAGGTGACCTACTTCCTCCCCTTGAAAAAGCAACACAGACTGCCTGCAGGATCCGACAACGCTCCCAAGAACATCCGGCGGCGAAGCCGCCACCATCTCCGTGCGCACAGACCGCTGTCAAGAGCTCCCGCGGTGATCGATCTCCTATTGGGAAAGGGCCCCATGCCCTATCGCCAGGTCAGGCACCTTCTCGGGTGTCTCTCTTCGCCCAGCCCAGGCAGGCCTTGTGCTCCAGGCGTCGCCGCCCCATCGTCTTCTCCAGTCGCACCAACTCCAAGGCGTTCCAAGCTGGCGGTGTTCATCGCGCGCGCGCGCCTCTCAGGTGGCGGAGATCCCCCCAGCGCGGTGCTCGCGTGCGCCTCTCCTCTGATCCTCTTCCTCCTTGGCTCCCAGTTCGGGGCGACGACATCCCTTCTCAACCTGGCTCCAGGGGGCGGCGATCCCAGCAGCTGCGAGTCCCAGCAGCGCCCCGCAACGCCCCTTCCTTTTATCTCGCGCAGGCGGCGCGAGCAATCCAGGCCCTCCAGGTCGGTGGCGGCAGAAGCAAGAAGCCCTGATGGGGGCGGTAACCTTTTGTGAAGGGTTCCCGTTGGAACCCTAAAGAAGGGGTAGCCGATTATTAAAAAAAAGAAGGGAGCTATTGGGCCGGATAAAAAAAGAGAGGCCATAAAAAAAGGTGGGCTGATGATTATTTTAAAAAAAAATTATATATTTTTTGGGCCGATATATTTTGAAAAAAAAGAAGGGAGAGGAGGCATCCATTTCAAAAAAAGTAGAGGTATTCCGGGTTTTTTTCAAAAAAAAAAGTTCGAGAAAAAAAGGCGCGTGCATTAAAAAAAAGGAGCTGCACGAATTTTAAAAAAATGATTTAAAAAAAATGTACAAAAAAACCATGCGCAAAGTTTTTAAATTTTTTTTGTGAGAAAAGCCGAAAAAAAAGAGTTGAAACGGCTTAAAAAAACGTGTGACGGCTTAAAAAAATGAAGAAAAGCCGCAAGTTATTTTTGAATGCTCATGTTTTGCCCCTATTCATCTTGTCTTCTCCCAACTTTGTCGATGTCATTTTCCGACAAGTATGGGAGAAAGGGGGAGTATATGTAGAGTCATAGGTCTATTCAGATGCTCCAGATTCACATGCAGATTTCCAGACCAATCAGTTGTTCAGACTCTACGGCTTTCAGATGACGATTCTTCATGCGCAGATTCGGACTCGACATCCAGATCGGTTTGAGTCCAAGTTCGAGGCACTCCATGAGAGGCCCATTTTTCCAGATCTCCAGAGAGAGACTCCAGTTTCAGACACGCACGAGTTTGCGGTCATTTTCAGATGAGCATATGTTGCCATCATTTGTTCGTGGTCTCCATCATTCTTCTTCTTGTTGTTCGGCCAGAGTTTTCATGTGAGCCATAGGGACTCCAGAAGCAGAGGACCATTCCCTATGCCAATGAGGGTAAGGGTTTTCATGTAGTATCATAGGTACACCAGAGCAGTGCACCATTCTCTGAGCCAGATGGGATAGACCCAGTTCTCCGACGAGGAGACTTCAGGCGCAGTTTCAGACTCGATGATCAGATTCCGAGTCTTCAGTTGACTCACACTCGTCCTCCTCACCTGCACGGCATGAGAAGCAACGTCCTCGACTGCAGCAATGTGCGCGTTGGGTTGATATTGTCCGTAGTGTCCTGTAGCGTTGAGTTGAGTTTATTTTCTGTTTGTCCAAGCTGAGCATTGCATGCTCCAGCTTGAGGGGGAGTGTTGGAGCATTCGTTGTATGCGCCCATTGAGTTGTAGCAGGGTAAATGGATCCTGGAGGAGATCCATTTACCCCATCCAGTGTTTAGTCCCACATCGTCCAGTGGTGGGACGTGGAGGATCTGGAGAGGCTATATAAGGAGTCCCAGACCTCATGTAACCATTGAGAAAGTGTAATGAAGCATATGTCCCTTTGAAGGCTTCTCCTGTGGTTTCATCCCGCTCCTCACGGAGTAGAATTCCACGTAAAATCATGGTGTTCCATGTTTATCTTTTTTGTTATTATGCTCTGTTTTATCATTCCGCTTCCGCTTCCTATTTTCTAACATACATAAATAAATGTAAAGTGGAAGTAGAAACTGCAACTGAAATGTAACATGCATCATGTATGGTACGACCGAGTCCAGAAAGTTCATCAACAACGAAGCCGCTCACTACAACGACGGTGGGTCCTGCGAACCTGTTGGACCACACCGAAGAGGAGTATGTTATGAGAAATTGCCCAATACGGATTTATTCTATTCAATTGTAAAGTAATAGCAACAACTAGAAAAAGTAATTCATTATAGTAGAGACAGTAACTGAAACTAAAAGAACAACTAATACTAGTACAGAAAAAATGTGAAACCTCTCATAAGGAAATATTACAAGTGAACTCTAACGCTCAGGTTATTATTTCTCCTTAAGGTCATGTAAGTATTGTCATTATTACAATCCATTATCTTTATTAACAATGTCCCTCTTTTTTGTTAGTAAAGGAATAGTTTGTGGTCTTGACCTTGAGGGTCTCACACTATGACTCTAAGATACAATGTATCTTAGTGTTGGGGTGCCTCCATAAGCATGCAGCAAAGTAATTGCATCCTAACTAAGTTACCAACATGTTCTTTTAATAACCTTACAATTCCGCTCACGCTCACCATTTTGATGTCCAGATGAATCCACATGATTCCAAATGTAATAATTATTCAAATAATTCAATTTGATTTAGTATAACCAATTCTCATATAGCATATCTGAAGTAAGAAGTAACTGACTGATTCAACTCATCGGAGAACCACTACAGGTCGATAAGAGTCCTCGACAATAGGCACAACTCAAGTAAAAATATGGAATTAGGATTTTTTAGTCAAAAGAGGGAGAAACACACTGTGGTGTCCACCCCAAATATATTAAAAGATAAAGAAAAGTTACATGAAGACTTGCAGAAGCCAAGATTCGAGAAGAGTCCTAAATGAAAAATTACATTCTTGCGATAAAAAACACTATAAAAAAGAGTGCACCATTTCTGTCTAACCAAATTGCCTAGATAGTTGCAGTTGGCTATAAAAGGTCCTCTCTAGATCAATGCTTTGTATCAAATATCTAGTCCCAAAACAAATCCTAATTCTAAAGATTTAGCCAATCATCTCTAATCTCTGTCTAAATTGGGGGCATCTTCACACAATGGAAGAAAGGATGTTCCACCGTCTCAATCAGTGTTTCGTAAAGGGGACATCTATTAAAGACATCCGTGAAAAGCCTTGCACAACAGTTTTTGTCATAATGCTCGTTATACGTAGCAACCACTTAAAGAAACCATTTCTACTCAGCAGTTTTAACTCCTAGATAAAGTTGCAGTCACAGACCAAAGCGTCGGTCGTCGGAGGTGGCAGTCTGGTAATAGCTTTGCATGCTCGTTCAATTTGTAAAGAATTATCTTCCACACATAGTGATCAATGCTCATCAGAAGGTCTATCAATCTGCGCAAGGGATTTCAAAAGTAGAAGGAAATCTTTTAGGTGTTGATTAGAGGAATCCGTCAAGAATGAAGGCATTCAGTTGCCATCTAACCAACAATCCGATGCATGCGCTTCACAGTTAGCAGCCAGTGCACATAAACGAGGGAACCTGGAAGAGTAGGGTCCCTCACCCCACCAGTTGTCAGTCCAAAAGGTAAAAGATTTACCATCACCAAGCTCGGACGAAAGCGCTCCTGGAAGCGAGGTATCATTGATTTGATCCCATTCCAAAAAGCCAAAAGGTGAAAGTTCGGGTGTTGGGGCATACTTCCTTGGACCTTGATGTTATAAATATTGCGAATAAGTCGGCACCACAAGTCTTCACTTCTGCCCCAGATCACACCAACCCATTTTAAAAGAAGAGCCTCGTTCATGGTTTCTGTTATAATTATTATATTACAATTATATTTGTAACCTTTCGGGTTCCGTAATCCCTCAGGGGTATTTATGTATTTTTCCTCTTGTACTCTCTAGGGTTTTCTCTCTCTATATAAGAGATCCTAGCCATATGGAATACATATCCCATTTGTCTCTCTTCTCCACATGGTATCAGAGCAACGGTCCTAGATCAGGGTTCTGACCTAAAATCCCCACCGCCACCTTCAAGCCTCGCAAAAGCCTGAGCGAGCCCTCTTCTCTGAATTAAGGCCCTGCGCAAGGCCCTCCAATCGCCTCCAGTGCAGCAGCCCTCCCGCTAGCGCTACCCTGCGCTTTCAGGACCTCCTAAGAAGGTCGTCAGCCCCAGCTACCCTCCACGGGTACTGTAGGACTCTTTGGAGATCTAAAACTCATCACGGATCACTTCCAAGAATCCATATCTGCTATCCATTGAGGGTTTTCAGCCTTTCTTCAAGGGTAAACGTGAGTTTTAGGGCATTTTTTAGCTCTTATATGCATCCTTAGTTGATCACAGGATCGCCTTTTTATTTTAAGACCACAATGGCACCTTCTTCTACCGAGACAAAGCCACAGAAAATTACGTGCTATGGTCTCGATCTTTTATGGTGTTCATTGGTGGTCGGAGGAAATTCTACATTTTGACTAAAGATCCTTTAGATGAAAAGGACAAAGAGTACGGCAGCTGGCAGACTGACAACTATTTGGTTATCAACTGGATGCCCAACAGTGTTGGGGCTCATATTGCCTCAAATCTTCTTTACAAAAATACGGCCAAGGAAATGCGGGAGGATCTCGAGCAAACATACTCCCAGAAGAAGATGAAGTCACGCCTTGCAGATATTTACAGGCAAATCTGGTCGGCATCTCAGGGTGATTCCACCCTCATCGAGCACTACAGGCATCTATCCAGTCTGTATGAGGAGCTTGCAATATTCTAGCCCTCATGTTGCACCAAACAGATACAAGAGCGTTCTGACTGGAAGGTATACCACTTCCTTGATGGCCTGCATTCTAGGTACCATGCAGCGAAGGGGCAATTTTTTATATCAAACACACTGCCAACAATGAAGGCAATCTTTGGCCGACTTGAGGAGCTCGATACATCCGTTGCCCAGCCTCCTTTCTTACCTTCAACAGAGAACTTTGCACACATCGCCTCATCTGGACGAGGAGGCAGATACGACTTGCGAGGAGGACGCGGTTGCGATCCAAGTCGTGGCCGTGGACGGGAATCTAGACGAGGCTATGACTTTGGTCATGGTCGTGGGCGAGACTCTACTACCCCATGCACTCACTGTGGTAGGTGGAACCACCCGTCTGAACGATGCTGGCAAAAGTTTGGCGTGCCTTCTCATCACGCCAATAATGCTTATGAGGATGCCTATGATGTGGAAGAAGCATCGCCTACCTCCAGTGACAAGACTGTTCATCTTAATGATGCAGATTACTCCTGCCTAATGCAGATCCTTCAGACTCCAGGGCCTACCACCACTAGTAACACTACAACTGCTGCTCTGGCCACTCCTTCAGGTACAATTGCCAACTCTGCTATCACTCATACTCCAGCTTGGATTATTGATTCTGGCGCCTCTACTCATCTCACTAGAGAAGGTAGTCTGCTCACCTCTTTCATACCATCTATCTATGTGAAGTCAGTTCGAGTCGCTAATGGGACTCAATGGCAGAATACTACTTTCGGAACTATGGAATTCTCTTCCAAGCTCCGACTTTCGAGGGTTCACTGTGCTCCTGATTTTCCTCTTAGCTTGTTGTCAGTTCACAAGCTTTGTGTTGAGCTTCATTGTCGTGTGATATTTGATGAGTCTTGTTGTTATTTTTAGGACATTCGGACGAGGCAGATTTTTGGTGGGGGTCATGAGATGAACGGCCTATATTACCTTGACATACCCTCAGACTCCAATTTTGTTGGTGCTGCATCTATCTCCGAAAATCCGCTCCTATGGCATCTGCGCTTTGGACATCCCTCTGCCAAGGCTATCTCCATGATGTTTCCTAAATTCTCTGCTCTGAAGCCCTTTCAGTGCGCGGCATGTGAGTTCGGGAAACACCATCGAACTTCATTTCCTGTTTGTACTGAGTCTCGTAGTATTGCTGCTTTTCGTCTTGTTCACTGTGATGTTTGGGGACCTTGTCCGATCTGCACATTAAGTGGTCATCGCTACTTATTGATGATTATAGTCAATCTAATAAAGTAGCTTTTCGGAGATTAATCAAATTGTTAGAAATTTCTTTCAATATGTTAAAACTTAGTTTTCTAGCATTGTTAAGATCATTCATACTGACAATGCTCTTGAGTTAACCCAACATGACTTGACCTCTTTTTTTGCATCCGAGGGAACTGTTCACCAAATATCATGTCCATATACCTCACAACAGAGTGGTATAGCTGAGAGGAAACTCCGACAATTGCTAAATGTTGCCAGATCTCTTCTTAGTCAAATGAGTGTTCCTAAACAATACTGAGGAGATGCTATCCTTATTGCAGTGTATCTCATCAACCGTGTTCCTTCATCAGTTCTCAAAGGGGCAACTCCATTTTCCTTACTTTATCCTACCGAGTCTCCTTTTCCTATATCTCTGCGAATTTTTGGTTGTATTGCCTTTGTTCATAACTTTCATGCAACTGACAAATTATCATCTCGTGCCATCAAATGCATCTTTCTTAGGTACTCTCGTACCCAAAAAGGCTATCGCTGATATGATCCTGTTGGACGTCGATACTATGTATCTGTTGATGTCACCTTCTTTGAGCAAACAAGTTATTTCACACAGACTATGTGTGACATTCCTCTGGACCTCCCTCCTCCACCATTCGTCTATACTTTCCAGCGTACCTCTATATCTTCTACACCAGTGTCTGTACCTTTGCCTGTCCCTTTTATGCAGGTGATATGACCACTTCGAGTGCTCCCACCACTGCTGTCCCGGATGTACCTAGGGAGCTTTCTATAGCTCTACACAAGCAAAAAAGGAAATGTACGTACCACCCCATGTCACATTTTACTTCTACGGATGGTTTATGTAGCCGTGACAAGAGATTTGCAGATGCTCTTAATGCTATTACCGTTTCAAGAGATCATTTCAGTGCAATGCTAGATAAAGGTTGGCGACAGGCTATGGATGAGGAGATGGATGTACTTACCTCCCAGGGTACGTGGGATCTTGTGTCGTACCACCCAGGAGTTCGCCTTGTGGCTTGTTGATGGGTCTTCACGACCAAACAGTCGCCTGATGGTTCTATTGACAGGTTGAAAGCCAGACTTGTTACCAAAGGTTTCACACAAACCTTTGGAGTTGATTATTTGGGACCTTCTCGCCTGTTGCCAGAATGGGGTCGATACGTACCACTCTCTGTTGTTGCCAACAAGGCTTGGCCTATTTATCAACTTGATCTGAAGAACGCCTTTCTTTATGGTGATCTTGAGGAGGAGGTCTACATGATGCAACCGCCAGGGTATGTAGTCGAGGGGGAGCATGTATGTCGACTACGCAAGGCCATTTATGGCCTAAAAAAGAGCCTAAGGGCATGGTTTGACAGGCTCACTACGGAAATCAACACACTTGGTTTTCATAGGACAACATCTGACTACTCTGTCTTTGTTAGACGACGGTCTACTGGCACGATCATCCTTGCTGTCTATGTTGATGATATGGTTATCGCCGGAGATGATGTAGATGGTATTCAGGAGACCAAGGCCTTCCTCCAGAAGGTCTTTGTCACGAAAGATCTTGGCCAACTTCGTTATTTTCTTGGCATCGAAGTAATACACACTACAGAGGGGCTCCATCTTTCAAAGAGAAAGTATTGCCTCGATATTCTGACTGAGGCAGGACTTCTTGGATGCAAGCCATCTAGTATCCCTGCAGAAGTGAAAATTTTCAGCATCTACTGATCCAGCTTTTGAGGATGCAACACAATACATAAGCTTGGTGGGAAAATTACTCTATTTCACTGTTACTAGGCCAGATATATCATATGCTGTGAGAATAGCCAGTCAATATATGGAGAAGCCTCTTTACAGTCACTGGCAGGATGCTCTTTTTATCGTTCGATATTTGAAGGAATTTCCCGGACGTGGACATTTCTATGGGGTGAATGAACACACTAATATCTCCGCCTATACAGATTCTGACTATGCTAGCTCTCTTGAGGACCGCCGATCCACTACAGGATACGCCATGTTTGTTGGGGATAACCTTGTCACTTGGCAAAGCAAGAAGCAGACAGTGGTATCCAGATCCAGTGCGGAAGCAGAATACAGGGCAATGGCTCGGGACACATGTGAGATCACATGGCTTGTTTCTTTCCTAACAGAACTTGGCATGTCAGTCGCCACTCCTATACCCTTATATTGGGACAACAAATCTGCCACGTACATCGCCACCAATCCAGTTTTCCACAAGCGGACAAAACACATTGAAGTTGATTGCCATTTTATTCGTGATGCAGTATGAAAAGGACGAATCAACACTCCACACATCTCCACTGAACTTCAACTTGCAGACATCCTCACAAAGGCTCTTCCAAAGAAGTGCCTAATGTTCTTAGTATCCAAGTTGGGCATAATCGACAGATATGCTCCAACTTGAGGGGGAGTGTTAGAATTATTATATTACAATTATATTTGTAACCTTTCGGGTTCCGTATCCCTTAACCCTTCGTGTTCAGTAACCTTAAACCCTTCGTGTTCCGTAACCCTTAACCCTTCAGGTTTCATAACCCCTCAGGGGTATTTATGTATTTTTCCTCTTGTACTCTCTAGGGTTTTCTCTATATATAATAAACCCTAGCCCTATGGAATAGATATCCCATTTATCTCTCTTCTCCACAGTTTCCAATCAGGTGATTCAAAGCTCACCTGCCATTTTTGACAAGGTAATGGTATCTCAATCAACCAAATTCAGTCATGATCCATCCTACCCTGCTTTGCCCCAAAGGAATATCCGCATAATCATTTTGAGGCGATGCCTGATACCAATGGGGAGAAGACAAGACAACATGAAGAAAATAGGGATAATCGAGAGAACGACCCAATTGACGATGCGAGAGAGAGAGGGTCAGGGGGAGAGCGGCGTCGAAGGGCTGATGCATAGTGGAAGATCTCGACAGGGATCCGGTATTGGTGGCGTATGGAAAAAAGGACTCTGCGTCCCTGCAAGGAGGAAGAGGCCGTGTGGACGTCTGTTTCGCACCATAAACCAGGATGAAGGTGTTTCCATTGTGGCGAGGCAGGCCACCTCACCTCTTCATGCTCACAACGACAACATTGTTTTGGTTGTGGAAGGTTCGGTCATCTCCGGGCGACGTGCCCTCTCGGGGAGGTGACGCTGAAGCAAGTGGCAAGTGATGCAAATCGGCTCCGGCGTCGACGATAAAAATTAAAATAAATTAGCGGGCGAATATCATTGGAGAAAAGGAGGGGTCGAGAAGAGAACTCGCCGGGAATACGAGAGGTTGAAGGAGAAGACCGCGGAGATCGCGTGGAGGGAGAAGGGAGAGAGAGGGAAAGAGATAACAACCTCAATTTTTCATTAATACTTGACTGCTTAAAAACAATGGGCTACCCTCTCTTTATATAGGAGAGAGGGGTTTACAAAAATAGTAAACAATTTAAAATTGACAACCAACTTGCCTAATTGGACTCTAACAAATTCAAATTGACCTTTAATTACTCTAAATAGACTCTAACTAATTAATGACCAACAATTACAATTAAAATCTACGAAATAAACGTTGAGATCACATGCGATCCCAATTATTTAATTAGACCATGACGACCACTAAAAACGTAAATAAAATTGACTACTAATTAATTAAATAAATGTGGCCCTATAATTTGGGGTCACGCTGCATCAACTCTCCACTACTTTAAAAATTCGACTTCTGACGAATTGCTGGAACTGCAGGGATGGAGGATGAATCGGCGGCTTCAATTGTCTTCTGGAAGGACATGTGGGGCGCGAACGGCGGAACCCATATGCGTGCGGGAATGGTGTGGCTGTCGTGGTTGAAGAACATGTGCGTGGCGCACGGCGGCGTCGTATTGATTGTTGTCTCCCCCCTATGGTGATCGAAGAACTGATGGGGCATGAAAAACATGACCCTCTGGGCTTCCATAGCAAAGTAGTAGCACAAAGAGAGGAGAAGAGGAGATGTATCTAAAAATTGAAGCCATGGGGTCCTTATATAGGTAAAACCCAAGGTCCTAGTCCTATTTGGATAAGGAGAATCCCCAGATTTCGGAACTGCAACCTCTTTTTTTAAATATTTCTGTCGCCAGGGGCCTGGGCGTAATTTTCGCAGCCCTTTATTTTGTTTTACTTTTCTCCTCCTTTTGGTCCTTATGAAAGTGTTGGGTTTGTGGGAAATTTTCCCACAATTTTTCCCACTCAACATGATCTTCGGCAAGTCACGGAGATCACAACCCGTCTCCTTCGGGTTCCCGGTTAGGGTTCCTGTTTTCATTAGCAATAGGCGGCGGGACCTCTTTGGCGATATTCACGCGTAGGGTCGGCACTCACGCGACCACAGGGGCGGCGCGACCGCTGTGGGCTGGCCTGGGCGGAGGTAGTGCCGCGCTCGTGGGCACGCATGGAGATGCGGGTGGCGCGCGGGGCGGCCGATCTGCGGCGGTGCGCTGTTGGGTTGCGCGACGGGATCAGTGTTGGGTCGCGCGGCGGGATGGGCAGGTGCGCGGGGCATGGTTGGCGGTGCGCGCGCGGGGAGGAGGGGGGGCGCTGCGGGTGGGGGCGGCAGCAGCAGAGGTGGGGGCGGCGGGGTTGCGATGGGAAAGGGAGGGAGGAGAGGTTGGTGGCGCGTAGGGGATTTGCGGACTGGCGTGCGCTGGGAGGGGGGCTGCGAGGGAAGGGGTGGGGCTGGAGGGTTTGTCGGGGTGGTGAGAGCCGCTGGAGAGGGGTCTTCGGGGTGGAGGATTGGAGGAGTGGTCGAGGAAGGTCGGGAAGATACCTGGGATGGATTGGGCCGTGCCGGGACGGCTGGAGGAGGTAGCGGCACCGATTCCGGTGGCGAAAACAGTTCTGGAAAGTGCTGGACAGCGGCTGATTCATCTTCTTCGGCGACGTTTTCTTCGTCCAAACTCGTGGTAACGGCTTCAACGGGTAGCGGTTTCGATTGGGCGTCGCGGTAGGCCTCAAGGTTGGCCTTGAAGTCCCGAAATATTGATGACATGGATCGGAAGTTGTTCTGCAAATCACGTAACATGCGCTCCGTCTCCTTGTCGTAGTCGTCGTTGGCTCGTCGTTTTCTGTCGGTCGAGCGATGGTCCCTTGATGTATGTCGATGCGAACGCCGGTACGGATCGTCAGATCGTGAGGACGATCTGTAGGCCATGCTCTGATACCAAATGATGCAAATCGGCTCCGGCGTCGACGATAAAAATTAAAATAAATTGGCGGGCGAATATCGTTGGAGAAAAGGAGGGGTCGAGAAGAGAACTCGCCGGGAATACGAGAGGTTGAAGGAGAAGACCGCGGAGATCGCGTGGAGGGAGAAGGGAGAGAGAGGGAAAGAGATAACAACCTCAATTTTTCATTAATACTTGACTGCTTAAAAACAATGGGCTACCCTCTCTTTATATAGGAGAGAGGGGTTTACAAAAATAGTAAACAATTTAAAATTGACAACCAACTTGCCTAATTGGACTCTAACAAATTCAAATTGACCTTTAATTACTCTAAATAGACTCTAACTAATTAATTGACCAACAATTACAATTAAAATCTACGAAATAAACGTTGAGATCACAGGCGATCCCAATTATTTAATTAGACCATGACGACCACTAAAAACGTAAATAAAATTGACTACTAATTAATTAAATAAATGTGGCCCTATAATTTGGGGTCACACTGCATCAGCAAGTCACCAGCGGCGGGGTCTTCGTGCCAGACCAACCTCGCAGGATGGCGGAAATGCGGTTGCTGCAGGTGTGTCGTATGCGACGGTGGTGGCTAGTGAGGCAGGCGTGGCTCTACGACCGGGCTTGCTGATTGGAATGTGGTTGAAGGACTTGCTATCCATCTCCTCAATCTGGGTTGGGATCTTACTGTTATTTGGAAGGGAGTTCGAGGGAGATGTTGTGCCGTTGGGGAATAGAAAGTGTTGCGTTCGGGGTATGTCACAGGCTCAGGCGGTGTGCCTTGTGAACCCAATGGGCGGAGGTGATGTCGTGTGGAGGCTTCCGCGTTTTGCAGATGGTGGAGAAATCTCCTTCGTCAAGAGGGTTGCACAGCTAAGGGGTGTCCCCTTTCTCTCCCGAACTGTGGAGGGTCTTGGCCTAGCCCTAAGGGAGGTTGGTGTGGTGCTGAAGGTCCTGTCTGATGGTTGCGTTCCAGGAGCTGATCCGGCGCCACCATAGTCCTCTTGGAGTGCCGAGCTGAGCTGGTGATGCCTGCCCCGGTGGTGATGCTGAGGGTGGGTCGTGTTTTTTTCCCGATTGCCGTTCGTTTCGTGCCACCGCAGTCGCAGGTCTCGAAGGAGGCACTTCTGGTGGTGAGCGGAACCGTTTCGGTGATGTGTCATTCTGAGAAGCTGGAAGGTCCGGATTTTGAGGCGACATCTTTGGGCGAGGGGTGCAACTTCGTCCTCCTACACTGCAAGCTTTGGGAAGTGTAGCGGGTGCTGATTATCGGGGAACGTCGGGTTGTTTGATACTGCACGTTTGGAATTCCCTGATGGTGTTTCCTTTCTTTCGGGTCGGGTCGACCAGGCGGGAGTCGTGACCCGCCTGCGCTCCCTCTTTGTCGGACCCCCTGTGTCCGGTCTCGGGTCCTCTTACTTGATGCTTGTGGGTCTGACCTGGATCCGAATCGAGGCGGATCCGGGCGTGGTCCTTCCACAGACCCGTCAGGTGCTGCCTTTGGATCGGGAAGCTTACCTCGAGAGATTACCAATGGGAGCATACCCGATCTCTGAAAAATCCTCTAAAAGCCAAGAACACTTAAATATGAAGAAACCCCTCTCCACAGATTGACTGCCCGACTCCCATATCAGGAGCGAATGGTTCTGTTTACCTTGGCCGCCAATTCTGAAGCGTGGGTTGGTGAATGTTGGATAAATGGGAGTTGGATGTCGTCGTTCAGAACTTCTTTCTCTAATAAGCGCTTGGAGGAGTTTCTCCACTTGTTGGACTCGCTTGGGCAGCCAGGCATGCCTTCCTCTGGCCTTGATCACTGGTTGTGGAAGGATGGCTCTTTTTATGTTAGGAAGGCCTATAGTGCCATTTGTATACCGCCATCTACTCTCTCTGCTGATATGATCCGGGATTGCAATTTTATCTAGTCGCTTGGTCTCCCGGAGAGGACTGGTTTCTTCATGTGGCTATTTCGAAGGAAGCGCATCATAACTAGGGATTGTTGTGCTAAGATATTCACGATGGAGTTGGATAGTTGTCCCCTGTGTGAGGATTCCATTGAGTCGTTGACCATCTTTTTTTCCGTTGTTCGGTTTCCTTGCCTATATGGGGTGAGGTGGGGTTGGAGTGGCTGTGCACCCACTCTCTTGACGCCTTTTGGACACCTTTTTTTGGGGCTCGCGGTAGACAAAGAAGAGAGGTTCTTGTCCCGGTGGCAGTCCCATGGGTCATTTGGTTAGCTCGTAATGATGTTCTTTTTTCTGGCCTCCGTTTCTACTGTGAGAATGTTAGCGTCCATTACAAGTGCCTGCTTGAGTCTTGGCTTTTGTAGTATGTAATCTGTTTTGTTTTTCTTTTTTATTATTAATAATATTTGGGTGGGCACCTAAGCGTGATTCTCCCCCTTTTTGGTTTTAAAAAAAGAACCGGTTGTCCACCACATGATAAAATAGTCGCTTTCCGGCCAGAGTTTTTTCTCCATCTTTATGATATGCTACCAATCTGACATCTTAATTCTTCCATCTAAAAAGGGAAGGCTTAAGTATCGGATCCAGAGAGCGGTACTTAGTACCCAACTCCACACAACATGCATGTGCATCTAGGTCAGAATGGCCAAATGTGATAGCCGCAGATTTTCCATGATTGAGAACAAGACCAGACAGTTCGCCAAAAATAGCGTATTTTACTGACATTCCTTTTGCCTCCTTTTTGCCTCATTCAATAAAAAAGATGATGTCATCTACATACTACAAACATAGGAACATAGATATGGTGTACCCAACTGTAAAATCATTACGTAACATTTACCCAACTGATGAATACCCATTCATCACTCTTTATTCTATTATTTTAGCTACAAAAACCTTTGCAAATACATGTAGATATGTGTAAATACAAATAATTACCAAAAGCATGCATTGTGTAAAAACCTATAATTAGCATGTTTTTGTGCACAAAATAAAAGAATAAAGAGCAAAAAGAAAAAGAGGGAAATATTTAGAATAAATATTGAGCAACCTAACCCAAGGGAGGGCTCAGCATGGGCCTGACCGCATAAAAGCCAAAGTAGAGGGAGATAGGGCTCACATGTGTATATACTTCTGTAAATAAAACTTTATATTTTCCTCACCCAAAAATATGTTGTAAGTATTTGTATATATCTTATTAAAAACAAAATACAAAATAAAAAGATGAAAAGCAAAAAGATCAAAAATACCCTTCCTTCACCATGTGTATAGGTCACACCTTTGTATTTATTTAACCCTATAAATAAATAAAATTCTTTTCAGAACTTTTTGTAAATATTCTATGTCACATTTTGTAAATAAAATAAATAAAAAGAAACAAAACAAAAATCAAATAAAAATTACAAAATTAAAATACAAAAATACATTGTATAAATATCATGTATATAAATGTATATATCTATTTATTTCACCCTTGTATATATATAATAAAAATAAAATAAAAATATTCTTTTATTCCATATTTCATGTTGTAAATAAATAAAATACAAAATGAGCATAAAAACACATAAAAATAACAAATAAAAATCAAAAATAAAAATCCATATAGTGTACATATACCTATATATAGAGCTACCCTATTTTTATTTCCAAAAATTAAATAAAAATCACCAAAAAATAGAAAAAAATAAAAGAAAAATATTTCATGTTTTGAGTTTTATTTAATTCGGCCTATTTCTGCCTTAAAATAAATAAACAAAATTCAAGTCCACGTGGCCGCTCCTGACTGGTCCACGGGGGAATGTTGACCCCGGTCAACTCCCCCGCGGTCTCCTTCCTTTTCTGGAAGTCGCGCGCCACCCCGCCTTCTCCGAATTTCCCACGCTTCTCCAGGCTGTCCCCCACGCATATCCCACGCCCGGATTCTTCGCCGTTCATCCCTCTCCCTCGCCGGATCCTCCGCCATCAAATCCACGCCTTCCTTAGCCGTCCACCCTCAACCCTAGTCGACGCTGTCACCATATATATTCTTCCCTCCGCCGCCTCCGCGCCGCATCTTTGGATCGCCATCCTTGTTCCCGTGACCTCCAGAGCATAGCCCGAGGTGACAGCTCGAGGTTGACCCTGTTGCAGTGAGGTGAGGGTGTCCCTTCCATCGATCCGGCGTTTCTCGCCGCCTTGCTCCGCCGCCGGCGTTGAGCATCGAGCTTCAGGCCTTGACGCCCTTCGAAGCTACGACCAGGAGCAAGAGCAGCTCCAGCATAGTCTCCAGCATCCATCAGGTACCCCTAGTTCCTACCCATTTAGTGTAATTTCCGACTTCGCCCAATTCCTATCTCCGACGCATTTCTCCGATTCCGGCCATCTCACGCAACATCTCGACCATCCGACCCGATCATCACCTTCGCGACCCCCTCACGCACCTTCTACGCCCTTTCATTCAACCCAGATCGCACAGGATCTGGGATTCGAGTTCCATCGCCTCAGCCTCGCCGGAGCTCGTCCGCCCCACAGCATCGTCCACCTTCACCCCACCTTCTTGGGTCGAGGCATTTTGCCCTCGACCCGCGAACCTTCGTGTCTATTTTGCAGGTCCAAAGGGAGGCATCTGAGCCCCCCTACAGTCCAGGCCGGAGCTTCGCGCCGATAGGCCTCGCCGGAGCCCCTCCAGGGTTCGGTTGGGCCATCGGCCATCACCGTCAGCTGCGGACAGCCACCAGGAACGTGTTCAGATCATTAGCCGCAGCTGAGGAGGACCGGAGTGCACGCAGGAGGCCGGCGAACTTCGCCGGCGTCGAGTTCTTCCTCCATCATCCAGAGCCGTCCGATGACGCTCCAGCTCCAGCTCTGATCGTGAGCGTCCATCTGTTGAGGAGCAGCCACCGTCGATCCACCCGAGGAGCGCATCTGGACCATTGATAGCAGAGGAGAGAGGCGCCAGCGTTTCAGACGTCAGATCATCCACGTGGGCCTCTCCCCACCGTCGATCGAGCCGAAGAGGAGAAGAGAGAAGAAGCGCCGCGCATCCAGACCGTTCGATCACCACGTGGCGCTCATCCGACCGTCGGTTAATAAAGGGGTAAATATCGTAGGCACCCCTCGTAGTTTGTTAATTTCTTGTTAGTCCTGTAATTTTTAATTCAAGTTGTTTATTTTCTGGGATATTTGCACTAAGGACCTCGTACTTATTTTATTCGCACTTATACCCCCGCCTGTAGTGAATCACGTGCGTCGTCACGTGTTATTCTGGGTTATTTGCAATGTATGCCCTGTAGTTCTGGATGTTATTCATTGAATAAGAAGTTTTGTTTATTTGCATATATACCCCTGTGAGCATTGAATATGCGCATGTGCGTTTTATTTTGGGTAAATTGCATATAAGCCCCTGGACTTTTGATACGAGTTATCAATAGGTCCCTGGAACTTATTTTTATTACATTTAGGTCCTTGAGTGCCCCAGGCACGTGTTTGGCACGTGACTCCTTGGGTATTTTGCACCAGGACCCCAGAACTTTTGGGTATTTGCACTTAGGTCCCTGTGCACAGTGCCCCACCTTTATTTTTGAATAAAATATCAAACGACCTCCAAATCCAATGAGATTTTGACACATGGCTCCTGCCATGGTGTAGGAATTTCTATGATTTTTGGGGACATTTTTTATTTCATTTATTATTTTTAAAAATTCAAAAACACATATTTTTGCCACTGTTTGACTTTAAAAATACCAAAAAAATACAAAAACATCTCCAAAAATTCTAAAAAATTGGGTTACTGTTTCTTGCTTGTTGCTTGATTTTCTAGCCAAGTTTGGCTATTTTTCATCACTTAAAAACCCTAAAAATTGAAAAACCCCTAAAAACTCATAAAAATTATAATAAATAAATTAAAAATCCAAAAACAATAATTAGGGTGCCTAAATTTTCCTTATTCTTCATAGAATACAGGAAAATTACCCCCAAGGTTGATTGAAACTCTTAAATATTTTATTTTTGAGTTTCTAACCTTGCTGGACAGTACCTTGGTGTTTTCGCATTGTTTGATTTTTAATAAATAATTTACCCATTAGAAAAATTCCAAAAATTCACCAAAAAAAGTAAAAAACATTTAAAACATAAAAACCATTTTTCCTTAATTTTTGCATTATTTTTGGAGTGTTTAATAAATTGTTGAAGTGCCCTTGTATTTACTCTCTTTCATTTTCTCATCATTTAAAAAAATCTAAAAAAAAAAAATTATAAAAACAAATAAAAACCATAAAAAAGATTCCCTTGGATTTCTGACTACATCGTAGGCCGCAAGGCCAATCTGTGCTCCTTGTGTTCGACCCTGGGAGCTATACCAGGTTAATCCTATAGCTAGATCGCTCTTTCTCGTGCTTGCTTGTTTTTATCTGATTTGAGTGATTGATTTTTCTTGATTGACTTAGTTGAGTGACTGAGGTCGCAACGACCTAATTTTCTGTACCTTTACCTCTGTCGCTTGACCGGTCGTCAGAATGGCGCCGTTGCCGAGGAGCACGGCTTTGTAGTCAGTTTTCATTCTTCTATTTTTGTCTCTCTATATTATAATTGTTTTCTGACATTCTCTCTTGGATTTTTGTGCGAGGTACTGCTTGGACTGCTTGGAGTTACTATTTAGAGGACCCGCGCAGGAGGAAGAGAGAGAGAGGAAGAGATTTTCTATTTAGAGAGAGAGAGAGAGAACAATTCTGTTGTAATAATTTAGGACTCAAACTTTGGACTTGTGGACACTTGTAACTTAGCGGGTCTGTTTCGCCGAGCACCGGTGTACTCGGGGGACCCATTTGGATTTTCGCGGCTTTTATCGTGGTTTTGATAGCTAGCTGCCTTTTCCGGTGTTTACGCGGTTTTTCTCGAGCCCCTAGATTTAGGAATTTTTGTTGACTGTGACGTAGATATCTAAGGCCCAACACTTAATAGAATATCTGTTCCTATAGAACGTAATTGGACCTTGATAAAATTCACTGAAAAAGTTAGTTTAATTGGATTTGAGACCACGTGCCGTGAGGAGTCACATACAGCGCTGGCAGGACCCGTTGTGGCGGGCACCGAGTGACTCCCAAGATCGGACTCCGGACTCGATTCCGTTGGCTAACTATTGTTCTTCACGATCAATAGAAATTGCTCAGCTAGGACTCGGCTTTTCCTCGTTGCATCATTTAGGTAGTTTAATTCTGTATTTAAATTCTGCGCGGATCACTTGCATGTAGAGTGCTGGAGACAAGGTACGCATTTCTTTCTCTGCATGCATCATTGATTTCCTCGCGCATCGGCTTTTTCGTCTTCTCCCTCTTTTTTTGGCTTAATCATCAGGAGAATCGGAAAAACCGTTAGGCCGCTTGTATTTATTTTGAAAAAAAATTAAAAAGAAAAACAATAAAAATTGGGACTGGATAACACTATTGACCCTAAAAGACACTCACATTAAAAATTTGTCTTGGGGAGAGCAACCCCCTCATTGTTTGGTTTGATTGTGCGAGAGAGTGACCCGAACACTAGGTAAAGCTCTCCGGTGCTCACCTCGACTGATTACCGACTCTTCTGTGCGGGACAGTCGGTTGAGAGAGTATCGGGTATCCCAGCAGGTCACGTAATCGCTCTGATATCTTGTGTGTTCACCAAATAAAATTGACAAGATAAATTGACCGAGTTTTCACGGTCTTCAGATTGTGTTGTGTTGGTGAACCGGGGGTTTGCTTTGCGATCATATTTTCTCCAGATCCCATCCGCCTTACTCGCCAGATCAAGATGATGGGTAGACGATCTCTTAGGCAGCCTCTGGCTGCACCGCTTTCAGGCGCGGCTATTTCATCATCTAGGTTGGCCCGCGAGAGTCAAGACCAATTCTCCGGGCCCGAGTACGATTCCACCCTGTTCCCCCTCGATCCTCTTTCTTTTCCTACTGAGAGACATGAGCCCGAGGAAAGACGAATTGATTTAACAGAACCTGAGTTGGGCTCATCTGATTTTGCAGACGTCACTATGGCTGGAGCCGGCAGTTCAGACGATCGCCAGCCCGAACATTTTGTCTTAGACCAGGGAGCGATCAACTCCACCCTGATCGCATCATTAGAGACGGTTCAGCAGCAGTTACGCGATCAGGGGGCTTTTATGATTGAGATGAGAAGGGAGATGGAGCGACTCCGAAGAGAGCGAGACGAGCCGAGCGAGCCTGAGGACATTCCTGACGCTGATGCAGAGGCAGCAGCCGCAGCAGCAGCTGCCGCAGCGGCAGCCGCCGCCGGAGGAGGACCACCGAGAACGATGCGGGAGCTACACAACCCCGGATCTACACTGATGCACCATTGGGTGGTGGTACCGGCCATCGTGGGGGATTTCAAGTTCCCTCCGAACACCCTGCAGATGCTTCCTCACTTTCACGGGCTTGCCACTGAGGAACCCCATCTCCATCTCCAGGAGTTCTTGATGATCTGCAGCACTGTCCACGACCGTCATGTGGACCAAGATACGATTCGGATGATGGCCTTCCCTTTTTCACTGGCAGATAGAGCAGCCGCCTGGCTGAAACATCTAGGGAAGTTTGTTTACACCTGGGATCAGCTCCGCACCGAGTACTTGAACAAGTACTATCCACTCGGGCGGACGAATGCAGCGAGGGCCCTGATCAACAACTTCTCCATGCTCCCTAATGAGCAATTTCACGAGGCATGGGAGAGGTTCAGAGAGCTTCTGGATAGATGCCCACACCACGACATCTCGAAGCCGAACCTAGTTCAGAGCTTCTTTAGTGGGATGACACCAGAGCTTCAGGGTCTGGTGAATGCTTCTTGCGGCGGGTCCTACTTTGCCAAGGACCACAACCAAGTCTGGGCCATCTACGAGGAGATGGCAGAAAATTACATGGTGATGTCTCAGACTCGGTTGTACACTCAGAGATCTCAGCAGCCGCCAGGACCCGTGCAGTATCAGCGGATAGCACGGGTTGATGCAGGTCCATCCAGTTCGTCCACAGTTGCGGCCGCACAGGCAGAGTCGGCCACTGCGGACATGGGGATTATCAGCGAGAAGTTGGACCGCATGGAAATCATAGAGAAGAAGCAGTGCCAGGGCATAACTCAGATGGAGCAAATGGCACAAACTCTGAGCGACATGAAAACCCAGCTCTTGTGTCTTCAGGAGGCACAGACGGCTCCTCAGCCCCGTCTTCTGTCGCGAGGCGATTCCGGCGGCAGCCGCAGCTCGTCCCAGCGCTCCAGCTCCTTGCAGCAGCCTAGACAAGTTCACCTTGTACAGGCGAAGCCGTACCAGCAGCAGCAGCCCTCTTACCAGTCACCACCATCTCCAGACTTACAGATGGTGGTATATCGGCCGGATCAGCCTCTGGCAGCACTGCCACCAGACCCCTTTGATGCTGAGCCGTTGATGGATGTCAACGGGATTTGGTATGACCGTCCTCAACCGGGAATCCGACGAGACCATCCCGGATTCAGGTGGGGGAATGGGGGTAACCAGTCCCAACAGCAGCCAGCCGGTCAGGGAGGGCAGTACTCCCAGCAGAGAGATCACCAGCAGCCCCCTGCATATCAGCCACATCAGCCATCATCCTTCGTACCTCGTCCCTACCAGCAGCAGGGACAGAATTGGAGACGTGAGCAGCAGGCTCACCAGCAGCAGCATCATTCCTCTTATCCCTCTCAGCCACAGCAGCAGCAGGTCCAGCAGCCTCATTACCAGAGAGGCAACCCGTCGGGTTCCCACGAGAGCCCCGCCATGGATGATCTAGCCCGCCTCTTCACAGAGCAGCAGGCTACATTTAGACGGGAGATGGACGAGTTCCGCCAGGAGATGCGGGACCTGATGAGAGGGAAGGCCGCCATCCCTGCACAGATCGAGCCTAATCCGAATAACTTGAAGAGGAAATCTGAGCAGGTAGTTCACACTGAATTTGCCACTCCTAATGACCCATTTGATGATACATCTTCGGATTTATTTGATGCTGATTTTGTCACACTTAGGAGCGGTAGAAAACCAGCAGGCGGCGCCTCATCTGAGCGACAACGCGAGGATTTATCCAGAGCGCCAGATGAGGAGGAGGAGAGCGGCACTGAAGCCGTACATCATGATGACGGTGGTACTGAGGCCACCCGAGATGCTGATCCCACCGGCGGTACTGAGGCCGCCATTTCACCATGTCGAGGAGGTGGTACTGACGCCACCAGCAGAGCCGAGCCAGCCCGCGGTACTGAGGCCGCAAGACGTCTAGTTGTAGAGCCAACTAGAGGTGGTACTGAGGCCACCAACATTTATTTTGATAGAGATGTTGTCTTTCCTCGTATGAATGTATCTCAGAACTCTGATTTGAATAAAGGAAAAGGTTTAGTTTCTTCTGATCCCACTATGGTGAATGATGTTTGTGAGGATCCGGTCATCGAACCGTCTAGGCCTATTCCTAGTCCTTCATCTGAGAAGGACCCTGTGATCCCCTTTCCTAGAGCCCTTGAGTTGGGGAAGGGGAAGAAAAAAGAAAAAGATCCAAAAAAGAGAGAGCAGGAGGAGTTCAGCCAGAGCATGATAGACCGATTTCACATCCAGCTGACCCTCAATGAGGCTTTGCAACACATCCCTCTTCTTCAGCGATCCTTGAGAGATAAGACCACAGTCAGAAGGACGAAGAGGAACAAGACCGCAGAAATTCATGTGTTGACCAAAGCCACGTGTTACGCGATCCAGAACCATTTGCCGACTAAGAGGCCAGATTTAGGGGCCCCGTATGTCAGATGTCAGATTAGTGAGCAGAGGTTCGACCGTACTCTCTTAGATAGCGGATCGTCGATCAACCTTCTTCCGGCAGCCCTTCTCGACCACTTAGAGTTGGGCACTCTTAGACAGAGCAGGACATACCTTCAGTTTGCTGATCGGTCTGTCAAGAGGCCAAAGGGGTTGTTACGAGACGTTGTCGTCACGATTCAGGGTTTGCAATTCCCCGTGGACTTCGTAGTGCTGGACATGGAGACCCCTGACTCGTTGACCGATTCCCCCATCATCCTCGGTCGCCCGTTCTTGGCCACAGCCAAAGCGGTGACTGACCATGACAGTGGGAAGGTACTCTTTCGCGTCCAGGGCGAGAGTATACAAATAGAGACGGTTAAGGACCACAGAGCCAGAGCTAGATCCCGCTCAGAGGACAGTACAGATTCAGAGCAGCTGACAGACGCAGAGCCAGACATCCACCAGGACTGTGATTTTGTGATCACGGATGATGAGGCAATTTGGGCAGATCCTGCAGCACAGACCATCCTCTCATATTCAGACACAGCTGATGCAGAGATGATAGAAGAGGATAGTCTGGAGAGCACAATCCTGATTCAGGATACTATTGAGTCAGCAGAGTCGGACCTTGATCGCGACACGATTTCCAGTGATGGTGGTACTGGGGCCACCCTGCTATATGGTGGTGCTGATGCCACCGAGTCTGATATAGATCCCTCGGATTCAGAATCTGATTGGGCCGATTGTGATGATCAGATGCCAGATCTGGATCCACCTGAGCCTATAGATGAGGAGGAGGTAGAGGCAGAGCAGATCAGAGACAATGCAGAGGACCCGCCTTCTCCAGATCCAGTTTGTGAGAGTTCTTTATCATTTTCCCAGGCAAATTTGGCAGAATTGTCCGCATACACACATCTTCTTCAGAAGCCAGATTTGCCAGCACCCAGCTGTCCAGAGCTAAAGCCGCTCCCTACTTCGCTGAAGTATAGATTCCTTGCGGGAGAGTCTGAGATGTACCCAGTCATCATCTCTGCTGATCTGACTGAAGAGCAAGAATCCCGTCTGATGGAGGTTCTTGAAAAGAACCGCAAGGCAATTGGATGGAGCGTAGCAGATCTCCATGGGATTAGTCCCTCGTTGTGCTCCCACCATATCTATCTCGAGGAAGGGGCAAAGCCGTCGCGTGAGTTCCAGCGGCGACTGAACCCCAACCTAAGAGAGGTTGTCATGAAGGAAATATCAAAATGGTGGAGTGCAGATTTTATTTATCCCATTTCCGACTCCAAGTGGGTGAGCCCCTTGCATGTGGTGCCCAAGAAGACGGGCATCACGACTGTGATCAGTGAGTCGGGAGAGGAGATTGCTACACGAGTACCCACCTCTTGGCGGGTCTGCGTTGACTACAGGAGACTCAACCAGGCCACCAAGAAGGACCATTTCCCCCTGCCTTTTATTGATCAGATCATAGAGAGACTGGCAGGGAAGAGCCATTATTGCTTCCTGGATGGGTACTCAGGCTACAACCAGGTGGCCATCGCTCCTGAGGATCAGGAGAAGACCACCTTTACCTGTCCCTTCGGTACCTACGCTTTTCGACGCATGCCATTTGGGCTATGTAACGCCCCTGCGACTTTTCAGAGATGCATGCTGTCAATATTTTCGGACATGGTAGGGGAGTGTTTGGAGGTCTTCATGGACGACTTCTCGGTTTATGGCGACGGATTCGATTCCTGTCTTGACTGCCTAGACCGAGTGCTTCAGCGATGTATTGCTACCCGGTTGGTTCTATCTTGGGAAAAGAGTCACTTCATGGTGACTCAAGGGACGGTGCTTGGCCACATCATCTCCAACAGAGGCATGGAGGTTGATCCCGCCAAGGTCGATGTCATTAGGAAACTCACACCACCGTCCAATCTGAAGCAGTTACGGTCATTTCTGGGGCACGTTGGTTTTTACAGGAGATTCATTCATGATTTCAGCAAGATTGCCCGACCGTTGACTGATCTCTTGACGAAAGACACCGAGTTCCTTGTCGATGACACGTGTCTTTCGTCCTTTGAGACTCTCCAGCAGTGTGTAATTGAGGCTCCTGTCCTTCAGCCACCCGATTGGTCTCTCCCATTCGAGATCATGACGGACGCCTCTGATTTTGCCGTAGGGGCAGTGCTAGGACAGAGGAGGGATGGAGTACCATTTGCGATACACTATGCTAGCCGCACATTGGATTCCGCCCAGCGGAATTACACAGTCACAGAGAAGGAGATGCTAGCAGTAGTGTTTGCCCTAGATAAATTCAGATCATATATCATTGGATCTAGAGTGACCTTGTACACAGATCACACCGCCATCAGGTACCTCATGGCAAAGAAGGATGCCAAGGCTAGACTGACTAGATGGATCCTTCTACTCCAGGAGTTCGACATTGAGATCAAGGATAAGCCTGGAGTCAAGAATGTGGTGGCGGACCATTTATCCCGATTAGAGCAGCCTGAGGAGACAGAGCAGATTGATCCCATTTGTGATACCTTCCCAGACGAGGCGATCCTTGCTATCGCCTCACTCCCATGGTATGCAGATATTGTGAACTTTCTCGTTGCTGGGAAAGTCCCACAAGATTGGCCCAGGCAGAGGCTTGAGACCTTCCTTGCGAAGGCCAAGTCCTACCATTGGGAGGATCCCATCCTTTACCACGAAGGAGGGGATAGCGTCTGGCGTCGGTGTATTCCTCAGGAGGAACACCATAGCGTCCTCACTTACTGCCACAAGCTTGAGGCAGGAGGACACCATTCTGGGAGGAGAACGGCACAGAAAGTGCTCCAGTCCGGTTTGTGGTGGCCTACCCTCTTCAAGGACTCAGATGAGTTCGTGAAGAGGTGTACTGACTGTCAGAGGATGGGCACTTGTGGACAGCGTGATATGATGCCGATGCAGCCCATTCATTTCTGTGAGGTTTTTGACGCATGGGGCATCGATTTCATGGGTCCATTCCCTAAGAGTCAGGGATTTGAGTACATTCTGTTGGCCGTAGATTATGTTAGTCGTTGGGTTGAGGCTATCCCCGCCCGAGCCGCAGATGCGAAGACAGTTTGCAGATTTTTGAAGAAGCACATAATCATGCGGTTCGGGGTTCCACGAGTTCTGATTTCTGATGGGGGGTCTCACTTCATCAACGACCAGGTGAAGGCACTTGCTAGAGAGTTCAGTATAGACCATCGTGTTGCCACACCATACCATCCACAGACGAATGGTCTAGCTGAGGTGTCGAATAGGGAGATCAAGAATATTTTGCAGAAAGTCGTCCGCCCTGACCGAAAGAATTGGTCACAGCTTTTGGACTCGGTCTTGTGGGCATATAGGACGTCTTTCAAGACTCCATTGGGTACATCTCCCTTTCGCTTCGTTTATGGCAAGCCATGCCATCTACCTGTCGAGCTGAGACACAAGTCACTCTGGGCAGTTACAGACATATTGATGGATCCAGATGGTATAGGAGACCAGAGGAGGGCAGAGTTAGCCGCCTTGGAAGAGCTTAGAGATGCAGCTTTCTCAAACAGCCTACATTATAAGGAGAAAGTCAAAGAGTGGCATGATTCTCATATCAGCCACAAGCATTTTGAGATTGGACAGAAAGTATGGCTGTTTGATGCGAGGCTTAGATTATTTCCAGGGAAGCTACAGAGCAAATGGAAAGGACCCTACTTGGTCAGAAAGGTACACGATAACGGAAGCATTGATATATCTGAGTTATCTTCTGAGAGTACCTTCCGAGTGAACGGCCAGCGGCTCAAACCATTTCTAGATCATGAGCCGCGGGACGTTATGATTGCCGCTATTCACTTTGCGTGAGATGTGGTCTTTTGACTCACATCTTTTGCATCTCACGCCTGATTTTCACTGTTCCTCCGCCTGTATAGATCCAGTTGTCCATATCATTCCATTCTTTAATCCCACATCCCGTCTCTCATCTTATGATTATGCTATACTTAGGGTGTACTTTACCCTAAGTATAGGGGGGATGTCGGACCTGCGAGTATTCTTTTCATTCTTTCTGCTCTTGTTTTTGCTGCCTATACTTAAGGGATATTTTACCCTAAGTATAGGGGGGGCAGATTCTGTATATTCTTCACTCGGCTTTCCCTTCATGTACAGCTTTCTATACTTAGGATTAGTTAATCCTAAGTATAGGGGGAAACCACCGAGTTCCTCTCATTCTATTCATTTATTCGTTCCTGTACTTAGCCATTCCTTTTCACTTCCCTTTTACTAAGCACGAGTTATGTCTTCTTCATCGCTCTTGATAACTCTGAGGACATCGTTCGAGCTAAGTATAGGGGGGGTGTGTATATATTTCATATATACTTTAGCCATAACTCGTACTTTGTGTGAGTGTGTTAATAAATAAAATGGCTAAAAATCACAAAAATTAAAAATTTTCTCATGTACATAAACCTCTTTTATTCTTGCACATACATAGCTAGTGTACAAAGTATTTTTGTAAAAATGATTTCAAAAATCTTTTGTGTAAAGCTTGTGTAAATATTTTGTATCAAAATTATGTATATAGTACAAAATTCTTTCAAAATGTTTTGAAAATCAAAAGTTTGCAAAAATCTTGTGTAAATGTGTGTAAATATCATTTTGCAAAACTTGCACTTCATGCATCATTCATTCATGATTTCAAAACATTTTTCAAAAATTTGTGCATGATTGTAAAATATTTGTAAATAGCATCTTGTGTACATATATGTATATAGTTTTTCCTGGATGAGAGTTGACATTTAAACTAAGCCTGGAATTAAATTGAGAAATGGAGCTTGAATAAGATCTTAATCCACTTAACTTCAAGAGGAACCTTATAGGACTTAGGGTTAAAGCTTTTCAGGTCCATAAGGGCTTAATTCTTTGAGTCCACTAGGCTATGAGCATATGTCATCTTGATGAGCCTAAGTAGAGCACTTAACAACACACGCATGACTCTCAGAGACAATGGCTTCACTTGCACCTGCACTTTACACATGGCTCTCCACGGACGAGGTGGTGAGGAGGCAGTTTCCTTTGGCTTGGGGTAGCATATGAGGGTAGTACTTCTAGGCGGAACCTCTCTTCTTCTTATAGTGAAGGAAGTGCACCTCAACTTGGTCTAGTGGTGTTGAAAGCTAAAGACAGAAGCTGTGGGTTGCAATAAAGCTTCAAAAGAGGGATAGTCTACTGGCTCAAGGGGAAATTTCTTATATATGCTGCACCATGTAGATATGTGTACAGAAGTCTTGAAAAAAAAAATGCAAAAAGAACTCCAAAAAAATGGTGGGTCGGATTGAAAATTTAATAACCCCACCGGAGTGAAAAGCAAAAGCTTATGGTATCATGTTACATCTCATGAAGCTTGCAGCGGGAGACTTAGCTACACTGGCTAAGCTTCCAAAACTCTATACTTCTACCCCCTCTTCTTGAGCCGGTTGCACTTGAACTTAGAAGGGAATACCCCGCTTCTCGAGGAAAGAGTTGCTAGACTGAGGCATTAGAGTTACCAGGTTGAGGGAGGTTGTTTCTTTGTTACTTCTGAGGTGGGGAGCCACATATCACTTACACTGCATGGAAAGATTCATGGTCATTAGAGTTTGTGTATGAAGACTTGTTCTGATCTGGTTTATTGAGGAGTCTTGTCCATAGACTGGTGGAACTTAGAGGCTGTTGAGTTTTAGGCTTAAGTCCAAATAAGGTTCCGACACATTAATAATCCAAAGATCTGATCAAGCTCCATATTTCAATTTAATGAAGGAAAATTTAATAAGTCAACCTTGATCCATGTACATCCTCTTTTTCTTTTTCTTTTTCTTTCTTTTTCACTTCTTTTTCAAATAAGTGTTTGCTAAGGGACTAGCAAAGTTAAAGCATAGGGGGTGATGAATACCCATTCATCACTCTTTATTCTATTATTTTAGCTACAAAAACCTTTGCAAATACATGTAGATATGTGTAAATACAAATAATTACCAAAAGCATGCATTGTGTAAAAACCTATAATTAGCATGTTTTTGTGCACAAAATAAAAGAATAAAGAGCAAAAAGAAAAAGAGGGAAATATTTAGAATAAATATTGAGCAACCTAACCCAAGGGAGGGCTCAGCATGGGCCTGACCGCATAAAAGCCAAAGTAGAGGGAGATAGGGCTCACATGTGTATATACTTCTGTAAATAAAACTTTATATTTTCCTCACCCAAAAATATGTTGTAAGTATTTGTATATATCTTATTAAAAACAAAATACAAAATAAAAAGATGAAAAGCAAAAAGATCAAAAATACCCTTCCTTCACCATGTGTATAGGTCACACCTTTGTATTTATTTAACCCTATAAATAAATAAAATTCTTTTCAGAACTTTTTGTAAATATTCTATGTCACATTTTGTAAATAAAATAAATAAAAAGAAACAAAACAAAAATCAAATAAAAATTACAAAATTAAAATACAAAAATACATTGTATAAATATCATGTATATAAATGTATATATCTATTTATTTCACCCTTGTATATATATAATAAAAATAAAATAAAAATATTCTTTTATTCCATATTTCATGTTGTAAATAAATAAAATACAAAATGAGCATAAAAACACATAAAAATAACAAATAAAAATCAAAAATAAAAATCCATATAGTGTACATATACCTATATATAGAGCTACCCTATTTTTATTTCCAAAAATTAAATAAAAATCACCAAAAAATAGAAAAAAATAAAAGAAAAATATTTCATGTTTTGAGTTTTATTTAATTCGGCCTATTTCTGCCTTAAAATAAATAAACAAAATTCAAGTCCACGTGGCCGCTCCTGACTGGTCCACGGGGGAATGTTGACCCCGGTCAACTCCCCCGCGGTCTCCTTCCTTTTCTGGAAGTCGCGCGCCACCCCGCCTTCTCCGAATTTCCCACGCTTCTCCAGGCTGTCCCCCACGCATATCCCACGCCCGGATTCTTCGCCGTTCATCCCTCTCCCTCGCCGGATCCTCCGCCATCAAATCCACGCCTTCCTTAGCCGTCCACCCTCAACCCTAGTCGACGCTGTCACCATATATATTCTTCCCTCCGCCGCCTCCGCGCCGCATCTTTGGATCGCCATCCTTGTTCCCGTGACCTCCAGAGCATAGCCCGAGGTGACAGCTCGAGGTTGACCCTGTTGCAGTGAGGTGAGGGTGTCCCTTCCATCGATCCGGCGTTTCTCGCCGCCTTGCTCCGCCGCCGGCGTTGAGCATCGAGCTTCAGGCCTTGACGCCCTTCGAAGCTACGACCAGGAGCAAGAGCAGCTCCAGCATAGTCTCCAGCATCCATCAGGTACCCCTAGTTCCTACCCATTTAGTGTAATTTCCGACTTCGCCCAATTCCTATCTCCGACGCATTTCTCCGATTCCGGCCATCTCACGCAACATCTCGACCATCCGACCCGATCATCACCTTCGCGACCCCCTCACGCACCTTCTACGCCCTTTCATTCAACCCAGATCGCACAGGATCTGGGATTCGAGTTCCATCGCCTCAGCCTCGCCGGAGCTCGTCCGCCCCACAGCATCGTCCACCTTCACCCCACCTTCTTGGGTCGAGGCATTTTGCCCTCGACCCGCGAACCTTCGTGTCTATTTTGCAGGTCCAAAGGGAGGCATCTGAGCCCCCCTACAGTCCAGGCCGGAGCTTCGCGCCGATAGGCCTCGCCGGAGCCCCTCCAGGGTTCGGTTGGGCCATCGGCCATCACCGTCAGCTGCGGACAGCCACCAGGAACGTGTTCAGATCATTAGCCGCAGCTGAGGAGGACCGGAGTGCACGCAGGAGGCCGGCGAACTTCGCCGGCGTCGAGTTCTTCCTCCATCATCCAGAGCCGTCCGATGACGCTCCAGCTCCAGCTCTGATCGTGAGCGTCCATCTGTTGAGGAGCAGCCACCGTCGATCCACCCGAGGAGCGCATCTGGACCATTGATAGCAGAGGAGAGAGGCGCCAGCGTTTCAGACGTCAGATCATCCACGTGGGCCTCTCCCCACCGTCGATCGAGCCGAAGAGGAGAAGAGAGAAGAAGCGCCGCGCATCCAGACCGTTCGATCACCACGTGGCGCTCATCCGACCGTCGGTTAATAAAGGGGTAAATATCGTAGGCCCCCCTCGTAGTTTGTTAATTTCTTGTTAGTCCTGTAATTTTTAATTCAAGTTGTTTATTTTCTGGGATATTTGCACTAAGGACCTCGTACTTATTTTATTCGCACTTATACCCCCGCCTGTAGTGAATCACGTGCGTCGTCACGTGTTATTCTGGGTTATTTGCAATGTATGCCCTGTAGTTCTGGATGTTATTCATTGAATAAGAAGTTTTGTTTATTTGCATATATACCCCTGTGAGCATTGAATATGCGCATGTGCGTTTTATTTTGGGTAAATTGCATATAAGCCCCTGGACTTTTGATACGAGTTATCAATAGGTCCCTGGAACTTATTTTTATTACATTTAGGTCCTTGAGTGCCCCAGGCACGTGTTTGGCACGTGACTCCTTGGGTATTTTGCACCAGGACCCCAGAACTTTTGGGTATTTGCACTTAGGTCCCTGTGCACAGTGCCCCACCTTTATTTTTGAATAAAATATCAAACGACCTCCAAATCCAATGAGATTTTGACACATGGCTCCTGCCATGGTGTAGGAATTTCTATGATTTTTGGGGACATTTTTGATTTCATTTATTATTTTTAAAAATTCAAAAACACATATTTTTGCCACTGTTTGACTTTAAAAATACCAAAAAAATACAAAAACATCTCCAAAAATTCTAAAAAATTGGGTTACTGTTTCTTGCTTGTTGCTTGATTTTCTAGCCAAGTTTGGCTATTTTTCATCACTTAAAAACCCTAAAAATTGAAAAACCCCTAAAAACTCATAAAAATTATAATAAATAAATTAAAAATCCAAAAACAATAATTAGGGTGCCTAAATTTTCCTTATTCTTCATAGAATACAGGAAAATTACCCCCAAGGTTGATTGAAACTCTTAAATATTTTATTTTTGAGTTTCTAACCTTGCTGGACAGTACCTTGGTGTTTTCGCATTGTTTGATTTTTAATAAATAATTTACCCATTAGAAAAATTCCAAAAATTCACCAAAAAAAGTAAAAAACATTTAAAACATAAAAACCATTTTTCCTTAATTTTTGCATTATTTTTGGAGTGTTTAATAAATTGTTGAAGTGCCCTTGTATTTACTCTCTTTCATTTTCTCATCATTTAAAAAAATCTAAAAAAAAAAAAAATTATAAAAACAAATAAAAACCATAAAAAAGATTCCCTTGGATTTCTGACTACATCGTAGGCCGCAAGGCCAATCTGTGCTCCTTGTGTTCGACCCTGGGAGCTATACCAGGTTAATCCTATAGCTAGATCGCTCTTTCTCGTGCTTGCTTGTTTTTATCTGATTTGAGTGATTGATTTTTCTTGATTGACTTAGTTGAGTGACTGAGGTCGCAACGACCTAATTTTCTGTACCTTTACCTCTGTCGCTTGACCGGTCGTCACCAACCATGCACGCCAAGGCATCAACTACAATCGCAAATAGTATAGGGGCCAAAGGGCACCCCTGCCTAACACCCTGATGCGGCTGGAAAAATCCTCCCTCAGGTCGACCATTAAAAAACACTGAGTAGGCTGTTGTAGTGATGCAATGCTTCATATAATAGATCCAAGTAACGGGGAAGCCCCGTCTAGATATTGTCATCCAGAGAAAACGCCAATCCTCCGTGTCATAACAAAAGTCTATGTTTCAAAGCATACCCTTTGATTGATATCTCTTCTAGTCTGCTATAATCTCTGTTGCCATAGCTAAACTGTCAGCAATCTGCCTTCCTGGGATAAATGCTGACTGGAGCGGCGAAATAATTGGATCTAAAACCCTGTTCAATCTAATTGCCAGTACCTTTACTACTAATAAATAGATAGCATTAGAGAGTGCAATCGTTCGGAAATCTAACTCTCTCAAAAACATCTTTCTTCGGTAACAAAAAAAAATAAGAGCCTTGTTAAGTCTCTCAAGCCCAACAGAGCCTTGTTAAGTTTTTCAAACCCAACATTCTGTCTAGCAAATTCCTCCAAGACATCCACAACTTCTCTTCTTACAAACGCCCAAAATTCTCCTGAGTCCCAAACCAGCGGCCTATGGTCAGACTTGGTACGAAGTCTGGATGTGAAAGTTGAAAGAGGAAGACACCAAGAAGCTCGCAGAGGCTAGAAACCGATCAATATGGGAGCGGGAGCCAGAATTCTTCCAAGTATATATAGTGTCTGTTGCGTCAATCACATCAAGCTCCAGTTCATCAATCAGCTCGACAAAATCTACTGATCCAGGGTCTTGACCCGATCTCAAGGGGGGACTGATCCTGGTATATCCCTAAGGCATGTATTTAGTTCCTATGGATAAATTATGTTAAATAATAAAAACTGTCTAGAAACATCCTAAGAATTGAAGGGAACCAAGTAGCTTCTTTGCAACTCCACATTGTGCTAATCAGTCACCAATTTAGGTGCAGATTTTCTGATCTTCAACCACTATTTGATAGAGTTGTAAGGAAAATATACGGGGTCTTGTATGTGAATTGCTAGAGCTATTTAAAGGCTTCCAATAGAAGAGAATGCAAGCCTTTTTATTGGTTTTTCTCGCATGGATTTGGGATGCCAATTGCCCTAAATGTCAAGACAGATTTCAGCCTCTACCACTTCTTGTAAAGGTCCTTTGATCCTTCTAAAATTACTAGTGGTGTCATCGTCATTGCTTATTGGTTATTTCCTACTACCCCCTCCAATTTTCTTGATATAGAAACCTATTTTTTTTTGTTTTAATGTGATTTATGCCACCTATCCTCTTCTGTATTATATTTATCCAATTGGTTCAATTTTAGCGTTGTGTTTAGGCATGCTAAATTTCTAATATCCTATTTTTTCATTTGATTAGATTGAATCTAAGAATGGCTTAGGACTTATCAGGCTTATATGATACAAGCTCCTAGTCATTCAAATCAAGGTCGTGCATCTTGATCATAGCCTCAAATTTCAGCGAAATTCAGTCGAATTTCTGTCGAATATCGATATCCAGCCGAAATCGAAATTCGACCGAAATGACCGAAATGACCGAAATATGGGGGTCCTAGTACAAAAAATGATCGAAATGACCGAAATTTCGGTCGAAATTCCATCAAAATTCTGTTTTAGTCGATACTGAAATGGTGACCGAAACCGACATTTAAGGCCTTGATCTTGATTTATTGGATTGCGATCCTGCCATTCATTATCAAGTACCGACACCTATAGCTTTTAGCGACAACTTGAATTTTTACTAGAATAGATGGAGCTCCGATATCATTGTTGTACAAAAAGGCATGTGATGTCATCACTAAGCGTCATCATGTGTGTGTTGAAGCCATGATTGCATTTCTCGCAATTGACTAAAGATCATCATAAGTGAGAATCATTACTCTCCGACCAACCTAAAACCCTTCTTGACTACATTTCTCTCTCACGCATACACAGTCACTCTCGCACAATGCATTCCAAGTCTAGTGAGGCGATTCAACAAACAAGACTGTAAAAGACCCGATCAGAATCTCTCTACGAGATGTAGTGCAACAACAACAACAACAAAGCCTTTTCCCACAATTAAGTAAGGTCGGCTACATGGATTCTTCGCCTCCATTCAGATCTATCTTGGGTCAATCCCGGGCTTATATCCAGAAAACAAAGATCCCTTCGTATGGTCCCTTTCCAACACTTCTTGGGTCGCCCCCGCCCTCTCTTAGCCAGCTCAACATCCCAACACTCGCATCTCCTAACTGGTGCATCAGCTGATCTTCTTTGCAAATGACAAAACCATCTTAAGCGGTTTTATCGCCTCTTATCATCGATCGGAGCAACACCAACTTTCTTTTTGATTGTATCATTCCGAATCCGATCTTTACGTGTGTGTCCACACATCCACCTTAGCATTTTCATTTCTGCTACAGTCATTCTCTGCACATGTCTATGGTTCACAGGCCAACATTCAGATCCATAAAGCATAGCAGGTCTCACGGCTGCTTTGTAAAACTTTCCTTTAATTTTTAAAGGAATTTTCTTATCACAGAGAACTGCAGAGGCTCCTCTCCACTTTAGCCACTGTTGCAAAAGTCGGCCGACTAGTCGGCCCGACTATGCGACTCGGGGGGGGGGGGGGGTGGCCGATTCGAATATAGATAATCGGGCTGTAGTCGGTTGGCCCCGATTAGTCGGGCGTTTAGTCGGGTTAGTCGGCCGCTTAGGCGGCCGATTTCTACATGGAAGATCCGACCAGGGATCCGAGCTTTGAAATATAGGGTTACTGTCTAACAGTAACCCTTCACGCGAAGGGTTCTTTTGTCGACCCCCCACCCGCAGTGCCTCCTGTGCGCGCGATTCCCAGAATCCCCTGCCTCGCTGCCTCGCCGGTGCACCCCCCTCGCCTGCGCCGCCCGCAGTGCCTCGCCGCTCCCAGCCTCGCCATCTCGCCGCCTCCGGCCCTCCGGTGCTGCCCCCTCGTTCTCGCCGTTAACGGTTAGGGTTTTATTTTGCCTTTTTTCCCTCTTTTATTTAGGTTGATAACTTGATGTTATTGTTAGCTTTGATTTGCTTAGGTTAATGATTTTGAACTTAGAGGCTTATAGGCTTTGATTTAATTAGCTTTGATTTAGCAAACAACAACGTTAGATGTTATAGGTTTATAGCTTTGATTTGCTTAGGTTAATGATGTTGAACTTAGAGGTTAATATGTTAATGCTATTGTTAGCAAATAAAATGTTAGGTTGATGTTAGATGTTAGATGTTAAATAACATTCAAATTTTAACGTTAGCAAATAATAATATGTTAATGTTATTGTTAGCAAATAATAATATGTTAATGTTATTGTTAGCAAATAACATTCAATTTTTTTTGTTTTTGCTTAGGTTAATATTATTGTTAGCAAATAACATTCAAATGTTGTACTTAGATGTTTTTATGTCACATTGTCAATGTTATCGTTAGCAAATAAGATCAATGTTATTGTTGTACTTAGATGTTTTTATGTCAAGGTTTTCTTCAATTTTTTTTCTTAGGTTGATCTTAGATGTTAATAACATGTTATTGCTTAGATTTGCTTAAGATGATCTTAGATTTTATTGTTAGGAATTAGGATATATGTTCTCTTCTAAGTTTGGTTAGCTTTGTGTTTTCTAAGGTTTCCTTCTCTTGATGTAATTTCTTAAGCTCTTGAAAATATTAAATTTGTTAAAATTATGAAGATAAGTGATAGTATATATATTAAAATTTGATTTATATATTAAAAATAATTAAAAAATTCAAAACCGACTAATGCCCGACTAAATCCGATTACTCTCCCGACAGCCGATTAATCCTTAGTCAGTGACCCTGCCGACCGAGTACCGACTGCCGACTTCTGCAACCTTGACTTTAGCCAACCTGCATTTATTCTGTTAGTAACATCTCCATCAATTTCCCCATCATGTTGCAAAATAGATCCCAGATATCTAAAAGAATCTCTCTTCTGAATGTTATCATCACCAATCTTCACCTCAATTCCTTCACCATTGCTTCCATCAAAGGTGCACTCCATATATTCTGTCTTAGCCCTACTTATACGAAATCCTTTACTCTCCAACTCATGTCTCCAAACCTCAAGGTTCTCATTTACTCTATCTCTAGTCTCGTCAATCAACACAATATCATCCGCAAATAACATACACTAAGGTAACTCATCCTGAATGTGACTTGTCAACTCGTCCATAATCAAAGTAAAAAGAAATGGACTCAAAGCTGAACCTTGATGTAAACCAATGTTGATGTCAAATAACCAGTCTTCCCAGACGGGGTCCTTATACAAGATAAAGCCCTATCATACATGTCCTTTATGAGATTAATGTATAGGACATGCACTTGTCTCTTCTCCAAAACTCTCCACAATATCTCTCGTGGGACAGAATCATAAGCCTTCTCCAAATCAATAAAGATCATATGGAGGTTCTTCCTTTTAGCTCTTTAAATCTCCATTGTTCTCCTCAGTAAATGGATGGCTTCAATAGTTGAGCGGCCTGGCATGAATCCGAATTGGTTTTCTTTGACGTTGGAAACTTGTCTCAACCTTCTCTCGATCACACGCTCCCAAATTTTCATAGTGTGACTCATCAGCTTGATACCTCTATAATTTGAATAATTTTGAATGTCTCCTTTATTCTTATAAAGAGGCACCACGATACTCCTCCTCCAATCTTCAGGCATTTTCTTGCTTCGCCAAATAACATTAAATAGATTCGTAAGCCAAGTCAAACCACACTCACCTAAAACTTTCCATACTTCTACAGGGATGTCATCCGGTCCTACACTTTTCCCATGTCTCATAACCTTCAAAGCCTCCTCTACTTCCTTTCTTTGTATCCGTCTATAGCTTGCACGATTCAAATAACTTTCACTACTAGCTAGATCACCCAAAGTGATCTCTCTATTTCCTTCCCCAATGAAAAGTTTATGGAAGTACTGCTCCCATCTAGTCTCTATATCCTTCTGAGTAACAAGCACGTGACCTTCCTCGTCCTTAATGCATCTCACTTGAGAAAGATGTTTGGTCTTTCTTTCTCTTGCTTTGGCCAACCTAAATATATCCTTCTGGCCCTCCTTAGAGTCGAGATTTTTATAACAAAACTTCGTAAGCTTTCGACTTAGCATCGCTTACAGCCTTCTTTGCTTCCTTCTTTGCTATTTTGTAGTTTGTGACAGTTTCCTTTGTTCTATCCTTAGACATAGCTTTAAAGCATGCTCTTTTAATTTTTAGCTTCTCTTGCACCCCTTCACTCCACCACCAAGCCTCCTTTTGACCTGGGGCTCCTCCCTTTGACTCGTCTAGCATCTCTTTGGCTACCTTTCGGATACAAGATGCTACTGCCTCCCACATCTCGTTGGTACTTCCACTACAATCCCAAGATAAATCTTCTAAAACCTTCGCCCTGAAGCTCGATTGCTTCAGTGGAAGATTCCACCATCTAGTTCTAGTGATCTTAGGAACCCTCCTTTTCTTTACCAACCCTTTTATTTGTACATCCAAGACTAACAAGCGATGTTGGGTTGTCAAACTCTCTCCTGGGATTACTTTGCAGTCTCTACAACACAACCGATCTCTTCTCCTCAATTTAAAATAATCTATCTGTGTTCTCGTTGGCCCACTCTTATAAGTAATTACATGCTCCTCCCTCTTCTTGAAGAGAGTGTTTGCTATGAAAAGATCATATGCCGTTACAAAATCCAGGATGACTTTTCCCTCTTCATTTCTATCCCCAAAACCATGTCCTCCGTGAACACTAGCATACCCTGAAGCATCTTTTCCCACATGTCCATTAAGATCTCCACCTATGCAAATCATCTATCTTTGTGGGATTCCTTGTAAAATCTTATCTAGATCCTCCCAAAAAACTTGTTTAGTCCTTTCATCTAAACCAATTTGCGGTGCATAAACTGAGATTATATTCAGAATTTCTTCTTCAAGCACTAATTTTAGCAAAATAATCCGATCCCCGAATCTTTGCACCTCAACCACACAATCCTTCAAATCCTTATGAACAACCACTCCAACACCGTATCTACCCTTATTATTACCTGAATACCAAAGTTTAAAGCATGTCTTCTCGATCTCCCTTGCTTTCTCTCCAACCCATTTAGTCTCTTGAAGACATAGTATATGAATCTTTCTTCTTTCCATCGTATCCACTATCTCCATCGATTTTCCAGTCAAAGTGCCAATATTCCAACTACCAATCCGTAACTTCTGTTGCAATCTCTTTTGGACTAACTTCTTTACTCGCATGCGTCCATTATGCGAGAACCCTTGTAAATTTTGGACTGCATCCGGGCGGTGATGCAGCGGAACTAGCTTAATTACTCGCATGCGTTCCTCATGCGAGAACCCTTGAAAATTTTGAACTACATCCATGCTGCGATGTAGCGGTCCTTGTCCATTTTTCATTGCATTCGGGCGATGCAACGCGTCGCAAGAAGGGAACGCCCCATCGAAATCTGTATGTTTGCTTAAATCCATGTTGAAAAGATCCGACTGTCATGAGGCAACATCCTTAATAATATTTTTTTTTAAAAAAAATATTATTTAGAAATTTGTCTCCGACTGTTTTACGCTGGTTGTCGGCTGCCTAACGCAACCCTCCTCATTTACCTGGGCTTGGGACCGGCCATGGCTGAGTTAATCATTTGGAGATGTAGTGATTTGACAAAAATCTAAATAGGTAATATTCATATCATTTGGAGTTCCAGACTGGTATACCACTAAGAAAACAAGGTGCAAAGTGGGTCCGACTCATAATAAAGGGTGAATTAGGACATATATCCATATATTTTCAGTATACGAACAACTTAGTGATGTTCACTCAATAAAAGTCAAATTCAAGTCTAATAGCCTACTCAATTGCAATGAGCCGAGCAGTCAGCTTGATGGTTAGTTTCTGTTGGAGTAATCGATACTCTGATGTGTTATTCCATAGAGCCCTCGGGTCTCTTATATAGGGAGAAAACCCTTGGGTAAATTACAGAGTCTTACAAAATATGAATAGAAATTACGGAACAATATAACGTAACATATATAAGTCTCTACACTCCCCCTCAAGATGGAGCATAGATATCTATCATGCTCAGCTTGGAAGAACATCTCTGGAAAGGTCCTCTGAGCAATGGCTTGGTGAATATGTCAGCAGTCTGGTCCTCTGAACTGACATGAGAAGTGGAAATGAAGCCCTTCTGAATCATGTCCCTAGTATAATGACAATGCACCTCGATGTGCTTTGTTCTCTCATGAAAAGCTGGATTGTTGGCAATAAACAATGCTGCCTGATTGTCACATTGAAGATTCATAGGCAAGGGGACATCTACATTCAAATCTTCTAAGACTGCTTTAACCCACATCATTTCTGTGCTTGCTTGTGCCATGGCTCTGTATTCAGATTCGGCACTGGATCTCGCTACAACAGTCTGTTTCTTGCTTTTCCAAGAAACTAAAGAGCTTCCTATGAAGATAGCAAATCCAGAAGTAGATTTACGATCCCTTGGACATCCTGCATAATCTGCATCTGCACAAGCTGAAATAGACAGATCTGTATCTTTCTTGAATAGCAACCCTGTGCCTGGAGAAGACTTCAGATATATCAATATCATATACAAGGCATCCATATGAACTTGCCTCGGCTGCTCCATAAATTGACTCACCCGGTTTACTGCAAAGGCAATATCCGGTCGAGTTATAGTAATGTATAAGAGCTTACCCACCATCTCTCTGTACCTTCTTTTGTCCACCTCCTCGGTATCATCGTCGTACAACTTCATGCTTGGGTCCATAGGTGTACTTGAAGGTCTGCATCCAGTCATTCCTGTTTCAACTAGCAAGTCTGTGACATATTTTCTTTGAGTCATCACCATTCCTTGTGCATTTCTTGCAAACTCTGTCCCCAGAAAATATCGTATCGTGCCCAGATCCTTCGTAATGAACTGGCTTCCCGACAGGGACTTGGTTATCTCAATCCCCTGAGCATCATCTCCTGTAACCAAGATGTCATCAACATATATCATAACAACAACTGTACCTCTAGGGGTCTTCTGGACGAACTGAATGGTCCGCATTTGATCTCCTGAACCCCTGTCATTCTATTAGCTGGGAAAGCTTCTGGAACCATGCTCGGGGACTCTGTTTGAGGCCATAGATAGCCTTATGAAGTCTGCACACCATCTGAGTCTCCCCCTCAGCAACAAACCCTGGTGGTTGCTGCATGTAGACTTCCTCCTGTAGGTCACCATACAAGAAAGCATTCTTGACATCAAGCTGGAAAATGGTCCAGTTATGTACCACAGCAACAGATAGGAGGATGCGAAGAGTGGAGTGTCTCGCCACTGGTGAAAAAGTATCCAAATAATCTACCCCATACGTCTGGGTAAATCCCCGTGCTACAAGTCTGGCCTTGTATCTGTCGAGACGTCCATCCGCATGATATTTCACCGTAAACACCCACTTGCAACTCACCACGGAGGCACCTGGAGGAATGGGGACAAGAGACCAAGTCCCTCTAGATTGCAAGGCACGCATCTCCTCTTCCATGGCTAGACGCCGGCAATCAATCTTCATGGCATCCTGATATGTCCGTGGAATCTCAACTGACGAGACAACAGCTGCAAACTTCTGGAAATCCCCATTGAGACGATGAAATGAGACTTGAGAGGCAAGAGGGTATGAAGCACACTGTCTTCGCTGCTTCCTGTGAGCAATGGGCCGATCCAAATCATCCATCACTGTGTTGAGCGGTTGATCCTCCTCCTGTAGTAAAGTCTCCTGCACTGGTGCATTGTCCAACCCATCATTAGTGTTAACATCAGAACATACCTGAGGCGTGTTGGATGGTTGACATGTAGCTTGAGCAGAGCCTGGCCGCCTTGTATAGAACTTAGTAAAAGGTACAACTGGAGGTGGTAGCGGGGGTGGTGGTGGTGGTGGTGGTGGATGTGGTGGTGGAGTAGAGGATTGACCCAGGCTTGGAGGTGGAGGCACATAGACATTGGAATCTGTGGATGTGGAGGAGACCAATCTGTCACCTGCAGGGGAGAAGTACATGGCAGGTTCGAAAAATGTAACATCTGCACTCACATAGTACTTGTCATGAACAGGGTCATAGCAACGGTATCCTTTCTGTGTCCTGGAATAGCCCACAAAAACACACTTCATAGCCCTAGGAGATAGCTTATCAAGCCCTGGAGATAAGCGGTGGACAAACGCAACAGTGCCAAAGACCCGAGGTGTAAGTGTAAACAAATCTTTGTCGGGAAAAAGAACAGAGATTGGAGACTTTTCCCCAAGAACAGTCGTAGGCATGCGGTTGACCAGATAACATGCTGTAAGTATAGCATCCCCCCAAAAGGATAATGGAGCACAACTCTGAATAAGTAATGTGCGAGCAATATCAAGGAAATGTCGATGCTTCCGTTCTGCAACCCTATTTTGTTGAGATGTGTAAGCACATGTGGTTTGGTGGATAATGCCTTTAGAAGAAAGGAAGCGAGCAAGTGAACGAGTGCAGAACTCCAATGCATTGTCAGTACGCACAAACTTAACAGTAGATGAAAAAACATTTTGAACTTCGTTGATAATATTTTGAATAACACCTCCTGCTTCGGATTTATTTTTAAGAAGGAAAGTCCAGGACACTCTAGAAAAATCATCAACCACAACTAAATAGAACATGTGCCCCTGATGATCTGGGACACGACTTGGACTCCAAATATCTATGTGAAATAACTCAAATGGGGAGCGACTGCTCCGACTCTGACGACTGGGGAAGCTAGACCGATGGTGCTTCCCTAACTGACATGCTTCACAACGAAAAGACGGACTTGGAGAGATCTGAGGCAGGAGGTGACGCATTTTCTGTAGCGGCAGGTGACCAAACTGAAGATGCCAGGTATACGGAGATACGGAGCCCTGGGAATGCAGTGAGACGCCGGCGTAAGAGTTTCGGACGAGACGATAGAGGCCATTGTGCTCAGAGCCACAACCAATCACCCTGCCCGTGAGTATGTCCTGAAAAATAACAGACGATGGGTCAAAAATAGCACGACAGTGCAAATCACGTGTAATCTGACTAATGGAAAAGAGGTTCATAGAGAATTCTGGTGCATGTAGAACATTCTGTAAGTGCATAGAGGGTTGTAAAACCGTCTCCCCCTGACCGATGATAGGGGAATGAGTGCCATCAGCAATGAGTACAGAGCGACCAGGCTGAACAGCTCTGTAGGACTGCAGAATATCTTTCTCACGGCAAAGATGATGGGTAGCTCCAGAATCGACAATCCATCCTGTGAGATCATGATTATGAAATGGGACTGAAGGACTACCTGAGGCACTGGCTGAAGCAGATGTACTAGCTGACGCCGAGGCCGCAACATCAGAAGCTTCAGCACCCTCTGACGATGACTGTGGCATGATATTACGAAGCCGTGCCACAAGCTCCTCGAACCTGTGATCTGGAGTAGATGCCGGTGGACCCTGAATATGATCAGCGACACGTGCAGAAGGAGGGAAGCCATGCTTGGAATAGCATGTATCCTCCGAATGACCAGTACGACGACAGAATGAGCACGTAGAACGTATGCGACCTTTGCGGCCACGTCCACCACTTCCTCTGCCACGAAATGAGGACGAACCACCTCGTCCCCTGGAAACTGCCATTGCCGAGGGAGGTACAGTCGCTGTATTCGATGGAACAGGTACACGACTGAGCCTCCTGTATACTTCTTCCATCGGTGAGATGGTGGCATCTGCAAGGATCTGAGAGCGTGCTGCCTCGTACTCAGGGTCAAGGGCAGCAAGTAATACGCCAACCATAGTGGCGTTGCGGAATGTCTTCTGCTGTTCCGGCGTGGCTGTGAGCGGAATGGTGCTATAGAGCTTCTCGAACATTCCACGAAGAGACGTGTACAGGGAATGAAGAGGCCTCCCATTTTGCTTCGTGGTAAAGATATCATGCTGCAACTGTAGCATCTTCGTCTCGTTGCGTACCTGAGAGTACGTTGTGGCCAGGATATCCCACATCGCCTTGGCGGTGGGCTGATGGAGGACATCATTTGCTATCTCCGTCGTGAGCGTTCCTGAGAGCCAAACTTTGGCATACGCATCATCAGCCTCCCATGAGGCATATATTCCTGTCTTTTCCGGCGGTTCATCCTCGGTAAGAATATGCTTCTTACCACATGACTTCATAAGACTGAGGAACTGCATAGCCCACAGTTCGTAGTTTGTCCCGTCCATTTTGACGATTGGTGCCGAACCTTTAAAGGCACCTATGGCGGGCATATCGACCTTTTGTTCTGACATACTGCCGGAGAAAAACAACTAGAGATGATAGACCAAGAAACTGGTGTCTACCACGACATGTGAGGATTCAAGTGCACATGTAGACGTTATGCACTTGAATCCGTCATCTATCCGGAACCGACCGAAGGTGAGTCGCCCCGAGGACGAGTAGTGGCTATGGAAGCCTTAGCGGAAGAGATATGCGGCACCTAGGGGTACCCAGCAGTGGGGTTGGGTGCTGTTGGCGGCCTGGAGATGCTCGACGGAGGGCTGGAAGCACCGGGGGCGGCAGGGAGGGGCTCGATGGAGGGCTGGCGGCGCCTGGGCTGGTTGGGAGGGGTCCCTGGCGGAGGGCTGGAAGCCCTGGCTGAGGGCTGGGAGCCCTTTGGCGGCGGGAGAAGAGAGGAGGGGGGGGGCGGCGGGTGGAGAGAACAAAACCCTAGGGTTAGGGTTTTGGCTCTGATACCATGTTGGAGTAATCGATACTCTGATGTGTTATTCCATAGAGCCCTCGGGTCTCTTATATAGGGAGAAAACCCTTGGGTAAATTACAGAGTCTTACAAAATATAAATAGAAATTACGGAACAATATAACTAGGGGTGGTCAAAATAACCGGGTCAAACGGGTACCCGATCCGACCCGACTTTTTTGACCCGAAATTTACGGGTACCCAAGTAAGATATTCCGATCGGGTACCCGACCCGCTCTACCTTTGTGCCCCGCTGGAAAACCCGTTGGGTACCCGTTGGGTACCCGTTGGGTATTGGATGGCAAGTGCCCACTACGGTTTGCTTGGTGACTCACAATTCGAATTTGCTTCAAATGGGTTTGGAAAGGAACGGAAGACACAAACGGACAACCCAATAGGGGAAAAGTGATTTTAACCAAAAAATTGTTGTCCTTAATCGTAAATCTTAATTCCTATTACATGGATATCTTTAGATATCCATGTCCCTTTTATTATTCAACTACAACCATAGATCATATCCATGTATGCAATTATAATTCAATAGCTTCAAAATTGTGATGTTGCGTGCATTAACGGTTTGTGTTCATTCATCTATATCTTAACGAGATGTGTACTCAATCATGTTTTTATTTTTCGATTTCCTTATTTCTTGTCATCTCATATTCGATATGTATTATCGTTTTTGAATAATATAAGAATATGATGGCTATTTTTATGAATGACTACCTATCTTTATTGCTCAACCCATTGTCATGTTATTCCTATAATTGTAAATAAAGGGATTATAAAAAAATGTTCATTTTGTGCAATTCATGTAACCATTTTTTCTTGGAAGAGATATTCCACAGTACCTGTGGGTACCTGTTTACCCTCTGAATAATCCGGATACCCACTAAAATCAGGTACCTATTGGAAACGGGTCAAGTCAACCCGTGAACCGGTAATGAGGGGTCGGGGTGGGTCGATGATCAAACGATCGGATTATCCACTCCGTGAACACCCATGTTAGTATCGGCTTTTACTTTTCGCTATAATGAACGGTGATTTCTGTAGCCTTTCTTCGATATAATCATAATACTGACATTTGATTGACATTTTATATATGATTTCACATTTTATATTGTGCTCTATTATGGTGTGTATATATTTGTTATTGTGACCCGTGGGTACCCACGGGTACCCGTTACCCATTCGAATAATTTGGGTACCCGTTAGAATCGGGTACCCATTGAAATGGGGCGGGTCGACCCGTTGACCCGGTAATGATGGGTCGGGGCGGGTCGTGATTGAATGGGTTGGGTACCCACCCCACGAACACCCCTAAATATAACGTAACATATATGTCTCTACAGTTTCTAGTAGTAGTAAAGGCCACTTTGTAGTTTTTCTTTGAGCTAAACAAAGCTCAATTCTATTTTATCATACATTTTTGTTTTCTAAGGTCTTAAATGTATTTGCAGAGTTCTAAATTTGGTCCTTTTTGCTCTTATTGACTGTACCATTGTTTAACACCAGTTAGCAGACCGGATACGTGCTCTCCTTACATACGAGGCCCCAGAAATCAGTAATTCTAGCAAACACACGGAACACAGTGATGTTTATAGCTTTGGTGTTGTGATGCTAGAACTTCTAACTGGGCGCACTGCATACGACAGGTAATCAAAACTCGTGCTCCTGCATGAAGAAAGTCGTATTTCGTTCATTCTAATCAGACCTTTTGGAGGCTTATGTACAATTATGTTCAATTTATGTCTATAGCTCACGCCCTCGTCCAGAGCAGAGTTTAGTGAGATGGGCCAGTTGTCAACTCTACGACATCGACAGTTTGTTAAGTATGGTGGATCCTGCAATTCGCGGAAAGTTTGAATTAAAATCTGTGTCAAGGTTTGCAGATATAATCAACCGATGCATCCAGGTTAGCCCTATAATCTCTTTGTTTTGGATATAGTGTTTTAATCCATGTGATTTAATGAGACCTATATTTTGATCTCCCCTGATATATTATCCAATCACAGATGGTATAATATATGGGTATCAATCAGAAAAAAAGCCACTTTCTTCTATAACAGTTCTTGTAATCTCTAATCTGATTCCATAATATTTAGTTTCGCTTATCCAGAGTTACCTTTTGCAGCGCGAGCCCGAGTTTCGACCCCCAATGTCTGAAGTCGTTCAAGACCTCATGCGCATGGTTGCTGAAAGTCGCCATGGAAAAGATGGAAATGGAAATTCTCGTCTTTCAGATGAAGCTTGAGCTAATTTGCTTCGCTTGAGGATCGGAATAAAAATCATGCTCACTGAACCTGCTTTTACTCCTCGGTGAGGAATGCGTCAATTAGCCGAAGGCAATTTGAAGGATATCCAGTCTAGATCCAATTAGTTAATGTAAATATCATTCTCATTGCTTCATGCCATAAATGATGATTTTCTTATGTATTGATGATGATATCTTTTTTCCTTCAATTTTATTTATTTGTATTTGGGGTGAGGGAGTTGAGCCTCTATTGATTGGATTCTGATGTATGTACTATATGTTATCTACAATTGGTCGAGGATATTGTAGCAACAGAATTAAACCTTAGCTTTGATGAAGATGTGCTACCAGTATGTCATGTTCTTTTCTGAATGATCAGTCAGTTTTATCTCAAATATTGACCTGTTTGCGTCGATTTTGGATATTTATCTCTGCCGTCCATCGTCTTGATCTTTTCCTCATGTTTCATTATCGATTGATTTGAATGTGAGAGAACCGTGCCAGTGTAGCCATAGAAGAATTAGCTATAGCTACTTCTGTGCACCACCTTCTTATGAGTGTATATGTCAGTTATAATGTGGGCATTCCTTCTTATGCGACTCTCCACACATAACAAGTACAACTCGTTTGTTTCCTCCCCTCTTGTTGTTTATTGTGTTATGTGGCTTCTTCTTCTTCGCATTCTTCAATGGTGGTTGATCGCACATTTGTTTTACCCAACACTAAACGACTTGGCAAGGTGAGGGTAGAGATAGTGATTGGCATGTATGCGTGAAATTGTCAGGTTGGAATAAAGCATGAAGCGCGCAAAGTATGGGCCCTAGAGAAGGTGATCAACATAGATTACTCGAGCATGGATAGCCCATCGAACTAGCACCCTAATTGGCCGGCCATGTAAAGCATAGGACACATGAAAGATGTCGTGGTACGACACACTTGTGTCGTTCTTTATTAACCTAAAAATTGCGGAAGTAGTTTGGAGGTGGAAATGTTCGCTTTAACAATAGCTAGCAAGCGAGGTAGCATGCAAGGTGATGGCACGATCGCGAAGAGGGTTGATATATAATAAGGGATTATGGTTGAGGTAGGTCAAATTGTAGGGTCATGATAAATAGGAATTTTTATGTCTTTGTGTTGACTTTTAGTAGTTAGTGATAAAGAAGTGTTCAACGTGATAGAGCGCATAAAAAGGGGAACATGGTGGGCATCTTTCTAACAAATCTCAACTGCAAGCAACTGAGTATATATCATGGAGGGTTTTTTACATAAATATGCATGTGAATTGCAATATTACTTGAATGCCGCCTTCAAACTTCGTACTTACAAAAATACAACTCCATTTTTCAGGAATATCCCCAACAATTAACGACTGCATTAACTAAAGGTATCTGTGCAAAATGGAGAATTATACAAAGATCATTTTTTGTGGATTGAAATTTGCATGGTATTCTTGCAATATTGCAAGTTAACAAGGAGGTCATGGAATAACGTAAAAATCAATTCATTTGTGAATGTTCACACTTATGCCCTTCTAAGTCTTTGTAGTTACATTTATGTCCCTATATTCTTTTGCAACAACACTTGTATCTCTATATTCTTACAACATTCTCATTGTTGATGTTCCGTTCAGTAATATATGAGCACAAGTGTAATAATGGAAGGGCACTGATGTGAGTTGTCTAAGGCTCTATTTGGTTACCGGGTTACCTCGGAGTAACCGGATTTACTCCTCTGCATTCATGGGTTGGAATTCCATCACAAACCAATGTGATATCACATTACATTTCTTATTCCAACCTTCTCCAACCCCCGTAACTATCCAAACAATTACTATTCACAAGAGGTTACCCTAACCCACCCCATCCCAGTAAACAAACCCCAAGGGTGCGTTTGGTACGCGGGTTATACCGGGTTAAACTGGTAGAGGGCAACTCATTTTTGTGTTTTGGTGTTTGGATAGAAGGTTAAACTGGGGGTGAGTTTGTTGTGATGTGATTGAATTGAAATTTGAAAAAGTAAGTAGTTCTTGTGATGCAATTATATTAAAGTTTGGAAAAGTGAGTGAATGTTGAACAGATTATAATTTTATATGATATGATGGTATAATATATTATTTTTTATAGAGTGGATGAAAGAGAATTAATTTATTTAATGTATTAAAAAGGGAAAAAGTGGGGCCCACATTGGAGAGAGAAATTGGGCTAAGGGAGGTAAACTCTCCTTTGGTAACTAGGTTGGCTTGGGTTGGGTTGGGGTATCCTCCTGTGCATAGTAGATGTTTGGATGACTGAGAGAGTTGGAAAGGGTTGGAATGATAAATGAGATGCGATGTGACATTGATTATGTGTTATATTAACTTTATTAATGATTATACTATATTTTTATGTTAAATTTTTATTTGAATGTGGTTAAAAATATTATAACAAAAAATTGTATGATCCATACAACTAATTCCATCTCAGGAATGTAGGGATAGAGCATAGGGTAATGCTGGTTACCCCGGAGTAATCTAGCAACCAAACATGCCCTAAGATATGGAGGTACAAGTTTTATTGCAAAAAATGTGCTTAAGTGTAACTATGAAAACTGAAGGACACAAGAGTAAAAAATCCTACTTTTTATTTGTGAACTTTTTGAAAGATAGTTTTCGCATGCATTTAAAAACATAAATGACAGTGGTACAGTTTGGAGTATGATTACAGATTATGCAATATATTGAAAATTATAAGGGGTTGAGGAAGCTGCACCCGGCCGTTTTTATTATTGATTTTTTAAGCTTTTGAAATGAAACCTAAGGGGATTTAAATCACCATATATCACCGTGATATCATATCAATTTCAACTAAATTCGACACTTCTATCATCTCCATTAAGACTGTCACATTTTAACGGTCTCGGAATTATTGAAATTGACCCTATCTAGATGAACATGTTAGGAATGTTTGTTTTGCATGAAATTTGAAATACATATTCCACTCAATAAACTAAGTAAATCCCCATATGTTTCCTTCAAAAAAAATAAAAAACCAATGAGAAAAATGTCCGGATGCACCTAGTTGGCTGTACCACCGGGTGCAACTTCCTTTTTCCCAAATTATAAATAAATAGCACACTAATTATATACGATTTAGATAGAATAAATCTGTAAAGTTAGCTATTAAGATCAGTATAATGTATACAGTGAATTTAATAATTTTTGGAACATCTCTACTGTATCAATTATAACGTTGGATTGTTAGAATAATTATCAAAATCCAGATTAAAAGATGAATTACATTATGCAAGACACCCAACACTCTGTGTGTAATGAAATTTCTCATCATTTTTAGATCCTGTGATATTTTTTATAATATAATCTTCTAAATAAATTAAATGACATCATTTCAAAAATCATTTGAATCCACGGCCTATAAAATGTTGTCTTATTAAAAATAGATTTATCTAAATATCAATAATTTAGTACAAACTATACATTTGTCTATGAGGATCACCATGCCATGCATTACATATCATTATAATTTTCGTAACACAATATTTCCACCCACCTATAGGGGGTTATTAAAGAATTTAAAATATAAAATATAAAGAGAAATTGTATTTTGCAATGCACCCAAATTTATGCAACTTAACTGAACTTGATTTGTCTCTTTTTTTAATTAGGTTTATCAGATAAAGTTCACCAATCAAAAAATAAATTATCGATTCATAGACAAATTTTAACATGAAAACCCTCAATATATGTGTGAAAACAATCAACTTTAACACATATGAAGCCAACTCTACATGCAATACTACAAATCACGAAATAATGGATAAAATAAACGAAGAATTATCATTAAATTGGTAATTCTGCTTCGAATTTGTAGGGAAAAATATTAGAGAATATAAATCCCAAAGACAACTCTTACTAAAGTCGTTGCATTATGCACATACCTTCTTCCATCTTGCTCTCCTTCTTCCATCTTGCTCTCTTGCTCTCTCTGATTTGTTTCTTGATTTGTTTCTTGTGATATAAGAGCTTGTGTTGAGATGTACTTATTCCTCCCTGTTCTACGTATCCACCAAAATTTTCCCTTATTGTAGTTTTAGGAGTCTCATTGATCACATAAGAGAATCATGTGATTATTTAATCAATCTCAAATTTGGCTCAGGTTAGGCCTTTAAGAGGAAAGAAGATCTTGGCCCGCTTTTTTCTTTTACTTGGACGGTGCAAGAGCGCTCGATCATTGAGCTATTACGTATTCTTTGGATGGCTGCTTCTAGATAAACCTCTCGGCTATCTTTGCACCCCTACCTCCTTATCATTGAGCAGTCATTTAGGGTAAGGGGCTTAGACAGTGTTCTGGTACCCTGGACGAAGTTGATCCCCGTCTTGTTGGCCGACTTTGACCTAGGATCATATCTTTATGAAGGCAAAGCCTCGATTTTGTACTGCTCTCATGGCCCACACCAAAATAATGCTTTACTTTTCGCTAAATAGACTTTAATGTATAATCAACCCCTTGAATTTGTTGATCTTTTTTAGTTGTCTATTTGGTCTTTTATCAACTATATTCCCTTCCATAAGGGGAGGATAACATGTACGAGGCTAAATATTCCCACGGAAGGGTTTCTCACTAGCGAGGTTGGATCGTCTGTTATAGACGGAAATGCAGCAGAGTCTGCAGTAACCGTGTGCACTGCTCGATCTTGGTCGAGTTTCACATGATTTTACACTTTTTGTGGACCCGTACGGTGCAAAATCGTGTAAACCTCTCGATCATGATCGAGCGGCTTACGTGATCACAGCATGCACAACACAGGATCCACTATGTCTCACTAGTACCCATGTTTGGACAAATTCGACAATTGTCGGGACACCTCATCTGAGAGGATGGCTCGTACGTAGGTTGATAACCCAACTAAATATTTGGAGGTAGATAGTGGAACTTTGGTTGGCCTACTTCACATCCTTGTTTTTGCTTCTAGTTTGCTTGCTCTAGTCCTTCTTCAGTTATGGACTATGGCGAGGATGCCAACTATTGTTTGCTTTGTCTAACATTAGCAATATTTCTTCTACTGTGTTTTTTTGCACGTAGTCATGTGGAGAAAATGAGGAAGATGGCTTCACTTTGTATGTGGTCAATGCAAGTCTCAAGCCTCTAAAGGGGGGAGGTTCACCATTCTCCTTATATATAGGGGTAGTTAGAGGGTTTTGGCAAGTTTGTTACCAATTCACACTATATATTCGGGCGTCGAAGTTTGAACCCAACTTAAATCGAGATAATCAATGTAATTGTAGAATGTGAGGGGAGGAAAAAGACGACCTCTCTCTTCAGCCAAAAAAATCATATAAATATCGAGTGAGTCGTACATTCGTTCGTTAAGACCTATAGGGTTTGTTTGGTTGCAGGGTTGGGATGAGTTGGGGTATCCCAGTGAATAGTAAACTGTGAAGAGGATTGGGATGTTTGGAATGAGGAGTACCCCGGGTTGGGCCAACCCAACCCTGTCCAACCCTGCAACCAAACGAACCCATAACGATTTATATTGGAGATGACGTGAAGACACCACTTTTTTGAAAAATAGAGGGAAATCACAAGTTAAATACATGATTGCCAATGAAATCTCCAAAAGGAGCATGAAAGTAACGTCCTGGGCTTAGGTCCCCCATCCGTTAACAAGGAAAACTGACTCGGACAACTTGTTGGGTTTCGGCCCAATTGGACCTGTTGAAAATCGCCCAAAATGTTTAAGCCCAGGTTATCAAATAGTAATCCTCACCACTTATAACACATACCCACACTTCGTGAATTTTAGATATGGGACTATCTTTATAAATTGGGATGTTACAACCTCCCACACTTATATTCGCAACGTCCTCGCTACGACATAACACATTACTTATTCCAAGTAACAGTGACGGTTGCATGCTCTGGGTAACCTTTTCCTGCTATCTCTTTATAGGGGTGGCTACACCTATGAGGTAGCCCTTTCCACTATCAGAGGGAAATTAGCTTTGACACCATTTGTAACGTCCCGAGCTTAGGTCCCGGCCTGTTAACAAGGAAAACTGATCCGGACAACTTGTTGGGTTCGGGCCAAATTGGATTCGTAGACAACCACCCAAAATACTTAAGCTCAAGTTATTAAGTAGCATCCCCACCGCTTATAACCCACACCCACACTTCGTGAGTCTTAGATATGAGACTATCTTTGGGGGTTGGGATGTTACAACCTCTTGCACTTATATTCACAGCGTCCTCGTTGCGATGTGGCTCATCACTTATTCCAAGTGACAGTGATGGGTTGAATGCTCCGGGTAACCATTTCCTCCTATCTCTTTGTAGGGGTGGATCCGCCTATCAGGTAGCCCTTTCCACTATCAGAGGAAAATTAGTTCTGATACCATTTGTAACGTCCCGAGCTTAGATCCTGGTCCGTTAACAAAGGAAAACTGACCCTTACAATTTGTTCGATTCGAGGCAAATTGAACCCATTGACAACCACGCAAAATACTTAAGCACAAGTTATTAAGTACTACTAATCCCCACCTCTTATAACCCATACCCACACTTCGTGAGTTTTAGATGTGGGACCCATAAGTTATTAAGAGGATAAATAATTATTGGTCAACATAAAAATATTTTAATTGATTTAAAAAAAGAAGAGTGATGGGGCACTTATGGAGGGTCAATTCAACCATTCTCTAGGGATGCAAACGGATGTATACAGATATAGGTATTACCATATCCTTATACGTTTTTGAATACGGATGCGGATACGGATATTGACCGATATTAAAATTATATTATCGTATCCTTAAAAAACTGATATGGATGTAAAGCAGATATTGATCGCATACGAGTATTGTTAGAAATATTATGTAGAATCGACTTAAACATATACGAATTGGATGGGAAACACATGATATTAATTTTATCAAATGTGTTTGTATCATAAAATTATACAAATATGATAAAAGAAGGTATAGAATTATATTATTGTAACGTCTCGGATCCGTGTGACCAGCGGAAGCATGAACAAACGACATGCCACGTCGGATCCGAGGGTTACTCATGCATATCAAATCCATAATTAAGAAGACGGTCGAAAGGACAAGGAAAAATATTATATCACGGAGATACTGCAAATAAATGGATAACATCACTTAACAGCTTAACATAATCAAAGATCAAGTTACATCCTCCAAGAGACGTCATTGACAAAAAAATAATTAGAGAAGATCAACTCATAATGTTCCTTGGGTACATCTACGAAAGACAACAAAAGGAAAACTAACACTACCAAATGAAAAGTCAAATCCTCTACTAGCCAATCAACAACTGCAATGCTCTACTCCTCCGAGGAACCTGCGGCAGGGCAAAACCGCAAGAGCAACAAAATGCTCATAAGCCAAACAGCTTAGCATGCTTTAAGAAGAATAAAAAATGAGAATGGCTCGATAAATTGAAATAGAAGCATGGCGATATAGCTATATTCACATACTTATGAGGGGTTCATACATTCTCAATAATGGTGCTCTATTGTTGCACCTATACCCTTAAACTCAATCTTATCGTTAAATTGGTCCATTAATACCCTCCGCTGGCACTACTGGCTTTCACTTGCACATTCAATCATACATTAAACACATCGTGATGACATCAACGCTGAGTCAATAGGTGGACTTTCCACTAGGTTCTACTGAACCTGACACCCTCGGAAGGTGTTTCCCTTTAGGCCATGTGTCCTTTCGGACCCGGTACTCGGACTCTAGAGGTGGCTCCCACCACAAGGCGTAGCACTTAGCTCCGCTTACCGTTAATGTGCCATCAATTAAAAAGAATTCTTTATTTAGCAAATCACTCTAATCCTATAACATGAAGTCAGCGTACTTATACTCATTCCTTTAACTTGGATTTTTGGCATTTTTATTACCTGTGGCCCACGGCTTATACATTGTATACTGGTCAGCACGTGATAATATTAAGAAGAAAATACGAATGTGATTAATAGGCTTTGTATAGAATATATTTAAACAAGAGGAATTGGCTATTGCTAACATGACGCATATTCATGTTTACGTAATTGTAGTGATAGAGTAAACAATTAAATTGATGTAATACATGCAATAAACCAATTGAGTTCATTAACAAATAAGAACAAAATATGAGGAGGAAAAAAATACGTGCATGTGGATTTGTGACGTTATGTAAGGTGCACGTAATATGTCTATACTAACATTTGGTTAAAGCCCGTTAACTAAATTTTTCCTATTTGGATTAACATGTCACCCTCCTAAAGGTTTCATAACAGTGATCTTTATCTCATGGAAAAGTTGTTTTCCTCTTCACATTTTTCCACAAAGCCATCCCAGGTAGATGCACGTTAATCGCACAAAATTCACCAATCCATTATTAATGTGATTTAGTGATTCTTATAGAATCACGAATATCGACCAACCTACAAATATTGGTGATGCGAAATGAGAGTGCCCTTCAAGATGATGGTTGAACATGAGGCCAAAGAATAATGGAGTAATGCTTATCAACAATAATGGCGTGAAAATCATATTATTCCAGAGATACTGTGCAGATTATTTTAAAGAACGCAGTACAAGACCGTGATTTAAGATCCTTGAATACAAATTAAATGCTAGGGCAACAATGATTCGGATGGTCAATATAACCCACACATAAACTTGCATCTATTATTAATAATAGTCTAAAGGCTTATCTATTCTCGATGTGATGGAGAGATGGGATCAATATCGCATGCTAGAGAATGGCCGTGGCCGAATCAAGATGAAGGAGACAAACAAACCGCATACCTTTAATCCACGAAAACTCACGACGTTGATTTGTTTCCGTCGTCGACACCTATCTCGCGACCCCTCCTGGCAATCTGAGACAAAGTTTCTCCTTCCTTTCTTATGATCTCCCCAGTACCTCCATCAACAGGACGTGTATGTATGGGGTTTTCTCCAAGCTTAAGAATGAGTGGTAGTTATTTAAAGCGTGTGTGCGCATAGGATAGAACCTATCATCTCTCGTGTGACTAGATTCCAAAAATAGGATGGAGAGGATCCTCCCTCTACGGCTGATGGTTATGGTTGGAATTAGTCCCTCTCTATCCTCCTTTAATTAATTCAATTAAATTATTTCAATTGATGATTTTATTGTGTTATATATTAAATTTGGTGGTCGTTACAATCTACCCCACAAAAAAAATTTCGTCCCGAAATTATAAGTCTAAAAGCTTACCGAAAAGTTCAGGATATTTGGCTCGCATTTCCTTCTCCAACTCCCAAGTAGCTTCCTCACGCTTCTGGTGCCTCCATAAGACCTTAACCATTGTTCCTTTCGATCCACAATCTTGATTGGTTCTTCTATGTAAGAAAGATCTGCTTGTACTTCAGGAATCTCATGCTCGATCACATGCGAGGGATCAGATATGTACTTCCTAAGCATTGAAACATGAAATACATCATGTATATTCTTGAATTGAGGAGGAAGATTGACTTGATAAGCAACCTCGCCAATTCTCTTGGTGATCATAAATGGGCCAACATATCTTGGGTTCAGCTTCCCCCTTCTACCAAAACGAACGACACCACGCATAGGAGAGACTTTGATAAAAACTTGATCACCCACTTCAAAATTAAGATCGCGTCTCCAATGATCAGCATAGCTTTTCTGTCTACTTTGAGCCCTTATCAACTTCTTCTTAATAATATCGATCTTCATTGTAGTATCCAGGATAATCTCTGGTCCTAGGATTTTTCTTTCGCCAACATCATCCCAGCATAAGGGAGAACGACATGGTTTACCGTATAAATCTTCGTACGGGGCCATTCCAATGCTAGAATGGAAACTGTTATTGTAAGCAAATTCAACAAGTGGAAGGTGAAAATCCCAGTTTCCAGAAAAGTCCAATGCACAAGATCTAAGCATATCCTCCAATGTCTGAATGGTCCTTTCTGACTGCCCATTAGTCTACGGGTGAAAGGATGTGCTGAATTTCAGATTCGTACCCAACGCATCATTCAAGCTCTTCCAAAATCTGGATGTGAAACGTGCATCTCGATCGGAGACAATGGATATGGGTACACCGTGCAACTTCACTATCTCATGCACATATAACTTCGCCGGACTCTCTGTAGACTGACTGCACCGTATAGGTAAAAACTGTGCCGATTTAGTTAACCGATCCACAATCACCCAAATGGAATCATATTTGGCACCCTTCGTGGGAGGCAAACCCACTACAAGATCCATTGTAATGTGCTCTCATTTCCACTCAGGCAGATCCAATGGCTGCAATCCTCCAGATGGTCTCTGATGCTCAATCTTTACCCTCTGACAAACAAGACTTCTCGAGACGAACTTTGCAATTTCTCGTTTCATATTTTCCCACCAAAAGTTCCTTTGCAAATCCTTGTATATTTTTGTACTCCCTGGATGGATAGAGTACATGGAATTATGTGCCTCCTCTAAGATCTCCTTTTTAATCTCTTGATCATTAGGAACCCACAATCGATTCCTAAATCTCAATCCACCGTCGATTGCAACCGACAACTCGCTAGAAGGCTTCTTCGATGCTTCAACCATTTGCGATAATTCCGGATCAACTTTTTGTGCTAACAACACTTTCTCCATCAGTGCAGAGTGAACTTTCAATCCAACAACAAAGATATCATGGTTCCCATCTGTAAAAGGTTTCCACTGAACAAAATCTTCAACCAGCTTCCACTGCAATCTCATGCAAGAAAACTTAGCTTCCCATTTTCTGCTGAGCGCATCTGCCACTGCGTTAATTTTTCCCGGATGATAGTCCAAGGAAAAATCATAATCCTTTAATAGTTCCAACCATCTCCGTTGCTTCATATTCAAGTCCTTCTGAGAGAAAAGATATTTAAGGCTCTTATGGTCAATAAGCACCTGAAATTTCTCTCCATACAAATAGTGCCTCCACAACTTTAAGGCAAAAACAACTGCGGCTAGCTCAAGATCATGAGTAGGATAATTTCTCTCATGAATTTTCAATTGCCACGATGCATAGGCCACAACCTTATCATGTTGCATCAGAACTGCACCAAGTCCAGACCCGGAAGCATCTGTATGCACTGTGAAACCTCCATTACCCGAAGGAAGTCTCAAAATTGGAGCTGAAGTCAACATCCCTTTCAATTTTTGGAAGCTCTCCTCACATTGCAGACTCCAGATGAATTTAGTTTCTTTCCTCATCAATTTTGTGAGAGGTAAAACTATCTTTGAGAAGTCCCGAATGAAACGCCTGTAATAACCAGCCAAGCCCAAAAAGCTACGAACTTCTGTAACTGTCTTTGGTTGGTTCCAGTTCAGAACTACCTCAACCTTTGATGGATCAACAGATATTCCATCCTTTGATATGACGTGACCAAGAAATGTCACCTTATCCATCAAAAACTCACATTTTGAGAATTTAGCATAGAGACGGTGATTTCTCAGAGTCTCTAACACTGTCCTCAAGTGTTCCTCATGTTGCTTCTTATCTTATGAATAGACAAGGATGTCATCAACAAAAACAATGACAAACTTATCCAAGAAATCACGGAATACCCTATTCATAAGGTCCATGAATGCTGCAGGAGCATTGGTTAATCCAAATGGCATTACTCGAAACTCGTAATGTCCATACCTTGACCTAAAAGCGGTCTTTGGAGCATCCTCCGCCTTCACCCTCAGCTGGTGATAATCCGATCTTAAATCAATTTTTGAAAATATAGCAGCCTTTTGCAATTGATCGAATAGATCATCTATTCGAGGTAAGGGATACTTGTTCTTGACTGTGATCTGATTCAGAGCTCGATAATCAATGCATAGTCTAAGTGTCCCATCCTTCTTCTTGACAAAGAGTACAGGAGCACCCCATGGAGAGACACTAAGTTGAATAAAGCCTTTCTCAAGAAGTTCCTCAAGCTGCCTTTTTAAGCTCTGCTAACTCCGCCGGAGCCATGCGATATGGTGGTTTAGAGATACGCGATGATCCCGGCATGACTTCAATAGTGAAGTCGATCTCTCTATGAGGAGGTAAATCAGGAAGGTCTTCAGGAAAAACATCGACATACTCCCGAACAATGGGCACATCCTCAACAAGAACATGTTGAGCCTCTGTTTTCATCACACTGGCAAGAAACGCCTTGCATCCTTTTGACAACATTCGGCTTGCCTTCAATAAGGAGACAAACATCTGCTTGATGGGTCTTAAAACCCTTGATATGGAATTCAGATTCTCCTGGCCTACGTAGTAGGATTTTCTTTTCTCTACAAAGAACCTGTGCATAGTTCTCATAGAGCCAATCCATTCCTAAAATGACATCATAATCTGTCATCTCTAGGAGGACTAGATTTGCAACTAATTGTTTATTCTCAATCTCTATTGGCACCTCGAGCAAGAAGGACCCACAACTACCAACTTCCCCGACAGGTGAAGAAACGGATAACATAAATGTCATCTCAACAGGTTGTAAATCGAGCATTCTAGCAAATCTACTTGATATAAACGAATGAGAAGCTCCAGAATCATAAATTACTCTGGCTATAAAACCTGAGACGAGAAGTGTACCTTCTACCACCTGACTAGGATCCTCTGACTGTTCAGCTGTGATGGAGTACACTCGTCCCATGATCTTCTTTTTTGGATCTACATTCCTCTGTCTATCATCTGTCTGCTTCATCTTCCGGCAATCACGGATGAAATGACCCTTCTGCCCACATTTCAAACAAGCTCCAATGATCTTATAGCATTCGCCTCGATGGCTTCTCGTGCAATGAGGGCAAACAGGAACACCCGGTCTATCAATATGCTTGAATCTAGCTTCTTCCTTGCCATGGTAACCGGTCTTCATCTTCTTATTAGGGCTTTTAAAGGTATCATGATGAACACCGAGGCTTCTGTTCCCCTTGCCATGTCTTTTCAGTTGAGTTTGGGTCAACTGATGCTCTCCGTCAATAGCTACCGCAGCATCCACTGCATCAGCAAGTGTCTTAGGCATGCTCCCTAAGACTTTAGCTCGCAAGCCAATCCTCAAACCCATCACGTACTTCTTCACTCTCTCCAATTCAGTCTCGCAAATTCCCTTACCGTACTTCTCGAGATGATAAAATTGAGCAGTATATGTTTCAATGCCCATCTTATTCTGCTGAAGGTCAATGAATTCCTGCCTCTTCTTGATCCTTGCACGCATAGGAATAAAGTGATCCTTGAAGTGCTTCACAAAATCTTCCCAAGTCACGTCTTGCTCTTCCTTGATGTGCACACCTATGCAGGTCTCCCACCAATCCTTTGCCTGATCTCGCAGCCTGAACATAGCAAAGGTGACCTTCTTCTCCTCAGGGCAATCCAAGGCACTAAACGCCAACTCAATCTCCTTGAGCCAATGTTCTGCTTTCTCTGGCTCAGGTTCTCCATTGTATATGGGTGGGTCATGTTGCAAAAACTTCCGCAAGGTAAGACTCTCCACCTTCGCATTATCGTAAATCTTACGGACTTGTTCTCTTTCTTCGCGTGCTGCTTCTCTTTCCGCTCGAGCATGTTCTCTCTCTTCGCTGAGCCATTGTCCCATCTCAGTCATCAAATGCAACTGTTGCTGTTGGGGATCTTCAAGCCCACCTTCACCAGGCACAAGCTCACGTCCAGAAGCCATCTAAAATCATGAGAGAAGATCGAGATTCAGATATCGATGTATGAGCACATCGATAAAATAGGAAATCGTAATTGTACCCAAGAGAACTTCGGCTCTGATACCACTTGTAACGTCCCGGATCCGTGTGACCAGCGGAAGCATGAATAAACGACATGCCACGTCGGATCCGAGGGTTACTCATGCATATCAAATCCATAATTAAGAAGACGGTAGAAAGGACAAGGAAAAATATTATATCACGAAGATATTGCAAATAAATGGATAACATCACTTAACAGCTTAACATAATCAAAGATCAAGTTATATCCTCCAAGAGACGTCATTGACAAAAAAAATAATTAGAGAAGATCAACTCATAATGTTCCTTGGGTACATCTACGAAAGACAATAAAAGGGAAACTAACACTACCAAATGAAAAGTCAAATCCTCTACTAGCCAATCAACAACTGCAATGCTCTACTCCTCCGAGGAACCTACGGCAGGGCAAAACCGCAGGAGCAACAAAATGCTCGTAAGCCAAACAGCTTAGCATGCTTTAAGAAGAATAAAAAATGAGAATGGCTCGATAAATTAAAATAGAAGCATGGCGATATAGCTATATTCACATACTTATGAGGGGTTCATACATTCTCAATAATGGTGCTCTATTGTTGCACCTATACCCTTAAACTCAATCTTATCGTTAAATTGGTCCATTAATACCCTCCGCTGGCACTACTGGCTTTCACTTGCACATTCAATCATACATTAAACACATCGTGATGACATCAACGCTGAGTCAATAGGTGGACTTTCCACTAGGTTCTACTGAACCTGACACCCTCGGAAGGTGTTTCCCTTTAGGCCATGTGTCCTTTCGGACCCGGTACTCGGACTCTAGAGGTGGCTCCCACCACAAGGCGTAGCACTTAGCTCCGCTTACCGTTAATGTGCCATCAATTAAAAAGAATTCTTTATTTAGCAAATCACTCTAATCCTATAACATGAAGTCAGCGTACTTATACTCATTCCTTTAACTTGGATTTTTGGCATTTTTATTACCTGTGGCCCACGGCTTATACATTGTATACTGGTAAGCACATGATAATATTAAGAAGAAAATACGAATGTGATTAATAGGCTTTGTATAGAATATATTTAAACAAGAGGAATTGGCAATTGCTAACATGACGCATATTCATATTTACCTAATTGTAGTGATAGAGTAAACAATTAAATTGGGGTAATACATGCAATAAACCAATTGAGTTCATTAACAAATAAGAACAAAATATGAGGAGGAAAAAGAAATACGTGCATGTGGATTTGTGACGTTATGTGAGGTGCAAGTAATATGTCTATACTAACATTTGATTAAAGCCTGTTAACTAAATTTTTCCTATTTGGATTAACATGTCACCCTCCTAAAGGTTCCATAACAGTGATCTTTATCTCGCAGAAAAGTTGTTTTCCTCTTCACATTTTATCACAAAGCCATCCCAGGTAGATGCACGTTAATCGCACAAAATTCATCAATCCATTATTAATGTGATTTAGTGATTCTTATAAAATCACGAATATCGACCAACCTACAAATATTGGTGATGCGAAATGAGAGTGCCCTTCAAGATGATGGTTGAACATGAGGCCAAAGAATAATGGAGTAATGCTTATCAACAATAATGGTGTGAAAATCATATTATTCCAGAGATACTGTGTAGATTATTTCAAAGAACGCAGTACAAGACCGTGATTTAAGATCCTTGAATACAAATTAAATGCTAGGACAACAATGATTCGGATGGTCAATATAACCCACACATAAACTTGCATCTATTATTAATAATAGTCTAAAGGCTTATCTATTCTCAATGTAATGGAAAGATGGGATCAATATCGCATGCTAGAGAATGGCCGTAGCCGAATCAAGATAAAGGAGACAAACAAACCACATACCTTTAATCCACGAAAACTCACGACGTTGATTTGTTTTCGTCGTCGACACCTATCTCGCGACCCCTCCTGGCAATCTGAGACAAAGTTTCTCCTTCCTTTCTTATGATTTCCCCAGTACCTCCATCAACAGGACGTGTATGTATGGGGTTTTCTCTAAGCTTAAGAATGAGTGGTAGTTATTTGAGGCGTGTGTACGCATAGGATAGAACCTATCATCTCTCGTGTGACTGGATTCCAAAAATAGGATGGAGAGGATCCACCCTCTACGGCTGATGGTTATGGTTGGAATGAGTCCCTCTCTATCCTCCTTTAATTAATTCAATTAAATTATTTCAATTGATGATTTTATTGTGTTATATATTAAATTTGGTGGTCGTTACAATTATAGAGGGTTAAAAATAAATCTATGACTATATTTATATGTGAAATGGATATACGGATACGGATGTTTGCGGATATCAAAAAGATATCCATATCCGTTTCCATTTTAAAACAAATGCGTATAGATATGTCAAAATCTGTATAAAATTGATACGATGACGGATCGGATATATCCGTAATAGTTTGCATCACTCTTCTACATGGACGTGAGTTCCATTTTTGAAATGTGGAACTCTCTTTCATTCCATAAGAGAGAGAAAGAGGGAGAAATATGTAGAGAGATAGATAAGAGAAGAAAGGGAAAGGGAATGGGTGAAGAGAGAGAGAGAACAATTGAAAAATAAGAAAGAGAAAGGGAACGAGTGAAAGAAGGAGAGTAAACGAGTGGAGAGAGATTTAATGAGTGGTGGATAGAGAGAGAGAGAGAAATCCCTTCATATTCGAAGTGTGTGTGAGAGAGAGAGGGGAAAAAATAGAGATAGATCGGAGGCACATGCAATGAGCGCCAACGATTATGATGAACTTTTCATTGATGTTGAATTTGATCCGGCAAGATCGGAGGTGCCAAGGGCCGGCGATGACGACGTTTCCATCGATGTTGAATTGGATTTAGCAAGATAGAAAGCGTGTCAACGTCACATGGTCGGCGGCGGGTTGGAGTGATGTAGTCGAGTCGTCCTCATGAATGGATTTTACTTCATCGAGGTGTGTGTTGATTCCTTAGATTTCATGTCGAATCGATAATATAGTCAATGGGATGTACATGTGCCACATATTTTTTTATGCACATATATGCATGAATTAAGTTATTACAGTTTGCATAAATCAGTATGCTATAGATACACGAAATTGTTAGTATGCTCAAATATGTAGTATAATTGGGAGTTGAACAAATTGTAGTATAACTAGTGAATCGTATATACGCAGTAGTAATACCTTTGTTATTATTACTTTCGTGTGTTCTACAAAATACCTATTCTATTATTGTAATTTGTTACCTGTAGGGTACATTTTTTGTAAGGGTAGAGTATTCCAATTCTATCGAAAATGTAGCCTAATCGATTGGATTCATTAACGATTTTCCTTTTAAACGAGCGAAAATTGGCAATGGTTATCACTACATGTTCAATGTTAGAGATGCTTTCCTTAATGATATTTGTGATTGTCTTAAGGATCAATTGAAATTAGTTTGCTAATGATCACTCTCCTAAATAGACTAAGTCAACTCCATGAACAACCGTTTATGTATTTCATGCTTTACCATCCAAATGAATATCATGAAGAACCAAACAATTAGTCTGAACAAAAGATCAAGGTTTGAATCTCCCAACCTCCCTTCTACCAGAAAAAAAGGCACTGAAGGATGGGAGTAAGGGTATGACCATGACTATCTAAAATAATCCAGATGAATATCATGAGCAATGAATACGGGTCGGATACGGATCAAATATGCCTATTTCCATATCCATATTCGTTCATCTCTATCGAATACGAATACGGATACAGATATGATTCGGATATGCATTAAGGAAACCATATCCTTGAAAATACAGATACGAATCCGAATCGGATATTTATTGAATCCGAATATGGATCGAATAAAGAGCGGACCGAATAGAAACTAATGTTGTATTATATAATGTATAATACTAATATAATAACATGAGGTTGTAGCTTCTATTATATTAACTAATATATAAAACAAAAATGTTGTATTCGAATATCCGAATCCGGATCCGGATATTCAAGCCATTACCATATCTATATCTGTATCCAGAAATATTTTACAATCCATATCCATATTCGATCCGTATTCGATTAATATTCGAATACGGATATCCGTATCTGGTAATTTTTCGAATACGGTAAGTGGATAGTCGAATATATCTGTATCCGTTTTCATCCCAAGCAATCAACCATGCACTTGATTATTCCTATGTAGTATGCTAAGTATAATTATTAGTAACATATACCCACTTCCGTTCGTGTAGGGCAATTGAACATATGATATTCCCACATCAGTAAATATGCGGTATTAGTTTGGTTGTATATTTGATAGTATGTTCATTCTTTGAATTAGAATATTTATACCTCTAATATATTTGTCTTATACGTGACTTATTTTAATTTAATCACATGATGAAATTAATTATTTTTGTTTCTTCCTTTAGTTCAATGAACATCCGTATGCACTAAGACATCAACAAAAAGAAAGAAAATAGATCAAACAAAATGTGCACTGTATAATGTACACCATTAAAGAAACAAAAATGTATTATCAAGTTCTTAAGATAACTATAAGAATTTGGCGCCGACTCGAATTAAGGAGAGCTATTTTCAACGTTATGAAAACATTTGTTGGTGGAAAGGAAAGAAAGTATCTGTATATATGTGTTTGTGTGTGTATCAACTATAAATGTTGTACAATGAAGACTTCTTTGGTTAGTGGAATCAAAAGAATAATAGGAGTCATTATTATATGAAAAAAGAATGACACTAAAAGAATCGGAATGTTCTTAACAAGAATAATGCCACGATAACGTTAAGCGAAGCTAGGTGCTACACCAAACTGCGGCAACCACCTCTAGAGTCCGTTTAACTGGAGCCTAAAGGGCAATGCTTTCCGGGGGTATCAGGTTCAATAGGCTATAGTAAAATGTCCAGAATTGACTTAGTTGATGTCATCATGTTCTATATATTGGTTGAGTGATCGTTTGTGTCGTCGATAAAAGTAGGGATGAAAATGGATAAGACATATCGGAATATTCGCTGACCGTGTGATGAATACCCATTCATCACTCTTTATTCTTATATTTTAGCTACAAAAACCTTTGCAAATGCATGTAGATATGTGTAAATAGGAATAATTAGCAAAAGCATGCATTGTGTAAAAACCTATAATTAGCATGTTTTTGTGCAAAAATAAAAGAATAAAGATTAAAAAGAAAAAGAGGGAAATATTTAGAATAAATATTGAGCAACCTAACCCAAGGGAGGGCTCAGCATGGGCCTGACCGCATAAAAGCCAAGTAGAGGGAGATAGGGGCTCATGTGTATATATTTATGTAAATAAAATATAAATGTTTTTCCTCACCAAAAATATGCTTGTATATATTTATAAAAGATAAAAACAAAATAAAAAGTTAAAAATCAAAAAGATCAAAAATACCCTTTTATCATGTACATAGACCATGCCTTTATATATTTATGTAACCTTGTAAATAAATAAAGTTATTTTCCAAACTTTTTGTAAATATTCTATGCTATATATTGTAAATAAATAAAATAAAAAGAATCAAAACAAAAATCAAATAAAAATAACAAAATTAAAAATATAAAAATACATTGAACATATACCATGTATATAGATGTACATAACTATTTATTTTACCTATGTAAATACATAATAAAAATCAAATAAAAACATCCTTTTATTTCTTATTTTATACTATAAATAAATAAAATATAAAATAAGGATAAAATTGTACAAAAATAATAATTAAAAATCAAAAATCAAAAACCTACATATTGTATATATACCTATATATAGCTATATAGTGTAAATTCCTTAATTTTATTTCCAAAAATTAATTAAAAATCACAAAAAAATAGAGAAAAATAAAATAAAAATATTTTATGTTTTAAGTTTTTGAAAATTCGGTCATTTTCTGGCCCAAAATAATCAAATAAAAACTCAAAGCTTGGCAGGCTCTGATTGGTCCACGGGGGATTGTTGACCCCCGGTCAACTCCCCCCAGGACCACCAGAGCCGGGTCCTCCTCGCCCGACCCGTCTTCTCCTAATTTCGCCCGCTCGACCCGACACCCATTTCCCTAAACCCCGGCTCCATATCGAACCTCCCACATCCGACACCTTCGCCGGGCATCCATCTTGGGATCCGCGCGCCACCACATCTCGCCCGACCCCTGTCTTCTCGGATCTCCCGCCATATATAAAGTCGTCTCCGGCGACCTAATTCTTCCATCTTTGGCCATTTGCTTCATTCTCCAGTGAGCTCCAGAGAGAGAGAGAGAGAGAGGTAACAGCTCGCGCCTCGACCTGTTGCAGCGAGGAGAGGAGGTGAAAACCATCGATCCGGCGAGTATCACCGTCGTGCTCCGCCCTGAGTTGGAGCTCGAGCCTCGGACGTCGGCGTTCCTTGAGGCGAAGACCCAGAGCTGCGCAAGCTCGACCACAGCCCATTCCTTCACCCAGGTATACCTGTAGTTCTTTCTTTTTCGCTAATTTTAGGTTATCCCCAAATCTCGCCGTCGCCGTGTTTCGTCGATTCCGACCACCTCACACCTCCATTCGATCATCGGAATCCATCGTCACCTCCGCCTTCCTCCCGCGCACCTTCTCCATACCCCCATCCAACCCAGCTCGCACAGGAGCTGGGGTTCGAGCTCCTCCGTCTACCCCCCTCGCCGGAGCTCGCCCATATCGCACCACCGGCCACCTTCACCCGCCTAACCGGGTCGAGGCAGTTTACCCTCGACCCGCGAGTCTCCTGGTTTACTTTGCAGGTACTTCCCAGCCCATCTGAGGGCTTGGGTCATTCGGGCCAGGAGCTTCATCTCCGCCGACCTCGCCGGAGCCCTCCAGGGCTCGGCTGGGTCATCGGAACCCACCATCAGCTGCGGAGCATCATCGCGGAGCTTCTCCGATCTCCAGAGGCAGCAGGGGAGGATCCCAGCGCACGCACGAGGCCGGCGAAACTCGCCGGCCAACTGTTCTTCCAGCATCTTCCCCGACCGTCCGATCATCCTCGACCTCCAGTTCTCATCCTGACCGTCCACTTGAGGAGATCCAGCCACCGTCAGATCTTGGAGAGGCGATCTGGACCGTCCGTTGCATGAGGTTTAGCCACCGAGAGCCGCACCCGTTCGATCCCCCACGTGGCGTACCCTCGACCGTCCGATCGCTGCGAGGACCTCAGCGTTGGAGCGCCACCTGATCCACACCGTCAGATGCACCACGTGGCGCGCATCCATCGGCTGCATTAATAAAGGGTAATTTACCCTTAGGCCCTCCTATTTATTTTATTTTGCATTTAGTCCTGTAATTATTTAGTGTAGTTGTTTAGTTCTTGGATATTTGCATAGAGGACCCCGCTCTTTATTTAGTTTGCACTTATGCCCCTGTGTGTTATGTAGCACGTGCTTCGACACGTGTTCTTTTGGTGTATTTGCAGTAGATGCCCTTGTAGTTCTGGATGTTATGAAATGAATGAAACTTTTTGATTAATTGCATTTATACCCCTGTGCGTGGTTGTTTTACGCATGTGCGTTATTTTTTGGGTAAATTGCAACTAAGGCCCCTGGACTTTTGGTACGTGTTACCAAAAAGTCCTCGGGACTTATTTTTGTTACAAATAGGTCCCTGAGTGCCCCAGGCACGCGCTTGGCGCGTGATTTGCTGGGTATTTTGCACCTGGACCCCCAGAACTTTGGGTATTTGCATTCCAGTCCCTGTGCACAGTACCCTTTTGTTATTTTTGAATAAAATATCAAATCACCTCCAAATTCGACGAAAATTTGATACATGGCTCCTGCCATGGTGTAGGATTTTTGTGAATTTTTGAGGACATTTTTGATTGTGTTTGTTATTTTTAAAAATTCAAAAACCTTAATTTTTGCTACTGTCTAGATTGAAAAATCATAAAAAAATATAAAAACCCCTCTAAAAATTCCATAAAAATTAGCTACTGTTTAGTTTAGTTTGTTTGATTTTCTAGCCAATTTTGGCTATTTTTCATTGCTTAAAAACCTTAAAAACTTAAAACCCCCAAAAAACCCATAAAAATTCTAATAAATACATTAAAAATCCAAAAACAATAAATCTGGTACCTAAATTTTCCTTATTTCATCTATTTTATAGGAAAATTGCTCCAGGCCTTTTTGAGGTCCTTAGATATTTTATCTAGGGACTTTAGGCTTGGCTGGACAGTACCCCTTGCTTTTAGCACTGTTTGATTTTTAGAAATTAAAATAAATATCAGAAAAATCCCAAAAATTCACCAAAAACATAAAAAATTATAAAACACATAAAAATATTTTTGTTTGAATTTTTGCTTGATTTTTGATGCATTAAATAAATTGTCAAAGTGTGATTGTTTTTGCTTTTCTTATTTTCTTTACATATTAAAAATCCAAAAAAATATAAAAAATAATTAAAAACCACTAAAAAATATTTTTTCTTTTATTTTATTTATTTTTACTACTTTGTAGGCCTTCGGCCAATCCGTGCTCCTTGAGTTCGACCCTGGGTGCTATACCAGGTTAAACATATAGCAGGACCGCTTCTTCCTTGCTTTGATTGATTTTATTTTTCGCGAGTGGTTCGATTTTTCTTGATTGACACACCCGAGTGATTGAGGTCGCAACGACCATCGATTCAGTACCTTTACCTTAGTCTCTCGGGATTTCGTGTCATCACCGTGTTCGAAAAATTACCGGATATGGATATCCATATCCGAATATGAATCGAATATGGATATGTGTTGTAAAAATTTTCTGAATACGGATACATATACGGTAATGACTTGAATATTTGGATCCGGATCCAGATATCTGAATACAATACTTAATATTATTTTATATATTAGTTAATATAATATATGCCACAACCTTGTGTTATTATATATATTTGCATTATACATTACAAAATACAATATAGTAGTGATATTAATAAACTTCCATTTGTTTGACGATGGACACGGACAAAAGTTAGTAAATCCTGTCCCCATTTTTGCTTCCGGTTAACAACACAGGTCACCTTGACGCTCCCTTTTGTCAATGATCATTACCATTTTGATAAAAGTTCAATTCATATTCGTATGTAGTCTTTATTTGATTTGTATTCGGATTCCATGTTTATTGGATTCATATTTGGATTTCACTCTTTATTCGATTCATATTTGGACTAGCTCTTTATTTGATCCGTATTCGGGTTCGCTCTTTATTCGATCCGTATTCAGATTCGATAAATATCCGTTTCGGATTCATATCCGTATTTTTAAGGATATGGTTTTCTTAATGCAAATCCATATCCGTATTCCTTTTCGATAGAGATGAAGCGAATATGGATAAGAAAATAGGCATATCTGATCCGTATTCCCTAGATAAAAGTCACCAACGTTGCCTAGTAATTTACGAAATAAGAAATATCCATACAATAAGTAAGTTAAGTGTTTATGATGGAGCTAAGTACTTTTGTGGAAGTTAATTGTTAATCTGAAATCTAAGTGCTTATGTGAAAGCTAAGTGTATACGTGAATTTTAAAGTGATTATATGGCATATGTGAAAATAAAGTGAGGATAAAATTGTAAATATTGCTAATGATAGGTGTATGTATGCACCATGATAATATTTCAAGAGAATGAATACGAAAACCCATGAACTTCTTTTTCTTGATCAATTACAAATTTTAATTATTGTATGGATGGACAATGTGTGTGAATATTATTCAGAAATGGAAAAAGAAGAATAATTATGAAGTTCTTCTGTTATAATTATACATGTTATGAATGAAATTGTTTGATGTAGCTCAGTGGAGACTTGATTTTGCATTAAAGCCGGTTTGAACCTAACTCGATACATACTGAGTACCATTCTCATACCATATTTTATTATGTTCTCTCAAAGGTAAAGATTGAAATTAACTGCATTCGGGACTTATGACGATTGAATAGAAGTTTATCATTGTGCCTATTGGAACAAAGGATCTTGATTCTATAATTGAGATGTATATTTTTAAGAATGAAGGAAAATAAAGATGGTTCATAACTGTTATTTGTGATATCATTGATGTTCATGAGTAACAACCGGATCTGATGTGGTATTTGGTATGTTTCCGTTCATCATTCCCGAATCCAAGATGTTACAATGAGAGGTTCAAACTTTCTTAAGTTCTCGTGTGGAAGGGAGCCTGCTCAATAAATTCCGCATTCAATGACGATATGAAAACTGTTGGAACACATGCTATGGAGCAACATATCTCAGACTTCCCTAACGACAAAGATTGTGTCATCATATCAGCACCATTTTTATCCATCAAATGATGATTGCCTTGATTCTATCGCATCAGGTATTGAATGATATTTAACATCAATATGTTTTGATCTTGCATAAATTACAGTTTTTGCTAAGGTGAGTCACATTCTGACAGTCACAACGAAGAATATATCATCTTTAATGAATTAATTAAGGTCGTGCTTGAACTTTTTCATCCATAAGAGTCTTTACTTGTCTCTTTAGTATCATTCAATTCTACCTTTATAAACCTTGTTTGCCATAAAACAAAACCACACATAGGAAGATTTTGCGATGAAGGATCTTTTCCTATTCATCACGGAAGCAGACAAGGGTAATTCTTTGAACTAATTTGAATAATAAAAAGATTTGAAAGCGCCCCCACCGAAAGAATACAACACTGAAGGAAGAAAAATGGATATATTTCAATATCCTCATTCTTGATTTTTTTGATGAAATAGAGGGTGATCTCCCGAGTTGGTAGTCACCGCAAAATATTTATAACATATCAAAAGAAGTGGTACATCATGATTTAACTTGACTCCCAGAAACACAAGAGAGCCTTAAAATGAGAGACAACATTTTCAGGATAAAACCTCTGATTTTTAAAAATGAGTTCATTTCCCGCCTGTCAAATTGTCCATAGTGCCGCAAAAGGTTTTGTCACATCATCAGATGAACTGCCTCCTACTTTCCTTGCCCCTTCCCATAATCTCGAAAAACCGCCCACGTCCACCCATTGAATCGCCAGTTCTCTCCAGACCTTCACCGAGTTCCGACAAGTGAGGAAGAGATACTCCGCATTCTCAACCTGCTCCTTGCACTTGTCATACATCACATCCTGAATATTCAAAAACCTCACCCTCCTTACCTTGTCCATTAACTTATCTCTCCTCAAGCACCAAAGGACAACTTTTATCCTATTCGGGATCCTGCTTGCCCAAATAATCTTCACATCCTGGTACAAGTCCATATCTTGTCCTTCTTCTCCATTTCTCAGTTCACCATATAAATGTTGGGATTTTTACATCCATAACCTTGAGTAATTTTGTATTTACAATCATAACCCTGTATAATCATGAATTACATCCAGGACCCTAAATAAATGCTCTATTTTACATCTATAACCTTCCGTTAGTTTAATATATTAACTTAATCAGATAGTTGAGTTAATCTAAATAATTTCTGATCTAACGGTTGAGATTAAAAAATAAAAAGAAAAGAAAAATAGAATATCATTTGTATTTAGGGCTTGCATGCTTGGGGACAAAGGAGACAAGGCGTGGGGGTTGCAGGCGGCGGGACGGGTTGGAGAGCTACAGGAAGCACAGGCGGCGGGGCTGGGGTTGCAGTACGAGATGGCATGGGGATAACAGGCGGATCGGGAAAGGGGAAGCGGGCTCGACATGGGGAGGGTTGGCCAGGTCCAGGCCGGCATGGGCGTCTTGTTGCAGGCAGCCAGTTGGGCCTCTCTTCGGTAGGGGTTGCAGCATGTTCGACCAAGGTGCAGGGATGGTGCGACGGCGGGACCGCACCAGCGAGGGGGAGGCAGCTGCTTGCAGGGGGTCGAAGGGTAAGCGGGCTCAATGGGTTGGCACCTTGTAGTGGGTCGGGGAAGGGAAGCGGGCTTGACGGGTTGGTGGCTTGCAGGGGGTCGGGGAAGGGGAAGCATGCTCGACAGGGGGGGTGTCTTCGGTGGGGTTGCGATATGGGGTGGCAGCTCATTGCTTGCAGGGGGAATTCGGTGGGGTTGCTATACGGGTCGGCGGCGCGCTGCTTGCAGGGGAAGGGGGGGCGCTGCTTGCAGCGGGGAGGGGTCGGCGGCGCGCTGCTTGCAGGGGGAGGGGGTGCAGGGGTGGCGAGACAACTGCTTGCAGGGGCCGGTGGCGGTGGTGCGTTGCTTGCAGGGGGGTTCGGCCTTGTTACAGGCAGCCAGCGGGCCGGGGGGTTGGCGGGCAGGGCAGCTCCTTGCAGGGGGTCGAGGAAGCGGGCTCGACAGGGGCTGCTTTGAATGGAGGATGAAGGAGGGGAGGTCAGCAGCAGCGGGGGGTCGACGGGGTGGAGGTGGTGGTCAATAGGAGGAGAGGAGGAGGTTATCGAAGAAGAGGAGGGGAGGAGGAGGGCACTCATTTGTAAATAATATAACTTAAAGGGTAGAAAGTATAAAATATTTGACGGATACCGTCATAGTTAACAGAATATTAGATGAAAGTTAACTCGGGGGGTTGATGAACGGGGGTTTCACAGCCGAGGTCGTATCTTTCCACAAGGCGGAGAGACAGTCGCTGAGTTGACCTCAGACGAAATCCCCAAATCGATCAACAATTAACCCACAATAAATATATGCAATGAATATTAAAAAATGTGGAGTTAAAATTTATTATAACTCTACATGTAAAATGTGTATAGGTGTAAGTACAGGTAGAGGTCGAACACTGGGAGGTGAATGGTTGTATGTCATGTATCATTCAATTATTCAATCAATTGTTCATGTCCTTTTATTGTTTTAGTGGGTTTTGGGTTTTGTAATTTTTTTTAATATTTTTGTTTTTATAATCTTTTTTATTTTGTTTTTTATATTTTATATTTCTTTTATATTTTCTTTTAATATTTTTAATTATATAATATAAATAGATAAATATATATATATCTGACATATATATAAAGAGATATATATATAAGAAGAGAGAGAGAAGTATTATAGTCTATAGATATATATATACTTAAAAGATATATATATAGATATATTTTTTTGGGGGGTTTTAATATTTTTCTAATAATTTTTTTGTTATTTTTCTGAAATATTTCTAATTTTTATGTATTTTTAAATTCAAAAATGTCCACAATATTGGACCAATTAAATAGTCGTATATAATTTAGGTTTTAAAAATATAAAATAAACTCCAAAATTACCCAAATTAATTTTAATACATCAATAATAATATATAGGTAATTATAAAAGAGAAAAATATATTTTTTGGGTTTTCTTCAAGGATTTTTATATTTTTTTTGGATTTTGGAGCTTTCTGATTTTTTTAATTTTCTTTTTCATATTTTTAGGGTTTTTCAGTTTCTGGACTCAATATATATATAAATATATCATATATAATTTTTTTTTGAATTTTTCAAAAACATTTTCTCATTTTTTTGTATTTTCTAATTTAGACAGTACAAAAATGGCTTCTTTTTCATTTTTTAATAATTAGGAACAATGCAAAAAATGCAAACTAAAATATGAGCGTGAACGAGCATGGCACAGAGCACCTATCCTAATTTTTGTGGATTTTTAGAAGCCATCTAGGTATTTTTAATAAATAGATAAAGAGACAAAAATAAAACTGCCTGGCAGGGGTATTTTTGCAAATAAAATTAACTACAGGGACATCAGTGCAAAAATACCAACATAAATAAAAATTTATTTAAAGTTTGGAATCAAATTACAATATTCAAAAACCGCCAGGGTATACATGCAAAATTTCACGCGCCTCACGTGGGACTGCACGTGAGGCGCGGAAGGACCTAAATGCAAATACAATAAACTCAGGGTCCTTTCTGCAAAATTTACATTTTATTTATAACGTGCAAAAACATTTACAGAACTAAAAATTAAATACAAAAAGGCTGGGGATGGTTTTTGCAATTTACCCCCAAAAGAGGCGCTTCATCCGACGGCTGATCTTCGTTCACTTGACACGTGGTGCCTCCACGTGCGCCGATGCCGGTTCGCCGATGGAGCGCTAGGATTAGATCACTCGCGTGATCTGACGGTTGCTGCTTCGCTACATCGGACGGCTCTCCTTCTATCTGGGCCTTCGTTCTTCATCCAACGGCTGGGAGCGCACGTGCAAGAACAGGGAAGAAGGCTCGCCTGGGCGAACTTCCTCCGCTCGGATCTCGCTCTCCGCCCGACCATAGCTGCTCCTGAAGGTCCACAAAGCTTCCTGGCAGGGTCTTCTTCATGCTGGAGGTCTCGGATCGGTCGGAGGTACACTGGAGCGCCACCACGAGCTCGGTGAAGAAATGGGGCTCCAGGTACCTCCGCCCGCTTGAAACTCGACTCCTGGTGCTTTAGTACGCACCTAACCTGCACAGAAAGATAGAGGGGCTCGAGGGCGTCTCCCTCTTCCCGGGGTTTGAAGCTGACAGCACAGGGATGAAGGTGGGCGAAGAAGCTCCGACGAAGGGTGGTGGAGGAGCTTCGATTCGCGGATTCAGAAGCGAATCCGGTTGGACAAGGTGGCTGGGAAATGGAGAAGGCGTAGGGGAACGAAATGGCAGTGAAATGGTGGTCGGAGAACAACGAGGTCACAGTGGAGAAGTCGCCGGAGCGGAGCTCCGGCGAACTTCGAATCGCCTAAACTAAGCTACAACTAAGTGCTACTGACTGATCTAATGACAGAAATGAAATGCTGAAATGAAATCCTCACTAAAATAATTAAAAGTGCAGCTCTTATACCTGGGGGCCGCCAGGGAGCAGGGTGGTCGCCGGAGCACCACCGCGACAAAATTCCCCACCTCCTTGGGCCGAATCGAGGTGCTGGGAAGCGCCTCCTGTCACGAGGGCTCCGCCAAGAGCTCGTTCAAGCTCAAAGAAGGGGATGAAAATGGCCAAATTCGGCCAAGGAAGTGGGAGGAGTTATTTATATACATTCCAAGGGACCCCCATTGACCGGCGATTATTGAAGAATCGGGGCTATGTACAAGGGTTCCAAGTGATCGGCGGGGATTAGGGATGATCAGGGAATAAATCTCATGAAATGACTGTGGCCGATTGATCACTGAGCCACGCGGGAAAAAGGCAAGAAAAGAGGGGAAAAGACAGTTCGCGTCAACTCAGGCGCCTGGGGGCGTAGTTGACCGACCGGTCAACAAACGCCAGAACCTGATGGTCCATGTCAATCAGAAATTGACCTATTTATTTAACGTATTAAATGAATTAATTAGAATTTTCTTATAAAATAAAAATTGTTCATAAATTAATGTAGTATTTATTTATGATTTTTATTTATTTTTTGAATTATTTTATTACGGTTTTATTAAAATATGGTATTTATAAGTATATTTATATACATTTATTTTTATTTTGTTTATTTTCTTTTACTATTGTATTTTCTTATTTTATAAATTTATAACTTATTTTTGTGAGTATAAATATATTTTTATTTTATTTTTATGAGTTTATTCATATATTTAAATAAATGCGTCTATGTATATGTAAGTATACTTATAGGTATTTTACCTATATATTATATACATTTTATTTATTTAATGAGTTTTATGTGTTGTTATTATGGATTTGTATTTTTTAATAAGATATATTTAATATATAAAAATATAGATGGATAAAGAATGAAAGAATAAAATCCCTTTTTATTTATATACATTAGGTAACATAGGTGTTTTGTCTATGTGTTTTATAGACTTATTTTTATTTTACAAATTCTTTTTGATTTTATTTTACTTTTATTATGTACCTGTATTATAGACATTATTTACAAGATTCTAAAAATATGAATTTATAAAAATAATGAATATTGAATAAAATGAATATTTTAATCAGGCATTATGTACAAGAAGGGCCAAAAACCTAACTTTCACAGATGGACTCCAAAAATTATGAAACCAATTTTATAAAATAGTTTATGAAATGCTATATACAATTAAAGGTGAGTTTGGGTGATTTGGAGTTTTTATTTGCAAGATATGGGTCTGTGAAGTTGAGATTTTTGCTTTTTATTATGGGTATAAAATGTACACTGAATATTATTTTTGCACAAACTCAATTCTGTATTTTTATTTACATTATTATCTACAACTTTTATGAACAAAGTTTCTTTATTTGATGAATAAATAATTATGTACAAAATAGGTGTCAGAAATGCACAAATGGATGAATAAATAAATGAGGTATTTATTGTATATCGGCCCTTATCTCCCCCTACTTTATTCCTTGTCGACCAAGTCCATGCTGGCCTTGGTCTCGGGGTTAGGGTCATAAAATATTTGCAATATTTTATTCCTTTTTCTTTTCTTCTCTTTATTCTATAATTTTGGCATTAAAAACCTTATTTTATATACAATTAATACAAATGAATAATGAATGCTATTATGTACAAATTAATGCTATTTACATGTATTTGCTGGGGGTTTTAAGGCCAAAATGATAGAATAAAGGTGATGAAATGGAGATTCATCACCCCCCTATACTTGCCTTTGCTAGTCCCTAGCAAATACTTATGCAATAAGTACAAAAAGAATCAAAGAATAAGAAGAAAAGAAAAGGCAAAAATAAAGAATTCAATGAATAAATAGAATTGGTCATGATTATTAAACTTATCTTTACAAAATCAAAGTTTGGAGCTCAGGTTAGACCTTGGTGTGAGAATGTGTGTGGAACCTAGTCGGGAACCAAATCTAAAACACAACAGCCTCTGAGAGTCACAGAACTCGGTTCAAATCACCTCAATAGCCAGGTCAGAACTAGCCTACATCATATGCAAACCCTTATGACTATGAAGCTGACTTGTACAGTGTAAGTGATAGTGGCTCTCCCCAACTGAAATGACAAAGAGACTGACTTCTCCAGAATGACAACCCAATGATTCCCTAATCCAACAGCTCTTTCCTCGAGGAGCGGGGTATTCCCTTCTAAGTTCAAGTGGCGTCCAACTCAAGAGGAGGGGGTAGAGAAAAGAATGGACGGTAGCCAGTGTATCTACCTATCCTGGGATGCAAGACCAGTGTAGTCAAGTCATCCAGCTGCAGGCTCACATGGTATAACTTTGATGCTCAAGCTTGCTTATTTTCTATACAACATATATACATACTCCGGCAGGCATTTTTATTTTTGTTTACAAGCCTGTCCACTTTTTTGGAGCTTCATTTTTTTTTCAACATACTATTCACAACAACATTTACATAAGGAGTTTTTCCTCTTGAGCCAGAAGACTATCCCTCTTTTGAAGCATTATTGCAACCCACACTCTCCTGTCGTTAGACCTCATGGCGATTGGACCAGGTTGGGGTGCACTTCCCTCCCTAGAGGAGGACGAATGTTTCCACCCGTGTGCGTCTCAGACTGGCAAATCCAACCCCCTCACCACTCCAACTGAGTTGAGCCAAGTGAAAGGTGCAAGTGTCCAAGTTAGGTCACGGTCGACAAGAGTCATACGTGTGTTTCGAAAAGTTCTAGTTAGTCCACTGAGGTGACTTGAACCCAGCCCTGATTTCTCAAAGAATTAAGTCTGAATAGACCTGAAGTACCTTAAACCCGGTTCCCATAAGGTTCCAGTGCAATTAGGTGCAGTAAGGTCCAACCAAGCTCCAATCTTCGACTTTATTAGACTAGTTAAATCATCAAGCTCAATGGAAGAATATGAATGCTATGCAAATGCTATTTACAAATATGCAAAGAATAATGCAATTTTTCAAAGAATTAAAGAGATAAATTTTTACACAAAGAATTTTTGCAAATAAAATAATTTGGGCACTCAAAATATGTACAACTATTTACACGGGCGTGCCGCTTTATTTTAATGATTTTTAAAGAATTTAGAATTTAGTTTTTATTTACAGGTATATATGTATACTTATTATTTCTATTTAAAATAATAATATAGTATTTTAGTTATTTATTATATGTGACTATTCCTCAAATTTATTTGACACAAATTTTTCAAACAATTTTTGAAAACTATAGTCCAAAATAATTTTTACAAACATTTTTTCAAACATGTACACGCATTTGAAAATCATTTTGCAAAGCTTTTTCAAAACAGTATATATAGATTTTTCAAAGTATTTTTGCAACCATTTTTCAAACCATTTGCAAATCATTTTTCAAACATTTTATTTCACACAAAGAAAATAAATATTTACAAACCACACATTTTTACAAAGGTTGAAAACATGTCACAAAACGTTTTCAAAACAGTTTTCAATAAATGTTCACAATACTTTTCAAACTATTTTTCAAACATTTTGCAAAAAATATTTTCACCTGATTTATTAATCAGTATATACAGAAGAATTTGAGGAATAATCCCATCTTTTTATTAAGGGTTTTTAAAGAATTATTAGCCATATTATTGCAAAAGTACGAGTTATGGCTGAAGTATATACATAGTATATACGACCCCCCATACTTAGCTTGAGCTATGTCCTCATAGATCGAAAAGAAAAGAGAAGACATAACTCGTACTGAGTATAGACAAGTTGAAAGAATATACGAATAAGGGTAGGAATATACAGATGAACAAATCAGGGGTGCACCCCCCTATACTTAGGACAAAGTACGTCCTAAGTACAGAAAACTGACACAAAGGGGCGACACCCTTTTATTTAGATACAGGAGATAGAAAAGGAAAAGAAGAAAAGAAGAACAAATAGACATATACAGATAGATGAAAAGACCTAGGAGAATATACACATCACTCCCCCTATACTTAGGGTGAGATATCCCTAAGTATAGGAAAGAAAAGGAGTGACGAAAAATGTGTGAGGAAAGAACAACTCAGTGTGTGCCCCCCTATACTTAGGAAAAGGTACGTCCTAAGTGTCGATACAAAGATATGGCGATAGATCTAGGGCACACATAACATGCGGGAGAAAGAATGAACAAGGCACACATATATACAAACGGTGAATAACCGGTGAAGTACAGGACGGTATCTGGTAAGCGACAACCGTGCTCTCATCGTCGTCTCCCTGTGAGAACGAGGACGTAGTCAGAAGGTGCAAAGACACCCTGATATACAGTCAAGTGGGTGTCAGCTACCGGGGACAACAGGTCAGAAAGTAAAGATATCCGGTCCGGTAGCATGAAGCAGATGAACGGCTCATATGGTCATCATGGGAGAATATAGCCGATACCGTAAAACCGGGAGGAGGAAAGAGCAGTACAGACTCCTCCGGTTAATCATGGTCTCAGATAGATCGGAAATAAAGCATATGAGACTGTGTGATGCACGGTGGTGATATAGTCTGAAAGTTACAAGAATACACCGATCAACACAATACATGGCTCACTCCTGCGAGGGTCCTCAAGGTGAGAAAAATCATAGAATAATCAGTGTACTCGGCTCCGTGCTCCAACAGAAAGGAGACACAACCAGGGAGGAGACCGAGTATACAAATCAGAAGACCCGGCTTCGTGCTCCACCAACTGGAGACACCAGAAATGAAGCCGAGTACCTAGAAAATATGTACTCTCCCGCAGAAAACCCTCGGGGAGTAGTACATGCTAGTCAGTGAAAAATCAGAACAGAAGCTCACCCTTGCGAGGGTCGTCAAGGAGAGCGGGCTCAAAGGAGCCTGATCCATCAGACGGATCATAGAAACGGTCTCGGTAGGCGACAGATCGGCTACCAGCAGAAGAAACCGTAAAATTGAGAAAGTGTGGCAGCGTCCCGCAAATAACCCTCGGGGAGCGGGATGCCAACTAGTCATGGGAATATCAGATATCAGAAGCTCAACCTTGCGAGGACCGTCAAGGCGAGCAGACTCAAAGGAGTCTAATCAGACAGGTCCCATGATCCGCAGATCGGATAGGCAACTCAAGATGGGATCAAAAATCATATATATCAGACGACTCGATTCCGTGCTCCGCAGATCGTAGACACAGTCAGCAGTGGAACCGAGCGTAAAGAGAGTGCCGCATGCTCCCGCTGATAGTCCTCGGGGAGCAATGCAAACTAAGCAGTGAATATTCAGAATGTGTCTCTGCCTTGCGAGGGTCGTCAAGGAGAGAAGAGGGCTCAAAGGAGCCGAATCCATCAGACGGATCCACATAGTGGTCTCAGTAGTCGACAAGGCGGCTACCAACAGGAGAGACTAATCAGATCTGAAATATGTCATAGTCTCCCGCAGATAACCCTCGGGGAGCTATGAACTAGGCATGGAATAATCAGAAAAGTGGAGCTCTACCTTGCGAGGACCGTCAAGGAGAGCGGACTCAGATGAGTCAAGTACGTTGGCCTCGTGTACTGACAGGTCAAGTACCAAATCTCAGGGGGAGGCCAATCAAACATATCGTCTGACTCGGTTTCGGGTCCCAACATAATGGTGACTGAAGCAGTGAATGAAACCGCAGTCCTAGAAATTGTCGCATTCTCCCACAGATAATCCTCGGAGAGGAATGCGAGCTAGATCAATGTAGGTCATGGGAATGCTGGCAAGTCATCTCAGGTCCTCAAATAGCAATAAATCCTTCAATCATTTGGAGGGCATAAGATCATGGGAGGGAGAAAATCATCAGGCCAATCACAAAACATCCCTCAGGTCAATCCAGTAAGCTGAGATGGCACGAAAAATAGTCAAGAATCCTCTAAGTGTCATGGTGGATCAAAGAGTCAGGAGATCAAGGACGAGTCAATCAGGAAGATGAGAGATCATGTAGGATCCCCACACCTTTATTAAGAAATCCAAATCAGAATAATCATTCAATCCTCAAAATCAAGATGGGTGGAACCTCAAAGAGGTAGATCAATCAATGCTCATGAAATCTTCATCGAGTCATCGCATCACATCACATCCTTAATCCGGTGTGCGAGAACTAAAATTCCTCAATAATGCATCACACCTATGCTCTGTGCATCAGCAAAAATCCTCAAGAAGCCCATATGCATGTATCAAAAACAAATCCACCAAACCAATCTCAGCAACCTCAACATCATAGGCCCGACTTACACTAATAATCTGTATAAATAATCCTCGATGCGAGCCTTATCAATATGCACAGCATTCCCGGGTAAAGGGAGAGATGATACGGGGGACACGAGGAAGATGAATAAGAAGGGTACACAAAGGGGTGGAGAAGCTGATTGAGCGGGCGTGCCAATATCATGGGTGGTAGAAAGGTGATACAGAGGGAACGAGGAGGGCGGGTGAGAAGATCGGTACATAGATAAAATTAGGTGTTCCACACAAGGCGGGAACACCGTCAAAATTGCGGTCCGAAGAGCGGTCTCTCCTCGAACTAGAGAAGATGGTACGATGGATTCATAGAAGATGGTGAAGAAGCGGGAAACAAAGGACTTGGCGAAGAATGATTGAGCTCAAGCGCCAATATTACGACTCGATGCATGATGAAGAGATATATGTATAAGAGGGGTAGAGAGACTCAAAGATAAAAATGCATGACTCACACGGGCGGGTGATAGGCACCCAAAGACCCTCAAGACCCGGGTGAAGGTACTGAAACAAGGGTCGTTGCGACCCGGATCTCAGAGGATAGGTGTATCAAGAAAAATATCGAACCGCGAAAGAAATCAGAGATCAAAACACGAAGTGCGGTCCTAGCTATGAGATTAACCTGGTATAGCACCCAGGGTCGAACACAAGGAGCACGGGTTGGCCTAGGGCCTACGAAGTAGTAAAAATGAAATAAAAGAAAAACAAAATGTTTTTAGTGGTTTTTAATAATTTTTATATTTTTTTTGGATTTTTAATATGTAAGGAAAATTAAAGAAAACAAAACCAAGCACACTTGAGCAATTTATTTAACACACCAAAAATCAAGCAAAAATTCAAGAAAAATTGTTTTTATGTTTTTTAAGTTTTTTAATGTTTTTGGGGAATTTTTGGGATTTTTATAAGGTGTATTTTATTTTCTAAAAATCAAACAGTGCTAAAAAGATGAGGTACTGTCCAGCCAGAACCAAAACCCTTAAATAAAATATCTAAGGATCTCAACAGGTTCTGGAGGTAATTTTCCTATATTCTAGATAAAATAAGGAAAATTTGAGCACCAAAATTATTGTTTTTGGATTTTTAGATTATTTATTATAATTGTTATGAGTTTTTAGGTGTTTTTAGATTTTTAGGGTTTTTACTCAATGAAAAATAGCCAAAATTCGCTAGAAATTCAAACAACACACAAAGAACAGTAACTAATTTTTTTAGAATTTTTGGGGGTGTTTTTATATTTTTTTGGGATTTTTAAACCTAGACAGTAGCTGAAATAGATGTTTTTGAATTTTTAAAAATAGCAAATAAAATCAAAAATGTCCTCAAAAATTCTCAAAAATCCTACAACATGGCAGGAGCCATGTGTCAAATTTTCATCGAATTTGAAGGTGGTTTGATATTTTATTCAAAAATCAAAAGGGGGCACTGTGCACAGGGACTTAAGTGCAAATACCCGAAACTCTGGGGGTCCAGGTGCAATTTGCCCAGCAAATCACGCGCGTGGCGCGTGCCTGGGGCACTCAGGGACCTTCTGGTAATAAAAACCAAGTTCTAGGACCTTTTGGTAACTCGTACCAAAAAGTCCAGGGGCTTGGATGCAATTAACCCACTAAAATCCGCACATGCGCATATACAACACTCACAGGGGTATAAAAGCAATTACCAAAAAGTTTCTACCCATTCAATAACCAACCAGAACTACAGGATAATAGATGCAAATAACCCAGACAAAGCACGTGGCGAAGCACGTGGGCTCACATACACAGGGGCATAATTGCAAATAAAAACAAGCACGAGGTCCAATGTGCAATTTACCCTACGTAAATAAAACTACTAAAATAGTTACAGGACTAGGACTGAAAACAAAAACTAAGAGGGGGCCCTAAGTAAATTAGCCCTTTATCCGTCGACGGCTAGATGCGCGCCACGTAGATGATCCAACGGTCCTGGTGAGTGGCGCCTTTCTCTCCTTCGCACGTGGGCCGATCGACGGTGCAGAGGGGGCCACGTGGAAGATCTAACGGGTCAGGTGCTGTGGCCTCTCTCTCTCTGCACTAGCGGTCCGGATGGCTCCTCTGGATGATCGGGTGGTTGCTGCTCCTCGATGAACGGACGGACACGATCGAAACTGGAGCGGAGGGGCTATCGGACGGTGCTGGAGGTCCCTCGAAGAACAAGTGGCCGGCGAGGTTCGCCGGCCTAGTGCACGTGCTGGGGGCCTCTTCAGCTGCCTCCAAGGATCGGAGAAGATCGGCGATGGCGTCCCGCAGCTGGTGGTGGCTTCAGACGACCCAGCCGAGCCCTGGAGGGGCTCCGGCGAGGTCGGCGGCGAACAACTCCTGGCCTGAATGCGAGGGGGCCTCAGATGGCTCCCTCTTGACCTGCAAAGTGAACCAAAAGCTTCGCGGGTCGAGGGCAAAGTGCCTCGACCCGATGAAGCGACGTGAAGGTGAAGGATGCGTCGGGGCGGATGAGCTCCGGCGAGCGGAGGATGGTGGAGCTCGAATCCCAGCTCCGGGGCGAGCTGGGTTGAATGAATGGGCGTAGAAGGTGCGTCGGAGGATGGCGAAGGTGGGCGTAGGTTCCGATGATCAAAATGATGCTCGATGTGGCCGGAATCAAAGGAACTCGACGGAGATGCGATTTGGGCGAAACAAGAAATTAAACTAAATGGGCGAGCTAGAGTGCTACCTGGGTGGAGCGGAAGACTGTGCTGGAGCGTGGCTAGCTCCTGGTCGTCGCCTCGAAGGTCGTCACTGCCTGAGGCTCGAGCTCCTGCAAGCGGCGGAGCACGGCGGCGCAAAGCCGCCGGATCGATGGTCGGGGCACCCTCCCCTCACTGCGACAAAGGCTACCGCGAGCTGTCACCTCGGGGTTTACAATGGAGGTCACGGGAATGAGAGTGGCCAGCCAAAGATAGATAATGAATGCGGCGGAGCTCGGCTTTTATGTGGGTGCAGGTCCGGGAAGAAGAGCTCGGGTCCGGCTCGATGGAGCACGGATCCCTAGGATAGATGTCGGGCGAGATTCCCGGATACCTGGGGAGTAATTAGGACCATGGATTAGGCTAAATGGAGGTCGGATCTGGTTGGAATAATTGGGCGAAGTTGGGTCCGCGAACAAGATCCGTGGGAAGTGGTCCACAGGGGGGAGTTGACCGGGCGGTCAACAATCCCCGTGGACCAATAGGAATCAGCCACGCCATAAATAGCTTGGAAATTCAAAATAAAATAGGAAATGGCCGATTCATGAAAAAACTCAAAACATAAAAAATGTTTGTTTTAATTTTTTCCATTTTTTTGTGAATTTTAATTAATTTTTGGAAATCAAAATAAGGTATTTACATAATAGGTCTATACATAGGTATATGTACAATATTGAGTTTTTAATTTTGATTTTTACTTAGTTATTTTTATACATTTTTATTCCTATTTTATATTTTATTTATTTATAGGATAAAATGAGGAATAAAAGGCTATTTTTATTTTATTTTATTATTTATATACATAGGTGAAATAATTAGTTATATACAACTATATACAAGGTATATATACAATATATTTTTGTATTTTAATTTTGTAATTTTTATTTGATTTTTGTTTTGATTCTTTTTATTCATTTTATTTACACTATATAACATAGAATATTTACAAGAAGTTTTGAAAATAAATAAATCTATTTACAAGGTTAAATAGATAAGGAGGATGGTCTTATATACATGGTGAAAGGGTGTTTTTGCATTTTTGATTTTTAAATTTTTATTATGTTTTTAATATTTTCTAAATATATACAAAATATGTACAAGCTTATTTTTGGGTGAGGAAAATATAATTTTATTTACATAGATATTTACACATGAGCCCCTATCTCCCTCTACTTGGCTTTTATGCGGTCAGGCCCATGCTGAGCCCTCCCTTGGGTTAGGTTGCTCAATATTTATTCTAAATATTTCCCTCTTTTTCTTTTTCATCTTTATTCTTTTATTTTTGCACAAAAACATGCTAATTATAAGTATTTACAAAAATGCATGCTTTGCTAATTATCCCTATTTACACATATCTACATGCATTTGCATAGGTTTTTGTAGCTAAAATATAAGAATAAAGAGTGATGAATGGGTATTCATCAGCGGGACCGACTACTCTAATAATGAGTGAAAAACACAACGAACTCCAAGTGGCAATCAATACACAAGGCAAAAACCCCCAATTCACCTACTCAACACGGTGAAGACCATCAGGTGACGGTCATGTATCTTTTCGATTTTAGAGTTAGGTGAAAATCACAAAAATTGTACAATCACTTAGGAGGCTTGATGGGATTTTGGGCTCTACTCCTTAGTGTGTACGTGAGCATTTAAAACGCATACAATGAGGGGGTTGCTCTCCCCAAGACAAGGAATCCATTACGTTTTTATTTTTAAGTCCAATAGAGTTAGCAGTCCCGATTTTATTTAAGTTATCACTTTTTTTGGGTATTTTCAATGCACGTGCCTATCGAGGTTCCAATTTCCATTAAGCATCCTAGGTTGGTAAAATCAGAGGGAGAAGATTAGAAAAGCCATGCAAGTCGGAAATCAATGATGCATGCTAAGTAAGAAGACTTACATTGCCTCCCAGCTCTCTCCATGCGGGATGCAGAACAGAATTTGAAACCTATGCTATATGCAAATGCAAACCGAAGAAATCGCCCTAGGTACCGAAATTGCTATTATCGTGAAGCACCACAAGTCGCTCATTCATCTTTAGCCTCAAAAAGTCCGGTCTTGGCTCACCCCTCCTCTGTGCTCAACACACTTGAGCTTAGGAGAAAGCGCTTTGCGGGGCTCGCTGTGGCACAAAGGCTAAGAGAAAAATGAGCGGCTGTTTAGAGTTTGATCTAGGTCCAAAGCGAACTATAGGTACATGCAAATCAATTAGGGTGTTTGGACCTAACTCTACGAGCAAGCAATTCCTACAGCTAAGGGCTCATTCACACAAAATAATAAAATAAAAGAAGAGAAAAAGAGTCAAACTCATCGAGGCCCCCAAGGGAACAATCCCTCAGGCAATGGACCTCGGGAGTAGAAGTGTACCTGTGAGATTCCTGTATTATTACAAAATTCTAAGGGTCACTCTCTCACATAAATGTACATATTAAAATAAAATAAAATGCATGAAAATGGAGTCTGTCTTCAAAAATTCTCCTTCATGTGTCATGGATGCTCTCCCCTGTTGGCTTGGCATAGAAAAGCCAACACCGCCTCGCTTGGGTGCATAGGTCCTCCGAGGAGGTCCTCCTTCGCTTGGCGGTCCCTCGCGTCAAAGACAAAAAGAAAGAGGTGGTCAGAGCAGTCAATCAATAATATCAAATAAAAATAAAAATAAAAATCTCACAAATAAATAAATGAAGGACATGAACAAAGAATCAAGTAAATGAACAAATAACCACACAAAATCATACAAAATCCGTTGCCTCCCCGGCAACGGCGCCATTTGATGAACGGGGGTTTCACAGCCGAGGTCGTATCTTTCCACAAGGCGGAGAGACAGTCGCTGAGTTGACCTCAGACGAAATCCCCAAATCGATCAACAATTAACCCACAATAAATATATGCAATGAATATTCAAAAATGTGGAGTTAAAATTTATTATAACTCTACATGTAAAATGTGTATAGGTGTAAGTACATGTAGAGGTCGAATACTGGGAGGCGAATGGTTGTATGTCATGATCAATTATTCAATCAATTGTTCATGTCCTTTTATTGTTTTAGTGGGTTTTGGGTTTTGTAATTTTTTTTAATATTTTTGTTTTTATAATCTTTTTTATTTTGTTTTTATATTTTATATTTTTTTATATTTTCTTTTAATATTTTTAATTATATAATATAAATAGATAAATATATATATATATCTGACATATATATAAAGAGATATATATATAAGAAGAGAGAGAGAAGTATTATAGTCTATAGATATATATATATACTTAAAAGATATATATATAGATATTTTTTTTGGATTTTTAATATTTTTCTAATAATTTTTTTGTTATTTTTCTGAAATATTTCTAATTTTTATGTATTTTTAAATTCAAAAATGTCAACAATATTGGACCAATTAAATAGCCGTATATAATTTGGGTTTTAAAAATATAAAATAAACTCCAAAATTACCCAAATTAATTTTAATACATCAATAATAATATATAGGTAATTATAAAAGAGAAAAATATATTTTTGGGGGTTTTTCAAGGATTTTTATATTTTTTTTTTGGATTTTGGAGCTTTCTGATTTTTTAATTTTCTTTTTCATATTTTTAGGGTTTTTCAGTTTCTGGACTCAATATATATAAATATATCATATATAATTTTTTTTTGAATTTTTCAAAAACATTTTCTCATTTTTTTGTATTTTCTAATTTAGACAGTACAAAAATGGCTTCTTTTTCATTTTTTATTAATTAGGAACAATGCAAAAAATGCAAACTAAAATATGAGCGTGAACAAGCATGGCACAGAGCACCTATCCTAATTTTTGTGGATTTTTAGAAGCCATCTAGGTATTTTTAATAAATAGATAAAGAGACAAAAATAAAACTGCCTGGCGGGGGTATTTTTGCAAATAAAATTAACTACAGGGACATCAGTGCAAAAATACCAACATAAATAAACATTTATTTAAAGTTTCAGGATCAAATTACAATATTCAAAAACCGCCAGGGTATACATGCAAAATTTCACGCGCCTCACGTGGGACTGCACGTGAGGCGCGGAAGGACCTAAATGCAAATACAATAAACTCAGGGTCCTTTCTGCAAAATTTACATTTTATTTATAACGTGCAAAAACATTTACAGAACTAAAAATTAAATACAAAAAGGCGGGGGATGGTTTTTGCAATTCACCCCCAAAAGAGGCGCTTCATCCGACGGCTGATCTTCGTTCACTTGACACGTGGCGCCTCCACGTGCGCCGATGCTGGTTCGCCGATGGAGTGCTAGGATTAGATCACTCGTGTGATCTGACGGTTGCTGCTTCGCTACATCGGACGGCTCTCCTTCTATCTGGGCCTTCGTTCTTCATCCAACGGCTGGGAGCGCGCGTGCAAGAACATGGAAGAAGGCTCGCCTGGGCGAACTTCCTCCGCTCGGATCTCGCTCTCCGCCCGACCATATCTGCTCCTGAAGGTCCATAAAGCTTCCTGGCAGGGTCTTCTTCATGCCGGAGGTCTCGGATCGGTCGGAGGTACACTGGAGCGCCACCACGAGCTCGGTGAAGAAATGGGGCTCCAGGTACCTCCGCCCGCTTGAAACTCGACTCCTGGTGCTTTAGTACGCACCTAACCTGCACAGAAAGATAGAGGGGCTCGAGGGCGTCTCCCTCGACCCGGGGTTTGAAGCTGACAGCACAGGGATGAAGGTGGGCGAAGAAGCTCCGGCGAAGGGTGGTGGAGGAGCTTCGATTCGCGGATTCAGAAGTGAATCCGGTTGGACAAGGTGGCTGGGAAATGGAGAAGGCGTAGGGGAACGAAATGGCAGTGAAATGGTGGTCGGGGAACAACGAGGTCACAGTGGAGAAGTCGCCGGAGCGGAGCTCCGGCGAACTTCGAATCGCCTAAACTAAGATACAACTAAGTGCTACTGACTGATCTAATGACAGAAATGAAATGCTGAAATGAAATCCTCATTAAAATAATTAAAAGCGCAGCTCTTATACCTGGGGGCCGCCAGGGAGCAGGGTGGTCGCCGGAGCACCACCGCGACAAAATTCCCCACCTCCTTGGGCTGAATCGAGGTGCTGGGAAGCGCCTCCTGTCACGAGGGCTCTGCCAGGAGCTCGTTCAAGCTCAAAGAAGGTGATGAAAATGGCCAAATTCGGCCAAGGAAGTGGGAGGAGTTATTTATATACATTCCAAGGGACCCCCATTGACCGGCGATTATTGAAGAATCGGGGCTATGTACAAGGGTTCCAAGTGATCGGCGGGGATCAGGGATGATCAGGGAATAAATCTCATGAAATGACTATGGCCGATTGATCACTGAGCCACGCGGGAAAAAGGCAAGAAAAGAGGGGAAAAGACAGTTCGCGTCAACTCAGGCGCCTGGGGGCGCAGTTGACCGACCGGTCAACAAACGCCAGAACCTGATTGGTCCACGTCAATCAGAAATTGACCTATTTATTTAACGTATTAAATGAATTAATTAGAATTTTCTTATAAAATAAAAATTGTTCATAAATTAATGTAGTATTTATTTATGATTTTTATTTATTTTTTTGAATTATTTTATTACGGTTTTATTAAAATATGGTATTTATAAGTATATTTATATACATTTATTTTTATTTTGTTTATTTTCTTTTACTATTGTATTTTCTTATTTTATAAATTTATAACTTATTTTTGTGAGTATAAATATATTTTTATTTTATTTTTATGAGTTTATTTATATATTTAAATAAATGCGTCTATGTATATGTAAGTATACTTATAGGTATTTTACCTATATATTATATACATTTTATTTATTTAATGAGTTTTATGTGTTGTTATTATGGATTTGTATTTTTTAATAAGATATATTTAATATATAAAAATATAGATGGATAAAGAATGAAAGAATAAAATCCCTTTTTATTTATATACATTAGGTAACATAGGTGTTTTGTCTATGTGTTTTATAGACTTATTTTTATTTTACAAATTCTTTTTGATTTTATTTTACTTTTATTATGTACCTGTATTATAGACATTATTTACAAGATTCTAAAAATATGAATTTATAAAAATAATGAATATTGAATAAAATGAATATTTTAATCAGGCATTATGTACAAGAAGGGCCAAAAACCTAACTTTCACAGATGGACTCCAAAAATTATGAAACTAATTTTATAAAATAGTTTATGAAATGCTATATACAATTAAAGGTGAGTTTGGGTGATTTGGAGTTTTTATTTGCAAGATATGGGTCTGTGAAGTTGAGATTTTTGCTTTTTATTATGGGTATAAAATGTACACTGAATATTATTTTTGCACAAACTCAATTCTGTATTTTTATTTACATTATTATCTACAACTTTTATGAACAAAGTTTCTTTATTCGATGAATAAATAATTATGTACAAAATAGGTGTCAGAAATGCACAAATGGATGAATAAATAAATGAGGTATTTATTGTATATCGGCCCTTATCTCCCCCTACTTTATTCTTTGTCGACCAAGTCCATGCTAGCCTTGGTCTCGGGGTTAGGGTCATAAAATATTTGCAATATTTTATTCCTTTTTCTTTTCTTCTCTTTATTCTATAATTTTGGCATTAAAAACCTTATTTTATATACAATTAATACAAATGAATAATGAATGCTATTATGTACAAATTAATGCTATTTACATGTATTTGTTGGGGTTTTTAAGGCCAAAATGATAGAATAAAGGTGATGAAATGGAGATTCATCAGGGGTTGTGGGTGAAAGAGTTAAGACTATTGAGGGTTCTGGATGTAATTCACGATTATATAGGGTTATGATTATAATTGCAGAATTACTCAGGGTTATGGGTGTAAAAATCCCATAAATGTTTGACAGAGAATTTAGTACCTGTCCATATGTAATGGTCTCTGATCTGGGAGAAATCGTCCGGGGTTGAAGCCGCAGCCATTAGTATAACCAACTCCTTCCTTCTTATATCTGATAGGATCGCATTAAAACCTGGTCTCCACTCACCTGATTGAGCCAACTCCCTTAATGTGGCCTCCTTTGACGTTGCTAAAGCAAAAATTCTAGAAAACCGCATCTCGAAAGGGCCTTCCCCAGTCCAATCATCCCTCCAAAACCTGAAGCCTCTCCTGTCCTCAATTTTCGGTGCTAGTCTATGCGAAATAAGAGGTAATACCTCTCGCACCCCTTTCCAAAGGGTTGACTCAAACCGAAAGGCCCCCGTTTCCAAGATCCCTTTCACCTTGTAAATCTTTCTTATCAGTCTAGTGACAAGATCTACAGATGGACCCCAAATATGCAACACCCACTTTATCAGTAATGTCATATTCATGCAATTCAGGTCTCGGACTCCTAGACCCCCGTGCTTACAGGTTCTCGTGATCTCCTCCAAAGTCACCAGATGCACACCCGGCTTCTGTTGTTTCCCGTCTGACCAGAAAAATCTTCTCATCAGCTTTTCAATCTTCCTTCTCACTCCTACTGGCATCAGCCTAGTTGAAAAGAAGATCACGTGAATGGTTGATAGAACATTCTTCAGCAGAATCAGCTTCCCACCCTTCGACAAAGTAATCGCCTTCCACCCGGTCAATCTCATTCTTGATTCTTTCCCGTGTCATCCGACAACCAAAAAACTAATAAAAAAGCCTCCCGTCTCAAAGGATAACAGAAGGAGCACCACACTATAGGTACAGAGGCCTGTGTCAGTCTCCTATGGTTAGTCCGCCTTAACCAAAAACAAAAAAGGCGGTCCAGTCCCCAATAACTATTCATACTCCATGCACTTCTTCCCTAACCCACTAAGAGAGAATTGTTCCCCAACCACTGTTAACCGGATACATATCGTCTTTATATCCTTCTTTTGTTCTTCAATCAGTTCTTAGACTGTGTTAGATTATTAACTTGATGTGTGTTCAAAATAAACGCATTTCCCACGTGGTACGAAAAAGGGGCGAAATCAAAAATGGAATACATCAAAATAAACCTTTGCATGCGAAATAATTACAAATATAATGTTGACGTGAAAAATGTGATGCATGTCAAAAGTGTCGTGTTCGTAGCAATCTGTTGTGCCCATGTTAATAATAAAAATACACGCTGGTGAAATGGATGATGGAAGGTGGGTAGATTGGAATTAATATTCTAATTACCAAAGTAGTTATCGTAACTAGTCGTAATCAGCAATTGGCCAAGCGTGATTAGGATTACTTCCAAACCCAACAACCGAAGTAGTTCATCTTTCCTAATTTAATTTATGTATAAAAAGCCTTTCTATATGTCGTTAGTAGGTGATCCAACCTTCCACTCACTAGTCTTTTTTTATAATGCGACACTAACACACCAAGACCAGTAATTAAATCGTGGAGGCATCTCTTATCCAACTATGTATTTTATACACTCTTTCCGAGTTTAGGGTTTGGGGTGTAGTTGGACAATTCATTTTTAAGATAACATGTGGCTATATGATACTAAAGCTCCTCTTTCTCTTGATTGTCATGGATTTTCTTAAAATAATCTATCAGAATTAAACTTAACAACGTACCAATTAATCAATGACTGGTTGTTGATATACCTTGAATCCTAATCAAAGTACTATTTCTCTATACCATTCACAAGGACGGGTGAAGCCCACTATACAGTATGGGGTTCTCGTTCCGGTTAGTGAGCTTGTAGGGCCTGTTTGGTTGCTGGGTTGGGTTGGGTTGAATTGGATTGGGGTACCCCTGTGAATAGTAAACTGTGAGGAGGATTGGGAGGGTTGGAAAGAGGGCACACCGGTGTACCCCAACCCAACCCAGCAACCAAATAGGCCCGTAGAGGTCTAGCGGGAAGTGAGTCTTCAACCCAAAAGAAAATTCTATTGCAAAAAAGGCCCCTAGGATATAGAGAATCCTGCCCAATACACTTGTTGTATCTTAACCTTTTTGCAATAATACCTTTGATCCTATAGTTCTACAAAAATTACAGTAATGTCCTATTATTGCATATGCTCCTATATTACATTCACGGTATGACACTACTATGAGTTTCGCAAGAATACAGGGCACATATGTTATTGAAAAAAAGACAGATGGGTAAGTGTATTTGCATAAACCCGGAAGTACGGAAATGTAAAAATCGTTACTATATTTAGAATAAGAACAACTTTGATTAAAAATATGGCATTTCTCGTCAGTGAAACCACACCAAATCCGACGTTGTATCTGTCACTACAAGAAAAATAAGTTGTGACTACAGAACTATGCCCACGGATGTGGATCTTGTGGCCACAGAATTGGGCTCTGGCCACAACACGTCGTGGCAAGTAGCCGTAACTACAAGTCTCATCGCAAGAGTTCTCCAACCACGAATATATCGTGACCACTACAAGTAACCACAAAACTTATCATGGCCACACCTCTTGTATGAAGACTTTGACCACGGATTGTAGCTACGATAAACTAGTGGCCACAGAATTATCTTGACCACAAATTTCCGTAGCCATATTCCGTGGCCACAACTCATTTTTCTTGTAGTGAGTAAAAATGTAACTTAATGTGATTGATGGCATTATATGCTATTTCTATATAAGTAGAATACTAAGTTGTAACGTATGCTCTTGAAGTAGAGTATATTAAAATAGTTTCTTTAGGATGCATTACATTCATAATTACTGCACAAGAATAAAGAACTACATCCAAAGCTATCAATTTGCACTATTAAATACTTACATTCATTATATGTTGGTGCGTTCGGTTCAGGAATAAGCATGAATAAGGATGGGGAATAAGGAGAATAATGGATAATGGTATATTCTTTGTTCGGCTAGATGATAGGAATAAGGAGAATAATGTGAAATAAATGTATGTAAGGTGGGATAAAGATATGAATAAGAGTGAAATAAGATGGAATAATGGAGAATAGTCGTACCACTGGGAATCGTGTCGGGATGAGAATTGACCCCTTATTGCAAGGCCTATTCTCCAATCAAACATGGTCTTAATTTACCACAACAAAACGTTTTTGTGGCAACTTCTTTACAACGATGAAATTCTTTAACAACCAAACACCTATTTTCCTACGAAAATTCCGTCGCCCAAAGTTGAAGCTAAATTGTCATTACACATCACATGTTTGCAATAAAAACATGACCTTAAATGTCGGTTACAGTTACCATTTTGGTGATCGACCGAAACAAAATTTCGATCGAAATTCGACTGGAATTTCGATCTGGATTTTTTAATAAGACCCCCCCCCCCCAAATTGCTGAAATTTTAGCCATTTGGGTCGAATTTCGGTGACATGTCGAAATCAAAATTCAGTTGAATTTCGTTGAAATCTGATGCTATGAATAAAAATATAGTTACCAAGCTTTTCGCAACGGATATTGGTGTGTGGGTGTTGTTAACGTCATAATACGTTGCATAATTTCTTACTAGAGTTTGATTATTGCCATAATGTGTTTTGTTGCAGTGAATGCGATTTTAAGGATTTATATATCGACGTAAGCTGATTACATGCATCATAACATCCATATGATATGATAATATTTGTTATAAAACCATCTTGTGCAATTGAAAAAAAAGGATTCAAACCACTCTATGGAAGATCCTACAATGACCAACCAACTCAAGTTCAATTGGTAAGACATATCGCAACATTATAACAATGGTTACTATTTGTTATCGAAGTATAAATCATTTTTTAATCTGACAACGAATTTCGCATACATTGTTATATTTTATGCAACGAGTCATATGATAACAATTATCGGTATACTTGTTTTAATAATTTTTCATCAAATTGTTACTAAATTAACAACGATTTATATAAATTTTAACATATAATTTCACTATACATGCAGTTACCATCGAATATGATATTTGTTACGAATTTTTAGAATAAACAATAATTTTACAAGAAATAATAACACTTGTTGTTTTATATTTAACAAATTATATAACAACAATCCTCGATTATTTATTGATATATAACAATTTTTTGTAGTGGCACGACTCCCGATTTTGAAGGGATCGAAGTTCATTGAAGTCCATCGCATCGGAAGTAAAATCAATCATGTGACCAACCAAAGATCGACATTGACTAAATAAACATATAGATTGCGATATCGTAACAAAAAAAGGTTGGTTGGTCGTATCCTCGCATATATGTTAGTGTCGTAACAATCAGCTCAATCAACTTCTGAATCGAACTCTAGATTCTATACTTTTTGAAGTAATATTGTAAACAACTTAATAATGCCACTAATACTCTATTATATGATTCATATCTCCTCAATAAAAAAATCTTTAGAAATGAATTAATGATTACTAGTGGATACCCCGTGCGTTGCACGGAAAAGTTTTCTGCCCTTTTGTGTTTTTCATGTTATGCTTACAATTCATTTAGCTGCAGATATTTTCGGAGATTTCTGCTTAAATAAACATGTCCTATAACTAACGATACAATTCTCTCAACCAAAATCTTGAGAGCATAGCAAAACTTAAGATTAAAAAAATACAATATTTAGCAACAGAAAATCTTAATTACATTCTACCATAGAAAGAGTTATGAATACATTCTTAGCATAATAGATATAAATTGGTAAACAAAAATGAATATTAAACCCATTCTTCCTGGTGAGTTTTCTCCATGCGCACTCAAAAATTTATCGACCTTTGGTATCATCCTCAAGAGAAGCTCCCTTTGCACTAAAGTATCTACATATAACATCTCGTCATTGTATTTAAACATGTTTACATCTTTAAACATGATATAAAAAATCCCCATTAGTAGCATTCAACAATGTTTTCGCATTCAACAATGTTTTCATGATATATATTGTGTGATGATCATATATATATATATATATATATATGATTTTTATCCAGAGGGCACTGTGCCCATTTGAGATAAAATGGGCCTCTAATTCCAGCCGTAAGATTTGTACTCTCAATCCCTAAAAAATAGGAACCGTAACCAAAATGGAATTTCCTCTAACTGGAAATATTAAGCAATTCTATAATTAGTATACGTTTATGGAAACGTGTATTGAGAGTTCAACGAGAGGAGATTGATCTGGCATTTTTGGATCTAGCGTTTTGCAAAGTGAGGCGATCAATCGTGGAAACAGAGGCGAACATTTTTATCTATTGCAAGGTATTATATTTCGATTAGATTTTTATTTTCGTATTTTGATTTGAATCTGATAGTATGTAGAAAGAATTAATTTTTTTGGACATTTTGATTTGAATCTGACTGTTTATAGATCAGATTTTGATTTTTTGTTATGTTTCTGGATCATGAGAAAGTCGGATTTGCAAAGATGAATTGCGATGTATGATTTCTCTTTCGATTTCAATTTCAAATGATATTGACTTGCGATTGGGTTTGTATCATGAAATCTCAGAAGGAATGATAATCAATGATTTGTGTTTGGATATTGAATTTTAATTTGAAAACATTTAAAAAAATCATAAGGATACTGATATTGTATCAAAAGTTACTCGAGTAACTCATCAAATTACTTATACTTTACACCGAGTTACTTTTATAAATATAATTCTTACTTTTCATGGACATAAGTTTATCTTTCATGATTAATGGTTCATATTAGGGATATTACTGACAATTCATTAGATGTTACTTGTGTATGAATTTATTCTTATTGAAATAGATAAAGATATTACTTAAATAAATGTATCGTCTTCCAACGTAATATGTTACTGATGTAATTCTTAATTTTCATGTATATATATTTCTCTTACATAGTTATTGATTCATCTTACAAATGCTACTGACAATTTTTATTTCAGGTTTGCCAGATGTCTGGACACTTATATTTCGTGGAAGAAAAAAACAAGAAGTGTTGATGACCGTTGCATACTTATTGACTAAAGAAGCGAGAAGAACATATTTGACAATAATATTAAGAACAAATCATTCTGTAACTAATAAAAGAGGTCAACAACAAATACATTTACTGAGTACATAATTGATGTGTAACTATAATTTCAGTAACTAATAACAATGAGTAAGTAACATGGACATGAATCTTCAGTAATTGTGCGTATAGCTTCAGTAATATTACAATTCAATTATCTAACAATTATTCAGAAGTACTAAGTAACTATTTCTTCGGTAACAATCAGAACGAGTTCAGTAATATGAACATTTGTAATTAGTAATTGTTGTATAGACATTAGTAATTTATCTATTCATTAATTATTGTATGGACAATAGTTACTACAACTTCAGTTATAATTTCATTGAGTTCAGTAATATGGTCAATTGTAATCAGTAATTGATGTATTGACATTAGTAACTTTGTACAAGTGTTATTAGTAAGAATGATTGAAAGACAAGTAACACCCAACAAATAGCAAGTAACTTATACACAAGTTATCAGTAATTTTTTACGAATAAAAAACATACATAGAAAGTGGCATTGTACTAAGTAACTATATCATCAGTAACAATCATAATGAGTTCTGTAATATGAACATTTGTAATTAGTAATTGTTGTATGGATATTAGTAATTTATCTATTCAGTAATTATTGTATACAAAATAGTTAATACACTTCAGTAATAATTTCGTTGAGTTCAGTAATATGGACAATTGTAATCAGTAATTGATGTATTGACATTAGTAACTTTGTACAAGTGTTATTAGTAAGAATGAATGAAAGGCAAGTAACACCCAACAAATAGCAAGTAACTTATACAAACATTATCAGTAAATTTTTACGAATAAAAAACATACATGATAAGTAACATTGTACTAAGTAACTATATCATCAGTAAGAATCAGAATGAGTTCAGTAATATCAACATTTGTAATTAGTAATTGTTGTATGGACATTAGTAATTTATCTATTTAGTAATTATTGTATGGACAATAGTTACTACGAATAGCAAGTAACTTATACAAACGTAACAGTAATTTTTTAAGGATAAAAAACAACATAAAAAGTAACATTGTATTTATTTCAGTAATGTTTGCAATGGCATCAGTAACTTTGTATTACGAAAAATAACTTTGTATTTATTTCAGCAACTCAACGTGAGTCGTATTTTGATTGTCATCAGAGGAAGGAGGAGATTCTCATGGTTATTTTTAGAAAAAACAATGCGGCAATTAATGAGTACTCAATTATAACTCAAAAAAGGGAATTAAATTGCGAGTTATATGCGGTGGGTGGTTATGACAATTCATTTTTAGCGCTAAATTTAGAAACTAATCAATTTTACGCAGAACCACAGGATCATCATCACACGGATGATTACGCGTGCCTAAAAATTCTCAAATCGGCACAGTGCTCTCTGTATAAGCCCTATATATATATAATATATATATATATCTTTCATCACAATTCACCCAATTACATGATACATATGTATCTTTCATCACGCTTTCACTCAAAACAAAACATTTGACCGTGTAGCTAAAAAAAACTTTCATATCCAACTATATCATTTTTTTTGAATCACCACTTTACTCGCATCTCTTAACTCACTTCATTTACAACAAAACATTAGATCATTACCTTTTTAACAAACATTTGAATGTACGGATAAATCTAAAATGAATACTTTCTTTAGAATTATTTTATCAAAACTAAAAACCAAGTCACAACTAAGCAATTTAAATATCTATATATGAACTTGCTTTTTGTAATTACATTTTTCACACGGAAATAAATTATAAAATATGACCTATATATTCAGTCGATAAAACTTAGAGATTTTTACTCGATAGACCCTATAAACTTTGCCAATTACCTCAACAACTTTTGAAAACAACCTAATTCCCCCCTCGACCCCGTAAACTTGCCAACTCTTACCCCATGAACCCTCCGGATAATATGTATGAAGCTCGTGGAGGTTATTGGGATAATTTACATGATCGATGGGGTAGTTATGTTGTGCAAAGGTCGTAGAGGTAATTTAAAAAGTTTATAGGATTTGCTGGGTAAAAATTTTCTAAAAATTGTAGACATGTAATAATAATTCCATAGTGTATAGAATTAGCTATGTTTACTACAGTACGGATATAAATATGATATAGTACAAATGCTAACAGTTATACACATGATATGTCTGTATTCGATCTATATCGCTTTTATGAATGGATACTAAAATGGATATCAATTTCATATTCGCAAATATCCACAAATATCCATATGTATATGTTTTTTTTTCATATGTTGATATAGTTGTAGATTTGTTTTAACTGTATGTAACATAAGTTTATATACTTTGCTCAAAATTGTTAATATATGTGTATAATCTTGATCACGTACTTTGCATGTGAAGTTAATATATGTTTAAATAATGAAACGTACACCATAGGGATGCAAATATTGACATTATCAAAAATTGTCAATCTACCATTGTATCTGTTTTGTATGAATATTGGATTCATAGGTTTGAAATAATATAAATACATATATCATTTATATCTACATATATCATTGTATATATTTGTATTATAATATATAAACATAACTGCATATTTATTCGTAATTATATGTAACAAAATGTTTTGACTTATTATAATTATAATAAAGTGCATGCTTTCAATATAGTTGGTTCATATGGAAACCATCAAATATATGTATATTCCTGCAAATCTATCAATCATTTATATTACCATTCATCTATTAAGCATTTATATTACCATTCATTTCGGATCTATAATTATCTTACATCCATGTCCGATTGTGGCACCATAAAAACAATTTTAAAATTCATAAATATGCGTACATGCATTTGCATTAATTTTTGGAAATGGATGAAGATGTCATAATATCTACTACCATGTTTGCTTCCCTAAAAGATCAATATTAAAGCGTCATTTTTCAGGATTTAAAAATTATCCAAGATTTTGCATTAATTCAGATTGAATTACAATCAATTTTACCATTCTTTTTTCATAACACACACAACACACACATTTTAAGGAGTGAAAAATCATCCAATACCATTAACTTAGATTGAATTACAATTTTACCATTATTTTCTCATAATATCTAAAAGTATAATCCTCAACTATGATATGCATACATCCATGCGCGCGCACACATACAGAGAGAGCGAGAGAGCCACACAGAACCTCGTATCTATTTTACATCTATGCTTTTTATAGTTTCTCTTTTTTATAATCGTCAATATGGAAATTCGTAATTCTATATATATTTTCAAGCATGTAAAAGATATGATATCACTTATGTCAATACTTGTATTTAACTGTTTACATCCTTATGAAGCTTCGATCGTTGCACATTCAATTCTCGCTAAAAAGATAGTCATTTTCCTCGATATGCATCTTTGCATTATAAATTTCATAAAGGTGATCTGGTAATTGACCTTTAAAAAGGAGTAATTATCTATAAATTCTTGTAAGGTAAGACCAATGTCGTGTACCCTATGGAAGAATAGTCTGTGGGTCTTAATCAAGCATACATTTTCTTGTCAGTGTACTCTCATTCTATTGCAAAGATTTTTGATATTGAACCCCATTATTTTCAAGTTTAAATATAGCCTCTTCATCTTGGCAATGCAATTATGAAGCCCACTTTTTCCTCTGTCCTCTCTCATTTGCTACATAACACATAACAGGTCACCCCTAATGGACATTTTTTTGAAAGAACCAAATGGACATATAATCAGGGCTGTGCACGGGTTACGAGTTAAACGGTTATCCGCTCCGATCCGTATGGATCGACCCTAAACCCATGAGTATCCAGCAAACTATTTTGGATCGGGTACCCGATCTTGTTTGATCCAGGATATATGGAGCTCTGACCGTATGATCCATGGATACCCACGGGTCGATCCATTTGGTTGTCTCTCCAACCTAGACAATAACCATGGGTTGACGGATCTTATCCATAGGCTTGGCAATCTCTTTGTCCATTTCGACTTCGAAATTGCTTGCGATTGAGATCGTTGATCGAAATCGATAATTTGGATCATGCGATATTCTAATTCGAGTGAACTTTAATTCGACCCATAGTAGCAAAACAAGTATTTATATATCAAGTGTCGATCATTTAAAATTCGAAGATAAACATATTATACTTGCTTTGAAAATGTGTAAGCATAGATCGAAGCCGGTTTATTAAAGCCCGTTTTCTTTTTGTTATTTTAATTTTGTGTTCATCGTGATCTTTTCAATCAAAAGTTGTGCGAATATATAAGTAATGTTTGTTCACGTATAAAGGATTTATTAACGTGGATTTTTTCTTAAAATTTCCAAGTTAGAAATCACATCTCAATCATACCAAGGATTGATGTGTTTTAGTGATCCGCGGGTACCCGCGGGTAACCGAGATCCATTCATATAATTTGGGTATCCGTTATTATGGTTACCCGTTGCAATGGATCGGGTCGACCCGCCAACCCGATAATGACGGATCGAGACGGATCACGGTTGAACGGATCGGGTACCCGCCCATGCACACCCTTACATATAATAAAACCAAATAACAAACATAGTTACTAAATGGAAAATTATTTCTCGCAAGTATAATCACACCTAAAAAAGCTTTCTTCTCTTAATTAGTAGCACAACTCGTGCCATGATTAGTAGTGAAGTTAATTAAAAGTTCGTACTTGCAAGTCAAATGTTCTATATTATAAAGAAATCCATAAATATTTACATCATTAGTTACATCCGAAAAATAAATGAATAGCAGAGAATAAGAATTAGTATACCCCGTATGGAGAACTTCTTGAACTTGAAGCTAAAGTCCATACACGTCTGAACATAAGCTACTATTGTCGTAATCGTCCCTGAAGATCATGTTAGAGAGCTTCAACGATGATCGCGTACTCAAATACAAAGGTGGAATCATCTTGCCTCGCCTCTTGAAGCTGCTAATGGAGTCGGTGCTCTTGGAGATGATGTTCTACTTGCTCTTGGAGGCAATAGAGACACGCCAATAGAGGAGGTGGTTGTTGTTGGAACTGTAATTGGCCGGCACGTTTGGGGGTCTATTCAACCGTTACACGAATAGGATCACCCACAGTAGATAGCATACAACCATTGAAATACCTATGTGAAGAAAAGCATATGAGATCAATATATAAACACCATCATATATATATGTGTGTGTGTGTGTGTGTGTGTGAAACAGTTAAAAGCAGCACGATAAAGGAACTACAACGGAAATCCACAGTCCACCCATGCAATATAGATAGAAGCAAATGTATCCAGTAGAATTTTATGACTCTCTGTGCAATATCTTTGTAAGCAAATACTATTTAGTAGATATTGTTGTGGCTCCACTTGCACAAAAAACGATCCTTCCAATCCCTAATTTACCAACCATTAGTATAAAAAAAACCATTCTACAACAAAAGAATCGGCCTAAAAATTGGATCTTAGTAGAAGGTTTGGCCGTTTGGGGAAGCTCTGCTATCCACATATCAACTTAGAGAGAGAGAGAGAGCACCCTGAAATCGCCTCCGTAGGAAGATGGCCTCACGGTGAATATGTCCTTCAACGGAAATGCGATTCCTCAATCTCAAACCCTCGTAAACAGAAATAACATATATACACAAATAAATAAGAAGAAAGAAAAGATGACCTCGATGAGCACAAACAAAAGCAGTCCTAAAATATGAACTATCCTTAGTCTTCAACTTTAGCTTCCCAATCCTGCCATCGTCGCCATTATCAAGATGTTATAACAATAAAGAAGGAATAGAGATGAGATCCCCATATCGTTATTCATGAGAAACCGCAAGCAAAAGCCAGAAAAAGCGAGAGGCTTGAGCGGAGCAGAAGAAGTGGGTGTTACGTTCCGCTCGCTGACGAAGATAAGGAAGAGCTGTGGTTGGTGTCGTATCGCTGAAGGAAGTAGAGACGACACGTAGATGGGAGAGGGAGGACGTGCCATCATGATGCCATTAAACACAACACGTGGCATTTTTCATATATTTGCTGCATGAGCAACGTTGACAACATTTTGTTTGAAAAATATTCAAGGAAATCGATGAACAGTGCCTACTCCACGGAGGTTAATATATTGTAAGATTTGTTATCAGTAGTAGAAGTAAAACATATTTTAAACATACAAGCAAGCAAGAAACAACTGCAACATATGATTTACAAGATTTACCTTTAACTGGACCTCCCCCCCCCCCCCCCCCCCGAGATCCACTGATAACCCTTCTCTCTGTCTCTCTCATATTTCATACGTCCAATCCACTAATAAATTCACCATCCAAACACCAAAACAAACAAAAAGAATTAGCCATTAGATAATCAATTACAAAAAAGATTATCCTCCACAAAATAATCCCTACAACCAAATATATCCTAAGGGCCCGTTCGGTAGGAGAATAAGCATGAATAAGGATGGGGAATAAGGGGAATAAGAGTCTATTCTCCGTTCGGCTGGAGGATAAGAATAAGGAGAATAAGGTGAAATAAAGGTAGGTAAGGTGGGATAAAGATAGGAATAAGAGTGAAATAAGATGAAATAATAGGGAATAGTCGTACCACGGGAACCGTGTTGGGGGCTTATTCCCCTTATTCCATTCCTCCTTATGACCCAAACGAACAGGGCCTAAGGTGTCGTTCGGCTAGGGCTTCCCCCCAAAATTGAGGCTTAAGGGTGCGCTTGGTTGTCGGATTATCTAGCGGTTATCTAGGAGAAGGTAACCGTTTTTGTGGCTTGGTGTTTAGATAGAGGGGTTGTAGTTGAGAAGGTTTGTTGTGATGTGATTGCATTGAAATTTGGAAAAGTGAGTAGTTATTGTGATGCGATTGTATTGAAGTTTAAATAGTAAGTAGAAGATGGGTATTTTATATTTTTATTTTATATTATTTATATGATATGATGACATATTATATTATTTTTTTGGTAGAATGGATGAAAGAGAACTAATTTATTTAATATATTAAGAGAGAGAGAGTGTGTGTGTGAGTAGGACGTGAGGGTTAGAAATATGGGTTTTGAGGGATAACCCTGAAAGAGCAGGATAACCCCCTCCCCCACCCCCCAAGTTATAGTTATAGAGATGGTTTTCCAATAAACCCGTAATTCTATCGTTATGAGACCCGTGACCATATATTATTTCTCATAATGTGGGTCCCACTAAAAAATGACACACTCTTTTATTTCATACATCAAATCATTCGTTTCACTTTCTTTTTTTACAACAAAAAAATATTATATATAATATCTTGTCATTTAAAAAATATAAATTACTCAAAATCTAATCATTTTTCAAACATTAATAAAATCATATCACAACAAAAACATCTTAACAATAAACACTCTATCCAAACACAACACACAACTAGCATAATGAATGTTTTGGGAAGACGAGCTTCTGCCATCAATGGCATGAGAAGGTCATAGAACGAGCTATGCAATGCAAAAAGCTGAACGAACATATTATTTACATTGAAGGTAGGGTGGAGCATTGGGCCGGGCCGGCCTGAACCCGATGTATAAATGGGTCGGGCCCGGGTCTTCATTTTTAAAAAATATTATGCTTGGGTCGGGCCGGGCCCGAACCCGAAGTACAAGTGGGCCGGGCCCGGGCCCTCATTTTTCAAAATATCTTATTAGAACTAAATAAGGGGATACGGATTTATAGTCACAACACATACAATATTTTCTTCATACATCAATCGTAATATTATATCGTAACAATACATCTAATATTCATGTGTTATGGATGAATTATATCCATAATAATAAATTGGGATCAAAGTGCAACTTCATGGAATCAAAATAAGTACGCGTTGAGCCCGGCCCGAGCCCGACCCGAACCCGAGCTCGACCCGAACCCGAGCCCGAATCCGCGGGCCTTGGGTCGGGCCTAGGTCCTCTGTTTGCTGAAAAAAGCGGGCCTCGACCCGACCCAAGGCCCACGGAAAATTGATGGGCTCGAACCGGACTTTCTCGGGTTGGGCCGAGTCGAGCCCGGTGCTCCACCCTAATTGAAGGCATCTCAACTAGTTATGAACCGTGAAATCTCAATACTCGATAACCTCTACGAGAGGGGTTGGCATCTTCCCAATAAAAGTCACTTCATGACTCGCAAGAAAAACCTCGTCATTATTTATTATTTAATTAATGGCTCTGACGTACAACTAAATCCTTTGATCTTCTTCATGGTGCCAACAATCTATTCATTTATGTGAAAAGAAAGATGGAAAAAGTCAGCAAACACTCTTTCCTAATGTTGCTGAAATACACTTGATTATCCTGTTAAAATTTTGGTATTTTTTACAAATGTGTCCATTGAAATTTCTGCAAATGCACTTATGTCTACCCCTACATTCTTACAAAATCCACATTACTGCCCTTCAATTATAACACTTATGTCTTATATTACATTAATGGAGGGCAATACTGTGAATTCTCTTTTAAAAAATACCGGTATAAATGTATTTGCAGAAACTCAGAAAGACACATACATAAAAATCCATATTTTTTGTTGAGGAAAATAAAGGATCCCGATAATTCGATTCATACATTGCTCCATGGATCTTAAATTTTCTTTACTATAATATCGTAACAACATTAAATAAAAAGTCATAATTAAGATATACTAGTCACAAATAAGATCAATCAAAATATATAAACAATATCACATGATTCACATCATTATAAACGTTTCCGTCCTAAATAGCCATTCAAACATACATTATTTATAAAAAAAGATTACGTATCTTAAGAATCCTTTTCAAGGAGCTTAAACTTTACCTAACCTTTCTCCTAAACAGACTTCCGATTTATAATTTGAATGGTAGGTTACCAAACTCAAGCATTAGAATCCAATAATTTTTTTGAGTAAAATTATAGGAGCCTCGGTATAATCAAGAAGATTATATGGATTGTTGTGTAACCAGATAAGAATTCAGGGGTCAAAGCGTAAAGTACCCTTTTACCATTTAAAAAAACATGTGATATACCGAAAACCAACGTTCGAAATCACTGTCGTCGCTATCTCACACTACAAATTGCCCGAACACATCTCACACATCACCGTTGGATCTCTGCTTAGGAATGATCGGACGGTGGAAGACAGGAGAAACGAACAAGTCTACGTGATGTTGACTTGGCCGAGTCTAATCCGCGCATCAAATACCGTGTCTTCTCGAGACCAAAGAAAAACCAAAACAAATTCCCATAATTTACATCAAGCCCCATAAATATAACATTTCATTTATAACCCCACAGAATCGATTCCATCATGGTCTAGCTCTCAACATCTGTGTAACATGGGAGAAGGTTTCCCGTTGCTTTCCCTTGTTGTTCTAAAGCACATGATGATGGAATTGCATGGTGCTTGAAGTGGATTAAAAGTAATAGCTTTAAATCAAATTGAGATTCCCTACTTTCCTCCATGTGCACATGCTAATTAATCCAACCGCGAAAAAAGGCATTTTCCATTTTTTTAAATATAAACTTATAGTTCAAAAGTACATACCTATCTTGAACTCCAATCTCTTGTGCACGGAACACACTGCTTAATAATCATTTATATCTGAAAAATTCGATCATATATGTGTGTATATATATATGCGTGTACTCTGATTGTCATACCACGCAATGAAATCCTATTGTCACATGCACTAGAATAAAAAAATATGATTTTTGATTGCACAAAATATGAACTTCTTTAGTTTAGTTTAATGATGATGATGATCGCTAATCACTTATTGGAGAGCCCGACTCTCCTCATATGCTTGGTACACGTAGGCAACTAAGTAAGGTAGATGATTGAAAACCTCTCCGATTGATTTTCCATTATGTATTCTCTCTGAGGAGTTTCTTTGTTTGCTCGAAATGATCGATATGCCAGAAGTCGAGAACATTGCTCGCCCAATCCTGCCCTTGCTCTCGCCTTCAGCTACTATGTAGCATCATCATTGACACTGCTTTATTCTCGACTCTAACGTGATGCCTATAGAGTGGGGAAAAAGGGTCATGTTAGGGTAGAGTATTGTCCTTCCATGTGATGCATGGGCAGCTTTGGTGTCTATTTTCCCAAGCAAAACTAATCTTTTTTTTTTGTTAATTTTCAAGCCCTAAATCGAAATTCTCCATCTTTCAAAAAATCACGAGGAGGAAAGTGCAAAAATGGACGGAGAGCCCGTTGCGGTCAGCAAAAGGAGAGAGAGAGAGATAGAGAGAGAAAGCGAAGGAGGAGAAGAGCAGTCCAAAAAAGCTGAAGCTCACAACACCGCTTTTGCTCTCCAGCTCTCTCTCTCTCTCTCGAATCCTGAGGCTGATTGCTTCTTCGCAGCAGAGATTTACCATAGATCTGTAGCGTTCTATCGAGTTCTCATCTCTAATCTGCTCGGGAATGGCGAAGCGCGGCTACAAACTCCGTATCCTTCTCCCTGCCGTCGTCTTCCGAGCTGATGACTTCATGTGCTATTGATTTTAGGGTTTTTTTCCATAGATTGAAATGGTCGTCGTCGAAAAGGAGGCTCCTTTGTGGGTGGTGGGGATCCAATTCGAGAAATTTGGCACAAGTGCTGCAGATTTCTCTGATTATGGGTGTGATCTGGGCTCAAAGATTGGATCTTCTTTTGCAATTGGGGAATTGGATTCCTTTTTTCTAACACTTGAGTGGTGGCCTGGAGGTGAAGCTTCCCGATGGGTTGTGAGATGCTGTTAGAATTGCCGAGTTGCTGTAAATTTCGGTGATTATCACTGGAATTGTGCCATTTTGGTTTATGGAACAATTTACTTCAGAGCTACAAGCTTAACAATTTGGGATTATAGCCTAAGTTGGTCTATAATCTGAAAAATGTTTTGATAATAAAGGAGGCTGAAGAATCGTCATATTAAAATATTGATCATGTGTAGAAATGACGGTCCCTCATTTTGATTCTTTAAAAACTATGCATACATGTATAGCTTTTCCGTGCATACTGATATATAGCAAATTTGCTTATTTTCCATGTGTAAAATTTGCTCTTTGTTGGTTCATTTCCTTGACCGGGAGATCAGAAGAATTGATTGCCCATGCATCAGATGTCAAGTGCTTAAACATCGGGAAGAAGTCATGTCGTGTTTTTGTTTCCGGCGGAGAAGATAGAAAGGTTAATCTGTGGGCTATTGGGAAACCGAATGCTTTGTTGGTGAGTATGCAATGTTGCTTTGTCGAATCTATTTCCATTCAACTCTTATATACAAACACATTATATTTGATCTTAAGTTAGTCTTTTATTTTAAATCCTTGAAAGGCCTCTTGTTTGTTTTTAATTAGCATTTATGATCAATATCTTTGTTGCAAAATTTACAACATGCGCTGACGTTCTAGCGTTCAGTATAGATGTGGCTTGTAATTAACATTTATGATCGATATGTTTGTTAGAAGATTCATGATATGCCTTTTCTTTTTTGGAATTTGAAAAAGTCATGAGTTGTCAAGGGTACGTGTTTGTTGGAAATTATGCTAAATATTGTGTAAGAAATGTCCTTATTCCACTGGTGTTACAAGATGTCCAAGTAATTGCAGATCCTTAGTCATCATTTGTTGTAGTCTCTTTCTTCATTTTCATTTTCTCCCCTTCCATCTACAGAGCCTTTCAGGTCACACAAGTCCTATAGAGTCTGTAACTTTTGATTCTTCTGAAGCCATGGTGCTTGCTGGTGCATCCACTGGTGCCATAAGGTTGTGGGATCTCGCTGATGCCAAAGGTGAGTTCTCTATGTTATTGCTGTTGTACATAAATTTTTTATGATGATCTTATCATTTTGAAATTATGAAAACTTTGTATATGTCATTGGTCCATGAGAAACTTGTCATCAGCGGTTATATTTCAAAAAATGGTTAATGATTTTAATCTTTAATACCAAATTATGTCTTTTATGCATATAGATTTGGAAAGTGAACGAAATCTTCCGAACTTTTAGCTAGTTTTGTGACATACTTTTGACATTTACTATTTTGTTGAAGTGTAGTTGTCCGTGCACTCTCTGGACATAAGTCAAAGTGTTCTTCACTTGAGTTTCATCCGTTTGGCGAGTTCTTTGCATCTGGTTCCTCCGATACTGATCTCAAAATATGGGACATTAGAAAGAAAGGATGCATTCACACATACAAGGGCCACACAAAGGGAATCACAACCATCAGATTCACTCCTGATGGTCGTTGGCTTGTTTCTGGCGGAGAAGATAATGTTGTAAAGGTAATAATATGAAACATGATCTGTTAAATTTCGCTGCCTATTTGCAAGACAACATTTCCGCAAGAATTTAATCGTCAACGCTCTTATTGAATGATCTGGCAGTTGTGGGATCTCACCGCAGGAAAACTACTGCATGATTTTAAGTTTCATAATGGACCTGTTCGGAGCATAGATTTTCATCCGCATGAGTTCTTGCTTGCTACAGGTTATCTTTATTTTCTCTTCATTTTTTTCTTGAAGTAGGTTATGCCAAATGTTCCACCCCTTCCCAAGACTCTGCATAAGAGAGCTTATGCAACGAGCTGCTTTTTTTTTAGTAAAAATTGCCGCACTTCTTTGCTGAGATTAATTTGATTTTTAGATCTTGTATCAGAAAAACCAACTAAGTCCTTTCCTACTTTGAGTGGGGAGGCAACATGGATTCTTACCAAAGCTTTTCATAGGATTCAATTCAAGGTGGAGATTGTTGATATGCCTTGAGTCCTAATCCATCTATTCTGTTGAACTCAGTTGAAGAACCGTATGATGCCCCCCCCTTCATGGGTTGCATCATATCCTGCCAGTATGAGGGTCTCGCTGCATGGTCAGCGAGCCTGGGGCTGAGGTAGGTGGGAGCAGGTGCCCCCCTTCATGGGTTGCAGGGGGCAGCCCCCCATCCCGACTCAGCAAATCCGAATAAAAAAATTGAAATCCAGATGTTTGTGTTGCGATTTAGTCAAACTCATCAAATCCATTTCATATCTAATATCTATCGATATACATATAGAAAAATTCAACTCAATTTTCTCCTCTCCATCTATTTGTTCATATTCCACTATATTTTTGTATTTTCAATAAATAAAAAATATTAACCCAAACAATTAAAAAACCCTTATATATAAACCTTATGCATTCCCTATATATTGCACATCTTTGTGTACCGCCATCTTACTTAACCCCCCTCTATTTAATCCATATGTAAAGATCTTACATACATTTATGAATAGTTTAAGATTTTACTATGTCAAATATGTGGGAACCCATTGAGTGTACGAGTATCCACCGAGTTTCTTGGTACCCGGTGGAAATTACACATTTAATAAATGGGTGGGTATGGGTGGTGATTTTATTAATGGGTACAGATTTTGGAATATTGATACTAGCTCCAAACCTGACTCGATGACATCCCTAGTTCCGAGGTTTTTCTTATATGAGTATTTGGATCTGTCTGCATCTGGGGTCCATCTGTACCGAGAGTAATATATAAATTCCTTAGGGTTGGCTCTTTGTATCCTATGTATTCTTTTTTCTCCACATTGTGAAAACCTATTATTGTTGCACAATGATGTAGCTCACTTACAGGTGAACTTTGTAAATCCGTGTGTATTCGTGCTTGCTTGCTTGATCGTTTGTGCGTGTTTACTTCCGCGATTCATAACAGTCATGTACCTAATCGTACACTGATTTTTTTATTAAGTATCTTTGATAAAAATCTGACAGAATTTGGAAATTTTGTTTCCAGGTTCGGCTGATAAAACGGTAAAATTTTGGGACCTGGAAACATTTGAGTTGATAGGATCTGCTGGACCTGAGGTATTAATTGTTTTGTTTTATATCTAGTTTATATTTTATTGGTTTTGTAATCGATTTTTTTAAAGAAATACTTCTAATAAGTTAACCTATTTGAGGCTTTTGTAACTGGAGATACTCATCTTCTTTGACTGAAAATATTTTTAATGCTATTCGGAATATAAAAAACCTTTTGAAATTCTTGCAACTTCTTTGCCATATGTGAACCCCTCTAATGGTTTGGTGGTAGAAGCAGTGGCTCCCACTTCAAAGGACCAGGGTTCGAATCCTATAAGTAAAAAAAAAACTTCTTTGCCATATGTTTACCGTTGCATGTGCAAATGAAAAAGTAACGATGTAACCTGATCGTAAACAACATAAATGTTGGTTGAAAATGGGTTCCAATGCCAGCTTTGATTCTTATTTCCGTGGCAAATGTTGATGATACCTGATCTTAAACAGCATAAATGTATCTCTTTATCATACTTGTATAGTACCTCATTTCAGAACAACATCTGGTTATTCCATTTCTTTATTAAGAATTTCTTGCCCTAATGTTTGGAATTTTATTTAAATTCATCTCACTCCACTTTATTAAATTTGAGCATATAGGCCACTGGTGTTCGCTCTATGATCTTTCATCCAGATGGGAAAACGTTAGTCTGTGGACTGGATCGGATGTTGAAGGTAGTGGATTCACAATGCATGTAAAATAATTTCTGTGGTGGATTACGATCACCATCTTTTCTATGAAGATCAACACGTTTTCTTAGGCAGTTTTTTTTGAGAGAAAATTAAGTAGCTTTTCTCTTTTCCTTTAAATTGGTAGCAGGTGTTCTCGTGGGAACCTATAAGGTGCCATGATGATGCTGATATAGGGTGGTCTAATCTTGGCGACCTCTGTATAAATGAGGGAAAGCTTTTGGGATGCTCTTATCATGAAAGTTCTGTTGGAGTTTGGGTGGTGGATTTATCGGTATATATCTTATATACTTCGTACATTAATATTGTAGCTTCACTAACGAAAAGTTACATAACGCTATCTTGGTTCAGCTTATTAGGCCTTATGCGGCAGGTGGGTATCTGAGGTGTAGTGCCTTTGTTGAGCCTGAGATAAGTGCGGTCAACCATACTGTGAACTCCGTACCCGCATGTTTAAATGTTTGCGATGACCAGAAAGTTGATACTAAGGAGATAATTCATACCGAATGTAACACTTGTAAGATAACTTTGTTCTCATTAGTTTACATGTATTGCTAGATGCTCTTGACAATCTTAAGATTAACCATTCATGACAGATTCAAATGCATACTATGGTTTCAGATATCTAATTTTTTTAACAGATAAAACTGAGGATGATCCAGGTCAGAAATTATATGGGACAGTGGGTTCCAACAAAGCCTCTAAGGGAAGTCAGAGAGGTTCAGCTGTATCAAAGGTGAATAAAGACATTTCCAGATGTGTAGAGAATCAGATGGTTGATAAAATATCCATCTCGAAAACTACCGTATCGAACTTGACTTCTTCCATAGATAGTGATGCGAGGGAGGGAAAGTTAGTTACCACAAAGGTAAATGGGACAGTTTCATCAAGGAAAGGAACACCTGTAAACTCATCAGGCTTCGTTGGTGGTAGTTTATCAGATTCCAAGAAAGAGTCAATAACAGATCCACGTAGAAGGGGTAATGTTCGGGTTAACAATACAATTTGTACACCGGTGGTCGTTATGAGAGATACTCCAGATCTGCCAAAGTCCAAGCTTCATAATAAAACCTTGGTATCAGATGTGGAAGCACACAATGCTGGATTATACAAACCATCTCATACTAGGCGACCCTCTTTCGTTGATGTTGGAATTGATATCCACCCAGTATCTGGCAACTGTGTGTCTTCAGTAAGAGCTTCTGATGACACAGAAGATGTCACGGATCTTCAATATCGTCCTGGGTCTGCAAATGCTGGGATAACCAATTCCAAAGCAGGAAATTATGAGAGTATCAAGAGTACAACAGAAACCTTCCAGCGAGTTGTTTTTCTTGATCCCTCTTTTAGCTCCAGAAGAGAAACAGGTTTTAGTTTCTCATTTTTCATATAAATGCTTAGCTTATACAAGTTCCTAACTATATTATCTAGTTCCTGCTTTATACCCATATCAGAGCATTTACATTGGGTTATTCATCATCGGTTTTTGGTTGCATTTGCATATATAATCTAAGTACTGCCTAATGTTACATAATCTATTAAAGGTATATTTACATTCATAACCTTGAGTAGTTTTGTAATTATACCTAGAATCCTCGATAATTCATAAGTACACGAGAAACCCCGAATAATGCTTAACTCTTACATGACATAATCCTGTGCTATGTTTCATTTGTTTTGTCCATTATATTTGACAGTTTTCGTTAAAAAGGATAAAATTACCTTTAATGCTCAATCATACTACTTCAATATGTTTTGTTCTTTCATGAAACACATGATTATTAGCAATAAATAATACTGCTTGATTGTCACATTGTAATTGCATGGGTAGTGGTACATCTATATGCAGATCTTCTAATACAGCTCGAACCCACATCATATTTGTACTTTCCTGTGCCATGACCCTATACTCAGATTCAACACTAGATCTAGCCATCACTGTCTGTTTCTTGCTTTTCCAAGAAACCAAAGAGCTGTTCCATGAATTGACTTACCCGACTCACTGCAAAAGCTATGTCAGGTCTAGTGATAGTAATATAGAGAAGCTTTCCCACCATTTCTCTATATCTTCTCCTGTCAACCTCGTCTGTATCATTTTCATATAATTTCATGCTAGGATTCATGGGAGTAGTCGAGGGTCGACAGCCGATCACGCCTGTCTCAACAAGCATGTCTGTAATATACTTCCTTTGGGTCATCAGAAGACCCTGTGCATTCCTAGCAAATTCCAACCCCAGAAAATATCGTAGGGTACCAAGATCCCATCCCTAGTCACAAACTGATGGCTTAGAAATTCTTTTGCCATCTTTATCCCCTGCATATCATCTCTCGTAACAAGTATATCATTAACATATACCATACTGATTTGGCCTAAAAAAGGGGGGAGTGTGGGTGACGTCGAGAGGAAGATGGAAGGGTGGGGGGCGGTGAGAAGAAGGTAGCAGACTAGCAGGGGTGAGGCGGTGCCGATGAGAGGAAGGTGGTGGCGAGGGAGGTGACGACGCTGACGAGAGAAAAGGAGAGGGCGTCTAGGGTTTAGGGTGGTGGCTCTGATACCATGTTGGAAGAAAATGAGAAGATGTTTATTCCAGGGAATCTTAGGCTCTCTTATATAGAGAAAGCCTATGAGTAAATTACATAAGATGGAACAAGGAAAATAAACATAACAAAGGGATACATAAACTATAGAAATATCTCCACAAAGTTTATTGCAGCCTTGTTGCCACTAAATATTTTCATTGGCATACTAGCCTTGATGCCTAAGTCACGGAGCAGAATTTTTAGTCATAAAATTCTGTAACGCCATTGACAAGAGTCGGTATTCCACTTAAATACTTGATCTTTGTAGAGATATATGTTATGTTATTTTGTACCGTTTCATATTTTTCTTTTCTTCTGGACTCTTGATGTAATTTACCCATAGGCTACTCTTCTATATAAGAAAGTTTAGGGCGTATGGAATAAACAAGTCTCTTATTTTTCCCAACATGGTATCAGAGCGACGATCCTAGACCGGAGTTCTCAAACCAAACCCTAATCCTAGCCCCACCTCCAAGCCCTCCGCGCGCCGCCTAGGCCGCCCAGGCCCCTCGCATATGGGTGCACATGGATCGGATTGGATCGGATTTTGGCTTAATCCGTGTCCAATCCACACAACGGATTTTTGATTTTTCCAGTCCAATCCAATCCATTAAACAAGCAAATCCAATCCAATCCAATCAACCGAATTACGGATTGGATCGGATTGGTTCGGATTTTCAATGCTCACCTAATCTATGATTAAGTTTGTAGCATAGTCAAACTCGACATTCGAATCATGGTTCTAAATTTGAGATTATGTATAAATGTAAAGAAAAGAATAGTTAATTTTTGGAAAGCAATTTGACTTGATTTTTTTGAAAAGCAAAAACATATATGCTTGTTATGAATTTATTACAACCAATCATTGTATAAATAAATAAAAATAACATACTTGTTATCCGTAGAAATCATAAAAGAATCATATTGACTTTGAATAAAATTGCAAGCTTGTATATATCAAATAGGAACTACAACTAGATAACTACGCATGCGCAAGGAAGACCTGGCTGCGCATGCGCACAACTAGGACAAGGACAACATCCGGTGGAGATATGTGTGCACCTGAGGGTGGAGATGTGTGTGGCGCAGGTGATTGTTTTGTTTGTAATGGGTTCCGAGTGGGTTTAGGTTTATGTATTATTATTTTTAGAAGTTTGTTTCGTTTGAAAAATTGGAAGGGCCTAAAGGACATTGCGGGTAGGTATTACTTTTTTCTAAACCAACTAGTAGGGTGAGATAAGGGGTTTTTCAGCAAGTTGTGTGTAGTAAAACTTGAATTGGAATAGGTTTAAGTTATAAAGAGACTAGCTTGGATATTTGTACGTAGCTTTCAAATAAAATGTAATATATAATATGGTTTATTGAGAATAAATAAAGTAGTATATATTATTATTTATTAACGGATTAACGGATTGGATTTTGACAATATTTCGATCCAATCCATAAATGAACGGATTTGTAAAATTTCAATCCGATCCGATCCATTAAACTTATAAATCCAAACCGATCCAATCCAATGACAATGGATTGGATCGGATTACGGATTTTATCCGATCCATGTGCACCCCTACCCTCGCGCACCTCCGTGCGCCACCAGGCCTCGCGCTCCTCCGCGTGCCGCCAAGTCTCGCGCGCTCCTCCATGCTCTTTCGCGCGCCGCCAGGACCTCGCGCGCTCCTCCGCTTGTCGCCCAGGCCCTCGGCCTCTTGCGCGCACCTCCTGCGTGCTCCTGGCTCCGTCCGCCACGTCTCCCGCGTGCTCCTCGGCGCTCCATCTCTCCGCGCGCACCTCTGCTCCCTGTACGCTGTGACTTGGCTGCATATCGCCTAGTGCACGCTGCCTCTCTCTAGGGTTCGATCAACCCTAGGGTATCTTCGTCAGCAAGGAGACCTTCGCCCTTGTCCCCATGTTAATGGGTTTGGTTGCTTGAGTTTACACATGCAACCGAACCCGTGAATGTCAGTGTAGACAATCATATTTTCAGTCTACAACCCTAGTCTTCCATTATCATCATATCAGAAAGCGAGGCAGATATCCCATCTACAGGCGTTTTCAGAGGTCCTGCGCCTATTGTGAAGATGGACGGGTCAAACTACGAATTGTGGGCAATGCAGTTCATGAGTATGATGAAGTCGACCGGTAAGAAGCATGTTCTTACTGAGGAAGAGCCTGCTGAGAAGACTGGGGTCAACGCCTCATGGGAGGCAGATGATGCATATGCCAAGGTTTGGCTATCAGGAACTTTGGCAATTGAGATTGCAAATGATATTCTCCATCAACCCACTACAAAAGCAATGTGGGATATTCTGGTTGCTACATATTCACATGCAAAGAATGAGACGAAGATTCTGCAACTCCAGCTTGACATTTTCATAATCAAACAGAATGGCCGACCTCTACACTCATTATACACGTCTTTACGTAATGTTTGAGAAGCTCTACAGCTTCATGCCTTTCACAGCCACTCCTGAGCAACAGAAGACATACCGGAATGCCACTATGGTTGGCGTATTCCTGGTAGCCCTGGATCCAGAGTACGAGGCAACGCGTGCTCAGATCTTGGCAGATTCCACTATTCCTTCGATTGAGGAAGCCTTTCACGGACTGAGTCGTATTACTGAACCTTCATCTACTGCCAATCAGACCGCCTCATCTTTGGCAGCATCTCGAGGTCGTGGGGGCCATTATCAGTTTCGTGGTCATGGACCTCGAGGCAAAAGAGGTCGTGTTCGGCCATCATGCACCTTCTGCCACCGTTCTGGACATACTGAGGACACGTGCTATTCCAAACATGGATTTCCTGCTTCTGCACGAGTAACTGAACAGATTGAACCTCCTTCTGCTTCCTTTTTGGATCAACGATTTGATGATCTTATAGCCCATCTGAGGGGCATTATTCCTCCCTCCGGTCCTGTTGCATCAGCGCCTGCCTCTGAGAGTCATTTTGACGTTGCTTCTTCTGCATCCACCAGTACCTCATGTAGCACTTATGCATTCACTAGCAGTAGTGGATCTGATACTTTAGAGTGGATTATGGACTCTGGTGCCACACATCACCTGTGTGGTGATCGAGGTCTACTTACAACCTACCGACAGGTTTCTCCAGGCCGTACCGTAGTTATTGCTAATGGGACACACTCCCTAATTACTGGTCAGGGGGAGATTGGCCTGACACCTTCTATGCACCTCAAGAATGTGCTGCACGCACCTGATTTTTCTATGAATTTGTTGTCCATTAGCCAACTTACGAAGGATTTACATTGTCGAGCAATTTTTGATCCATCTTCTCTCATTTTTCAGGACATCCTTACGGGCAACGTGATTGGGCGTGGCTATGAGCAGGGTGGCCTATATCGTCTCAGTCGGACTCCATATGTCAGAATCTCCTCTCTCCCTGCTGGACCTGTCTCTCCATTCATGTGGCACTTGCGCTTTGGTCATCTACCGCTTCAGAAATTGTGTCGTGTTTGACCTCAGGTTTCACCTCACGCGTCCATCCAGTGTGAGGCTTGTCAGTTGGGAAAGCATCATCAGTCTACCTTTCCCAGTCATCAGAGTCGGAGTAGTAACTCCAAGTTTGAGTTGTTTCACGTTGATATCTGGGGTCCTAGTCGTGTTCCTGATCATCAGGGACACATGTTTTATATGGTTATTGTGGATGATTTTTCTCGGGTTTCTTGGGTCTTTTTGTTAAAGAATAAATCTGAAGCTGGGAATGTTATCATAAATTTCATAAATGAAGTTCGTAATGTTTTTTCTGCATCTGTAAGGATTGTGAGAAGCGATAATGCCTTAGAATTTTGTACTCATACTCTCTCAAATTACTTTTCAACACAAGGGATTATCCACCAAACATCCTATGCCTATACTTCCCAACAAAATGGAGTTGCAGAATAGAAACATCGTCATTTACTTGATGTCAACAGGACGCTTCTCATACAGAGTCATGCTCCTTATTCTTTCTGGGGCGATGCTGTTTCAACGACGTGTTATCTCATTAATCGCATGTCGTCGTCTGTCTTAGGTGAGAACATTCCTTTCTCCCTTATTTTCCCTGAAAAAGAATTGCTCTCTCTTACCCCACGTGTGTTTGGCTCTGTTGCCTTTTGTTAGCAATGTGAGCCCGAGGCGAACCATTCCTACAATAACTATTATTGTTATAAATGATTTAGCAATAAAAGTTATTGATTATGTTTCACTCCCTTTCTGATATTGAATGAATGAATGCACTATAAGGTCCCTCTGTACAATAAGGGTTATGTACCATGGCCAACTTGATAATCATACAGCTGTTAATTCATTAAATGAATCATAGAGGCTGATGCTTGGATGAATATTTAAGGAGTTAGATAGAGGAATCATCAAGTATCATCAATGATTGACAAGTAGTGATCTCCAGCCTGAGAAGGAGATGGCAATCCTTTTTCATTAGGCTGATATCTGATCTACCTCTTGATGCAGGTCCTCTGCAAGGGAATTGTGATTCGGAGGTATCCGATTAGTTGAGTCAATGAGTTGACTTAACGAGATCGAGATAACCAAAGACCTATGATGAATACTGTCACATCACAAGCAAACATCCTCTGACCAGAGACAGATGTATTGTTATATGTCTAAGTGTGTACATTTGACAGACCAATAGGTTGATGACCTAACCAAGGTCTATACACCGACGAGCTGGTGTGCATGTAAGGGCATATGAGTAATACGATCTCTCAAAGGGATCATACAGGTTCACTTGTGAACCGGGAGACATGAGTTCACTCATGAGGTATTGGGACCTGACCAAATTCCATGCATGGTCGTTATGCTTTAGAAGCATGACATGAATTTGAAGGTATGATATATGCTTTGTGAAAGCATATGATCTGTACCATATCCCAAGGACCAAGATTGAGAAACTTAGTGATCATATCATGATGATGACAGTGTAAAAGTGATCTATATCTTCAAGATGATCATGAGTCTTCCAGTATGCAGGATGTACAGGTATTAGGAATACCTGAGGGTGATTTGATCCATAAACGATTGTATAACCATGACGCTTCCATTCCGAGGGAGTGATGACACAGGTTTGGATTTTAGTGACTCCTCTCATTAGAGAAGTGACCTAATCTTAGTCCATGTACTGGACATTGATCTGAATGGGATTCAGATGCAATGAGAAGATTAGATTTACGGTCTTGATTTAATCAAGCATCTATGAGAGGTCCATGGGATCTAGATTTGAGATGTGATCTCAATATCCAAGTCACTATACGTGGAACAATACAATCACCCTGTCCTTATCTCCAAGTATCTGAGGAGAAATAGCATTGTTCTTGAATGGTTCAAAAATAATTCCATAAGGTCTAAGCATTGAGAAATTGATAATTAAATGTGATTTAATTATCATGATGTATGAGGAATTATCCAATATAATTAAATATGATTTAATTATTATGGATAAGAATAATATGGATAGTGATATCCACTTATTCATAATATATTATAAATGTGATTTATAATGTATTAGAGAGAGCTAATTATAATTTGTATTTGTAGATTAATTATTAATGTGTATTGGATACACATTGTCTAATTAATTGAAAATATAAATTATATTTTGTTTTGGGTTGTGAATGCGATTCACAATTTTTCAATGTCAAGATTGTAATATTCCCAAAATTAATTGAGAATTATTTTTGGTGAATAAAATCCCAACAAAAAATTGTTGGAAATAAATAATGGAGAAAATCAAGGAGGCATGCAATCTCATGGAAATCCATGAGATTGCCTCCATAAGGAAAGAGGTGGGCGACACCCAATTCCTATATGGAATGGGTGGCCGTCCCCCCCTTGAATGTACAAGGAGATGTAATCTCCATGTATATTCTCTCCTTATTTATTGATGTGATTTTAGGATTGATTTATATTTGATTTTGTCAAATATATTTTAATCTAAAGTTGTTGGCTTTTACCAACAACAATCTTGACCATTGGATTGACATAAATCAATCTCATCCATTGATTTTATATGTCCCATGGATTGAGATCCATGGATCCCAAAATCCTACAAATAGAGAGGCATACCTTGCTCTATACTACATGCTATTGTAGCACATTTATCTCTCTCTTTCTCCTCTTACACGCCAACCCTCTCTCTCCCTCTTCTTGGTGGCCGTTTACCATACCCTAGAGGAGAGACTCGTCGACGCTCACGCCACCGCGCCGCCGCTTCGACGCTCTGCGGTTCTCCGTCTACTTGTAGTGCTTCGCTTAAGAAGGAGACGTTCGATCTCGTGCGACGAGATCAGGAGCAACCGTGCTTGATCAACTTGTTGGATTGCGAGGACAACACGACTCGTCCCCGCGCTCGCAAGCCGTTTCTCCGACGATCGAACTTGAGACAGGAGGTCTCTTTTCTTAGAGACTCGATCAACCACGCTTCAAGAGGTATTGCATTATACTTGTTGTGGTTTTAGATGAAACGATCCGAGAATCGTTCTTGGAACATGTGGTTTCATCGCATGAAAAATTTAAAATTCCGCTGCACCGAACAACTAGTACGACTAGTCGTTCTCTGTCGTATCCGACACGACGACCACGCTTCTGTGATGCGCTTGAGGATTTTTTCAATATCCTTCACCTTTGTCCACCAGTTGTCTCCAGGTATTGACAAGCTCTCTCCTAGGGCTGTTAAGTGTATTTTCGTCGGGTACTCCAGGACACAAAAAGGGTACATGTGTTATGATCTGTTGCGCAGGAAATACTTTGTTAGTGTTGTTGTCACCGTTTTTGAGTCTGTTATGTACTTCTCTCCTACAGGTGATTGGTTGGGATCCTCAGACACTGATGAAGCCATATACATGCCACCACCACCACCACCTCCACCACTACCTACATCTCCTACACCTTCAATTACAGTTCATGTTCCCCATTGCCACTCCACTATACCCATCGGCCTGCTTCTGCTCATGGTCACCGCTCATCATCTAGCTCGCTTGAGGTATGTTCTGAGAATATAATCAATATTAACGGATCTAACGATTTACCTGAGCAGGATGTGTTACAGGGGCCAAATGAGGATGCAGGTAATTTGGATCTACCTATTGCACTTCGGAAACAGAAGTGCAGCTGCGCGTCATACCCTATAGCATCCACAGTTTCTTTTGATCATTTATCTGGGGAATTCGCGAGCTTTGCCATTACACTATCTGCGGTGGATATTCCACGGAATTACCAAGATGCATTGAAGGACAGTAGATGGCGTTTGTAGATGATATCTTGATTACATGTGATGATGGACATTCAGAGGGCGAAAGAAATGTTGGGCCGTGAATTTGTCACCAAGGATCTTGGAGTCCTTAGATATTTTCTGGGACTGGAGTTCGCCAGAAATCCTCATGGACTGGTAATGACCCAGAGGAAATATGTCACTGACCTGTTGAGTGAAACATGAATGCTTGGATGCTGACCGACCACTACACTCATGGATTCGAGCATGAAATTATATGGTGATGATACTGATGAGGTGGATAGGAGAAGATACAGAAAACTGGTGGGCAAACTTCTTTATGTTACTATTACCAGATCCAATATCTCTTTTGCTGTTAGTCGGGTGAGCCAGTTCATGGAGCAACCACATCAGGTACATATGGATGGTATACATATGATACTCAGGTATCTTAAATCATCTCCAGGTGCAGGTCTGTTGTTCAAGAAAGAAAAGGAGATTGCTATTTCAACGTGTGCAGATGCAGATTACGCAGGATGCCCCAAGGATAGGAAGTCCACCACTGGATTTGCTATGTATGTTGGAAACTCTCTCGTCTCATGGAGAATCAAGAAGCAAACTGTTGTAGCCAGATCCAATGCTGAGTTTGAATATAGGGCTATGGCCCAGGTCAGTACAGAAATGATGTGGGTGAAAGCTGTTCTTACAGATCTATATATAGAAGTCCCACTTCCTATGGCTCTGGAGTGTGACAATCAAGCTGCTATATTTATTGCCAATAATCCAGCATTTCATGAACGGACCAAGCATATTGAGGTTGATTGTCACTTTATACGAGATATGATTCAGAAGGGGTTTATTTCTACATCTCATGTTAGCTCAAGGGACCAAACTGCAGATATCTTAACCAAGGCGTTACTTAGAGGGCCATTCCAGAAGTGCTCGTCCAAGCTGAGCATGATCGACATCTGTTGGAGCATTCGTTGTATGCGCCCATTGTGTTGTAGCAGGGTAAATGGATCTTGGAGGAGATCCATTTACCCCATCTAGTGTTTAGTCCCACATCGTCCAACGGTGGGACTTGGAGGCTCTGGAAAGGCTATATAAGGAGCCCCAGACCTCCTGTATCCATTGAGAAAAGCAATAGAAAATTACGCCCCTTTGAGGGCTTCTCCTGTGGTTTCATCCCGCTCCTCACGGAGTAGGGTTCCACGTAAAATCATGGCGTTCCCATGTTTATCTTTCTTATTCTTATGCTCTGTTTATCATTTCCGCTTCCGCTTCCAATTTTCTAACATGGTATCAGAGCGGGTTCGATTCTCGAGGTTTTTTTGTGTTCTTATTTTTTTGAGATTCGATGTTGAAGATTTGTTTGTGAAAACTATTCTCAAGTGATCTGTTCGAGTATTCTAGGGTTTCATTGTCTAAACCCTATGATTCAAGCCGCGATCTCGAGCGGACAGTCCTCCAGATCCAACATGTATTTCTTTGTTGATCAAGATCTTCTCTCCCATATGGCGGCAGATCCACAATCCAGCTGGGGCCCTTGCGAGATCCCTATCATCAGATCTCCATCATATGCGCGCAGGTTCTACTTCCACAAGCCCTAGCCGCACTACTATCGCGTAGGTCACGTGATTCAGATGTGACCCTATCTTCTAGGGTATGGCAACCCTAGTGATGAATACCCATTCATCACTCTTTATTCTTATATTTTAGCTACAAAAACCTATGCAAATGCATGTAGATATGTGTAAATAGGAATAATTAGCAAAAGCATGCATTGTGTAAAAACTTATAATTAGCATGTTTTTGTGCAAAAATAAAAGAATAAAGACTAAAAAGAAAAAGAGGGAAATATTTAGAATAAATATTGAGCAACCTAACCCAAGGGAGGGCTCAGCATGGGCCTGACCGCATAAAAGCCAAAGTAGAGGGAGATAGGGGCTCATGTGTAAATATTTGTACATAAATAAAATTATATTTTCCTCACCCAAAAATATGCTTGTACATATTTGTATATATTTAGAAAATATTAAAAACAAAATAAAAATTTGAAAATCAAAAAGATCAAAAATCCCCTTTCATCATGTACATAAACCATACTCCTATATTTATTCAACCTTATAAATAAATAAAATTATTTTCTAAACTTTTTGTAAATATCCTATATTATATATTGTAAATAAATAAAATGAAAAAAATCAAAACAAAAATCAAATAAAAATTACAAAATTCAAAATATAAAAATACATTGTATATATACCATGTATATAAATGTATATATCTATTTATTTCACCTATGTATATAAATAATAAAAACCAAATAAAAATATCCTTTTATTCCTCATTGTATTCTATAAATAAATAAAATATAAAATAGGAATAAAATTGTACAAAAATAATAATTAAAAATCAAAAATCAAAAACCTACATATTGTACATATACCTATGTATAGCTATATAATATAAATACCTTATTTTTATTTCCAAAAATTAATTAAAAATCACCAAAAAATAGAGAAAAATAAAATAAAAATAATTCATGTTTTAAGTTTTTGGAAAATCGGCCATTTGCTGCCTTATTTTTGAGCTTCAAACATTCTCCACGTGGCAGCTAACCATTGGGTCCTGGGGATGTTGACCACCCGGTCAACTGGCCCCCCCAGGACCACTTCCCACGGGTTGAGTGGCGGACCCAACTTCTCGGATTTTTCCCCACTCAACCCGATTGCCTATCACCCAAACCCCGGCTCCGGATTGCTCACGTCATACCCGAGAATCTCGCCGGAGCCTTAGCCTCGGGATCCGCGCACCAGCTCGTCCTACCCGCGCCCTTCTTCCCGGACCCGCCAGCATACTTAATATCAGCTCCGCCGCTCATTTCACGCATCTTTGGCTAATCCGTTCCACCCCCAGTGAGCTCCAGTGCCCGAGCGTGAGTGACAGCTCGCTCCAGGTGCCGTCGCAGCGAGGAGAGGGGCCGGATACCACTGATCCGGCGAGTCAGCACCGCCGTGCTCCGCCCAGAGCAGGAGCTCGAGCCTCGGGCCGAGACGACCCTTGAGGCCACGACCAGGAGCTCCCCCAGCTCCAGCCCAGTCTACTTCACCACCCAGGTAATCCCTTAGCTTCGCCCTTTCCGTCAATTTCCATTTTGCCCCAATTCGTGCCGCCGCCATTTTTCGTCGAGTCCGACCATCTCGCGCACCCATTCGATCATCGGAATCCATATTCATCTCCGCCTTCCCTCCGCGCACCTTCTCCATACCCCCATCCAACCCAGCTCGCACAGGAGCTGGGGTTCGAGCTCTTCCGTCCATCGCTTCGCCGGAGCTCGACCATCTCGCACCTCCGACCGCCTTCACCCCGCCTAACCGGGTCGAGGCAGTTTGCCCTCGACCCGCGAGCTGTTTGGTCTGTTTTGCAGGTTGAACCAAGCCCACCTGAGGGCTTGGACTATTGGGTCCAGCAGCTACAGCTCCGCCGACCTCGCCTGAGCTTCTCGGAGCTCGTCCGGGTCACCGGAGACCACCATCCGACGCGGAGGCCCACACCGCACCTTGTCAGATCATCGGCGCCCCGCGAGGAGCCTCAGAGCGAGCGCAATAGGCCGGCGAGTTTCGCCGGCCACCTGTTCTTCGAGGATCTTCAGCAGCCGTCCGATCAGCCTCGACCTCCAGTTTGCATCTCGTCCATCCATTCCCGGAGGAGCAGCCACCGTTCGATCCTTGGAGAGGAGATACGGACCGCCCGATGCGTGAGGGTTAGCCACAGAGAGCCACCACCGCCCGATGTACCACGTGGCTTAACCCCAGCCGTCCGATCGCTGCGAGGACCTCAGTGTTGGCGTGCCACCCGTTCCCAGCCGTTCATCCACCCACGTGGCGCGCATCCATCAGACGACTTAATAAAGGGTAATTTACCCTTAGGCCCTTCCCTATCTTTCATTTCGTTTTAGTCCTGTAATTACTTTCGTCAGTTATTTAGTTTTAGGGTATTTTGCATGTTGGACCATGAGCTTTAGTTTATTTGCACTTATGCCCCTGTTTGTGTGAGCCACGTGCTTCGTCACGTGTATGTGTGGGTTATTTGCAATCTATTCCCTGTAGTTCTGGAGGTTTATAAATGAATGAAAACTTTTGAGTATTTGCATCTATGCCCCTGTGAATGTTGTAATTGCGCATGTGCGCTTATTTTAGGGTAATTTGCATCTGAGGTCCCCGGACTTTTGGTACGTGTTACCAAGTAGTCCCCGGACCTTATTTTCATTACAAAGAGGTCCCTGAGTGCCCCAGGCACGCGCCGCGCGCGTGCGTCGCTGGGTATTTTGCACCTGGACCCCCAGAACTTAGGGTATTTGCACTTCAGTCCCTGTGCACAGTGCCCTCTTGTGATTTTTGAATAAAATATTAAATCACCTCCAAATTCGATGAAAATTTGACACATGGCTTCTGCCATGTTGTGGGATTTTTGAGAATTTTTGAGGACATTTTTGAGTTTATTTGTTATTTTTAAAAATTCAAAAACCATCATTTCAGCTATTGTCTAGTTTTAAAAACCCCAAAAAAATATAAAACCCCCTCAAAAATCCTATAAAAATTAGGTACTGTTTCTTTTGTGCTCTTTGATTTTCTAGCCAATTTTGGCTATTTTTCATTGATTAAAAACCATAAAAACTTAAAAACACCTAAAAACCCATAAAAATTCTATTAAATCACCTAAAAATCCAAAAACAATAATTTTGGTACTAAAATTTTCCTTGTTTTATCTAGTTTACAGGAAAAATACCTCCAGGCCCTTTCGAGGTCCTTAGATATTTTATCTAGGGATTTTGGGCCTGGCTGGACAGTACCTTACATTTTTGTTACTGTTTGATTTTTAGAAAATAAAATACACATTAGAAAAATTCCAAAAATTCACCAAAAACACTAAAAAACCTAAAAAACATAAAAACATTTTTGTTTGAATTTTTGCTTGATTTTTTATGCATTAAATAATTTGCTTAAGTGTGCTTGTTTTTGTTTCTTTTATTTTCTTCACATATTAAAAATCCAAAAAATATAAAAATCATTAAAAATCACTAAAAATATTTTGTCTTTATTTTATTTCATTTTTACTACTTCGTAGGCCTTTGGCCAACCCGTGCTCCTCGAGTTCGACCCTGGGTGCTATACCAGGTTAAACTCATAGCTAGACCGCTATCTTCGTGCTTGATTGATTTTATTTGTTTCGAGTGGTCTGATATTTTTCTTGATTGACACAACCGAGAGATTGAGGTCGCAACGACCTATCTAGATACCTGATTACCTTAGTCGCTCGGGATTTTGTGTCATCACCTAGCGGCAGAAACACCAACTCCAGCATCAGGCGCGCACAGCATCTTCAGCACAGGCGGTATACGCCGATCTAAATAGCGGCGCAGATCTCGTATCCAACAGCGCCATCTCCGACGCGCTTGTCCAGGCAAAGCAGCGACCTTCCCCATCTCGATAGCTGTGCCTCCTCCTAGCCAGGCGGAGCCCTGGTGCGATCCACATCATCTTCTCAGGCGGGACCCCCTTGTGTTCCACACGAGGCACCCCTCAGGACGCGCCCCACGGGATCCTCTCCCTCATCGACCCATAGGCGGTATCTGCCCAGCCCTCTGTTCGCGAGCGCCCACCAACGACGTAGCAAGGGCCGCTCCCACCCAAGCTCCACGCGCTAGAGTCGTCGCCCAGCTCTGATCTTCGTTGGCGGCGAAGAGCTCCTCCTAGGGGCCCGATCCTCCGTGGCGGCGCTAAGCGCATGAAGGCCCCATCGGGGCGACATGTCTTCTTCCATCTTCTGGCGGCATTTTTCCTTTGATAGCGATTTCCCTGTTGGAACCCTACGGGCCGATGGCCCCTTATTTGTGAGGGGTGTCGGTTCTTTTAAAGTGAGAAAAAGGGGTGCATTATTGGGCCTAGGAAAAAAAGGGGGAGGGCCTGCTGCAGTTAAAACAAAAAAAAGGAAGAGGAAAAAAGGGGGGGGGGTTGTTTCAAAAAAAAAGAGTGGTGCGTGCAATATAAAAAAAAGAAATGAAAATCCGCACGTATTTTTGGAAAAAAATGTTCAAAAAGCCGTAAAAAATGGAACGGCTTAAAAAAATTCAAAAAAAATTATGACGGCTTATTAACAAAAAAAAAGCCGCATGTTCATGTTTGTCCCCATCATTGTTGTCTTCTCCCAACTTGGTCGACGTCCATGTTTTTCGACAAGTATGGGAGAAAGGGGAGTACATATGTAGAGTCACAGGTCTATGCAGATCCTTCAGATGTCAGATGCAGACTATCCAGACCGACCAGTTTTTTAGACTCTACATTTTTCAGATGAAGATTTTCCATGGCACAAGATTCAGACTCGACATTCAGATTCTGAGTCCACAGGTGTGATGCGTAGATTCAGACTCGACAGATTGGTCATAGTCCATGTTCGAGGCACTCCATGTTGAGGCCCATTTTTCGAGTTCTCCAGAGAGAGACTCCAGTTTCAGACACGCACGAGTTTGCGGTCATTTTCAGATGAGCATATGTTGCCATCATTTGTTCGTGGTCCCATTATTATTCTTGTTTTATAGGCCAGAGTTTTCATGTGAGCCATAGGGACTCCAGAGCAGAGGGCCATTCCCTTGAGGGCAAGGATTTTCTTGTGGAATCATAGGTACACCAGAGCAGTGCATCATTCTCTGAGCCAGATGGGAGAGACCCAGTTCTCCGACGAGGAGACTTCAGGCGTAGTTTCAGACTCGATGGTTAGATTCCGAGTCTTCAGTTGACTCACACTCCAGCCCGTTCGTCCTCCTCACCTGCACGGCGTGAGAAGCAACGTCCTCAACTGCAGCAATGTGCGCGTTAGGTTGATATTGTCCGTAGTGTCCTGTAGTGTTGAGTTGAGTTTATTTCTGTTTGTCCAAGCTGAGCATTGCATGCTCCAGCTTGAGGGGGAGTGTTGGAGCATTCGTTGTATGCGCCCATTGTGTTGTAGTAGGGTAAATTGATCCTGGAGGAGATCCATTTACCCTATCTAGTGTTTTGTCCCACATCGTCCAACGGTGGGACTTGGAGGCTCTAGAGAGGCTATATAAGGAGCCCCAGACCTCCTGTATCCATTGAGAAAAGCAATAGAAAATTACGCCCCTTTGAGGGCTTCTCCCGTGGTTTCATCCCGCTCCTCACGGAGTAGGGTTCCACGTAAAGTCATGGTGTTCCCATGTTTATCTTTCTTATTCTTATTCTCTGTTTATCATTTCCGCTTCCGCTTCCGATTTTCTAACAACATCTATGCTCCATCTTGAAGGGGAGTGTAGAGATATATGTTATGTTATTTTGTACTGTTGCATATTTTTTCTTTTCTTCTGTACTCTTGATGTAATTTACCCATAGGCCGCTCTCCTATATAAGAGAGCGTAGGGCGTATGGAATAAACAAGTCTCTTATTTTTCCCAACAATCTTGAAACCGCATTCTGCTTCTTACTTCTCCAAATAATCAAATTTCCGCATAGATATATCGCATAACTTGAGGTGGATCTTTTGTCATCAACGAAGCCAGCTCAGTCGGCGTCAATGTATCATTCAATAATGACCTCGAGATTTTTCATGAACATAAGACTTTTTCCTGGTGATCCTTTTATGTAACACATAATTCTATTTACGACATTAACATGAGAGGTGGTAGGGGCTTGCATGAATTGACTCACCATATTTACAACATATGTAATATCTGATCTAATAAGAGTAAGATAGATCGACTTTCCCACAAATCTTTGATACCTACCATTTCCTGCATCATCAAGTAGGTCACCATCCTCTTTATTCAGTTTATGATTTTCCTCAATAGGATTAGTAGTAGGCACGTATTTTCGCTGATTTAGACACATACCTCTTGGAGATCGAGCCATCTCAAAGCTTAGAAAGTATTTTAACTTACCTAAGTCCTTCAGTGCAATTCACTTGCAAGCGTTTTCTTTATCTTGGAAAGTTCCCCTTCATCATTACCTGTAAGGATCATGCATCGACATACACCAAAAGAATAGATCTTTTTCGCCATTCCTCCTTATAAACATAGTGTAGTCTCCATTCACTTGGGTATATCCATTTCTAATCATGACCGGATGGAGATATTCAAGTCAAGTTCTTGGTGACTGCTTTAGTCCATATAAAGACCTTTTTGGTTTGCAACACTTGTTGTCCTTCTCAAACCCAGGTGGCATTTTTATATACACTTCTTCTTTAAGATCACCATTTAAGAAAGCATTTTTCACATCTAACTGATACATTTTCCTGAAAAAACGAGTTGCTAGACAACTAACAACCCTGATCGTATTGTTAGTAATGTTATCTTACTATTCTTATTTATTCATTGTAACCCCGCTTTAGGAGTACTTATGTATTTTTGCCAGTTTTGAGCTCTCTAGGGTTTAGTCCTATATAAGGACCCCTAGACCATGGTTTTAGATTTCATAAAATTTTGGTTTCGACAAGGAACTGAAATCTCGAGCGAAATAGCGATATGAAGGCAGTTTCCAGTCATTTCTTCACAAATGGTGGTCGATATGGGCAAAACATCCTCTAAATTTGACGAAATATCGTATCGACAAGGTATCGATACGATATCCGAAACTGATATTTAAACCCTTGTCCTAGCGTCCTGAATAAGATATGTGTAGAAAAATAGAATGCGGAAGCGGAATCAGAAATAAAGATAGAACAATAAGAACAAAGATTTTAACGTGGAACCCTACTCCGAGAGAGCGGGATGAGACCACGGGAGAAGCCCCTGAATTGGGCGTTTCTTCTATTGAAGTTCTCAATGAGTACAGGGGGTGTGGGGCTCCTTATATAGCCCCACAGACAGACCCAATAGTGATCGCTCCCCCATGTGGTACTAAACACATGGGTGGGCTCTTTTCTTTTCCAACACTCCCTCTCAAGTTGGTAGCTGGGACAGCTGCAACTTGCAATAATAAAGAAAAATATACATCATTACATCTTCACTTGAAATCACCACAATAAACGTATGTATCCGCAACTGGTAGACAAACCCGCTTGATGACGGGTATATCAGGTCACCGGAACGTATCTCTGTCGTGCCTGCATGGTCACCGGATCTCTGTCTCAGTCGTGCCTGCGGGTCACCGGATTTTGTCTCTGTCGTGCCTTAAAGAAAACAAATCCAGTGCAGAGTCGATGTCGAGGATAGAGACACCACGACGAAGATCGATGCACAGTGAAGATGGCTTGATATTCTTTGAAATCCGGAGTGTTTGGTCTATCAGTCAATGATGTAGGATGCATATGGCTTTTACTCCCCCTTTCTCCCAAACTTGTGAGAATAATGAAAATAAAGACAAGTTGGGAGAAGCAAACATGAATCACATTTTTTTATGCGTACGACTTTTTGTATGTGATTTTTTTTACTTTTCTCCTTTCTTTTTTTTCAGCCTCCTTTCTATCCCTTTTTTTTTGAAATATTGCGGCTTTCTCTTTTTTTTTCTTTTTTTTCTTTTTTTTTCACATCAATTTTTTTACAATATATTTGCGTACGGCTTTTTATTGTACGCGGCCTTTTTCAATTTTTTTTCTTCTCTTCTTTTTTTTCTCGAAATGCCCCCTTAAAAAAACACACACGACCAAAAGGATTCAAACTCTTCTTTTTTTTCTCCTCTTCTTTTTTTGGACCACCGCAGCATCCTTGGCCCCCTTTTTTTTTTAATTTCATCTTGGCCAACTTGATCCCAACTTCTTTCTCACAACCTCTTTTCTTTCTTCTTATTTTTTTTAAAACAAAGATCTCCTCCCCTGTCATTTTCCTTTTAAAACAACCCCCCTTCTTTTTTAATCACGTCTGGACTCATGGGTCCATACAGAAAATCACAAACTTTTTTTTTAAATACTTCGGTCCCCCCTTAGGGTTCCTACGTAGGCACCCTATCTTATCAAGGCCGCCGCCCCCCAAGAATCGGGAAGGGGGTTCACGCACGGTGGGCTATCGTCTGGGCCTGCACCTTAAAGATGGGGATCGGAGAGGAGGCCGCACCGCAACCTGTCGGCTTTGGTTGGAGGGAAAGTGCGCCTCCAGCGGCCTGGGGCTTGGAGCGGGGCCTCCGCTACATCGGGGCTCTGCCTGGTGGCGCCAACATCGGAGAGAAGCGGCGAGGAGGGTTGGCATCGCCATCCTAGAGCTCGCGGCCTGGAGCTTCGGGTCTCCGTGGTTGCGCCTGGTGGTCGCGCAGTTGAGCGGCGCCGCCTGCACCACCAAGGTCATGGAGGATGCGTGTGAAGGAAGACATGCTGCTCGAACTTGAGGGTGCGAGATCTGTTCACACGAGGAGCGCGCGCGCGCGCTGGGAGAAGATGGGAGGAGGCAACCGCAGGCGTAGGGGCGAGGGTGCCTGGGCACGTAGGCGCTGAGGTCGAGGGTGCGTGGGCCTGGCATGCTTCACCTGGATGAAGCGGGAGCCCCGCCTGGGCTTGATGCGCGGGGTTGCGCACGAGTTGGATGCGCCACATGCACGCCGCCTGCTGGATGAGCCGTGCCGAGGGCTGTCTACTGCCGATGGGTTTGGAGGGGAGGTGCCTCCGATCTGGGACAAGAGCAGCCAGATCTCGCTGGAGAACTGGGAGCAGCCGAAGGAGTGGAGGGAGGAGGTGCGCACGGCCTGCGGTGCGCGTTCTGTGCGCTCGATGCGCGAGGGATGCTGAGAACTGTCTGTAGTTGCCGAGATGCGCCGCCAGTAGCCTGCTGGGCTGGAGAGGCGTCTGGATGTTGCGCACGGTCTAGAGGAAGCACGGGGCGCAGCCTGGGCTGCTAACGGCCTGCCGCTTGCATGAAGGCTGCCAGGAGTTGGCTGGATAGCCACTCCGTTTCATTCTCGCAAGATGGTGTGCCGCCCTTCAATGGAGCACAGGAGATCACGAGATCACGGGTTTAGAAACCGTAGATCTGTGCTTGCATGGAAACAGAATAGGGTTTCGGAAATTGAATCACGAACACAATAATTTCGAATCTCGAACAATAAAACAAATTAAAAATCCACGAGAATCGACCCGCTCTGATACCATGTAGAAAAATAGAATGCGGAAGCGGAATCGGAAATAAAGATAGAACAATAAGAACAAAGATTTTAACGTGGAACCCTACTCCGAGAGAGCGGGATGAAACCACGGGAGAAGCCCCTGAATTGGGCGTTTCTTCTATTGAAGTTCTCAATGAGTACAGGGGGTGTGGGGCTCCTTATATAGCCCCACGGACAGACCCAATAATGATCGCTCCCCCATGTGGTACTAAACACATGGGTGGGCTCTTTTCTTTTCCAACAATATGCAATTTCATTCTCTCATTATTTTCCACATAGTATCATAGCAACGATCCTACACCGGTATTTTGACCAAAAATTTTCCATTACTACTACAAGCCCTAAATCGGACTTCTTTAGCAAGTCTCGTCCCCAACCTCTCATTGTGTCACCTAGGTTCTTCTCCAAGGGCCTGCATCGCCGTTGAAGGGGGTTGCAAGCCCTAGGCGGGTGTTGCACCACCGATGAAGGGGGTTGCAAGCCCTAGGCGGGTGCTCGACAGGCTGCTGATGGATGTCGCAAGCCCTATCATGCCACCTAGGGCATCTTCGGACTGTTGCGCTGCCTAAAGGGGGGCCCGATAGGCAGTTGCGGATCTGCACTGCTGCCTGAAATCATCTTTGGGAGCTTGTGGCGTTGCCCATCCACTCCCCGAGGATCAATACTGCTGCCTGGAACCAACCCTTGCACCGCCCATGACTCCTCTACAGCCCTAGTACTGTTGCTGAGGCCTTATTCTAGGTCGTAGCCTCATCGCTATCGCATGGAATCATCCATCATAACCCTCTTACATCGTCTCCCATGCCTGTATAAGACATCCATCTCTGCATAAGGCCTCCCGCGGCTCTTGCGCATGGCTTCTTCAGTAGCGATAGGGCTCCACGGTGTCACACTATCGCACCACAACCTCATGCGACACCTCTGAAGCTGCTTCTACATCATCTTGTTACTTCTACAACAACCAAAATCTCTCGGTGACAACCTATTAAGTCACCTTGATGCTAGACTAAGGCAAAGAATTACTTGTTAGGTCACTTATTCTTGACCTACGCAGTCGTCATGGCATATGTAGAGCCTAAGCCCTTGTACCCGACTTCCTCTATGATGGTACAAGACACTTCTATCTAACTAAAGGGCTTCGAGAGCTACACACTTTGGTCTCGATTGTTCAAGGTATTTATTGGTGGTTAGCGAAAGAACTATGTTCTTACTAAGGATCCACCCAAGGAGACGAACAAGGCTTATTATACCTGGCATGTGGACAACTACCAGGTTATTACTCGAATGACCAACAACGTCAATCCAAATATATTTTCGAACCTTCTCTACAAGGAAACAACAAAGGTAATATGGGAGAGCCTTGAGCATACCTACTCCCATAAGACAATCAACTCCAGACACTCAGACTCTACACACAGATTTGGTCTACTAATCAGGGATATACTACCCTAGTTGAGTATTACAGGCTTCTCACAAGCTTGTTTGAGGAGCTACTCATTTTTCAGCATGCTTGTTGTAACAAGCAGATAGGAGAACACGCAGAATGACGTGTATCGCATCGCTTTTTGTCTGGGTTACATCCACGATACAAAGCCTGTGAAGGATCAATTTCTAACCGCTGATGCGCTACCTACACTTGAGACCATCTTTTATCGTATGCAGGAACTTGATTCTCCAACTGAGTGTCATACTGCTACTCCATCTGCGGAGATTACAACCCATTATGTTCAGGGATGACCCAACTACCAGGGAGGACGCATGTGTGATTTTGGTCGTGGTCGAGGTCGTGAGTTTGGACGTGGACGTAATTTTGGTCGTGGACGTAGACATGATCCTGCTACTTCTCGCTATCCAACCTGTACACATTGTGGATGCTGGAATCACCCATCTTTGTTGCTGGGCAAAGTTTGGCATGTCGGCTAATGTCAACAGTGTCCTAGAGACAACTTCATACAAAGACCCATATGATACTGCTGAGATCTCACATGATCAGTTTTTTGGTGATAGTCAGACGCCATTTACAACCTCTGAATATGCTCGTCTGTGACAACTTATGCATAACTCTTCAGCCAGTGACAATAGTACTGCTACTTCTACTGCTAGTTTGGCTACTACCTCAGGTAGCATTGCCAACTCTGCTCCTGCATCCACCCCCTGCATGGATTATTGATTTTGGCATGTCGACTCATCTGACGGGAGAAGATATCCTTCTCACCTCCTCACAACCGTCTTCCTATGTGAAGACTATTGGGATTGCCAATGGACACATTTGCCCATCACACCTATGGGCACTATAGAGTTTTTCTCCAAACTCTGACCGACTGGAGTTCACCACGCTCCTGCTTTTCCGCTTAATCTTCTGTCAGTACAAAAGCTATGTATTGAGCTTAACTGTAGAGTTTTTTTTTGATGCGCTCTGTTGTTATATTCAGGACACTCGGATGAGACAGATTTTGGTGGGGAATATGAGAAGAATGACCTTTATATCTTGAATTCCCATCTGACTCCAGTTTTGCTGGCTCTGCATCAATCTCTGAAGATCCTCTTATCTAGCACCTTCGCCTCAATCATCATCTGCAAAAGTTATCTCCTTGATGTTCCCTGAACTCTCTACGCTCAAACCTTTTGAGTACAAGACATGTCATTTTGGGAATCATCATCGAGCATCTTTCCCTGCTCGTACTGAGTTACGTCATGAAGTACCTTTTTCTTTAGTCCATTGTGTTATTTGGGAACCCTGTCCGGTCCGTTCTCTGAGTGAACATAAGTATTTTGTCGTTTTTGTTGATGATTACAATCGATCATTTTGGGTCTATCTATTAAAAGAACGTTCGAAGATTAATAGTATTGTTAAGAATTTCTTTTATTATATCAAGAATATTTTCTCATCGGGTGTTCAAATTTTTTGTTCTGATAATATCTTGGAATTTACCTAACATGATCCGACAAACTTCTTTGCATCCTAGGGCACCATTTACCAAATCTCATGCCCTTACACTTCCCAACGAAACGGGGTAGCGGAAAGAAAACCCTGACATCTACTAAATATTGCTCGTTCCCTCACCCAGATGAAAGTTCCTAAAACCTATTAAGGTGATGTTGTTCTGACCACCGTCCATTTTATTAACATAGTCACATCTACATCCCTAAATGTCTCCACCCCCTTCTCCCTGCTATATCCAACTGAGTCACCTTTTCCTCTACCCCTGAGAATCTTTGGATGCGTGGTCTTTGTTCATAATTTTGACACTACAGACAAACTTTCTCCTCGTGCAATCAAATGTATTTTTCTTGGTTATTCTCGTACTAAAAAAGGTTACATGTGTCATCATTCTACTGGACATCGCTATTATATCTCTGCACATGTAACCTTCTTTGAGCAAACCTGCTTCTTCACTCAGACCGTTGCATATATTCCTCTGGATCTCCAACCTCCACCCATTGTCTAAAAGCACAAGCAAATGTCTACACCACAAGATGTTCCTCCACCTATTTCTTTGTTGTAGGATGACATGCCTTCTTCAAGTGTCCCCCCACTGCTGTCTCGGATGGTCCTCAAGAGCTTCCCATTGCTCTATGCCGAACTAAGAGGCAATGTACTTTTGATCTCATGTCTCATTTGACTTCTATTGCTAGTTTATCATTCACTGACAAAGATATGCAGATGCTCTCATGACTATTTCTATTTCAAGAGACCACAATAGTACTTTGCAGGATTCAGGATGGCGACATTGCCATGAATGATGAGATGGATGCTCTTACTTACAAAGGGACATGTGATCTTTTACAATGTCCCAAGGGGATTAGACCTATGGCATGCATATGGATATTCACAACCAAGCAATCGCTAGACGGATCCATTGATAAACTGAAAGCTCATCTTGTGGTCAAAGGCTTTACACAAACAAAGGTGGTGGATTACTTCAAGACATTCTCACCATTGCACGAATGAGCCCTATAAGAATTATTCTTTCAGTTGCATCTAAGAAGGCTTGGCCTATCTTCAGCTAGATGTGAAAAATGCATTCTTAAAAGGAGTTCTTGATGAGGGTGTCTATGATCCAGCCTCTGTGTTATGAGGTCGAGGGGGAGTGTGTATGTCGACTTCACAAGGCAATATATGGTCTGAAACAGAGCCCAAAGGCATGGTTCGACAGACTTACTGTAGAAATCAACACTCTTGGCTTTCAGAGAATAACCTCTGACTATTATGTGTTTGTCAGAAGACGAACAATTGAAAATGTTATACTTGCTGCTTATCGAATATAATGGTTTTCACATTTGATGATGATAAAGGGGTACTAGAAACCAATGCCTTTCTCCAGAAGGTGTTTGTCACCAAGGACCTTGGTCCACTATGCTATTTCTTGGGCATAGAAGTACTACGCACCAGTGTTGCAATAGTCGATCGACTATCCCGAATAGTCGGTCCGACTATGCGGTGCGGGGGGGGGGTGCGGGTGGGCCGGGTCCCGACTAAACAAACCTCTAATCGATCAATAGTCGGCCCGACCGAATAATCAGCTGACTGTCCCGACTATTCGGCCGACTAGAGTTTGACTTTTGATATTTTTATTTTTTTTTCAATTTTCAATTTTTTTGGGTTACATATTACCATAGTATCGCCACAAATGTCAAATTCTATGTATCTATTATATTGATTGGTACTTTTATCTTGGATTCATGTTAATGATCGTATATGCATAAAAATATAAGAATATATATATATATTATATTTTTTTTTATAAAAAAATACAAAACCGAATAATCCCAAATAGTCGCCCGAATACCGATTATTCTTTTATTCAGTGACCCCCTCGACTGAATACCGAATACCGACTTCTGCAACACTGCTACACACTATAGAGGGACTTCATCTCTCACAGAGAAATACTGTCCTGGCATCCTTACTAAAGCTGAATTACTTGGATGCAAGCCCTCTGGTATTCCTGCAGATTCTAAGAAACGCTCTGCATCCTTTGATCCTGTCTTTGAAGATGTGACTCGATACAGAAGCCTGGTTGGCAAACTTCTTTACCTCACTGTCACCAGACCGGATATTTCTTATACAATGAGTAGAGCTAACCAATACATGGAGCAACCTTGTTACAATCACTGGTAGGATGTCCTCTAGATTCTAAGATACATGAATGAATCACCTTAGCGTGGCCTCTTTTATAGGGAAAACAGCTACACCGAGGTTATTACCTATGTTGATGCTGATTATGGAAGTTTACTAGAGGATCATCGCTCTACCATAAGATATGCTATAATGGTTGGAGTAAACCTTGTTACTTAGAGAAGCGAGAAACAAACTGTTGTATCCAGATCCAGTGCAGAAAGAGAGTACAGGGCGATGACTCAGACTACCTGTGAGGTAACATGGATGTTGACATTTCTACAAGAACTCGGCATTGTTGTCACCAATCTTATTCCACCATACGACGACAACAAATCTGCTACATACATTGCCATCAATCCTGCGTTCCATCATGGCCTCAAATTTCAGCGAAATTCGATCGAATTTCTGTCGAATATCGATATCCAGTCGAAATCGATATTCGACCGAAATGACCGAAATGACCGAAATATGGGGGTCCTAGTACAAAAAATGACCGAAATGACCGAAATTTCGGTCGAAATTCCATCGAAATTTTGTTTTGGTCGGTACCGAAATGGTGACCAAAACCGACATTTAAGGCCTTGCGTTCCATGAGCGAACCAAGCATATAGATATTGACTGCCATTTTGTTCTTGACGTCGTCCGGATTGGAAAGATTACTACTCCTCACATCACCATAGATCTTCAGCTTGCAGATGTATTCACAAAGGACTTGCCCAAGAAACCTTTCTTGTGGATAGTTTTCAAGTTGGGCATGACTGATAGATATGCTCCAACTTGAGAGGGTCCCGAGGGCTTGTTCTCCCTTACACACCGTGTGTTTGGCTCTGTTGCCTTCTTCACCATTTGACACCTAGCTGTGAGCCTGTGACAAGCTCTATCCTAGAGTTGTTAAGTATGCCTTTGGAGGGCTCTCGCACCCAGAAGGGGTATCGTTGTTTTGATCCGGTTTGACAGAAGTACTATATTAGTGTTGATGTCACCTTCTTTGAGTCTATTATGTATTTCTCTCCTACAAGTGACACTTTGACTCCGTCTGACTCTGAAGAGGATGCATATATGCCTCCTCCTCATACAATTGCACCACCTCTAGTACCTATACCACCTCCATCACCTCCACCACATCCACCACCACCACCTCCAGTACCTACACTTACTCATGTGCCTACCCCCGCACCACCACCCATTATGTTGTCCCATTTATTACCATATTTCTATTTTCGCAGACCTCCCACAATCCCCCCCTGCTCATGGGCCTTTCCCATCATCCATCACACCTCAGGTATATAATGAGCACATTGTTTCTAATGATGGCACTAGTGATTTGTTCATGCAACATGATTATTTACAGGATGAGCAGGTGTCCTCTTAAGGAGTGGTTTATATATCGAGGAGGCATGTGATCTTGATGTTCCTATTGCTCTGCGGAAGCAGAGATGTACTTGTGCTACCTATCTTTTTGCAACCCATGTTTCCTTGGGCCAACTCTCAGAAGATTTCCAGAAATTGTTGTGGAACTGTCTGCCGTGGAGATACCATGAACATATCAGGAGGCGATACAGGATAGTCAGTGGCGTCTTTCTATAGAGGAGGAGATGGTCACGTTAAAGTCACGCGACATATGGAGCATTGTTACAGCTCCTACAAGAGCGTCTGTTGTTGGATGCAAGTGGGTGTTCACTGCGAAGCACCATGCAGATGGCAGCGTGGATCACTACAAGGCAAGATTTGTGGCTCATGGGTTCATTCAGGCATATGGGGTGGACTATCAGGATACTTTCTCTCCAGTGGTTCGACATTAGGTTTGACTTGTGGCTCATGGGTCCTTCTCTTTGCTGATGTGATACGTGTCTAGCCCCTATATCAGCTTAATGCGAAGATTGCCTTTCTCTACGGTGACTTAAAAGAGGAAGTCTAGATGGAGCAACCACCTTGGTTTGATGCTGAGGGGGAGTGTCAGAAGGTTTACATAATTCATAAGGTTATCTGTGGCCTTAAGAAGAGTTCAATAGCATGGTTTCAAAAGCTCTTAGATTTGATAGAGCAGTAAGGGTTCATGAGATCGACTGCAGATCCCACTGTTTGTTCAGAGGTCTCAGAGAGGTACAGTTGCCATACTTTTTTATGTTGATGATATTATTGTCACAGGGAATGATGTGGGGCATCCAAGCAGCTAAGGATTTTCTAGGTCAATAGTTTGTGACCAAATACATGGAGCTAGTGACTTATGAGAGGAATTCTTGATGCAGCAACTTCCTTGGTCCGCTGTTGAGGGGGAGTGTTAGAAGGTTTGCAGACTTCATAAGGTTATCTGTGGCCTTAAAAAGAGTCAAATAGCATGGTTTCAGAAGCTCTTAGATTTGATAGAGCTGTAAGGGTTCTTGAGATCGACTGCAGATCACACTGTTTGTTCAGAGGTCTCAGAGAGGTATAGTTGCCATACTTGTTTATGTTGATGATATTATTGTCACAAGGGAAGATGTAGGGCATCCAAGTAGCTAAGGATTTTGTAAGTCAACAGTTTGTGATCAAGGACCTTGGCAGTCTAAGTTATTTCCTTGGACCGGAATTCGCCAAGAACTAGTCAGATCTAGTGATGACCTAGAGGAAGTACATTACATATCTTCTTTTTGAGATGGGTATAGCAGATTGCAAGCCTACCTCTAATCCCATGGACCCGAGCATGAAGCTTTATGATGATGACGATAAGGAGGTAGACAAGAAGAGGTACATGGAGCTGGTTGGGAAGCTCCTATACGCGACTATTACCAGACCAAATATACCTTTACAGTGAGCAGATTGAGTCAGTTCATGGAGCAACATAGACATGTACATATGGATGCAACCCATATTATTCTAAGATTTCTAAAGACCTTACATGACACCGATTTTCTGCAGTCCATATAATTCTAAGGTATCCGAAGAACTCACTTGGCGCTGGTCTTCTAGTTAGCAGCATTACAGCTCGTATAGATATATATTATGTAGGATGCCACAAGGACTGGAAGTCCACCTCTAGCTTTGCAGTGTTAATAAGGAATTCCTTTTGGTGGCCGCCAGATTTTGTGTAGATTCAGAGTACAGAGCCATGGCACATTGGAGGACATAAATGATGTGGGTCAGATCCGTTCTTATTAACCTAACTGTTGAAGTGCCTCTTCCCATGCACCTCCAATGCGACAACTAGATTTTTCTCTTCATCGCCAACAACCTAGCCTTCCATGAGAGGACCAAGCGTATTGAACTAAACTGTCACTACATTCGAGATATGATTCATAAGGGTTCGATCTCCACTACTCCTGCCAGCTCCTGAGATGAACAACAGATGTGTTCACCAAGGTCCTAGCTAGAGGGCCATTCCAGAGATGTTCCAAGATGAGAATTATTGAACATCTATAACTAGTGTATAAAACTTAGGAAAATTATAGAAGCAAAATGGTGTTTACCTCATTGTCAAATTCGATCTTTAAGAACTTCAGCTGATTGATGATGTTGTTCTAGTCGTTCATATGTAAGGTCATAGCGGTGTTCTCGTTCATCTTCAAATTGAAGAGCTTCTTCATTAAATACAACTTTTTTAATGCGGATGATTATTCATATATCTATTCTAGAGTTTTGAAAATGCTTGTCGTGTTGGAAATGCGAGCCCACGGCGAGCCATTATGCAATAAATGTTGTTGCAATTCACTCCTTGATCTGAAATGAAGAATACATAATTTGCATAATAGGTCCCTTAGTGCAATTAGGGTTATGTACCATGGCCATCTTAATAATCATACAACTGTTGATTCAATTATTGAATCATGGAGGCTGGTGCTTAGATGAATATCTAATGAGTTAGATTGAGGACTCATCAAGCACCGTCAAATGATTATTAAGAGATGATCTCCAGCCTGAGTAGGAGATGGCAATCCTATCTCATTTAGGTTGATATCTGACCGACCTCTTGATGCAGGTCCTCTGCATAGGAATAGAGATTCGGAGGTGTCGGATGAGTTAGGTCAAAGAGTTGACTTAACGAGATCGAGATAACCAAAGTCCTATATCATATGCTGTCATGATATAGGCACACATCCTCTGACCGGAGACAGATGTGTTACTATATGTCTGAGTATGTACATTTGGCAGACCAATAGGTTGATGGCCTAATCAAGGTCTATACACCGGCGCGCTGGTGTGCATATAAGGGCATATGAATAATACGATCTCTCAAAGGGATCATACAGGTTCACTACTGAACCGGAAGACATGAGCTCACTCATAAGATATTGGGAAGAATCAAATTCCGTGCGCACGGTCGTCTCGCTTTGGAAGCTTGACTGAATTTGTAGGTTTGATATATACTTTTGGAAAGTATATGATCAAGACCTAGGTATGATATATGCTTTTGGAAAGTATATGATCGATACCGACTCCCAATGATCGAATGAGAAACTTACTGATAAAACCCTGAAGTAGACAGTATAAAGTTGATCTAATACTTCGGGTTTAATCTGAGTCTTCCAGTATGCAGGATGTACAGGTGTTAGGAATACCTGAGGGTGATGTGATCATAAATGGTTGTATAACCATGACGCTTCCATTCCTAGGGAGTGATGAAACGGGTCTGGATTTTAGTGACTCCTCTCAGTAGAGAAGTAATCTGATCTTAGTCCAAATGTTGGACATTGATCTGAATGTGATTCAGATTCAATGAGAAGATTAGATTTGCGGTCTTGATTTGATCAAGCATCTATGGGAGGCCCGAGATCTGGATTTGAGATGTGATCTCAATATCCATGTCACTATATGTGGAACAATACAATCGCCCTGTCCTTATCTCCAAGTATTCGCGGAGAAAGCGCATTATCCTTGAAAGAGTTCATGGATAATTCTATTGTTGATATATGTATCCGAGCATTGAGAAAATGGATAATTAAATGTGATTTAATTATCATGAATAATATGAATTTGATTCATATTATAAGGAGAGTTATCTTAGATAATTAAATATGATTTGATTATTAAAGATGTAAATAATGTGAATGTGATTCATATTATTTGAACACATGAGATAAAGAGATCCGAGATGATTAAATATGATTTAATTGGCAAAGGATAAGAATAATGTGGATAGTAATATCCAATTATTCATAATATATTATAAATGTGATTTATAATGTATTAGAGAGAGTTAAATATAATTTATATTGGTAGATTAATTATTAATGTGTATTAGATACACATTGTCTAATTAATTGAAAATGTAAATTACATTTTGTTTTGGGTTGTGAATATGATTCACAATATTCCAATGTCAAGATTGCAATATTCCCAAAATTAATTGAGAATTATTTTGGTGAATTAAAATACCAACAAATTGTTGTTGAAAAATAAGTAGAGAGAAATTCAAGGAGATGTGCAATCTCATGGATTGCCATGAGATTGCCCTCCCTTTTGGAAAGAGGGGGGCGGCACCAATTTCCTTGTGAAATTGGTGGCCGTCCCCCCCTTCCAAAGAGGAAGGTTGATCTCTCTCTATTCCTCTGTCCTTATTTGATTGATTTAATATGGTATTAATATTTATTTGATTTATCAAATATATTTTTATCAAATTAAATCACAAGTTGTTGGTTTTTACCAACAACAATCTTGACCATTGGATTGACATAAATCAATCTCATCCATTGATTTTATATGTCACATGGATTGAGATCCATGGATCCCAAAACCCTATAAATAGAGAGGCATACCCATGCTCTCTCTCTTTACACACAATGCTTGAGAAGCATCTCTCTCTCTCTTTCTCTCTAGAGGTCAGCCCTCTCTCTCCCTCTCATGGCTGTCCACCATGGATGTCATGGAGAGGTTCTCCATCGCCGCGGCATCGTCGTTATGCTGCCCGTTCTTCTGCTCGTGGATCTCCGTCTCCTTCGGTGTGCCTCGCTCGTGAAGAAGACGTCGGATCTCGTGTGTCGAGATCAGGAGATCTGCCGCTTGGATCATCAACATGGATTGCGAGAAGCACGCGGTTCATCCCCGCACTCGCAAGCGTCTCCTCCGTCGGATCGGACTTGAGACAGGAGGTCTCTTCGTTTAGAGACTCGATCGCAACCACGCTTCAAGAGGTAATCCTATTACTTGTTTGTGGTTTAGACGAAACGATTCGAGAAGTGTTCTTGGATCATGTGGTTTCGTCGTATAAAAATTTTTTAAATTCCGCTGCATCGAGTAACTAGTCCGACTAGTCGCTCCTCGTCGTATTCGATACGACGCTCACGCTTCCGTGATGCGCTTGAGGATCTAACCATATCCTTCAAGTGGTATCAAAGCCTTAGGTCGACGGTTTCGAATAGTGATTCGTTAACCAAGGACGACTTGGGTTCGCTAAGGTCGCGAAAGTTTTCATCGCATTTGATTTCGCAGATCTGTTTAGTAAATAAATTCGGAACTGTTTAAATTGTTTAAACACGAATTTTATACTTGGATTATGTTCCCCATTAATAAAGGAAACCATAGGATCTGAGTTTGCATAAATCGGATTTCGTATGCTCGAGATATGGTCGTTTTAATGAACATGTATGCACTGTTGCGGGAACTGTGAATCTGAACGTGATTAAAATGTTAATTACTGTTTAGACTTGCCTCGAAATGCGTGAAACATCACTTAGGTTCTGTCCTAAATCAAATTAGCAAACTTTAGAAATTGACTTTGCTTAATTTGGATTTAATATGACTGAGATATGCCAATTTTAGTAAGTAGGGGTCACTGCTGAAATTTCTTTCCTAATCAAGAACCATGTGATTGTCAATTAATGAAATTAATTGTTAATTTCGAGAAATAATTATGAAAAATATTTGTGAAATATTAGAGAATGATTATTTCCTTAATTGACTTGGCCCCAACCAATTAGTTGATTAGATTTGATCTAAACCATAATTGGAATTACAATCATCAAACTTCTTGCTTGAATAGGATTGGGAATTTGCCTAGCAAATTTACTTAAAATCAAAATTGTTTTGATTACTATATGGTATAATTTCGGTTGAAGAACCGATGATCATCTCAAGTACAAAATAATCAATTTGGCATTATCCTTTCCCGAGGCGGATATGGTGTCTAGTCGGGGATCGCTGGGTCAGCGGGTTGCAACGTATGTGGTCCGCCCCACTCCCGTCGGTACTGGCCATGACAGCGGGTAGGGCCGGGATAATGTCCGAGGGATTATGATGTATTTTTCTAATTATTAAAATACGAATTAATACGTACTTTGAGAATAATACCATATATATATTCAAGCATAAAATTAAGTTTGATTGATTAAATTGGATTAATAATTAATTTAATATGATTAAGTTAATTATATCCAATTAAGAATACTCTAATATGATTAGAGTTGATAATTCCCTTGGAAGAATTAATTATATGAATGTGATTCATAGAAATTAATTTAATTTGAATAAGATATGGAGGATCACATAAGTGACATCCATGGTCTCCCGTCAAGGCGAAGAGTTTCGTCGCCAGATATTATATGTAGGAGACGCCTATCCGAAGTGACAACTCCTGCATATGATCCATTTGGATCGGGCTCATCGCTTCTCGAAAGAGTAAGGACGTATGCGTAGTGACCCCAATATCGGGTCCTCATATTATTGGGGCGATATTGGATTGCGCATAGCGAGTTGTATTCCTGTTGACGGTTGGTTCAATTAATGACGGGTCAACATCACCTTAGGGGTGGTGGGCCCGGGTATTAAAGACCGAATTGGGAGATGCAAGTTGGACTTGCAAGGCGGAATGTGTTCCCGCTTCTTTTTATCCGAGTTGTAGGTTCTCATATTATTGGGATGCAACAAAGATAAGGAAGGAGATCCCAGATCTTGCTTGAGATATAATGGTAAGTATATCTCTTACATTGAAAGTGATTAAGGGAATGAACTTTCATTGTTGACATGGCAAGACAACTTTGATATAAAATTCCTAATTCAAAGTAAAACATGTATATATATAAATGTATACCCCTATGCAAATTACTTATTTCAGATAATCCTTCATTAAACCCACTCAATGTTATATACTCATTAATAACCAGTAGAATATCATGGATTAGACCCTTAATCCAGATATTGTACTTGCGATTGGACACATAATGTATGTGGTTGCAATGTGCAAGTTTCCTCATAATAATGAGAAGTGATAATTAAATAAGACAATAGGACTAAAACCCTAGGGTTTGTATGTCTCTATAAGTCTTGATCTTATCGAATGTACTTTTGAAGTGACATGTCGATGATGATCGTAATTATCAAATTAATCCTTATAATATCAATAAAGATATTCTGGCATACATATGTGCTCTCGACATTTAATCATGAATGATGTGGTTCTCAAAATCATGCAGAATGGTAGCTCTATAAGAGATGATGTATTCAAATTATTTGAATACCTACCTTAACCTATGTTTTAAGAATTTAGATGGATGTAGATGATGAGTGTCATCATTCTACTATCTATACTCTAGTCATTCATGAAGCTTCATAATATTCATATTGTATGAATTGGGTGAAGCTTGTATAAATGTTGAAATACTCTTATATTGAAATTTTTGATTTTAACATAAGAGATCCTTATTCTTAAGCAATGGTTGTTTATAGATAAAGGGAGCGCAGTGGAAGCATGGGTTGGACTCAAGCAAGAAGTATAATCAAATAGTTGACTGTACTTCTGTGACTTCCATATGATATCCAAAGAGTTGGATGAATGCCAATGCTGCAATAAGTTGATGTGTTGATAGTATGACTATCAAGTCTGTCTAGAATCCTCAGAAAAGGACTCGGATGGAGCATCAGTATAATCTACATATAATCATTGAAATTGACTTACTTATTTGATAAGGTAAAGTCTAATAATTGTATCTCAATCTTCTAATAACACTTGCAATTGGTTGCATATGTATTAGAATATTAGAAATTTGATCTTAAGGTTTATTGATCATCCATGTTGAAAGTGATGCAAGTGTTGCAACAGTTTCCATGAGATCAATAGACTTCATATTTTCAGTGGGAGCCCTTAGTCTTAGAGAATGTCTCTATGACCTAGATATTAGAATACACTCATTGTTTATTTCTAATTGTTGGATATAAACATGAATTCTGTAATAAATCTATCATAAAGAGTTATGATGGAAATATTTCAGATAGTAATCTAAAATCTAGTGGACTCTATTAAATTAGAAAATTATTGAATGGTTCATTAAGATTTCTAATACTGAAAATTAAACCTTTAAAAGATCAATAGGAGGATAAAGATCATTTGACAATGATCTGGCATCAAATTTTTGGACATATGTCTGTTGATGAAATCAATGGACTAGGTAAGACATGAAACTTTAGATTGTCTAAAGATTCAAATCTCACATACTTGTGAATATTGTATTCAAAGTAAAATGTCTAATACATCCTTCCTTGGGAAAGGTGTAAGATGCCTAGGTATTAAGGATCTCATACATATTGATGTATGCAGATCATCTATATCATAGTAAACATTATGGATATGTGATATCTGTTAATGATTATGTATGATATGAGATCTCTTCTCTTCACCTAAGAAACCTTTGAAATGTTCAAAGATTTCGCAATTTTGGTTTAGAACCAAAGGTTGAAGGAAGATGAAATGAATTTGATCTAACCAAGGTAGCCCGTACCTATTAGATGAATTCAAGAAATACCTTATGGAGATATGAATATCATTCCTATCTCAATCCTCCTAATGAACCTTAACTCAAAGGAGTTGTAGGGAGATACAATTGATCATGTGTGACATGATTTAATCAATGATTAATCCTAGCATAATTATCTCTTAAGTTTCCAAGATATATATGTAGTAGAGACTGCATTATATACTTAATAAGGTTCCATGCAAGTAAGCTGGAATCTAGCACTAGAGAGTGCTACTTCAATAGGAAAATAAAGGATGGTATTGGATACCTACTTTATGACCTTGAGATTCTTAAAAAATCTCATCTTTGAGAATATGATTCTTATAGGATGACTCTCTTGAGAATCAAGATGAAAATGATGTAAAGGAACTCATTTAATCTTGAAAAGATAATGAGGCTCCTGAAATCGGAAACTAAAATAGATAATCAAAGATGAAACATTAATACCTCTTCAAATAAGTTTGAGGATGGATTCCATGTGTCAGTTAAATCTGACGATGATCGGATTTCATGTGATGAAGCTCCTGAGGATCATGACATGGAAAGATGGATGTTAGCAATAAAAGTCTAATGTAGACTTCATATACAAGTGTCGTATATGGACCCTCGAGGATCCACCTATATGGGTCAGACCCATTAAGGTGTAAATGGATCTTCAAGAGAAAGAGGGAACCTGATGAGAAGGTATAGACCTTCAAAGCACGGTTCGTAGCCATGAGCTACACACCGAAGAGAAGGCATCGCTTGCGATAAGACTTGCTCTCCAGTGACCTTGCTTTAACCCATCAGAATATTGCTAACTATAGCTACACAACTTTTCTATGACATCTTCATGGTGTGATTCAAGATTGCATTCCTCTATGAATGCCTCTCTGAGGATATTCATATGAAGTAGCCCCAGGGCTTCATGGTTGAGGAAAGCAAGGTGTGCTAGCTGAAGAACTCCATCTTTGGACTCAAATAAGTTTCTTGTAGTTGGAACATAAGATTTAATGAAATTATAAATGTTATGATAAAATCTTGATGAACCATGTGAAGCTTAGTGGGAGTGCCATTGTGTTCATCGTGCTTAATGTAGATATTATTCTAATCATATAAGAATAAATGATAAGTGTTTTATAATTTGGTTGTTCCATACCTTGAGATACGATTTCAAGGATACCTCTTAGATCTTAATTCTGAAGTCGTTCAGAAGCAAAGAGAAGAGGGTATTGGGACTGTCGCGTTAGTAGTACACCTTGGACTTATTCCATTTTCTGGACAATTCTAAGAAAAGCTTCCTTCCCTTAAGATGTGGTAGTGACCTGTCTAGAGGGATAGCACCTCAAAGAGTTGAGGAAGTGAATGCTAGAACTGCTTGCACTTGTGCATCAGTTATGAGAAGCTGAATGTATTCTAGATGTGTACAAGAACCAGATGTCTACCATGCAGTGGGAGTAGTAAACTGTTACTAATCCTGCTATGGAGATAAAACACTTGATTGCAGTAATAATAATATCTTCAAAGATGATAAAACTTGGAGATAGTGATCTCAAAGTCTTATCTTCAAAAGGTTAAGATCTTGTAGATAGTGATTCATAAGAGTCTTGACTGCAGTTACCTTAGGAGATAGAGATCTCCAGGAATGAAGGTATTCTAATAAGGATTATGGGAATATTGGTTATGATAATTAATAAGATGTAGTGTCAAGGACACTATAACCAACAAAATTGAGTATCGGTTGCATGAGATGCAACATTCGCATTGGATGCGAGCACTGTTACTAGGAGATATGCAATTGCCGTAAAAGGACTTGGCGTAGTCTCTTGGGAACGGAGTGACTGATCAGCTTACCTAGCTATTTTCTAAATAGCCTATGATTGTCACATGAGTGCGGGTTTAAATGATTAGCCCATTAATGGCTCTTTGGGCTAGTGGGAGATTGTTGGAAATGCGAGCCCACGGCGAGCCATTATGCAATAAATGTTGTTGCAATTCACTCCTTGATCTGAAATGAAGAATACATAATTTGCATAATAGGTCCCTTAGTGCAATTAGGGTTATGTACCATGGCCATCTTAATAATCATACAGCTGTTGATTCAATTATTGAATCATGGAGGCTGGTGCTTAGATGAATATCTAATGAGTTAGATTGAGGACTCATCAAGCACCGTCAAATGATTATTAAGAGATGATCTCCAGCCTGAGTAGGAGATGGCAATCCTATCTCATTTAGGTTGATATCTGACCGACCTCTTGATGCAGGTCCTCTGCATAGGAATAGAGATTCGGAGGTGTCGGATGAGTTAGGTCAAAGAGTTGACTTAACGAGATCGAGATAACCAAAGTCCTATATCATATGCTGTCATGATATAGGCACACATCCTCTGACCGGAGACAGATGTGTTACTATATGTCTGAGTATGTACATTTGGCAGACCAATAGGTTGATGGCCTAATCAAGGTCTATACACCGGCGCGCTGGTGTGCATATAAGGGCATATGAGTAATACGATCTCTCAAAGGGATCATACAGGTTCACTACTGAACCGGAAGACATGAGCTCACTCATGAGATATTGGGAAGAATCAAATTCCGTGCGCACGGTCGTCTCGCTTTGGAAGCTTGACTGAATTTGTAGGTTTGATATATACTTTTGGAAAGTATATGATCAAGACCTAGGTATGATATATGCTTTTGGAAAGTATATGATCGATACCGACTCCCAATGATCGAATGAGAAACTTACTGATAAAACCCTGAAGTAGACAGTATAAAGTTGATCTAATACTTCGGGTTTAATCTGAGTCTTCCAGTATGCAGGATGTACAGGTGTTAGGAATACCTGAGGGTGATGTGATCATAAACAGTTGTATAACCATGACGCTTCCATTCCTAGGGAGTGATGAAACGGGTCTAGATTTTAGTGACTCCTCTCAATAGAGAAGTAATCTGATCTTAGTCCAAATGTTGGACATTGATCTGAATGTGATTCAGATTCAATGAGAAGATTAGATTTGCGGTCTTGATTTAATCAAGCATCTATGGGAGGCCCGAGATCTGGATTTGAGATGTGATCTCAATATCCATGTCACTATACGTGGAACAATACAATCGCCCTGTCCTTATCTCCAAGTATTCGCGGAGAAAGCGCATTATCCTTGAAAGAGTTCATGGATAATTCTATTGTTGATATATGTATCCGAGCATTGAGAAAATGGATAATTAAATGTGATTTAATTATCATGAATAATATGAATTTGATTCATATTATAAGGAGAGTTATCTTAGATAATTAAATATGATTTGATTATTAAAGATGTGAATAATGTGAATGTGATTCATATTATTTGAACACATGAGATAAAGAGATCCGAGATGATTAAATATGATTTAATTATCAAAGGATAAGAATAATGTGGATAGTAATATCCAATTATTCATAATATATTATAAATGTGATTTATAATGTATTAGAGAGAGTTAAATATAATTTATATTGGTAGATTAATTATTAATGTGTATTGGATACACATTGTCTAATTAATTGAAAATGTAAATTACATTTTGTTTTGGGTTGTGAATATGATTCACAATATTCCAATGTCAAGATTGCAATATTCCCAAAATTAATTGAGAATTATTTTGGTGAATTAAAATACCAACAAATTGTTGTTGAAAAATAAGTAGAGAGAAATTCAAGGAGATGTGCAATCTCATGGATTGCCATGAGATTGCCCTCCCTTTTGGAAAGAGGGGGGCGACACCAATTTCCTTGTGAAATTGGTGGCCGTCCCCCCTTCCAAAGAGGAAGGTTGATCTCTCTCTATTCCTCTCTCCTTATTTGATTGATTTAATATGGTATTAATATTTATTTGATTTATCAAATATATTTTTATCAAATTAAATCACAAGTTGTTGGTTTTTACCAACAACAATCTTGACCATTGGATTGACATAAATCAATCTCATCCATTGATTTTATATGTCACATGGATTGAGATCCATGGATCCCAAAACCCTATAAATAGAGAGGCATACCCATGCTCTCTCTTTACACACAATGCTTGAGAAGCATCTCTCTCTCTCTCTCTCTCTTTCTCTCTGGAGGTTAGCCCTCTCTCTCTCCCTCTCATGGCTGTCCACCATGGATGCCATGGAGAGGTTCTCCATCGCCGCGGCATCGTCGTTATGCTGCCCGTTCTTCTGCTCGTGGATCTCCGTCTCCTTCGGTGCGCCTCGCTCGTGAAGAAGACGTCGGATCTCGTGTGTCGAGATCAGGAGATCTGCCGCTTGGATCATCAACATGGATTGCGAGAAGCACGCGGTTCATCCCCGCGCTCGCAAGCGTCTCCTCCGTCGGATCGGACTTGAGACAGGAGGTCTCTTCGTTTAGAGACTCGATCGCAACCACGCTTCAAGAGGTAATCCTATTACTTGTTTGTGGTTTAGACGAAACGATTCGAGAAGTGTTCTTGGATCATGTGGTTTCGTCGTATAAAAATTTTTTAAATTCCGCTGCATCGAGCAACTAGTCCGACTAGTCGCTCCTCGTCGTATTCGATACGACGCTCACGCTTCCGTGATGCGCTTGAGGATCTAACCATATCCTTCATGTCGTTGTCTTCTCTTTTTGATGTTCGAGGCCATCGGCGAAAAAATGCTAAACTCATTAATCTAAGGGGCCTTTTGGTCTATAGATCAACCACTCCTCCTTCATAGCTTCGGGCATCTTCTTTTTGATCTGTATATAGAGATTTGTCTCGTATTGAATGCCATCAATCAATATCCTCCAAAATGCGAAGTTCGATCCATGGAACTTCTTGATCTTCACTTGAAATCTTCCGCCATTTGTGTAGAAGTTGATCTTCAAACCACATCTCTGATAACTAGTTGCTAGGAATGAATCCGATCAATGATGCAGAAGCACAAATCAATAAGAAGTTACACATAGTCGCATAACACAAATTTATAGTAGTTCGGCATTGTGCCTAGTCAACTTGTTCACATCATACTTTCTTTTCTTATTCTTTTAAATGTATTTTTGGAGTACAATGAACAACTGCCTCAAGGGCCTATTTATGCCTTGAGATTAGTGTTGGTGCTAATGGGAGGCGCACATGTGAAACTACTAACATATGCCTTTACTGAGAAATTTCGTTGTAAGACGTCAAACCCCAACAAATATACACCAATTCCATCATATCTCTCTCTATTTAAAGAAAAACACCAATGCTTTCTTTTTAATATACGGAAATATTTTAAATATAGGCATTATTTTGTAAGGGTTGTCCTTTATAATGTACTCAGACATGCTAGGGTTGCCTCAAAGAAAGAAGTACCTGTGAATTTTTTGACGGCTCTACAAGAGGAAGATTGACATTCAGACCATCATATGTTTTAATATTTGGATGGGTTGGAGGGAAGCATGCATGCGTTGATTTGATTGGAGTTTCTCTATTGGTAGGTTCCATAATGACTGATTTTATTGCGGGATGTAATGCACATAAAGCTGCTTCAACTAAAGTTGCTAAGCATGAGAATGCTTGTATTGACAATCAACATGTATTCATCCGTTTTGATTTTGATGCCTTTGGGTTCTTGACAACTGAATTGGTAGAGCTCCTCAAACGGGTCCAAACAATTATGCATAGTGATGTTATGGTTCCCAGGTCTATACATGTGTTTCGAAGAATTGGATTTGCCATCCAAAAGGGATTGGTGGTGCAACTTGTTGCCCATCTCCCATCAATCTCTCTGTAATAGTTTTGATTGATATAATCCTCTATATATGGAATTGTTTTTTCGCACAGTTATCATGGTGTCACTCTTACAACCCACAAACTTACGAGCTAGGATCATACACAAATGTACTTGCACATCCACAAATATATATTAATAAATTCATATCTATTTCGATAAGTCATGTGTTTAAAATGAACTAAAATTTAAAAGTTATAAAGTTTGGGTAACTGACGATTTTCTTGTATCATCGCTTCACTGGCTCTAATGGAACAGTAAGTAAAGTACTACTAGTATGCTACTTCCATTTCTCAAATTATTGCTTCATGTTGTTTCTTTCTATTGATGATCCAAATCAATACTCACCAACCTTTCATCTACAATATAGTGGTTTGGTTGGAGGGGTGTCTAAAGCTAACTATATTTATTACATTATTTTTTCCCCTAAGTTTACTGTCAAATTCAATTCTTGAGAGTTCATCTATATGTTTTATGGGTTGCTTGGGATGGAGACATACATCTCTCACTGCTCTATTTGAATCACTATTTTGTAGCTGATCAGGAGTCCATTTGCAACAACTCCAAGACCAGTCCTCTCAACAATGTGAAAGGTAGCCTCATTATTTTGAATCGCCCACGTGTTATGGGGCTTGGTCTGGAGGGGTGTCTAAAGCTATTTATATTATTTACATTATTTTTTCCCCTAAGTTTATTGCAAATTCAATTCTTGAGAGTTCATCTATATGTTTTATGGGTTGTTTGGGATGGAGACATACATCTCTCACTGCTCTATTTGAATCACTATTTTGTAGCTGATCAGGAGCCCATTTGCTACAACTCCAAGACCAGTCCTCTCAACAATTTGAAAGGTACCCTCATTAATTTGAATCGCCCACGTGTTATGGGGCTTGGTCTGTTCCTTCTAAAAGTTTTTTCTGTTGATTTTTTTATATAGAAAATAGGGATTCACCTTGCAGCACCACTGAGCTGAAATCTGTCAAATATGTTAAAGGAGGTTAGCATATACTGCTTATTTATGCCTCTTTCAGATCTTCTTGGAATAAACTGATTATTATATATTCTTTTCTGCAGTTGCTGTTCAACATGGAAGGACGAAATCCTTAGTTGAGAGTTGGGAGAAGAGAGAAAAAATTACCAACAGTTGCACTACAACAGATGAACCCTCTCTGGACCCGAATCCTCCAATTGTCGATCCATATATACCTCCAGTATGTTTTTCTAGTATACATGTTACCGAGAATACTGTCAACTGTCAACAGAATGAGAACCTCATGTTGGCTGTTCTTTACTGTCAGAGTCGATAATACTCTGTTGTTTTATTCCATAGAGCCCTAGGGTCTCTTATATAGAGAGAAAACCCTTGGGTAAATTACATAGACGTACATGAGATAAATAGAAAATACGTAACGGTACATCTTAACATAACGTGATCCTCTACATAAACCTCTACACTCCCCCTCAAGATGGAGCATAGATATCCATCATGCTCAGCTTGGAAGAACATCTCTGGAAGGGTCCTCTGAGCAATGGCTTGGTAAATATATCAGCAGTCTGATCTTCTGAATTGACGTATGAAGTGGAGATCAAGCCCTTCTGGATCATGTCTCTAGTGTAGTGACAATCTACTTCGATGTGCTTTTTTCTTTCATGAAAAGCTGGATTATTGGCAATGAACAATGCTGCCTGGTTGTCACACTGAAGCTGCATGGGTAAAGAGACATTTATATTCAAGTCTTCCAAGACCGTGCGAACCCGCATCATTTCTGTGCTTGCTTGTGCCATGGCTCTATATTCGGATTCAGCACTGGATCTCGTCACAACGGTTTGTTTCTTGCTTTTCCAAGAAACCAAAGAGCTTCCTATAAAGATAGCAAATCCTGAAGTAGACTTGCGATCATTTGGGCATCCTGCATAGTCTGCATCTGCACAAGCGGAAATGGATAGATCTGTGTCCTTTCTAAATAACAAACCTGCGCCTGGGGAAGACTTTAGGTATCTCAATATCATATACAGGGCTTCCATATGAACTTGCCTAGGCTGCTCCATAAATTGACTCACCCGGTTTACTGCAAAGGCAATATCCGGTCGAGTTATGGTGATGTATAGAAGCTTGCCCACCATCTCTCTGTATGTTCTTTTGTCCACCTCTTCAGTATCATTGTCATAAAGTCTCATACTTGGGTCCATAGGAGTGCTCGACGGTCTGCATCCAACCATTCCCGTTTCAACTAGCAAGTCCGTGACATACTTTCTTTGGGTCATTACCATTCCTTGTGCATTTCTTGCAAACTCTATCCCCAGAAAATATTGTATTGTACCTAGATCATTCGTAATAAAGTGGCTTCCCAAGAGGGATTTAGTCATCTCGATTCCCTAAGCATCATCTCCTGTAACCAGAATATCATCAACATATATCATGACGACAACAGTACCTCTGGGAGTCTTCTGGATAAACAAGGAGTGGTCCGCATTTGATCTTTTGAACCCTTGTTGTTCAATTATCTGGGAAAGCTCCTGGAACCATGCCCTTGGACTTTGTTTAAAACCATAGATTGCCTTATGAAGTCTACACACCATCTGAGTCTCCCCCTCAGCAGCAAAACCTGGTGGCTGCTGCACGTAGACTTCCTCCTGTAGGTCACCATACAAGAATGCATTCTTGACGTCAAGTTGGAAAATGGGCCAATCACGTACCACAGCAACAGATAGTAGAATGCGAAGAGTCGAGTGTCGAGCCACTGGGGAAAATGTATCCAAATAATCCACCCCATAGGTTTGGGTGAAGCTTCGTGCAACAAGTCTGGCCTTGTACCTATCAAGACGGCCATCTGCATGATATTTAACTGTAAACACCCACTTGCAACTCACCACAGAAGCACCAGGAGGAATAGGAACTAGGGACCAAGTCCCTCGAGACTGTAAGGCACGCATCTCCTCCTCCATGGCTAAACGCCAGCTATCAATCTCCATGGCCTCTTGATATGTCCGTGGAATCTCAACTGTCGAGACAGCTGCTGCAAACCTTTGAAAATCACCAGTAAGACGATGAAAGGACACATGAGTCGTAAGAGGATAGGATGTACATTGCCTCTTCTGCTTCCTATGAGCAATAGGACGATCAAGATCATCATCCACTGTACTGACTGGTGGATCCTCCCCCTGTATTAAAGACTCCTGCACCGGTGCATTAATTAACCCATCATTAGTGATAACATCGGAGCATACCTGAGGCGTGCTGGATGGTTGTCGTGTAGCATGAGCAGGCCCTGACCGTCTTGTGTAGAACTTAGGGAATGGTGGAATGGAAGGATATGGAGACGGTGGTGGTGGTGGTGGTGGAGTGGACTCAGATCGACCCAGACTTGGAGGTAGGGGAACATAGACATTATCATCTGTAGATGTGGAGGAAACCAATCTGTCACCTGCAGGGGAGAAGTACATAACTGGCTCAAAAAATGTAACATCAGCACTAACATAGTACTTGTTATCAATGTGATCATAGCAACGATATCCTTTTTGTGTCCGCGAGTAGCCAACAAATGCGCACTTAACAGCTCTAGGAGAGAGCTTGTCAAGTCCCGGAGACAAGCGGTGAATAAATGCGACAGTTCCAAAGACACGAGGGGTAAGTGAGAACAAGTCCTTTTCAGGAAAGAGAACAGAGATTGGAGACTTTTCCCCAAGAACGGTAGAAGGCATGCGATTGACCAGATAGCATGCTATAAGTATAGCATCTCCCCAAAAGGCTAATGGTGCATAACTTTGAATAAGTAGAGTGCGAGCAATATCAAGAAAGTGACGATGTTTCCTCTCCGCAACACCATTTTGTTGAGATGTGTAAGCACATGTAGTTTGATGGATAATGCCCTTAGAGGAAAGAAATTGAGCAAGAGAACGAGTACAGAATTCCAATGCATTATCGGTGCTAACATATTTAACAGTAGATGAAAAAACATTCTGCACTTCATTGATAAGATTTGTGATAACACTTCCTGCTTTGGATTTATTTTTAAGAAGAAAAGTCCAAGAAACACGAGAGAAATCGTTAACCACAACAAGATAAAACCTGTGACCCTGATGATCCGGGACACGACTAGGACCCCAAATATCAATATGAAATAACTCAAACGGGGAGCGTCTGCTCCGACTCTGATGACTAGGGAAGCTGGAAGGATGGTGCTTCCCTAACTGACACGCTTCACAACGAAATGACGAATTAGGAGAGATCTGTGGCAGGAGGTGACGCATCTTCTGGAGCGGAAGGTGACCAAATCGAAGATGCCATGTATACGGAGAAACGGATCCCTGAGAGTGTAGCGAGACGCCAGCATAGGAGTTCCGTACTAGACGATAAAGGCCATTGTGCTCAGAACCACAACCAATCACCCTGCCCGTTAGTATGTCCTGAAAAATGACAGAAGATGGGATATAGCACGGCAGTGCAAATCTTTTGTAAGCTGGCTAATCAATAATAAATTCATGGAGAACTCTAGTGCATGTAAAACATTGTGTAAGTGCATCGATGGCAATAAGGAAGCCCCCCCGACCCACAATAGTGGACTGAGTGCCATCAGCTATGAGCACTGAATATCCCTGTAGGACTGCAGCATATCTTTATCACGACAGAGATGATGGGTGGCTCCAGAGTCAACAATCCAATCTGAGAGATCATGACTATAACGAAAGGCAGAAGCGCTACCTGAGGTACTGGTAGTAGCCGATGTACTAGCTGATGCAGAAGCCGCAATGTCAGATGTATCAGCAGTATCTGATGATGACTGTGGCATAATGTCACGAAGCCGTGCCACAAGCTCCTCGAACCTGTGATCTGAAGTAGATGCAGGTGGTGTCTGAACATGATCAGCTACTCGTGCTGAAGGAGGAAATCCATGCTTGGAATAGCATGTATCCTCGGAATGACCAGTGCGACGACAGAATGAGCACGTTAAACGTGTACGACTTCCTCGGCCACGTCCACCACTGGCGCGGCCACGAAATGAAGACGAACTACCTCGTCCCCTGGAGACTGCCATTGCCGAAGGAGGTGGAGTTGCTGCGGTGGAAGGGATAGAGATATGGCTGAGTCTCCTGTAGACTTCCTCCATCGGAGGAATAGTGGCATCGGCGAGGATCTGAGAGCGGGCTGCCTCGTACTCCTGATCAAGGGCAGCAAGTAACACGCCCACCATAGTGGCATTGCGAAACGTCTTCTGCTGCTCGGGGGTGGCTGTGAGCGGGATGGTGCTATATAACTTCTCGAACATCCCACGTAGGGACGTGTACAGAGAGTGAAGAGGCCGACCATTTTGCTTCATGGTAAAAATGTCATGCTGCAACTGCAGCATCTTTGTCTCGTTCCGCACTTGAGAATACGTAGTAGCCACAATATCCCACATCGCCTTGGCGGTGGGTTGATGAAGGACGTCATTGGAAATCTCCATCGTGAGCGTCCATGACAGCCAGACCTTGGCATACGCATCATCAGCCTCCCATGAGGCATATATCCCCGTCTTTTCTGCCGGCTCTTCCTCAGTAAGAATGTGCTTCTTACCACATGACTTCATAAGACTCTGGAACTGCATAGCCCAGAGTTCGTAGTTCGTCCAATCCATTTTGACTATTGGTGCCGACCCTTTAAAGGCACCTATGGAGGGCATATCAATCTTTTGGTCTGACATGTTGCCGGAGAAGAAGACGTTGGGATGATAGACAAATGAACGTTTGTCTACAAAGACTGGATTGGATTCAAGTGCATATGTAGATTCTATGCACTTGAACCCATCGATGAAGGGGTGCCGATCGACGAGTGAGAGAGGTCCGAGAGAGGGCTACGGCAGCCCCCGACGGTAGAGGGAGGCCTCGGTGAGAGAGAGAGGCCTCGACATGAGTGGGGGGGGGGGCCGGCGAGAGGAGGCCTCAGCAGGAGGGGGCCTCGGAGGGGGTAGAGGGCCCGACGGCGGGGTGGGGGGCCCGACGGGAGGTGGGTGGCGGCAGCCGAGAGAGGGGGGGGGGGGTGGAGAAAACCCTAGATTAGGGTTTTGGGTCTGATACCATGTCAGAGTCGATAATACTCTGTTGTTTTATTCCATAGAGCCCTAGGGTCTCTTATATAGAGAGAAAACCCTTGGGTAAATTACATAGACGTACATGAGATAAATAGAAAATGCGTAACGGTACATCATAACATAACGTGATCCTCTACATAAACCTCTACATTTACAACGTCAATTTGGTTTTGGGAACATAGTTCAGATGGCAGCATATGTTGATTAATATCAAATTTCAGATGGAAACATATGTGGAACAACATCCAAATCAAACCAAATTAACCCGTTGATTATGCATCCATAGATAGGTAATTGGATTTTTACAGGCTCCAATTACCGTATCCTCAAGTTTAGTTCCACATTTTCAATTAGTGGGACTTGGTCATACTGGTGGGACTATATAAAAATCCCCATACTACCTGTATTCTTTGAGAGAGCAATAACAGAATATCTGGCCTTTAGTGGCCTTCTCTCGTGGTCTCATCCCACTCCTTATGGAGTAGGGTCCGCGTAAATTCTTGGTATTCTTCATGTTCTTTATCATTATTGTCTTTGATTACGCTTCCACATTGTCCACAATGTCTTGTTTTTTGTGAGTGAGTACTTTCTTTCTATTTGTCCAAGTTGAACAGTGCAAACTCCAGCTTGAGGAGTGTAAGAGTATGCGTCCATAGATGGGTAATCGGATCCTTTCATGGTCCAATTACCACATCACACCACATGTTGATCGTAACTTTCCAATTTTTTCTCTGAAGGCTGAGGAAATATTATATCTTCCTGCCAACTATTGAGAAGTTTGGAAAGGCGGAGGTTTGGAACCGTTCTGGTGGCAATGTGGTTTTTTTTTGAGCAAAAGTATGGGGGAGCCCTCCCGAGGCGGGAGTCACCACACCAAAGCATTCATTAATAAAGTAAAGTGTACATCAGTTTGACATGTGGCAATGTGGTTGCAACAGGCATATCTACTTTCTGGGAATACATGTTGACGAGATGGAATGGCACCGAAAAGGAAAGATCAAGAATTGTCGTCGTGGTCTAGGCCATTTGGATGGCCAGGAATGATGTGGTCTTCCGACATGATCGTTTCTATTTTGAGAATGTGTTGGCTCATGCAGATGTCCTGAGCGACGGTTGGGAAATGGAAAGTGATGTATGAATAAGAGTGGTAGTTATGTAATAACTTTTCGGTGACATATAGTGATGTTTTTGGGCATACACCTATACGGTGAAAGCCCTTTGTCTTTTAAAAAAAACTATCGAGAAGTGATGCAGCTGTTCTCGTACTCATTCTCTCAGGATTTGTTGAGAAGTGATGCAGCTGTACTCATTCTCTCTTGATTTCCCATGCGCACGACATTCCCCATGATGAACCTTATGTAGACAGCAGCATAGTCTGTTAGAGTATTTGTTATGTGCGCATATTAAGTTGTAGATGGGTAAATGCAAGGTTTTAAAAAATGTGAGGCGTATCGAGACGTTTTCCTATCATTGCCTCGAGGCGTAAGCCTCGAGGCATATCGAGGCGTAAGCCTCACTCGTGAAAGATTTTTTTTTATAAAATATATTAATTAATCGTAGTTACAAATTTCAAGTTATAGAAATTAAATAGTTATGATTAAATGCATAACTCCATGATATTTCAAGGCTAACATCATAGTTTAAACATCCAAGTTGTTATATAACTCTCTTTTTAAACTCTAAATCTATAAGGAGTCAAGTAAATATGGATATGTAAGCATAATAATGGGTAACTCTGCACAAAATTTAAAGTTTTGAATAAAATTTAACTAAAGGGACTAGATATAACATACCATTTTCAAAATTAGGTGAGATATGGGTCATTCAATTGAGAAGAATAAGAGAGAGCAGTGAATCTGCGATCACTTTTTACTTTACCATAATGATTGGGGGATAAAATACTTGAATATTGCATGTTATGATCAACTTTGTTCATGCATGCTTTGATGTGTATTAATTTAGTCCCGATTGAATAGAAGAAAAGATGAGACATGTTTACAAAAATATACTTTTCAAAATTTAGATCAAAGTAGGGGACTTGCATTCAAACATTTTAATAAAGAAAGCATTCATGCTTGATTGATACTAAAGAGTAGAGGCATTAGATTTAAGACTCAAGACTCATTTTTTTGTACATGTTTATTTATAAAAAACATGCATAACAAAGCAAAAATAAGCTTAATATGTAATAAATTAAAAAAATACATTTCACTGAATCATGAGCTTAAAGACTTGAAAATTCATGTCTAAGAAAGATGAAAAGCTCACAATCAAAAAGAAAAGGAAAAAATATTGAAGAAAAAAATATATAAAAAAACAGCCCATTCATGAGGCAGCGCCTCGAGGCGTAAGCCTCGAGGCGCGCCTCATAAGCTTCGAGGTGCACGCCTCATTGAGGATGAATGAGGCTATAGCCTCGAGGCGTTTTTCCTTGAAAAATGCCTCGAGGCGTACGCCTTAGCGCCTCGAGGCGCGTTTTTAAAAACAGTGGGTAAATGGCAAGTGTTTAGTCCCACATCATCCAGTGGTGGGACTTGGAGGTCCTGTGGAGGCTATATAAGGAGCCCCAGGCCTCCTGTATCAGATGAGAAAAAGCAATGAAGCATATGCCCCTTTGAGGGCTTCTCCTGTGGTTTCATCCCGCTCCTTACGGAGTAGGGTTCCACGTAAAATTCCGTTCTTCTTATGTTCTTTATCATTTTATCTACGTTATTGCTTCCGCTTCTGATTTTCTAGCATGGTATCAGAGCGGGTCGATTCTCGAGGTTTTCATATTCTTATTATCGATTCGAGATTCAGTTATCAAGTGGTTTATTCGTGAAGATTATTTCTATTCGTCTATTGTTGGATCATGTTCTTGTTCTAGGGTTTAGACGAGACCCTAGATCTGCTTGGTAGATTTTTGCCGTCATTTTAATCATCTCCAGTGGCTAGAGCCCTCGCAAGCCCTAGCAGGCAATCACCCAAGGTTTCGGTGAAGATCTGTTCTCCATCCTTGTCGATGAAAGCTGAAGCATCTCATGGGTTCCACGCATTCTACTCTGTGTGCACATCGCTACAGAAAAGCTCCAGTCCAGGCGCCATCGTATGGTGGCACTTGTTCTCCTGTCGCCACCCCCGAAGGCCTCCTTTGTCTCCTTCGCATGAGTCTCATGCAGCCGCATCTCATCTCCTGTCCATACGGCTCCCCATCCAGGAGAAGCTCCACCACAAGCGACCCTGTACTTGGCGGCGCAGACCCTGGTGCAAAGTCCCTCCACCGCGCACAAGTCCAGGCGGCCCTGGCGGTGCCTTCTTGTCCTCCAAGGCCCCGGCGGCATGCCGCCTCACGAATCCCCTTCCAGACCCAAGCGCACTCCATCGACGCACTCCATCGACGATGCCCTTGTGCTCGGTGCAGCTCCACGCAGGTGGCTTCGCGCGCACAGGCGAAGCTCCTCCATCGGCGGTACGCAGACAAACCCATCACGCATCACAGCCGAAGGCCCCGGCGGCGCATCCTCTGCAAACTCATCACACATGTGGACTCATCCTGGCGGCGCAACTCTGCCTTCCTTGCCAAGGCGGTGAAGCCTTTCTTCAGATCGCCCCCTCCAGAGTCAGTTACGCGTCTTCGCGCAGGTGGAGCATGAAGCTCCAAGGCGGATATCCCTTGGTGGTGCGAGGCACACACCCACATCCCAGGCGCTCGCACCTTCAGCCCTCCTTCTGGGCGGGAATTTCCAGATCTCCCATTGCGGCGGCGTGTAGAACCCCATCGGGGGGGGGGGCTCTTCATGCGCAGGGTTCCAATATGGAACCCTAAATAAGGGGGGCGCCTGACGATCAACCATAGCGGGCCGTGATATCAAAAGAAAAAAAATATATAAAAAAAGGAGGCAGATTCAGACACGAAAAAAAGGGGGGGCTTATTGATGTAAAGGCCAAGGTGGGCCGTTGGTTTGTTTTTTAAAAAGAAAGAAAAAAGAAAAAGAAAAAAAGGGCACGTACAAGGAAAAGCCGTACGCAATGATTAAAAAAAAGTGAAAAGCCGAGAAAAAAATGCACGGCTTATGAAAAAAAATGGTGGCTATTTAAAAAAATTTTAGGGAAAAGCCGCAAGTTCTTGTTTTCTCCCCCATATTCTTTGTCTTCTCCCAACTTGGTCGACGATCATGTTTTCCGACAAGTATGGGAGAAAGGGGGAGTGTTGTGTAGAGTCACAGGTCATGTTGCAGATTCAGAGATATCAGATTCATCAGTCCAGTTCAGAATTTTCAGACTCTAGAGATGAAGATTCTACATGCGCAATTCCAGACTCGACGTTCAGATTCCGAGTCCCAGTTTGATGCGCAGTTGTTCAGACTCGACGATTGTCTTCCGAGTCCTCAGTTTCAGACACGCATAAGATGCGGTCTTATTTCAGATGAGCATATGTTGCCATCATTTGTTCGTGGTCCCCATCATTCTTTTTGTTGTCAGGCCAGAGTTTTCATGTGAGTCATAGGGACTCCAGAGCAGAGGACCATTCCCTATGCCATTGCGGGCAAGGGTTTTCATGTGGTATCATAGGGACACCAGAGCAATGCACCATTCTCTGAGCCAGATGGGAGAGACCCAGTTCTTCGACGAGGAGACTCCAGGCGCAGTTTCAGACTCGATGGTCAGATTCCGAGTCTTCAGTTGATTCACACTCCAGCCCGCTCGTCCTCCTCACCTGCACGGCATGAGAAGCAACGTCCTCGACTGCAACAATGTGCGCGTTGGGTTGATATTGTCCGTAGTGTCCTGTAGCGTTGAGTTGAGTTTTTTTCTGTTTGTCCAAGCTGAGCATTGCATGCTCCAGCTTGAGGGGGAGTGTTAGAGTATTTGTTATGTGCACATATTGAGTTGTAGATGGGTAAATGGATACCTCCAGGATCCATTTACCCCATCCCAGTGTTTAGTCCCACATCGTCCAGTGGTGGGACTTGGAGGCCCTGTGGAGGCTATATAAGGAGCCCCATGCCTCCTGTATCAGATGAGAAAAAGCAATGAAGCATATGCCCCTTTGAGGGCTTCTCCCGTAGTTTCATCCCGCTCCTCACGGAATAGGGTTCCACGTAAAATCCCGTTCTTCTTATGTTCTTTATCATTTTATCCATGTTGCTTCCGCTTCCGATTTTCTAACATAATCCATAGAAGGATAACTCTTAAATAGCTGGACTCATTCATGGGTTTACACTTTCTCTTACATTCCCTTCCAACTTCATCTCCTCCTCACCATCCAGTCTCATTTTCTTTCTTGAGAACACCAAAGTCCTGTCAGTTATGCCGCCTTCGAGTGTTCCCTTGGACTTTCTTACCCCACTATCTCTCCTTTGATGCCTTCTCTACAGAGAAGGGTCAAATAAATTGAAGTTTACCCTCTTCACTTCTATGTAAGATCATCGCCTCAAACTCCATCTCCACTGCTTTATCTTTGAGTCTCTGAACACATGTTGAGCCAAAGGCCATGGATGTTCCCTCGTCAAATCGTAGACGCAACACCCCAAAGGTTTGTTTGAACACCTCGTTAAATCATCGCCACCCAACTCATCATGCTTACATGATTCAAACCAACCATCCTTTTAGGTCGAAAGAACACGTCTCCCAACAGTTTCTTTCAAATATGTCCTGATTTAATATATATTTATTATCACGCTTTCTGCTGTTAAATTTATAACAGCTACTAAACCAGCCATCCTTTTAGGTCAAAAGAACACGTCGATGGCTTACTACCATAAAAAGATAAGTCTACATAGGATAGTGACAAGGCCCTATTGGTGCAACCTAACATGAGTATGGGTCCATTAAATTCGAGATTTGATCCATAAAGTGAACTGGAAAATGGGGTTGCATATATTAAAATCCAAGTTGCCAAATGAGCCCCGACCCTTGATTCTTTCAAAACATATGCCTAATTAAAGGTAGATCACCTTTTGTTGTTACCATAAAAGGATAAGTCTACAGAGGATAGTGACAAGGCCCTATTGGTGCAACCTAACATGAGTATGGGTCCATTAGGTTCGAGATTTTATCCATAAAGTGAACTGGAAAATGGGGTGGCATATATTAAAATCCAAGTTGCCAAATGAGCCCTAACCCTTGATTCTTTCAAAACATATGCGTAACTAGAGGCAGATCTCCTTTTGTTGTTACCATTAACCATAGATGTCAAGGCGCGCGCCTAGGCGGCCGCCTAGGCGTCTAGGCGCTCCAGGTCTTGCGCATAGAAAGAGCGCCTTAGTTTTATTGAAAATGGCGCGCCTTGGGTCTACGCCTTGGGTCGCCTGGGCGCCTAGGCGACTATTTTTTATGTGTTCTACACATATATCGCATTTTGAAAATGCGATAAACATAGCGCATTTACAAAATGCGATATACATAACACATTTTGAAAATGCGATATACATGTCGCATTTTTGAAATGCGATATACATATAAAAAATATAAAAATGATGTCGCATTTGAGACACGCGACATCCATTTGCTTTAGATAACTATATGTCGCATGTCTCAAATGCGATACGTAGGACACACTTTGGAAAACGCCTAGGCGCGCCTAAGCGCGCCTATGCGCCCAAGCGCCCAGGTTTAACGCCTTGTCGCCTTGCCGCCTTAATAACCATGCCATTAACCTTTTTAGTTATCATATCATTCCATCTCTTGAAGGCGAGAATGTTGATGTCCATTTTGCTCCCAAATCAGTTGGCACAGTTTACATCGGAACCAATGCCTAGCCAAAGCTTATTATAGAAGCATACACCACCTCGACGCACGGAGCTTGAAGGAGAGACTCCTTACTATTATATTCCGGTCCATCGGCGATGACAAGGATGTTTGGCCACCTCCTCAACATCCTTTAAGATGCTTTCTGGTGAGATCCCATTAGACACTGCAAAGTCTACCTCCCCCATCCTAAAGAACAAACACGTGCAATGTTGGATTCAAAGTTGATAACTTATAGATCCTGAAATTGACCCCTGAATGAATGGATGCCTCCACGTCATTGGCGTAACCCCTACTTCGCTTGCATGGAGAATTGCATGTGGCTGTTGTGGCTACCCACAAATGCAAACCATAAGGTCTTCAATACCACATCTCTAGCAAATGATGGGTCGAGCACCTATGTGATCTCAGACATCATCATCCGCAATTTGTCCTCCAACTCCATGCATTCACACACTAAAACTCCATGCACTGACGATGATGTTGCTGGCGTAGCCACCCCCAACATATATGTTGTCATTACTCTCGACTCTTCATGGCCTCCATCCCCTTCCATGGACGAATGATGCCTAATGCTTGTACATATCTTTCCATACATGAGTGAAACTGCTAGGTCACAACATTGTCAAGCCATATGTCCCTTGCTCTCAATAGAAGCAACAATGACGAATGATTCATCTCCTCAGAGACACTTTATGGGATGAAGATCTCGTCTCCCCATGCCACCCTCAGTTGACTTGGTTGTGATCTCATCTTCCTCCCACAATCCCCTTTTCTGCTTCTCTTTGCTTATCTTTCTTACTATCACCTTTCAACACCCTCCACTTTCTTTGTCTTCATGCCTCCCACAATGCCCTTCCCCGCAAAACCATTTGCCTCCCTTATTCCTTTTATTATGGTCCACTATGTTTGTTTTTCTTTCAATAACATTGCTTTTCCCCATAGTATTGGGCAAGTTAGTTGTTTGTAGTTAGCAAAAATGAGCATGGCCTTGTTGGGGAAGTGGGTTGTTCAGATCTAGGCTTGTGGCGAGGAATTGCTTTGCAGGCTAATTTGTTATATCTATGGGATAGGGGAGCAGATGTCGGGTTAGGTGCTCATGCCCTTTTCGCCTATCGCTTTTTGAAATTAGATCTGTTCGGATGTTGGGGTGTAGATGTCGGATCCTAATCGTATCTTTTCACTTGACCTATGTTGTGGGGATAACTACTCTTTCCATGCCCGGAAGGACAATTGGCTGATGTGGGGTTCTTTTTGGTCTTGATTTCTTGGACTCTTTGCCCTGGTTGAGGATTGTGATATGCATATGTTTGACGCGTGGCTTGACAAAACTTGGTTCCACAATTTAGGTCTAGTCTCTTGGATCAGAGTTTGGGCAATCTTTTGCAGCTGCCAGGGATCCTTGATTAAGTTGAGATCTCTTCTAAACTTAGGGACCTTGGAGAGTGGGGGGATGATGCATTGACAGTGAAGAAGGCATATGTGCCTTTGATGGACCACCTTCCTCTAGTTGTTGAGGACCTCAAGTGGGATTGTGATTTGATCTGGACTTTAAAGGCTCCCATCCTGGTCAAGCTCTTCATTTGGCTTTTGCATTAGGAACATCTAATGACTTGGGTCCTTAGGACACCTTTATGCCCTATGCAAAGGTGTCTTGCCTTCTTTGTACGACTCATTCAGAGAAGCTAGAGCCCCTTTTCTTCAATTGTAAGCAATTGCGGAATTGTTGGGATGAGGCATCTTTTCTATCACTCAATATGACCTTTCTGAGCAATTATTAAATTCGCTCACCACATACATTAGCATGTGTTGATCTGATGAGACCTTTTGCATGGTTATGGTCTGTTTGGCACTAGTTTTTAAGGAATGCCATTGTATGTGGAAAATGTGGCCCACTTTGCTAAACTATTTTTAAGCCATGGACTTTGATGTAAACTCAACCATGGTCAATCCCAAACCCGGGTAAATTGAGGCAGGTTGCATTAGGTAGCCAACATCCAGCATAAAACAGTCGGAAACAAATTCTTAAATAGTAATTTTTTAAAATGCTATTTTGGAATTTGCCCCAAGATAGTCGCATCTTTTCTACGTGGATTTTAACAAATATTTAGATTTCATTGGGGTGTTCCCTACTAGCGACGTGTTGCTTGTAGTTCTCTGCACGAATCGCTACATCACCACTCAGATGTGGTTTAAAATCTGCAAGGGTTCTCACATGAGGAACACATGCGAGTAAATAAGCTAGTTCCGTTGCATCACCGCCCTGATGCAGTACAAAATTTGCATGGATCCTCGCATGATGGATGCATGCGAGTCAAGAAGTTACTCCAATAGAGGTTGCAAAAGAAGTTGAGGATTTGTAGTTGGAATATTGGCACTTTGACTGGCGAATCGATGGAGATAGTAGATATGATGGAACGATTGATGATTAAAATACGGTATCTCCAAGTGATAATATGGGTTGGAGAGAAAGAAAGGGAGATCGAGAAGACATGCTTTAAATTATACTATTTAGCTAAAGAGAGGGGTAGAGGTAGTATTGGAATGGTGTTCATAAGGATTTGAATGATAGTATGGTTGATGTGCGAAGATTTGAGGATGGATTATTTTGCTGAAATTGGTAATGGAAGAAGTTATGAATATAATCTCCGTTTATGCACCACAAATTGGTTTAGAGGAAATGGCTAACAAGTTTCTGGGAGGATTTGGATAACGTTATGAAACAAATCCCACAATGAGAGATGATTTGCTTAGATGAAGATTTAATGGACATGTGGGAATCGATGCTTTAGGGTATGCATGAAGGCCATGACTCCGTGGTAGAAATGAAAAAAGAAAAGTCATCCTGGATTTTGTAACGGCTTATGACCTTTTCATAGCAAACACTCTCTTCAAGAAGAGGGAGTTCATTTAATTACTTATAAGAATGGCCTGAATAAAAAACAGATAGAGTACTTGTGTTGGAGTATTTGGTTATGCGTCATTTATGAGGGAGATGGGTAAATGGATCACTGCGGGATCCATCTACCACATCCAAGTCTTTAGTCCCACATCTACCAGTTGTGAGATGTGGAAACTCAGTGAGGGCTATACAAGAAGCCCCTCACCCCTGTTTCCAGTAAGAAAGTGCAATGCATAAATTAACCCTTTGAAGCGTTCTCCCGCGATTTCATCCTGCTCCTTAGGGAGTAGGACTCCACGTTAAAATCCCATTATTCATATTGTTTATTCTTTATTTTTCTGATACACTTTCGCATTATATTTTCTAACATGGTATCAGAGCAGGTCGATTCTTGAGGATTCTAAGTTGCTTGTTTTTATTCGAGATTCGATGTTGGATTTCTTATTCCTGAAGATTTCTTTTTGAAGATTATTTTGTATCATTTATGTTCATATATGCTTCGAGATTTGAGTTCAGTTCAAGGGTTTTTCAAAACCCTAGATCTTTCAGGAGATCACATCCGCTAGAGATCCTCCTAGTTGCACAGGCGACATGAGGACTTTCTCGATTCTTCAGGAGGAGTATCTCCTCTCCAGCATGCCGCACCGATCCTCCTTGCAGAAGAGTTCACATGCAGCGACACATCTACAACTGGCAGTTCCTTACGCATCCCTTCACATCGTACCACCTCTCTCTGCGCCATGCTCCCTCCGCGCGAGCTCCTCCAGGCGGTCCTCCACGAGGCGATGCTTCAACACCTCCCTCCTCGCGTTATGCGCTCCCGAGCTCCGCAACACTCCCGCGATGTGGAGCCCTCCAGAAGGCTATGCTCCAACATCTCCCTCCTCGCGTTATGCGCTCCCAAGCGCCGCAACGCTCCAGCGATGTGGAGCCCTTCAGGAGGCGACCTCCGTACAGGGCTCCATTCCCCAACGACGTTGCCAAAAAAAACTTCAGATCTTCAACAAACTTCTTCATCTCGCATCATCAGCATCTCCTGGCGCTGGATGCCCGCATATCCAGGTCGCATCGCACCAGCAACGTTGCCCCTCCGATTCAATCGATCCTCTTTTAGATCCAAGCGGCACGCGAGCTCCCTTCTCCATTGTTGTTGCTCCCTCCTAGCGGCCCGATTCCTTCCAGTCGCTCCATCAACAAGATCCATGGCATCAGGCTCCATCAAGTAGGCGTCGCTCTTCTCATTCCAAGCATGCAGCGACACATCTTCAATGCCTCCAGGCGAAGGCGAAAGCTCCTTCGAGGGAAAAAGGGGTTCACATAAACCCTAAATAAAAGAAAAAGTGGAGGGTCCAATAGGGTTGTGTGTGCCTTTTTAAAAAAAGGGAAAAGGGGAAGAGAGGCCCAAGTGGGCCGTTTCTCAAAAAAATTGCATGCAAAACAGAAGGAAAAGCCGTAAAAAAGGAAATGAAACGGCTTAAAAATATATTTCAAAAAATATGAGGAAAATAGCTGAGGAAAAAAATGATGATGCAGCTTATTAAAAAAATTGACGGCTATTAAAAAAATTGATGATGAATGAAATAACCGTAAAAAATGCACAATTCATGTTTCTCTCCATATCTTTTTATCTTCTCCCAACTTGGTCGATGACTTCATTCCGACCAGTATGGGAGAAATGGGGAGTTTTATGTAGAGTTCTACAAGAGGGCAGATTATCAGATTCCAGTTCAAATTCAAATCTCTAGTCTAGATGCATGACCAGATTTGCAGACTCTACGGATGTTCAGACTCGACGATCAGGTTTCGAGTCTTAGCTTCAAACACACACATGTATGCGATCTTTTTTAGATGTGCGCATGTTTGCCATCATTTTTAATGGTCCTCATCTTTTGTGTTTCGGCCAGGATTTTCATGTGGTCCGTAAGGACTCCAGAGTAGTGTTCTCATTCCCTATGCCATGTAGGCTAGGGTTTTCATGTGGTTTCATAGGGACTCCAGAGTAGAGATCCCATTCTCTGAGCCAGTATTGGAGAGAATTCTCCGACGAGGAAACTTTCAGACTCCATTCTCCAATGTTCGTGATTTCCAGTACGAGATCTTGATCCTTCCGAAGTTCCTATGAGAGAGAACACAAGGTCCCTACGAGAGAGATCCATCTTTAGAGATCTGCGTATGGATAATCACTGACATTCTTTATTCGACCCTTTCAGAGATGGAGTAGTTGTCCACATGTTGTGGCGGGCCAGAGTTCTCCAGGTGGAGACTCATTTTCACTTAGTGACTCTAACAAGCGCATTACATAGTACACCCAGTTTGACTCGCACTCCAGCCCGTTTGTCCTCCTTACTCCACGGCATGAGAAGCAACGTTTTCGACAACAACCGACAGTTGTGCACGTTGAGTTGATATTGTCTATAGTGTCCTTATGAGTTAAGATTTCTTTCTGTTTGTCCAAGTTGAGCATTGCATGCTCCAGCTTGAGAGGGAGTGCTGGAGTATTTGGTTACGCGTCAGTTATGTGGGAGATGGGTAAATGGATCACTCCAGGATCCATTTACCACATCCAAGTCTTTAGTCCCACATCTACCAATTGTGAGATGTGGAGACTCAGTGAGGATTATATAAGAAGCTCCTCATCCCTTGTATCCAGTGAGAAAGTGCAAGGCATACATCGGCCCTTTGAGACGTTCTCCCGTGGTTTCATGCCCGCTCTTAGGGAGTAAGGTTCCACGTTAAAATCCTGTTGTTCATATGTTTTACTCTTTATTTTTCTGATATGCTTCTGCATTATTTTTTCTAACACTTTGCGATGAGGAGAAGAGATAGGTCACGTTACAGAGACTGCAAAGTAATCCCAGGAGAGAGCTTGACATCTCAACATCGCTTGCTAGTCATAGATGTACAAATAAAAGTGTTGGCAATGAAGAGGATGGTTCCCAATATCATTAGAACTAAATGGTGGAATCTTCAATTGAAGCAATCAAGCTTCAAGAAGAAGGTTTTAGAAGACTTATCTTAGGATTGTAATGGAAGTGCAAACGAGATTGTGAGAGGCGATGGCATCTTGTATCCAAAAGGCACCAAAGAGATGCTATGCAAGTCTATGGGTGGAGTTCTAGGCCAAAAGGAGACTTGATGTCTGAGTGAAGGGGTGCAAGAGAAACTTAAAACATTAAGAGAGCTTGCTTTAAAGCTATGTAAAAGGATAGAATAGAGGAAACTATCACAATCTACAAAATAGCAAAGAAGGAAGCAAAGAAGGCTTCAAGTGAAGCCACGTAGAAAGCTTATAGTGTTTTATACAAAAAACTTGACTCGAAGGAGGGCCATAATGATATATTCAGATTGGCCAAAGCAAGAGAAAGAAAGATCAAAGATCTTTCTCATGTGAGATGCATCAAGGATGAGGAAGGACACGTGTTTGTTACTCAAAAGGATATGGATACTAGATAGAAGCGGTATTTCCATAAGCTTTTCGCTGGGGAAGGGAATAAAGAAACTACTTTGGGAGATCTTGCCGATAGTTAATGTTACCTTAATCGAGCAAGTTATATACGGAAACAAAGGAAGTAGAGGAGGCTTTAAAGGTTATGAAACCGGAGAAAGTGGAATGACATAATGGCATTCCTATAGAAGTTTGGAGAGTTCTACGTGAATATGATTTAGCTTGGCTCACAAATTTATTCAATATTATTTGGTGAAGCAAGAAAATGCTTGAAGAATGGAGGAGAAGCATTGTGGTGCCTCTTTATAGGAATAAAGGAGATTCAAAATTGTTTCATCTATAGAGGTATCAAACCAATGAGTCATACTATGAAATTTTGGAAACGTGTGATTAAAAAAAGGTTGAGGCAAATTTTCAAAGTAATTGAAATCTGTTGAGATGTTTATTTATCACCGTATTATATTTACATGTTATGTTTTCTTTGGGTATCACTTATTTAATTAACCCATGGCTCTTCTCCTATATAAGAGAGCACTGGGATCTCTTTTATGTAATGAATAAAATTTCTCTCAACATGGTATCAGAGCAACGGTCCTAGATCGGGGTTCTCGAACCAAAACCCTAACCCTAGGCCCACCCGCCGACCTCTCCCCGCGCTCTCCGCGTGCCTCCGCGCGCCGCCGTGCGCTCCTCCGCGCCCCTTCCTGCGCTTTCGGGCGGCCTGCAACGCCGCCGCAACCCTCCAGGCGCCGCCGCCAACCCATTCCAGCACCGAGGCCGCCGCCTCCAGCGGTCGCTGCCGCCTCGTAGCAGCCTGGTGAGGCCCCAACGACGCTCCTTTGCCTCCGTAGGCGTTGTGGATTGATTCACAAGGGGTTAGGCACACCCTAGGCGGCCTCGGGTCCCCATTTGAGTCCAGCGGACCCGTGTTCACGTGCGTCGAAGTCTGGACTGATCTGCGAAGGGTGATATAGTCTGATTTCTCCCTTCATTTGTGGCCTTCGACCACAAACACATCATTAGGGATGAGTGTATATGTCTACAAATACACCTCATCCCTCATTTGATGTTGTAGACAAGATTTTTTCGAGATATTTCCCTGTTGTTCCACAGTTTGGCATATTAAAGAATGTCAGAAATCAAGGGTGATGTATTCTCCTCTTCCGGTGCCTTCAAAGGACCGGCACCTATCATAAAGATGGATGGGACTAACTACAAGTTATGGTCCATGCAGTTTCGTACCTTGATGCAATGCCACAACAAGGAGCATATTCTGACTGATTCAGAGCCGGTGGACAAGACTGGGGCCAACGCATCATGGAAGCAAGATGATGCATATGCTCGTATATGTCTCTCTGGGACGCTTAGCATAGAGATTGCTAATGATATTGTCAATCAACCAACTGTAAAGGTCATGTGGGACATATTGATTGCTACCTATGGACAACCGAAAAATGAAAGCAAGATACTCCAACTTCAGTTCGACATTTTCTCGATCAAGCAAAATGGTCGACCTTTACATGCCCACTTTTCACATCTGAGAGGCATGTTTGAACGACTCCATAGCTTCATGCCTATCACTACCAGCGTGGAACAACAACAGGCGTATCAGAATGCCACTATAACTGGCGTTTTCCTGTCCTCTCTTGACTCGGAGTACGATGTCGCTCGTACTCAACTTCGGACTGGCGAGACCATACCACCAATGGAGGAGGTCTACAAGCGGCTGAGCATGATTATTACCACACCTACATCCATGCTACAACCGGCTTTCTCGGCTATGGCTGCTTCTCGTGGACGAGGCAGTGCATCCCAGTTCCGTGATCGTGGACCTTGTGGTAGAGGCGGAGGCCGTCAGCGTGGTCCATGTTCTTATTATCGTCGTCCTGGCCACCCAGAGGAGACATGCTTTCACAAGCACGGCTTTCCGGCGTCTGCACGTGTTGCGGAGCAGACTGACTCTTCACCTGCACCTACTACTGATGCACTCTTTGACGATCTTGTCTCGAGACTTCGAGAAATGGTGACTACTCCTGTGACTCAGACTGCAGGACCATCAGATGCAGCGACCATCGCCAGAGCACTACCCAGTTCATCAGGTATTTCATATGTGCTTACCAGTAGCAGCAGTTCTGATGTGACAGATTGGATTGTGGATTGTGGAGCATCTCATCACATGTGTAGATATCGGACACTATTTTCTTCATACACGACTATTGCTCCTGGGCGATCCGTAATCATAGCCAATGGAGTTTGGCTACCCATTGTTGGTCAGGGAGAGATTGTTTTAGTCCCTTCTATACGTCTTCAGAATGTTCTACATGCTCCAGACTTTCAGATGCAGCGACCATCGCCAGAGCACTACCCAATTCATCAGGTATTTCATATGTGCTTACCAGTAGCAGCAGTTCTGATGTGACAGATTGGATTGTGGATTGTGGAGCATCTCATCACATGTGTAGATATCGGACACTATTTTCTTCATACACGACTATTGCTCCTGGGCGATCCGTAATCATAGCCAATGGAGTTTGGCTACCCATTGTTGGTCAGGGAGAGATTGTTTTAGCCCCTTCTATACGTCTTCAGAATGTTCTACATGCTCCAGACTTTCAAATGAATCTTTTGTCTATTAGCCAGATTACAAAAGATTTACACTGTCGTGCCATTTTTGACCCCTCTTCTCTTATGTTTCAGGACATACTAACTGGCAGGATGATTATTCATGGCCGTAAGTAGAGAGGATTATACAAACTTGCTGTTCAATCATGTGCTGGGGTGGCCTCTATTCTCTCTGGATCTGCCTCACCTTTTCTGTGGCATCTTCGCTTTGGCCACCTTCCTCTCCAAAAGATGATACGTATTCTCCCGCAACTATCTCCTCGTACTACTCTGGACTGTGAAGCTTATCAGCTTGGGAAACACTATCGCTCCTCCTTTCTGAGTCGTCCAAGTCGTAGTAGTAGTCGGTGCTTTGAGTTGTTTCATTTTGACATTTGGGGTCCAAGTCGTGTTCCTGGTCATCAGGGGCATAGATTTTATATGATTGCTATCGATGATTATTCTAGACTTTCTTGGGTTTTCTTGCTTAAACATGAGTCTAATGCGGTTGCTATAATTAAAACTTTTCTTATTGAGTTCAACAACATTTTTTCTGCTAAAGTTACATACATTCGTACCGACAATGCTTTGGAATTTTCTACTCTTCATTTGGCAGAATTTCTCCAGTCTCTGGGTATAGTTCATCAGACTTCCTGTACTTATACATTACAGCAAAATGGGTTGCAGAACGCAAACATCGTCACCTCTTAGACATCACGAGGACCTTGTTGATTCACACCAGTACACCTCATTCCTTCTAGGGGGATGCCGTCCTAACCGCTTGTTACTTGGTAAATCGCATGCCATCCACCATTCTTGGAGAGAAGAGTCCCTTCTCTATTGCGTTTCCCGAGAAGGAACTCTTCACACTTACACCTCGTGTTTTTGGATCGGTAGCTTTTGTCCATGACTTTACTCCTGGCCGTGACAAGCACTCACCTAGAGCTGTCAAATGTGTCTTTGTTGGTTATTCTCGTACCCAAAAAGGGTATAGATGTTTTCATCTTGTTGGGAGAAAATACTATGTCAACGCTGATGTTACTTTTTTCGAATCTATTATGTATTTCTCTCCTACAGGTGACAGGTTGTCTAATACTGGATCCAGAGAAGATGTTGTGGTTCCTCCACCTCCATCTGTTCCTTGTAATGCTCCACGGTCTTAACCACCTACACCCCCACCCCCACCGCCACCTCCACCTCCACCCAAAGAGTCTACTTTCTTACCCCATGTTTATACTCGCAGGTCTTCTACTCGTCCCTCTGCTCATGCGCCTACCACATCGTCCACCATGCCTCAGGTATATCAGGAATATATTATTTCTACTGATGGCACTGGAGATTTTATTGATGAACAAGAAAAGTTAATTCCAGAGGACGGTGAGGCTGATGACCTGGAGATACCGATTGCTCTAAGGGAACCTCATCGCCAATGTGCTACTTACCCAATGGTTGCACATGTTTCCTTAGACGATCTGTCAGAGGACTACAAGAAGTTTATAGAGGGACTATCTGCTGTTACTATCCCACGGACGTATCAAGAGACACTCCAGGACAGTAGGTGGCGCCTTGCTATGGAAGAAGAGATGGCAGCTCTGCTATCACGTGGCACATGGAGCATTGTTTCACCTCCACCAGGAGCATCTATTATGAGCTGCAAATGGATATTCACGGTCAAGCAAAGGGCTGATGGCAGTGTCGACCGACTCAAAGCAATGCTTGTGGCTCGGGGATTCACCCAAACCTATGGGTTGGATTATCAAGACATATTTTCTCCAGTAGCAAGACAATCAACACTACGCATTCTGGTATCTGTTGCCGTTTCAAGGGACTGGCCTTTGTATCAACTTGATGTCAAGAATTTGCTACTGAGGGAGAGTCTCAGAAGGTGTGCCGCCTTCACAAGGATATTTATGGCCTGAAGTAGAGTCCGAGAGCTTGGTATCAAAAGCTATCAGAGTTGATAGAGAAAAGGGGTTCGTGCGGTCTACTGCGGACCACTCACTGTTTGTACAGAGGACACCGAGAGTGCCGTGGCTATTCTTGTTTATGTGGATGATATTGTCATTACAGGAGATGATGAGCAGGGTATTCTTACCGCCAAGGAGTTCCTTGGTCAGCAATTTGTAACTAAAGACCTTGGCAATCTTCGCTACTTTCTTGGATTAGAGTTCGCCAGGAATCAACGTAGACTCGTGATGAATCAAAGGAAATTTGTGATGGACCTCCTATCTGAGACAGGCATGATAGGGTGCAAACCTGCTTCTACTCCTATGGATGCAAGCATGAGATTGTATGATGAGGACACCAAAGAAATTGATAGGAGGAGATATAGAGAGCTTGTTGGGAAGCTCCTATACGCCACCATTACCAGACCGGATATTGCTTTTGCAGTTAGCAAAGTCAACTAGTTCATGGAGCAACCCAGGAAGGTACATATGGATGCCGTACACATGATCTTGAGGTATTTGAAGACTTCACCTGGCTCTGGCCTTATGTTCAGTAGGGATGCATCACTTGAGGTGACAGGATGTGCATATGCAGACTATGCTGGTTATCCCAGGGACAGAAAGTTGACTTTTGATTTTACTATCTTTATAGGTAGTTCACTTGTTTCATGGAAAAGTAAGAAGCAGACTGTGGTGACCAGATCTAATGTTGAGTCTGAATACAGGGCTATGGCACAATGATGTACAAAAATGATGTGGGTCAGATCTTTATTAACTGACCTTACTGTTGAGGTGTCTCTTCCTATGAAGCTTTTATGTGATAATCAAGTAGCTTTATTTAAGCCAATAATCCTGCATTTCATGAGCGGACAAAGCATATCGAGGTGGATTGTCACTATACTAGAGACATGATCCAGAAAGGCCTTATATCCACCTCTCATGTTTCCACAGGAGATCAGACTGCAGATATCTTCACGAAGGCACTGGCCAGAGGTCCATTTCAGAGATGTTGTTCCAAGCTGAGCATGATTGATATTTATGCTCCAGCTTGAGGGGGAGTGTTGAGATGTTTATTTATCACCGTACTATATTTACATGTTATGTTTTCTTTGGGTATCACTTATGTAATTAACCCATGGCTCTTCTTTTATATCAGAGATCCCTGGGATCTCTTTTATGTAATGAATAAAATTTCTCTCAACAAAAACCAATTCAGATTCATGCCAGGTCGTTTAACTATTGGGGTAGCTGAGGAAGACGTGGACCATATGTTTTTCTCATGTCCCCAATCTGGCCAACATTCTTTGTCTTTGCATGGATGATGTCTTAACTTTTTGGAGAAACATCAGATCAGTGTGTCGAGACGGCCATGAGGACAACTACTATCCTTTTGCAATCTTGTGGGCGATCTGTTGTGGTAGAAATGAGGCCATATTCTGGGGGGGCAATGTTTCTACTCGGAAAATGTGCTGGAGCTTTGTAAGATGCTTTATTTATCATGGAGATTGTAAAATAATGTTCTTAACATTTGTTGTAACCCCTCTTTTACTTTTAATTTTTTAATATAATTCGAGGTGGATTCCATCTTGGGATTCCATCCTTTTTCGTTAAAAAAACTATTGAAGCTATCTACTTGTTGAAGAGAACAATGGAGATTTCTAGAGCTAAAAAGAAGAACCTCCATATGAGTTTTATTGATTTGGAGAATGCTTATGATTCAGTCCTAAGGGGATATTTAGGGAGAGTTTTGGAGAAGAAACAAGTACATGTCCTATACATTAACCTTATAAAGAATATGTATGATGGTATTTCATTTTTTGTATGAATACCGTTGGAGTGTTTGATTGTGCACTACTTGAGTTGTAAATGGTAAATGGATCACTTCACGATCCATTTATGACATCCATGTTTTAGTTCCACATCTACCAGTAGTGGGACTTGGAGGCTCTGTGGAGGCTATATATGGAGCCCCAGACCTCTTATATCCATTGAGAAAGTTGAATGTAACATATGGCCCTTTGAGGCCTTCTCCTGTGGTTTCATCCCGCTCCTTAGGGAGAGTAGGGTTCCACGTAAAATCCCGTTGTATTCTTCATATGTTTATCTTTATTTATGATATGCTTCCGCATTCCTATTTTTTAACATGGTATCAGAGCGGGTTCGATTCTCGAGGATTTCATGATTCATTGTTTTTATTCGAGATTCGATTGTTCTTAAAGATTATTCATATTCATGTATTGTTTAAATTCGGTTCATGTTCGGGAGGTTCTAGAGTTTCTGAAGAAACCCTTCAATCTTCCAGTTCATCTTCTTTGCCAGGAGGAGCCCCAATCACCGATGAGTTATCCCAGGCTGTGCCCTTTTCCCCCATGGGGAACCCTAGTTTAGCTGCTTCATCTCCAGTTCTCCTGTAGAAAGGGGTCTTCGGTGATGCTGGCGGAGCCCGATCTTCCAGTGGCATCCATGATCTCCTGGCACCTTGGCGACTCCTACAACATCCATGCCCAGTTCAGGCCTCCTCACCCTCCAGCGATGCCCTTCAGGTTGTCTCGCTCTCTCAGGTGACGTGCAGAACCAGCACACCTCCTTGCACCTCTGCCCCAGGCGGAGCCATCGCCGCCTTCTCCTTTGGCGACGCCTCTCTCCCAGGTTCAACCCACAGAGGCTCCCAGGCGGAACCCCCTGCTCCTCCAGATCCAAGAGACGGTGGGACTCCCTCTCCAAGAAGTGGCCACGTACGCACCAGCCACGCTTGCACCTCCGGTGGTGCAAACCAATCCCAAGCAGCACCGACCTCCACTCACGTGAACACAACAACATCTCGCGCGAGCCCCTGCACTTCGAGTGCAAGAAAAGATGGCACAAACCCCGGTGTCCCACCTTCTCCTTGCGATTGCCCTCGCGACGTTGGCCAGCGGTGCGCTCGAAGCGCGTCACGTCTACCGGTTGGTTCCTAGCGGGCTCAATCCCATCACTTCTCCGGGCAACGACTTTGTGCTGGCATCGCGACCCTCTTGCCGCTTCTTCCTCTTTGAACCAGTCAGCAGCAAAGACCCCCATGCCACCTCTCTCTCTCTCGCGACTCCTCTGCATGCAGCGATGCTGCCGCAATTGGCGCAACATCCAGGCATCCCAGGAGCTTCTCCCAGCCTTCCTCGCTCGCGCAGGCAGCGCGAGGGGGAGTCCCAGTGGGGCGGAGGCATTAAAAGGAATCCTAAGGGCTTTTTCATTGGCTTCAAAAAAAATAAATGTTTTTTTATTGAAGCTCGGTTCGATGGCCTTGTTAAGAAAAATTTCTGTAAGGGCCCAGAGGGGCCGCTTGCTATTTAAAAATTAGGAAAGAAAGGAGAATGGGGTGACTGCAGAAAAGGCTCAAGTGAGCCGAGGGAAAAAAAGAGATTTTCCCATTTTTTTCAAAAAAGAGGTGCATACAATTAAAAAGCCTTACGGAGTTCGAGAAAACCAAGGAAAAAATATGGTTGCACAACTTAAAAAAAGAAAAATAGTCAAGAGAATAAATTGCAAAAAAGGAAAGATTGAAAAGCAGAAAAAAAATGAAATGAGATCAGCTAATTATTTTGTTCCCCATCTTCTTGTCTTCTCCATCTTGGTCGACGTCTCTGATTTCCGACAAGAATGGGAGGAATGGGGAGTATAATGTAGTGTTCTTCGGCATCATATATCACTCTGACGATTCAGATTCCAATTCTAATTCCGGTCCAGAGACAAATTTCGGATTCCAATCCAGATGTCCGTTCAGAATCCAGACTCTACAATTTCCATATTCAGACTCGACGCTCAGATGTCTTCTGAGTCTTAGTTCAGACGGGCATATGTATGCGGTTTTTTCAGATGTGCATATGTTTGCCATTTTTTATCGTGGTCCCCATCATTCTTGTTTTGTCAGCAAGAGTTTTCATGTGTGCCATAAGGACTCCAGAGTAGAGGACCATTCCCTATGTCATGTGGGCAAGGGTTTTCATGTGGTATCATAGGGACTCCAGAGTAGAGTATCATTTTATGTGCCAGATGGGAGAGACCCAGTTCTCCGACGAGGAGACTCATTTCCAGTTGTATTGACTATGATAAGCGCAGTACAGAGCACATGCTCTCCGACGAGGAGATTCAGTCGACTCACACTCCAGCCAGTTCGCCTTCCTCACCTGCACGTCATGAGAAGCAACGTCCTCGACAACAACCGATAGTTGTGCGCATTGGGTTACTATTGTTTGTAGTGTCATGTAGCGTGAGTTGAGTTTTTTTCTGTTTGTCCATGCTGAGCATTGCAAGCTCCAGCTTGAGGGGGAGTGTTGGAGTATTTAGTTGTGCGCTACTTGAGTTATAGATGGGTAAATGGATCACTCCAGGATCCATTTACCGCATCCATGTGTTTAGTCCCACATCTACCAATGGTGGGACTTGGAGGTTCTGTGGAGGCTATATAAGGAGACTCGGAACTCCTGTATCCCGCTTTGAGGCCTTCTCCCGTAGTTTCATCCTGCTTCTTAGGGAGTAGGGTTCCACGTAAAATCCCGTTGTGTTCTTCATATGTTTATCTTTATTTCTGATACGCTTCCGCATTCATATTTTCTAATAGATACAATATGGGAATACTGACTATTTCAACATCAGCATCGGTCTCATCAATGTTAATCTTTGAATCCATTCCTTTTTACCTTGATTATGGACGAGTTGACTAGTCACATTTTAAGATGAGATACCTTGGTGTATGTTTTTCGCTAATGATATTGTGTTGATTAATGAGACAAGAGATGGAGTAAATGAGAAGCTAGAGGTTTGGAGACATGCCTTAGAGACTAAATGTTTTTGTATATTGTTGGAGCATGCGTCATTATAGTGGTGGGTAATGGGATCCCTCCAGGGTTCAATTATCACATCCACATATTTAGTCCCACATCTAATGTTAATGGGACTCCGATCAGTCGGTGGGGCTATATAATAAGTCCCCCACACCCATTGTATCAAATGAAAGAGAAAAGTGAATAGAAAAAGCAATCCCTTTGAGACATTCTCCCATGGTTTCATCCCGCTACTCATGGGGTAGGGTTCCATGTAAATCATGTTGTTCTTCATGTTTATTTTATCTCTCTGATATTACGCTTCCGCGTTGTCGATTTTGAGCATGGTATTAGAGCGGGTTGATTCTAGATTTTTTAAGATTATTTATTCATGTCCATATATTGTTCAAGATTCAAGTTTGAGTTTCAGTTTTTAGAGTTCCTTAAAATCCTAATTTTCAGCTGTCATAAAATTTTGTAAGATCGATTCGTGCATATTTATTATTGCTCAAGATCAAGTTTTGGGGTTTCTTTTTGAAACCCTAATTCTACATCAGCACGAGTTCTGATCTATTCAACTCAATTTGTTCTAGGGTTCTTGATGGAACCTAATTCTGTGTAGCCGAAGTCAAAGCCAATGACAATCAGATTCCGATCCAAGTTTGAAGGCATGGATTATGTATTCATCATCAAGTTCAAGAAATTCAATGGTTTCTGAACCCTACTTCAGACGACGATGCATGTTCTGGCAAGCAAGTTTAGCATCCATCAAAAGGATTTTTGAAAACCCTATTCTCAACGGCAAGACACGAAGAAGAGAACCCTGGTGTTGGTGAACCCATGGTGATGTCACGCTTCACCGAGAGAAGAAGAAACCATGCCACCTTCATATCAATGTCTACTTCATGCAGCAGCAACATGTGAGCATCATCGCCCTCCAGGCGGAGCCCCAAGTCCCACGTGAGGGCACATAAATGGGGTGGGGGGCTCAACGATAGAGCTCCTTCAAGCGGCGATGAATCCATCCCTCTAAGGTAGCGATGCTGGCGGCCCCATTTCTGTGCCCACATGCCCCTCGAGCTCCATAAGAAGAGGAGGCAGAGAAGCGCACTTCCAAGCAGCGGAGAAGCTCTCGATAATGGCGGCGATGGAGCTCATCCCTAGCAGTAGCGTTGTCGCACCTCTCCGTTGTGCATGTTGGCACTACCGCACCTCTCCAGCATCACCGCAAGTGATGGTTTCTTTTTTCCAGTGGCGTCATCTCCATCAAAGGGTTCCCATGATGAGAACCCTAATCTTCATGCATTGAGATGAAATGGGCTCGTTGTCCCTTTAATAAAAATTGTCCCTTTAATAAAAAGAGGGGGGCTGGTCTGCCGTAAAGAAAGGAAGCTGCATTTTTTAAGCCAAACTGGGCTGACGTGCGATAAAAAAGGGGGTGAGTTATTTTGGGCCCAAGTAGGGCCTTGAGTTTTTTTAAAAAGGGGAGAGATGCGTACAAAAAAGGGAAAAGTCGTATGCGAAAAAAGGGAGACGACTAAAAAAAAGAAATAACCGAGAAAAAAAGGAGAGGAAAAAAATTCATTTGAGATTTGTTTTTCTAATATTCATGTATTCTCCCAACTTGATCGATGGGATTTATTCCATCAAGTATGGGAGAAAGTGGGAGTATGTATAGAGTTTTATAGGTCTCCAGTTCATATTCCGGGCCACATGTCAGACTCTACAGGTCAGATTCAGACTCTACAGATGGTTCAAAGTCTTCAGTTCGAGGTGTACATGTGTTCGTTCTTTGTTTGAGAGGTCCTCATATTTGATCTGGTCGGCTTAAAATTTTCACGGGATCTATAGGAACTCCAGAATAGAGATCCCATTCCTCATGCCATTGTGGTCTAGGTTTTTCATGTGGTTTCATAGGGACTCCAGAGTAGAGATCCCATTCTCTGAGTCAGTATGGGAGAGACCCGGTTCTCTGATGAGGAGACTTTCAGATTCCATTCTCCAGCGACTGTGGACTCTGACGAGGATGTTTACACAGCTTTTTCCAGTTCGACCCTTCAGAGAGATGGAGCAGTTGCAGGCCAGAGTTCTCTAGGTGGAGACTCATTCTAGTTTCAGGACTCTGATAGATGCAATACAGAGCACATGTTCTCTGATGAGGAGACCCAGTTCAACACACACTCCAACCTTCTTTTCCTCAACAGCACGACATGAGAAGCAACGTCCTCGACCGACAGTGTACCTTCTGTTGTGAGATTTCTTTCTGTTTGTCCAATCTGAGCATTGCATGTTCCAGCTTGAGGGGGAGTGTTAGAGTATGCGTCATTATAGTGATGGATAATTGGATCCCTCCAGGATCCAAGTATCACATACACATGTTTAGTCCCACATCTATTGTTAGAGGGACTCCGGTCAGTCGATGGGGCTATATAAGAAGCTCTACACCCATTGTATTAGATGAGAGAGAAAAATGAGTAGAAAACACAAGCCCTTTGAGGCGTTCTCCCGTGGTTTCATCTCGATCCTCACAGTGTAGGATTCCACGTAAATCCTGATGTTCTTCATGTTTATTCTATTTCTCTAATTTTACACTTCCGCATTGTTGAATTATAACATAAATGTTAGGCTAACACTTAATATATGAAGTGCAAATTTAATGGAAACAACGATGAAGGACTCAAGGTGAAGATTGCAGATGATAACATTCAGAAGAAAGATTCTTTTAGATACTTGGGATCTATTTTGCAACAAGAAAGGGAAATTGATGGAGATGCTACTCATATAATGAATGCAGGTTGGCTAAAGAAGAAAGGAGCCTTTACTGTTCTTTGTCATAAGAAAATCCCTTTGGAAGTCAAAGTAAAACATTACAAAGCAGTTGTGAGACCTGTTATGCTCTATGGATCAGAATGTTGGCTTGTGAGCCATAGACACGTGAAGAAAATGACAGCAACAGAAAGAAAAATGCTAAGGTGAATGTGTAGTCATACAAAAAAGATCGGATTCAGAATAATGCAATCAGAAGGAAAGTTAATGTAGCTTTGTTTAAGGATAAGATGAGAGAAAACCGCTTAAGATGGTTTCTCCATTTGCAAAGGAGGTCAATAGATGCACTGGTTAGAAGATGCAGGATTTGAGATGTTGAGCCAGTTAAGAGAGGGCAATGAAGGTCCAAGAAGTGATGGAATGAGACTATCCGAAGGGATCTTAGTTATTTGGATCTAAACCCGATAATGACCCAAAATAGATCTGAATGGAGGCAAAAAATCCATTAGCTGATGTACTTAGTTGTGGGGAAAGGCTTTGTTGGCGTTGTTGTGGACTTTGTAATTAAAGTTGGTTACTATATGTGAGGATGCCCAATCTGGGTGCATGCCCTTATTTGCATCATTAAAACGAGATAAATATTACCTAATTGCACTAAATAATTGTCAAAATATCTGCACTAGATGAGATATAGGAGTACAAGTGGATTTGTAAACACATTTTTAAAAATAGTCTTACTTATCATTAAACTCTTTTTTAGCCATACATAGTTGATACAGGAATAATAAACGATCAAATATATATCACATCTTCTATCGCAAATCACGGAAGTGGAACACACCCAAATGGCCGATCAAGCTAGCACAAAACACAGATTTACAAAGTTCACTGGTAACAGGGCTATCTCCTTGGGCAGCGCCGATCGATTTTCAATATATGGAGAAAGAAGAGAGCACATAGGATACTAAGAACCCTCCCGTCTTTTTGGGGATTGGTACGACAAGAGAGGGGTGCATACAAGGTTCTTTAATCTGGGTTGGATGGTTAGGATTCAAGGCATATCAATATCTTCTTTTTATTCAATGTGATATTCTGTATCAACTATTATTTGTTATACAAGCACCCATTGTAAAGTTGGTTCTTAAAATTATGTTTTAAAAATGAAAAATATATTACATAATTGGTGAAAAAATTGGAAGATATTTATAGTAGATAAGACGTGGAAATCCAAACCTGGAAATGTTGACAAATCCATGAAGTGATGTCAATAATTTGAAAGCAGATGAGAGAGATTGAAAGAGAGGCATTAGAGAGTCTGAGAGGGGGATGGGCAGGAAGTGGGCAAAAAGGGCGGGCATGGAGAGGGGAAGTATGTGGAACACGTGGCCAAAAAACGTGCCATTTTGTCAGAAGAGGCAGGAAACCTTCATTTTATATAGAGTACAGATATTAATGTTAAAACGCAGGTAAATTTAAAATATTACTACTAGATTAATGTAGTTTGGAACTTTGGATAATTGACAGTACTTGCATACTCCATTGGTAAACAATTTCCTTTTTGGACTTGGTTCATATGGCTTGCACCATATCTAAAAGTCGTGTTATTTTTCCTTACATAAGATGCATAGTTTTCTTGTTTCATTTTTATATATCATGACCATTTGTAAGCAAAGTTTTCGCAATGGTACCATTCTGAATTATAATCACATCATCAACTATTTTTTCCTTCAGCGACAGAATGAACAAATTAGAAGTTCCGAGAGAAAGTTGATATATGAAGTTGATGACATCACTAGTTCGCTAATGCAGAACCGAGATATGTTAATAAATGTTCTCAAATCTCGACTAACAAAGTTACAGGTGATGCCTAATCCTTATATATTCTGTCATTTAGCATAGCATACATGTAGTGCAACACACCTCATGTCTTGAGAAGAATCTTTCACTTTGCATAAACTTTCTTTTCAAAAGTGTTGTTATACGGGAAAAGATGTATTATAGTTATGCCATATCAGAATACATAAAGCGCACTGAAACCTGTGGCAGATATCAAGCATGGAGAGGAAATCAAACAAGCACAAACTAACATATTTTCAAGGTTCACCTCAGATGATAACTGATAACTCTTAGGCCCCGTTCGGTTTAAGGGGGGGAGTTTACCCCCCTTAACCCACCCTTTCTCTCTCCCACGTGGGCCCCACTTTTTCTCTTTTTTAAAAAATTAAATAAATCAATTCTCCATCGTCAATTCCATCAAAAAATCATATATACCATCATATCATATAAAAATTATAAACTACTCCATTTCTACCCACTTTTCCAAACTTCAATACAATCACATCGCAATAACTACTCACTTTTTCAAACTTCAATACAATCAGATCACAACAAATCCACTTCAAACCCACCCCTAGTTTAACCCTCTATCCAAACACCAAAACACAAAAACGGGTTACCCTCTACCAGTTTAACCTGCCCTAACCCGCGTACCAAACACACTCTTAGAGAACTCATACAGTTATCCTAACCACATCTTTAGAGAGCTTATATAGCTGCTCCAGCACATAAAAAAGTCATACATAAGCTTTAAATTAACACCATATGCAACAAGATCCTATTTTGGTTGGCCCCTATTGGTGGAGGTGACAGACACGAAGCACACCTGCATCAGAACGAAGTGACTAATTAGGATTCAAGGCATCACATCAAAAACATTATGTTGCCAGTATATTAGCCATCTTGTGATGAGCCATTTTTAGATTTTTGTTCCTAATATTCAGATGGATCCATAAAGTACATAATAAAGGAAGCGATGATTATGAATTCTTAATTTCCTTGTCCCGAGAGCTATTACCTTTTTCAATTTTTATAATGTTTATTGTTATATATAAATTTTGTTGGCATGTAGCTTCTAGATGTGCTGGGATTGGGAATTGGGCTAGTACATTCCCATTTCCTTTTTTTGATACCAAATTGTGAACCCCCGAGGATCCGGGTACCTGTTTAAGACACATTTCGCGGAAATTCCATATATTTAACATCGCATTAAAAGCATAATTTATGGGGAAATTTTTCTCGCATGAAGCTATATACGACATTCACCTTCATAACCACAAGATAATAGAACCAAATGCACCAAAATCAAGTCAAACTCATTAAGCTGCAGAAGTAAACAATCTGCGATCATCTCGTGACCGCAATCAGTACAGGCAAGTGCCTGACTATCAGGGAAAATATTACATGTCATCATTTGATGGATTGTAGTTTCTGATTTGGTAGGCTTCAGACTTTTTCGCATTGCTCTGGTAACATTTTTTGCTTTGTAGATAACAATAAATAGAGAAATCAAATGCTTTATGTGGACATCCTCTTCTATAAGAATGATAAAACTTTGGAACGATGACATAGTGACCTTTCTTGAACTGTCGTGTTTTTATCTTTTTTAGAGACAAGGGAGGGATATATACAACACACACACATGTAAACATATCTATACCTAACAACAATCCAACCCAATGCCATACTTTCAATACGTCCCCTCAAGTTGGGCATGGATGTCAATCATGTCCAACTTGTTGACACATTCATCTCATGTTGTGAAGTGGAAAGGCCCCACGTGAGTATGCTGAGTAGTTGGACATTCGATTTGATAAATGGAAAGCAGAGTTGGCGAACATCTATTTTTTTAGGATAAAGTTTCGTTCCACCTCAACTGGCTTGGTGGGTTGTTGGATTGGATTGTTTTCAAGATTAATGATGACCTTGCTAGATTCTCATACCTAATGATATGCCGAGGGGCATGCACATATTTCCTCAGGTTAGATATGTGGAAAACGTCGTGAATACCAGAAAGATGTGGAGGAAGTGCTACTCAATATGCAACCTTTCCCACTCTAGCCAGAATCTCAAAAGGTCCAACATATCGCGGCGCCAGTTTGCCACGAAGATCAAATCTCTACATACCTTCATGGGAGATGTACAGAGAAATACCCAATCTCCCACCTGTAATTTTATAGGAATATCATTTAGTATGAAATTAAGTTGAACATATATTAGTCATATTTGAGTGAATGAAAAGAAAAGAATTGGATTAACTGAAACTCCAAGTCTCTTATCCGACGGTCTGCATAGCTGATGAATCTCAGATTCACCATTCTAAGTCTCATTAATTAAAGCTCAAGTCCCTCAAAATCAACTGCATTTCTGCATTTATTCTGCATAATTAGCATTCATGCATGATGGCATAAGAATTGCATTTTAGCATTAAGTTCTGCATAAAATAAGAAGCCAAAAATCCAAGCCAAAAATTGACCTGTAAATAGCCCAACTTCCCCTATTTTTAACTCCTTCACGCTAACACTGCATACCACAAACTCACTTCCACTGTGTACACATCACTAACAAGAATAAATAAAAAAATACAAAAAAAATCACTAACCCTGTTAAGTGGACCAAAAACCCAAACCTTAGTTATAGGATTTTCGGACTAAAAGCCACATATCTTCCCCATCCAGTGTCCGATTTGATCCTACTCACTTTTGAACTAATGCACATTCAATTACCTTCAAAACAAGACCAAGTTCAAGTGAATCGGAGCTCGTATGTGAAAGTTGGGTTTTGGGCCTCTTTTGCACATTGTATTTTCGCGGCTTTTTGACCTGTATTTTAGGTGTATATTTTCTTTATTAATAAAAATCCAAAAAAATTAGATTAAGGTCTCTTTTATTTATCTTTGAGTTTTCCATCTTTTTTCGGATTTTTATCTTGTTTAAAAATGACAAAAAAAAATTAGAAAACCAAAAATCAAGGTATTCTATGTACATGGGATACCCCAAAAATTCACTTTTTACATTTGACCGATTTTGGCTTTGATGTCTTCATGAAAGTTGTAGATCTCGTCGAGACGAGCATTTTTCGTGAAGAAACTTTTTCGATCCGAGGTCATTTGCTATTTTATATCGATTTTAGAAATCTTTTATTCGCGGATTTTTCTGGAGGTGACACGTGGCAGCCCCAGAGGCCGCCACATGTCATGGTTTTTTCGCCTTTTTAATATCGTTTCTAAAAAAAAAAGAAAAAAAAAAGAAAGCCATCGCACGTGCGAGGCACGTGCCCCCAGGCACGCGCCAAGCACGTGCGCGCCCTTGCCCCCTTCGTCCTCAACAACCCCCGAAACCTCCGCCGGCCGCTACCCAACCTCGCAACGGCCCCGACTCCATCGCCGTTGACGCCAACCACTCCTCCGCAACCGCCGCGCCCCCTATCGCCGACTCTCTACCCTATATAAGCACGACCGCCGCCACCAAATCAGCCCATCCGCCGTTAGCACGAAGGAGGCGGTGGTGACAGCCCGCCTACCCAGCTCCGACGTGATCCGGCCACGCCTCCCTCCGCGTGGCCGTCGCAGCGGCTACCCCCCTGCCATTGCTGCCCTTGCTCCGCTTCCGGCGTAGAGCCTCGACGACATCTCCGCCACTACCTCATCGACAACCACGCCCAGCGACCTCGACAACCACCGCATCGCCAACGACAGGGGCGGCTTCGACTCCGCCCTCCACTTCATCTTCATCGACCGCCGACGACCGTCGCCATCAACTTCAACGCCTCCAGCTGCTGCGCCTTCTTCTCCACCACGCAAGGAGCCACCGGAGCTCTGCTGCCGTTCGACGCCCCCGCCACTCCGCCTTCTCCTCCGCCTTCGACGCCTTCGCCACCTCCAGGAGCGGAGGCCCTCCATCGACATCAACTCCTCCGCCACACCGCTCCGCCGTCTTCGACCCGCTCCTCCGACGCCGTCAGCCATCGCCAGCACCAGGAGCGGCACCATCCTCCGCCGGACCGCCTCTTCCCTCGCATCCCTCGCCGCCGGGCTCGGAGCCCGAGGCCCCAGCACGCGCGAAGCGCGTGCGTGGGGAACTGCTGCTGTACGTTACCCAGGTCACGTGCCTGGCACGTGACCGTGGGTAATTTACATCCACACCCTCGGAGGTCCCCTTATTACGCACAAGTCCCCGCCTCCAGAAGCACGTGCATTGCACGTGTTCATCTGGAACATTTGCAAAATTTTCCCCCTGAGTTATAGGTAATTTCAAATAGGCCCCTTTTCTGCATTTTTAAATTGCATATGTACCCCTGTGTTCGCCATCCATTTTAGACCTCTACATCGCATCATTTTATTTGTTTAAATATAGCACTTTGTTCATTGCTTAATGCTCTACATTTTGACATGATGTGGATATTTTTGTGATTTACGGTTGATTAATAATTAATTATTTTGTGGAAATTGAAATATTTTGCCCATTCTGTGCTCGGAAATTCATAGTTAATTAACCGTTGATTTAAAAATTCCCCAAAAATCACATATCGTAGAGATTAATTTGATTAACATTGTGCCCAAAAATCATTGCATTTGCATGCATCATTTGCCTTGTATAAATCATTTTGCACATTTCAATGTTTGATTTTTTAATAGGTATAAAACCCCACATTTTTGAGGTTTAGGATTTTTCTGGGATCCATCACCTAGTGATAGATCTTAGATAATTTTAGTTCTAAAAAATAAGTAGGTTTAGTATTTATTAAAATTAAATATTGAAAATCATTCTGTTTGCAATTAAAAATTCGTAAAAAAATTCATATTGCAACTAAAAATTCCAAAAAAATTACAGTGCGCTTATTTCATCATTTTTTACATCTCGGCCAAGTTTCGTAATTTTCGGACACCGTTTGACGTATTTTACATTTTAGTCCCTAAATTAGGCCGCTTTTGCATTTCGCATCTCATCTTGCATTGAAAAATTCCAAAAAAAATACCACCTTGAAAACCGAACTCAAAATTGGATAGACATTAATCTAGGTTGTTCCTTTGCCTCCTTGTGATCGACCTTGGGACTTGCCCAAGTAAAATAAACATAAACCACGAGATTAAAATTGAATCATTATTTTGTGGTTATTTCTTGACTGTCTCCGATTGCCGCCTACAACGAACGACATATTTATTTTCACGATTGACGATTAAAAACAACTTCTTATCGCGGCTTTTGCGGGCTCGTCAGATGGCGCCGTTGCCGGGGAGGCAAACGGCTTAGTTTTTGTTTTGAAAATTTTTGTTCGGTTTTCCGAATTCGGGTAGTCTGACCCCCGATTTTTTTTCATTGTAAATCCCATTTTGTTTCTTGTATTTATTTTTCAGCATTTCTTTCATTTATTTTATTTTTGATTATTTTTTGAGTCACTCTCTTACAATCTCTCTCTTATTTTTCTTGCGAGGTACCCGGCGCACGTGGAGCGGTTTTTCAAGGAACCGACGCATCTTCACCGACACCCGAAGAAACCACAATTAAATTAAGATCGAGTCGAGTCGTGAGAGAGCGTAGAGTCTAGGTTTTTAATTTCTGCATTTTTATTTTCTGCTCATTTATAGCGGTGTCCGTTTGGACTCTCGCGTGTGTACAAGGACATTGAACTTTATTTGTGGTGTGTCGTGGCCTGTTTCACTCTCCGGAGAGGGTGGGGCCCGACTTGAGTGGCGATTAGGATAGACCTGCACATACGGCTCTTAGAGCATTTATATTTTTGCTTGTGCTCGTAGGATCTTAAGCCACACTGCACTCTAATCAAGACGCACCTTAGATCGTTCAACTTAGCCAAAAATTTAACTCAATTCTTCCCGCTAATAGAACTTTCTGCTTAGGTGCGGTTTTCATCGGCTTGCACGCATTTAGTGTAAATTTTCAATTCTGTATTGCATCCCACATGGAGATTGCGAGGAGGCACTGTAAGTCTTCTAACTGAGCATTCATCATAAGTTTTCCGCGTGCATCGGCTTTTCCCGAATTCCTCTCTCTTGTTTTATCACATAAATCTAAAGGAAATTGGGACTGGACGGTAGACGTGAATTTGTGTTCACCTAAATTCTACAGTGATCGCCTTAATAAAACTGGGACTGCTAAATATAGCCGATCTAAAAATCCATAAAATCAAGAATTTCTGCGGGAGAGCAACCCCGTCATTGTTTGATTTTATCTTGCAGCGAGGAGAGAGACGCACACTAGGATAGAGCCCAACTCCAAACCTAACATCTCGTTTATACGGCTTGCAAGATTGAATTTATCACCAACTAAAATTGAAAAGATAATAGCGGAACTCTTACGGCTTCATTGTGTGAGTTGGTGAACCCGGGGTTTGAATTGTGTTTGCATTGGTGTGCGTGAACCGATTTCAAGATCAATAGCCGCACATTCGATAAAAATTCTCTTGACTATCCCGTGCAATCATTTCTTCCCTCTCTTGATTTAAACCTCATAATGGAACTCTTGTCCAAATACTCTCACAGATCCAACCCCCCATTCCTCTCAAAAATGACGAAACACCCATCGAAATTATACTATGAAAATGAATTCGTGTCGGTTAGACCCAAAACACCTCCTCCAAGAAATTCTCAACCACCATCTCTTTTCACCAATTCGATAGGCTTCATGAACGACAACCCCTTCTTCAGACATGCTCCACCATACCAAGATCCGACCACTCATGATCAAAGAAATAAATTTTACTCGGATCAACTCCACATGTCTGAACCTTATGAGCAGTCTCCTTCCATTATTTTTGAGGAGAAATTTTCAGAAAATAATGATCATATTTCGGATATTCCAAGAAACTCTCCTCTCAGTATAAAGAGAAAGATGGAAGATGAAATTATCGAACATACACCTACTGCTCCTATAATTAATCATGAACCAAATCTTGAGGAGGATATTTCGAGGATAAATAAGAAATTCAAGTCAATAGAGGAGAGATTTCAAAAATTTACCGATCGATTCATCACATTCTATGGTGGCTCGGACAGTAAAATGAATGAGGAAATGACTGGATCTGAGATTGAAAATTTTGAGGATATTCAGGGACCAATGGACAGTTCTGAAAATCTTTATACTGCTGACCTCCACCCTGAACACCAGAGCCCCTCTTCGTCTGAAGAACACCCCACACCCCCACACCACCCAGAAAATACCAAAAAAATGGAAATATTTGAAAATCACAAAAAAATTGAAAATTCAGAAAATTTCATAAAAATTGAAACTGAAGATGATCTGCGAAATTTGGATCCGACTATACGGGAAGCACTGGAAAAACGTTTGATATTTGAACTTCCCTTTATACAGGCCATTGAACACTTCCCCAACCTTAAAAGATTTATAACAGATAAATTAATGAACAAAAAGTCGGGCAGAATACGAACAAAGACTGAAAGACATATCTTGTCAATGGCCTCCTCCTTGGTGTTGAGGAGAAAAACCAAGAGCCGCATAGTGAAGCGGTTGCCCAGATTTGACTGCAAAATCAAAGACACAATTTTCACCCATGCTCGGATTGATGATGATTCACCAATTAATATCCTCCCGACCTCTGTATTCCAAGAACTCCAACTCGGACCAATTCGGAAGATACGAGAGATCATTCAATTGGCGGACCGATCAATAAAGCGGCCGAGAGGAATTATTTCTGTCATCATGAAATTCCAAGGTGCTCCGCTTACGGTAGAATTCACGATCGTTGATATTGAGCATCAAGGAGAATTCACCCAGTCTCCAATCATTCTCGGAAAGCCATTCTTGGCATTGGCCAAGGCAAGTATCAATTGTGAGACTCGGGAAATCAATTTCACAGCATTGGAAACACTTAAATCTGACCCTATCTTTGAGGAACCACGATCTTCTGAGGCAACCCACGAAGTCCCCAACAACCGTAACCATGAAGCGGTAGAAGAGCCCTACCCCGCAACCACACCTGAGATAGCAGTTGTTGATGAGACTATTGGTTTAGAAACTCTCCCCAATATTCAAATCCCCGAGGATCTCAAAATAGACAAATCTTTTTACTACGATCCAGAGACATATGCATGGTCACACCCTGGAGCAACATTCTCTGAATATCTTGACCAAATCATCCCAAATCGAGAATGCTCAAACATTCGGGAGACTGAGAGCAAGCACGCAGACCAAGCACCAACCAAGGAGAATTTCAATGGCTATTCATCTGGATACTCAAGTGAACCGACACCTTCACGACGAAATAAAAAGAGAGTCACCTTTGACCTTTCGGAAGAGGAATCAGATGATGATCCCTCATCAGGTCCGGAAAAGATGGTTTACATGAGTGAAGTCTGTTCGGCAGCCCTAAAGCCATATCTTCGTAAGGATCCGAAATTCAATCCGCGTTGGACAACTCCCGTTCCTAACTACTACTCATCCAAAGCTGATGCTCCTGCATTCTTCAAGTACACTGGAATTCTTTCGTATGAGCTAACTGAGACCGGTGCTTCTGAGCATTCATCCGAGGACAAACTGATTGACCCCAAGAAGGAACGAATTCTGAGAAAACAATTGAAAAAACAAAAAGACCAGAATACTTGGAGTATGCCCACTTTCAAATACTACTCCTCTGAGGATAACTCTGATGATGGATATCTTTCATCTGACTCAAACACTTCATCTATTATCCATCATGATTTTTCTGAGGATGACACTGATTGTAGTGGGGAATCATATGCCTCATCGCCGACTCATCACTACGATCTCCCACCACAGGCTCATAAAAAGATCAGCCGAAAACCGCCTTAATCATCGGCTACCCACCCTCCCTCCCGACCACATTGGTCTCCTTGTACAACTTCTTCCTCTACTTAGGTCAAGGACTAAGTATAGGGGGGACCGATGCCATCTGTATATACCATTCTTCTCCTAACTCCTAATGACTCCATATCCACCCTTCTTCCATACTTAGGCTGTTCAAAGCCTAAGTATAGGGGGAACCGACATCCACCCGTATATGCTCTCCTCATTTCCTGACCGCTTTTCTTTTCATTCTTTTTCTTCTTTTCTTTTTTCTTTCTTTTTTTTCTCACTCTCTTACGCTTAGCCCGAGCTATGTCTTCTTTACGCTTCTTGTGCTCTGAGGACACAGCACTCGCTAAGTATAGGGGGGTCTGTATATATACTTTGTATATATTTTACCCATATCTCGTACTTTCGCGTAAGTCTATATGTATTTACGGGGTGGGTACTAACTTGAAAAAAAAAAAACAAAAGAAGAGTTTTACCACTAACACTGACTTGCCCTAATTTTCTGAAAAAAAAAATGAATGAAAAAGAGGCTTCTTATTCCATTTTCTGCATAAAAAATCCCTTGCATAAAAAAAAAAGTGTCTGCATTTCACGCACCTGCACTCCATCCAACATCACATGCACTTGCATCTGTGAAAAGTCATTGGGTTCTGAACCGAGTTATGAGCCGAAACCGAGAGTGGTCTGGGCTTGGCTTTAATCCACCTAATTTTCAGAGGAACTTCACCGAGAAATAGAATTTTAAGAGCTTCAGGTCTTTTTGACTTAATTCCTTAAGTTCCACATGACAATGTGCAGCGTTTGACTCTTAGTGTCTAACCTGGTCTCTTCATTCTGGGTACCACTCTGGAATAGGGAATTAATTCGCACTCTCGCACTATGCACTTAGCTCAACCCAGATGGGATGTTGGAAGACTGTGTGAGTCTCTTTTCTGGTAGCGTGGAAATCTAAAGACCGGAGTACGGGTTGAAATAAAGCTTCGGAAAAGGGATGGACGGCTGGGCACAATTTTTCTAAGACCCCAAAAAATGTACGGAACAAAAGATTCTATATCCGTAGGGGCACAACAAGATCCAAGCAGAACCACCAAAAATTCCAAATACATAGAAGCATTCTATCAAATAAAAATCCGACCAAAAAGGTCCAAGCTTCAGAAACCTGCAGATCTTGGTGGAGACTCGGCTACACTGGCCATCTCCACAAGGAGAGGTGACTACACTGGCCACCCTCCAGTTCTTTTCTCTTTCTTCTATTTTCTCCCTCATTCGATTGTGAACACAGCACGACAGACCTTAGAAGGAAATACCTGACTCCCCGAGGACGAGTTACTGGAGAGGAGAGGAGCATGGTAGTCCGGCATTCTGAATGGGAAGAGCTAAAACCCTTCACACACATGAGTCGGTTATTCAATGTTCATAGGGTATACTTTGGGAAGAGGATTGATCTAAGATGACTTCTGAGTTGAAACTGTGTCAATGATGTGTAGAACTTGAGGGCTGTTGATTTTGAAATTCTAAGTCTCACAGAAGTTCCGCCCCACTATTAATCCAAAGGTCGAGTTTAGTTTCACTTTCACCTTCAGTTCATGATCTTGGTATGGAACCCAGTCTCATTTCACTTCATGGCATTTCTTTTTGATGCTCAGGGACGAGCATGGTTTAAGTATAGGGGGATGATGAATCTCAGATTCACCATTCTAAGTCTCATTAATTAAAGCTCAAGTCCCTCAAAATCAACTGCATTTCTGCATTTATTCTGCATAATTAGCATTCATGCATGATGGCATAAGAATTGCATTTTAGCATTAAGTTCTGCATAAAATAAGAAGCCAAAAATCCAAGCCAAAAATTGACCTGTAAATAGCCCAACTTCCCCTATTTTTAACTCCTTCACGCTAACACTGCATACCACAAACTCACTTCCACTGTGTACACATCACTAACAAGAATAAATAAAAAAATACAAAAAAAATCACTAACCCTGTTAAGTGGACCAAAAACCCAAACCCTAGTTATAGGATTTTCGGACTAAAAGCCACATATCTTCCCCATCCAGTGTCCGATTTGATCCTACTCACTTTTGAACTAATGCACATTCAATTACCTTCAAAACAAGACCAAGTTCAAGTGAATCGGAGCTCGTATGTGAAAGTTGGGTTTTGGGCCTCTTTTTGCACATTGTATTTTCGCGGCTTTTTGACCTGTATTTTAGGTGTATATTTTCTTTATTAATAAAAATCCAAAAAAATTAGATTAAGGACTCTTTTATTTATCTTTGAGTTTTCCATCTTTTTCCGGATTTTTATCTTGTTTAAAAATGACAAAAAAAAATTAGAAAACCAAAAATCAAGGTATTCTATGTACATGGGATACCCCAAAAATTCACTTTTTACATTTGACCAATTTTGGCTTTGATGTCTTCATGAAAGTTGTAGATCTCGTCGAGACGAGCATTTTTCGTGAAGAAACTTTTTCGATCCGAGGTCATTTGCTATTTTATATCGATTTTAGAAATCTTTTATTCGCGGATTTTTCTGGAGGTGACACGTGGCAGCCCCAGAGGCCGCCACGTGTCATGGTTTTTTCGCCTTTTTAATATCGTTTCTAAAAAAAAAAAGAAAAAAAAAGAAAGCCATCGCACGTGCGAGGCACGTGCCCCCAGGCACGCGCCAAGCACGTGCGCGCCCTTGCCCCCTTCGTCCTCAACAACCCCCGAAACCTCCGCCGGCCGCTACCCAACCTCGCAACGGCCCCGACTCCATCGCCGTTGACGCCAACCACTCCTCTGCAACCGCCGCGCCCCCTATCGCCGACTCTCTACCCTATATAAGCACGACCGCCGCCACCAAATCAGCCCATCCGCCGTTAGCACGAAGGAGGCGGTGGTGACAGCCCGCCTACCCAGCTCCGACGTGATCCGGCCACGCCTCCCTCCGCGTGGCCGTCGCAGCGGCTACCCCCCTGCCATTGCTGCCCTTGCTCCGCTTCCGGCGTAGAGCCTCGACGACATCTCCGCCACTACCTCATCGACAACCACGCCCAGCGACCTCGACAACCACCGCATCGCCAACGACAGGGGCGGCTTCGACTCCGCCCTCCACTTCATCTTCATCGACCGCCGACGACCGTCGCCATCAACTTCAACGCCTCCAGCTGCTGCGCCTTCTTCTCCACCACGCAAGGAGCCACTGGAGCTCTGCTGCCGTTCGACGCCCCCGTCACTCCGCCTTCTCCTCCGCCTTCGACGCCTTCGCCACCTCCAGGAGCGGAGGCCCTCCATCGACATCAACTCCTTCGCCACACCGCTCCGCCGTCTTCGACCCGCTCCTCCGACGCCGTCAGCCATCGCCAGCACCAGGAGCGGCACCATCCTCCGCCGGACCGCCTCTTCCCTCGCATCCCTCGCCGCCGGGCTCGGAGCCCGAGGCCCCAGCACGCGCGAAGCGCGTGCGTGGGGAACTGCTGTTGTACGTTACCCAGGTCACGTACCTGGCACGTGACCGTGGGTAATTTACATCCACACCCCCGGTGGTCCCCTTATTACGCACAAGTCCCCGCCTCCAGAAGCACGTGCATTGCACGTGTTCATCTGGAACATTTGCAAAATTTTCCCCCTGAGTTATAGGTAATTTCAAATAGGCCCCTTTTCTGCATTTTTAATTCTATCTATTTACTTAAATTGCATATGTACCCCTGTGTTCGCCATCCATTTTAGACCTCTACATCGCATCATTTTATTTGTTTAAATATAGCACTTTGTTCATTGCTTAATGCTCTACATTTTGACATGATGTGGATATTTTTGTGATTTACGGTTGATTAATAATTAATTATTTTGTGGAAATTGAAATATTTTGCCCATTCTGTGCTCGGAAATTCATAGTTAATTAACCGTTGATTTAAAAATTCCCCAAAAATCACATATCGTAGAGATTAATTTGATTAACTTTGTGCCCAAAAATCATTGCATTTGCATGCATCATTTGCCTTGTATAAATCATTTTGCACATTTCAATGTTTGATTTTTTAATAGGTATAAAACCCCACATTTTTGAGGTTTAGGATTTTTCTGGGATCCATCACCTAGTGATAGATCTTAGATAATTTTAGTTCTCGAAAATAAAGTAGGTTAGTATTTATTAAAATTAAATATTGAAATCATTCTGTTTGCAATTAAAAATTCGTAAAAAAATTCATATTGCAACTAAAAATTCCAAAAAAATTACAGTGCGCTTATTTTCATCATTTTTTACATCTCGGCCAAGTTTCGTAATTTTCGGACACCGTTTGCATATTTTACATTTTAGTCCCTAAATTAGGCCGCTTTTGCATTTCGCATCTCACTTGCATTGAAAAATTCCAAAAAAAATACCACCTTGAAAACCGAACTCAAAATTGGATAGACATTAATCTAGGTTGTTCCTTTGCCTCCTTGTGATCGACCTTGGACTTGCCAAGTAAAATAAACATAAACCACGAGATTAAAATTGAATCATTATTTTGTGGTTATTTCTTGACTGTCTCCGATTGCCGCCTACAACGAACGACATATTTATTTTCACGATTGACGATTAAAAACAACTTCTTATCGCGGCTTTTCTGGGCTCGTCAATAGCTCTTCTGGCGGCTCTGTGCTGTCAGAAGTCCTCGTCTCACAAGATCAACAGCTCTCGCGGTCTCCTCCAAGAGATCTACGGAGTAGAGAGCATGATCACCTACCTCACGCCAAGTGAGAGATGTGAGGCATCTCCACCCGTATAGGGCTTCGAATGGTGCCATGCCAATACTGGAGTGATAGCTGTTGTTGTACGTGAATTCCACTGATGGCAGATGGTCTTTCCAGGATCCTTTCCACTCTAAAGTGCAAGCGCGGAGCAAATCCTCCAATGTCTGTATGGTGCGCTCACTCTGCCCGTCTGTCTGCGGATGATAAGCAGAACTCATCTTCATCTCTGTCTCTAGTGCTGACATGAACTAATGCCAATAATGCGATGTAAATCTCGAATCCCTGTCAGACACCACCGCTCGTGGTATACCATGTAGCCTAATGATATTCTGCACGTAGAGCTTGGCCAATCTGGATGGAGTGTAAGTCGTGTTGACAGACATGAAATGGGCTGACTTGATCAACCTATCAACAATAATCCAAATGGAATCATGGCCACCCGGTGTCTTCGGCAATCCTGTAACAAAATCCATAGAAATGCTCTCCCATTTCCATTCAGGAATGGGGAGAGACTGCAGTAATCCTGGTGGTCTCCTATGCTCGGCCTTGACTATCTGACAGGTCATGTATCTGCTGACATGCTGCGCTACATCGCGCTTCATTCCATCCCACCAGAAATGTCGACGCAGATCACGATACATCTTTGTACTGCCTGGATGGATAGATAACCGTGAACTGTGTGCCTCATCCAGAATGTCTCTACGAAGCTGCTCGTCATTGGGTACAACGACTTGTCCTGCCTTCCATAAAATAGACTCCATCACAACAAAGTCATCAAATTCGTCTTTGATGGTGCGCATATATCTATCTCGGATCCAAGGATCGGTCTTCTGGCCCTCTATAATACGATCCCAAAAACTACTGTATCGTGGAGGCACGGTGGTAGAAATGGATACGCTCTCCTGAGGATGCCAATCGGTCAAAGCGGCAAGCGTATCCCATGTATATAGGCAGTTCGCCGTACCCTCTGCATGCGCTCTCCTGCTAAGTGCATCAACCACCACGTTTCCCTTACCGAGATGGTAAGAGATCGTGCAATCATATCCTTCAGCAGTTCGAGCCATCTGCGTTGCCTCATATTCAGCTCCTTCTGATCAAAGATGTACTTCAGACTCTTGTGGTCTGTGAAGATCTCGAAATTCACCCCATATAGATAGTGGCGCCAGATCTTCAAGGCGAAGACAACTGTCGCCAACTCCATGTCATGTGTGGAGTAGTTCCGCTCGTGCGGCCTCAACTGTCGTGATGCGTAAGCAATCACCTGTCCATTCTGCATCAACACCGCTCCTAGACCTTCTCCAGATGCATCTGTGTAGACTGCATAGTCCTGAGTGCCCGAAGGAAGAGCAAGAATGGACTGTCAATCTTTCCTTCAGTGTCTGGAAGGCCTGCTCACATGAATCGTCTCAAATGAATGGAACTCCCTTCTGTGTCAATCGTGTCAGAGGGTGAACAGGGCGTGAAAATCCGCTGACAAAGCGTCTGTAATAGCCCGCTAATCCGAGGAAGCTCCGAATCTGAGTAACTGTCTTGGGCTACTCTCAAGACATGACTGCCTCAATATTCGCAGGATCAATCGCGATACCTACTACAGAAATGACGTGCCCCAAAAATGAGACCTGGGATAACCAAAACTCACACTTGCTCAACTTGGCATATAGTTTGTGCTCTCGCAAGGTGTCCAAAACAATCCGTAGATCATTCGCATGATCACATTCATTCTGTGAGTATATGAGCACATCATCGATGAACACCACTACAAATTGTCCAAGTATGGACGGAAAATACGGTTCATCATATCCATGAAAGCCACAGGTGCATTGGTGAGCCCAAACGGCATCACCACAAACTCATAATGTCCATAGCGAGTCCTGAAAGCTGTCTTCGGAATATCAGACTCTCGAATCCTCAGCTGATGGTAACCTGAGCGAAGATCGATCTTCGAGAACACTGAAGATCCCTAGAGCTAGTCAAACAAATCATCGATGCGTGGCAAAGGATAACGGTTCTTCACCGTTCTCTTGTTCAGCTACCTGTAATCGATACATAGTCTCATAGATCCATCCTTCTTTTTGACAAATAGAACCGGAGCACCCCAAGGTGAAGTGCTCGGTCTCACGAATCCCAAATCAAGTAACTCCTGCAACTGCACCTTCAGCTCTCTCAACTCGGCTGGTGCCATGCGATATGGAGCCATAGAGTTCGGCTGTGTATCTGGCAGCAATGTGATCTCAAACTCGATCTCTCTCTCAGGAGGTAATCCTGGTAGCTCATCAGGAAACACGTCAAGGTATTCTGATACTACTCGGATGTTCTGTGTCATCGGCTCCTGATCAGATACCTCCCGCGCAAATGCAAGGTGTGAATCACAACCCTGATCAATAAGTCGTTGGGCTCGCAACACTGAAATGTACTCCATGGTGGAGTCGTGCATAGTACCCTCAAAAGTAAACTCGGGTAGATCTGGAATCCTGAAGACAACCGTCTTCCTAAAGCAATCAACAAGTGCATGATGAGCGGATAACCAATCCATGCCCAAAATCAAGTCGAACTCATCAAGCTGCTGAAGTAGACAATCTGCGATCATCTTGTGACCGCCAATCAGTACGGGCAAGTGCCTGACTATCAGTGAAATAATGAACAACTGGCCACCTAGCCTTCTGATGTGATATGGGGAAGAAAGAGTCTCTGCGACTCTACCTAAAGAAGTAAGCAACCTTGAAGCAAGAAAAAAATGCGTCGCACCAGAATCAAATAAAACATGGAAAGGCCGGCCCAAGACTGAGACCATACCTTTTACTACAGTTCCGCTGAACGTGCCTGCTCCTCAGTAACTGCATGTATCTGCCCCTGCCTGGCTGGTGCGGCACTGGATCCTGCCACACTCTGCGTCTGTCTCTGTTGTGGTCGCCTGAAGTTGGAGTTCCTGCCACGGAAACTCCTTGAGCGTTGTGCCTGAGGCTGTGATTGTGAAGGCTGTGGCTGAGGCTCACCAGAAACGTGTGGGCACTGTGATCGATAGTGTCCCCACTCGTGACATCGGTAACACCGGACTGGTCTGGTAGGTAGAGTAGCTGTGTCTGTGCTCCGAGCTGGTCCGGCTGGTGGTCGGTCTACTCGTTGTGACCCAGATGGTCGAGCGAAATCTGAGCCACTTCCGGCAAATGCTCTTCCTAAAGTAGTCGATGGAGAAAAGCAAGCACTGCTCGTGAAGGATGAACCTGTAGGTCGGAACTGTCTGTCGGATCTCTGCTGCTGAAACGGCCGACGTATCGGTCCAAAATATCATCGCGGTCTAGGCGCTGCTCCTGACGAGCTCCCGAAACGTCTCCCTCTGATGTCCTTGAACTTCTCCGCAGCATCGGTAGCCTCGGAGATGGATGTGATGTGTAGTCCAACCAGCTTCTCCTGTACCTCCTCTCGCATGCCGCCAATGAACTTTTCCAGATTCTCATCTGGAAATGCGCCAGCTGCTCGAGTATGTCGTGACAGCTCTGTATATCGGATAAAGTAATATCTAGCTGTCATATGTCCCTGACGAAGCTCTGCAAAAAGTCGACGCTAGGACTCCTTCCACTTCGCAGAAAAGAAGTGGGCTCTGAACTTCGTCTCGAACTCGTCCCATGTAGGCTCTCGGCCTAACTCAGACACTACGGCATCCCACCATCTCTCAGCAAAGTCTGTAAGTGAGTACTCCATGAAAGATAGCCACGTGTCTCGTGGCGCGCGAATCATCCTGAGCACCTTCATCACCCGCTTCAACCACTGCTCAGCAACATCTGATGAACCTGTACCCTCAAACAAGGGTATATTGGCGTGCTGGTAGGATGTGAAAATGGACTGGTGCCTGTGAATTGCTGAGTACTCGTGCGCACCCTCGTCTGTTAAGTCCACAGGGTCCTGCTCCCTGTCAAAGTCTCCATCCTCAGCTCCATGCTATGGTGCCTCCTCAAGTGGATCATCAGGATGAGGCTGCTCCACCTCAACGGACTGGTGCTAATCCTGTCGTGTTCCATCCTATGATGGATGGTACGTGAAATCTGATAAGTCCTCAAACCTCATCTCTATATCTGTCTGTCTGTCGGCAATCTCAGTCTGTTGGGCCAATATCTGCTCCTGCTGACCTCACATGGTAGCCTGCTGCTGCTGGAGGTCGGTGAGGGCAGTCAGTATGCGTGCCAACTGGTCAGCTGTCTCCTGACCTGGTCTGGATGTCATGGCTCTGCATAAGAACCATTTATTAGTCATAAAATTTATTGTTCGCAGATAAAATGATATGTGCTTTTTCTCTTCTTGGGATACAATATGAAAATTAATGAAATCGGTGACATCTGTGTTAATTGAATCTGAATGTCATATTTCCCTTCTTGGACTCACGACAAGTCGGAAGACTGTCGCTATTCGAGAACCTAATGCGATCGGAATTGTAATACCGCGAATGTGCGTATCGGGGTACCACTGCTCTGATACCAAAAATGTGAACCCCTTAGGATCCGGGTACCTGTTTACGCTATTTTTACGGCATTTCATTCACATATGAATCGCATAAGCTACAAAAAGACAGAGAAATTTTTTTGCTCGTTGCAGTCATTTGCAACTGACATTCACATCCACATACATAACCACAAGTTGATAGAGACAAATGCCACCAAAATAATATTTCATCAACTTCCATATAATTTACAACATGTACAAGGATCTTCCAGTTTACATCATATATCCCAAAATGTGGTACAGAAGAGATAGCATTTACATTATAATGTGAATAAAAAACTGAGACAAAATAAATCATACCGTCTAGTATATACCCTGTCTCCTGGAAGCATGAATAGCTACTAAACAACATGCTTTTTGCCTGCCAAAACATGTTAGGAAAGAAACGGAGTCACTAACGTGAATACCATCCGTAGTTTAAAAATAATTGACAAGTACTTTATTATGTGCAAAAGAGAGCAAGTAGAAAGGTGGAACAAGTAAAATTTATATCTACTTGCGTAAGTAAAAAGGTTTTCAGGCTGTTTGTAAGCGTCACTAATGATTGTCCCATAGCCTAACATTTCCCACATATGACATATTTATATTGTAGTTGAATATTTATAAGTGTATGAGTATAAGCATATATATATTTTCTTCAGAGATCATGTTGTGAGTGATGATGGAAAAGTTGAGATTGGAAAGATTTCTTAAGTTCAGTAAATTGTCATTTCCTATCAACATGACTTTTGATCATAACTTCTCCAATTTTTAACTTCAAATGTTTCAGATATAACTCCAGATGATGTAGATGTAGATTTGGATGATCTAGATATAGAATCGCCAAGTCTGTTGGCGAAGTAAACTCAAGCGGTGAAGAAGCCTACAAATGGCTCTTCTGTCTCGCCCTCTAATTGGAAGCGCGGTCCAATAGAGGAATAGGTCTATTCCCAAACTACGCTACTGAGACGGGTGAGAGAGACTTCTCGGAAAAGTCGCTCTAGGAAACAGCCCGACTAGTACGGGCAACCGAGCTCGTACGTAAAACTGAAAAATCGAGGATCCCCTGCCTGGGTATCCTAAAACAAAGGGTCAGCGGAGCTGGTCTAAAGTCGGGATCCCAACGAGGCTTAAAACACTGCGAGCTCGCGAAAAAAAAATCAAAAAAGGACTGGGATCCTAGACCCGCGCACTTGGCGGCCGCTGCCCTAACTGGGCTTTCTTTCTCCCGCCCAGGTGAGAGTCCCCGCGCTCTCGCACAGCCAGGTGTAAGGTTTACCATGACCGGCACATATATTTATTTTCATTGATTTACAACAATTTATTACCCATTGAGGTGCTACATTTTTTTACTCCATTAGATTAAGGGGTGATATACGACATGCTTGTCATCTCATGAACTTATCTTACGTCCACCTCATGGTCATCTCTCATAAAAGTAGTAAGGAAAAGTAGAGGCCCTACGAGCTGCACACCCACACCATATCTATTCATTGCGATTGAGGACCACTACATTCACACCTTGTGGAGGTCTCAAGAATCAACCCTTTCCCATTGTTGTAGATCATTGGGCCATCACATTGAGATCCCTTCTCAGCCACCAAACTCATTGGCATGGAACACAACTCCTTATGCTTTTGATCGATATTGTTTGAACAGTCTCTCTATCGAGGACACATGTTTAAATTCTCAGCTAAGAGTCACAAGGCATATCGAGGCTCTCCTTGTTGCTCTTATTTCAAGACGAGATTAGAGAAGAGGACTAGAGTTCTCTAAGGTAATGTGATCATCACTTTGATCTTTAGACAAGTCAATTGACTATGCATTTTGCATTGACTAACCCATATAAGAAAGTCCTACTGTTCGACTTGACCATCTTAGACAGTTGACAATATTTTAATCACAACATCCTTGAGATGTACCTGATGATATATTATACTTTTTTGAATCCTAATTGGTTCAACTTGTAAAGATATAATTACAGACTTATTAATACATCTATACATCTTAATGGGATATGCATTGTAATATGCGATAGTGGACGTAAGCCGATAATCAATTCAAACAATCAGGAACATATGTTGTAAGTTTGCAACTGCACAGTCACGCCTATTTTCTGTAATAATTGGAACCACACTGATCAATTGCAACTAAAATCACCTTAAAGTCAGGTATTTGCATTCTGTAATTAGATCTAGTTTCTATTAACCAAAAGAAAATAATTTATTATATATGGATATAGAATCATTTCCTATATAAAATTTTTATTTCTAATAGCAGCTTCATTCCGAATATAAAGTAGAGAAATTATATATATTTCAAAACTTAACTCTAATATCAACTTCAGACATGATACAACAGATCTTATAAGTCAAATGAAAAAATTATATTCTTTTAATAAACTTCATAAATTTTATAAATCAAAGCACCACAGTTTATAGTAGATCTTATAATTCAAATGAGAATAAATTATATTCTTTTGATTCTTCTATAATTCACAGGACAGTATAATGTCTTTCCATTTGATAGCCTTGCTTACTTAGCAAGGGAATAGAAACGGAAGACAAGGAATAAGAAAAATTCATGTTTGACAACAAGGAAGATCTATCTTGTACATTAAAACTTTGAATTATATGTAAGGCACATGCATGGCAGCAAGAGCTTAGAGATAGGATGGTACCTCTTTTGAGTTCTTCAAATTGAAGAAGAAGAATTGCATGCAGCAGCTTCAAGGGGAAGACTGTAGCTTTTCCAGCAATAGCAATTGCAAGGAAAAGGGTTGGAGTTTGTCCAAGAACAACAACTGCTAAAGGAAGGGTTGGAGCTTCTCCAGGAATTTCTCCAAGGCTTGCTGGACTGCAACAATGGAAGGATGCAGTGGCTTCCTCGGTGGACTTTGAAGAGAGAAAATGGGAGAAACTTTGAGGAAGAAGGGGGCTCTTGGTCTATATATAGAAGAGAAGGGGGTCTAGTTACGGCCAAGTGGAAAGAAGGAATGGTCCAAGTGGAGGAAAAGCAAAAGGGGTGGAAAAAATATAACCCACGGCTGAAATTATTGTTTTTTTAATCAGACTTTGTGTATTGATACAGAATTTAATTATATATAAATTAATTCAAAAATCTCTATAATTGATATACCTAAAAATCTACCGTACGCGCACCTCGGGCTTCCGTTTTTGATGCGAAGTATCTCGATTTGATCATCTTTCAACGATGATCAAAATGAGTATAATATTGACATACTTCCGATCGAGTTATGAATACCTGAAATTTTCGGATACGTTTTTTTTAAGATTAAATTTTGTGATTTAAAAATATCAAACGACCTCCGACCTCCGATTGACGAACGTTTTTAAAAATACCTGAAATTTTCGGATACGTTTTTTTAATCTTTTATTAAGATTAAAAGTGGTTTCATTATTCAAAGTAATGGGTTTGGTTGCTTGAGTCTACACATGCAACTAAACCTGTTAATGTTCGTGTAGACGATCATATCTTCAGTCTACTACCCCAGTCTTCCGTTATCACTATGTCAGAGAGCAAGGCAGACATCCCATCTATAGGCGCCTTCAGAGGTCCAGCGCGGATTGTGAAGATAGATGGTTCAAATTATGAACTGTGGGCAATGCAGTTCATGAGTATGATGAAGTCAACCGGTAAGAAACACATTCTTTCTGAAGAAGAGCCTGCTGAGAAGACTGGGGTCAATGCCTCATGGAAGGCAGATGATGCATATGCCAAAGTTTGGCTATCTAGAACCCTGACAATTGAGATTGCCAATGATATTCTTCATCGGCCCACTGCAAAAGCAATGTGGGATATTCTGGCTGCTACATATTCTTAGGCAAAGGATGAGATGAAGATTCTACAACTTCAGCATGACATATTTACTATCAAGCAGAATGGACGGCCTCTACACTCTTTGTACACATCTTTACGTGGAATGTTTGAGAAGCTTTATAGCTTCATGCCTCTCACAGCCACTCCAGAGCAACAGAAGACCTATCGGAATGCCACTATGGTAGGTGTTTTTCTTGCTGACCTTGATCCTGAGTAGGAGGCAGCACGTTCCCAGATCATGGATTCTACTATTCCTCCTATGGAGGAAGCTTTTCATAGGCCGAGTCGTATTATTGTTCCCTCATCTGCTACAAATCCAACCGCCTCAGCCATGGCAGCAAATCGAGGTCGTGGAGGTCATCATCATCAGTTCCGTGGCCGTGGACTTCGCGGTAGAGGAGGCCGTGTTCGGCCATCATGTACTTTTTGCCATCTTCCTGGACATACCGAAGACACATGCTATTCTAAGCATGGATTTCCAGCTTCTGCACGAGTCGCTGAACAGATCGAGCCCCTAGTCGCGTCATCTATAGATCAATGCTTTGATGATCTTGTAGCCCGTCTAAGGGGCATCATTCCTTCATCTGGTCCTGGAACAACAGCATCTACTTCTGAGAGTCACGCCGACGTTGCCGCATCTGCATTTACCAGTACATCAGGTAGCACCTATGCATTCACTAGCAGTAGTGGATCAGATACTTTAGTGTGGATTATGGACTCTGGTGCCACACATCATCTGTGTGGTGATCAAGGTCTACTTACAGGATACAAATAGGTTTCTCCAGGCCGTACAATGGTTATTGCTAATGGAACACATTCCTTGATTACTGATCAGGGGGAGATTAGATTGACACCATCCATGCATCTCAAGAACGTGTTACATGCACCTGATTTTTCGATAAATTTGTTGTCCGTTAGCCAACTTACAAAGGATTTACATTGTCGAGCAATTTTTTATCCACCCTCTCTTGTTTTTCAAGATATCCTTACGTGCAACGTGGTTAGGCATAGTTATGAGCATGGCGGCCTCTATCGCCTTAGTCGGACTCCTTATGCTGGAACCTCATCTCTACCTGCTGGATCCATCTCCCCATTACTGTGGCACCTGCATTTTGAACATCTACTGCTTCAGAAGCTACGTCATGTGTTACCTCAGGTTTCACCTCACACATCCATTCAATGTGAGTCTTGTCAGTTGGGAAAACATCACAGGTCTACTTTTCCCAGTCGTCAGTATCGGAATAGTGCCTCAAAGTTTGAGTTATTTCATATCGATATCTGGGGTCCTAGTCGTGTTCCTGATCATCAGGGACACATGTTTTATATAGTTATTGGGGCTGATTTCTCTCGTGTGTCATGGTTCAGGGAATATTATCATCAATTTCATTAATGAAGTTCGTAATGTTTTTTCTGCATCTGTTAAGATTGTGAGAAGTGATAATGCACTGGAACTCTATACTCATACCCTATCCAGTTATTTTTCATCTCAAGTGATTATCCACCAGACATCCTGTGCCTATACTTCCCAACAGAATGGGGTTGCTGAAAGGAAACACCGTCACTTACTCGATGCCACCAGGTTGCTTCTTATACTGATTAATGCCCCTCATTCTTTCTGGGGTGATTCTGCTCTTACGACATGCTATCTTATTAATCGAATGCCGTCATCCATATTAGGTGAGAAGATTCCATTCTCTATTATTTTCCCTGACAAAGAATTGTTCTCCCTTACTCCTCGCGTGTTTGGCTCGGTAGCCTTTGTTCACAAGTTGTCTCCCGAGACTGACAAGCTCTCTCCTAGGGCTGTCAAGTGTGTCTTTGTCGGGTACTCCAGAACACAGAAGGGGTACAAGTGTTATGATCCATTGTGCAGGAGGTATTTAGTCAGTGCTGATGTCACCTTTTTCGAATCCGTTATGTACTTCTCGTCTACATGTGATCAGCTGGTTCCCTCTGACACTACTGAGCTGGTTCCCTCTGACACTACTGATGCTATATACATGCCACCACCACCACCACCAGAACCGTTACCATCTCCTACACCTTCTGTCACGGTGCATGTTTCACCACTTCCATTCCACTATACCCGTAGGCCTGCTTCTGCTCATGGTCACCGCTCATCATCCAACTCGCCTGAGGTATGTTCTGAAAATATTACTATTGATGGATATGATGATTTTCCTGAGCATGATGTGTTACAGAGGCCATCTGAGGAGATAGATGATTTACATGTACCTATTTCTCTACGAAAGCAGAAGCAGAGCTGCGCGTCATACCCTATAGCATCTTATGTGTCGTTTGACTGGCTCACTGGCGAATTCAGGAACTTTGTCATTGCATTGTCAGTAGTGGATATTCCACCGAATTTTCAAGATGCACCGAAGGATAGTCGATGATGCTTGGCCATGGAAGAAGAAGTGGCAGCTCTTCAGTCCAGAGGTACCCGGAGCCTTGTTCTTGCACCTACTGATGTATCTACAATTAGCTGCAAGTGGATCTTTACAGTTAAGCAGAATGCAGATGGCAGCATTGACAGATACAAGGCTTGCCTTGTTGCTCGTGGCTTCACACAGACATATGGGGTGGATTATCTTGACACATTCTCGTCGGTTGCTCGCCATTCCACCCTACAGATCCTCCTTTCTGTTGCAATTACTCGTGATTGACCGCTCTACCAATTAGAGGTAAAGAATGCATTCCTATACGGTGACCTACAGGAGGAAGTCTACATGCAACAGCCACCTAGTTTTGCTGTTGAGGGGGAGTGTCCTACGGTGTGCAGACTTCATAAGGCTATCTATGGCCTTAAGCATAGCCCCAGAGCTTGGTTCCAGAAGCTCTCAGACCTGTTTGAAAAACGGGAGAACATACGTTCTAATGTTGATCATTCCCTCTTTGTACAGAGGACACCCAGAGGTATTATTGTTATTATGGTGTATGTAGACGATATTATGATTACAGGTGATGATGAACAGGGAATCCAGGGGGCAAAAGAGTTGCTGGGACGTGAATTCGTCACCAAGGACCTTGGGGTTCTTAGATATTTTCTGGGACTGGAGTTTGCTAGAAATCCTCGTGGGTTGGTAATGACCCAGAGAAAATATGTCACTGACCTGTTGAGTGAAACAGGAATGCTTGGATGCCGACCTGCCACTACACCTATGGATCCCAGTATGAAATTATATGATGATGACACTGATGAGGTGGATAAGAGAAGATACAGAGAACTGGTGGGCAAACTTCTCTATGTTACTATTACCAGGCCCGATATCTCTTTTGCTGTAAGTCGAGTGAGCCAGTTTATGGAGCAACCATGTCAGGTACACATGGATGCTATACATATGATACTCAGGTATCTTAAGTCATCTCCAGGTGCGGGTCTGCTGTTTAAGAAAGGCAAGGAGGTTACTATATCAGCTTGTCCAGATGCAGATTATGCAGGGTGCCCCAAAGATAGGAAGTCAACCACTGGGTTCGCTGTGTATGTTGGAGATTCTCTAGTCTCATGGAGATGCAAGAAGCTAACGGTTGTAGCAAGGTCCAGTGCTGAGTCTGAATATAGGGCTATGGCTCAACTCAGTACAGAAATGATGTGGATAAAGGCTGTGCTTGCAGATCTATATATAGAAGTCCCGCTTCCTATGGCTCTGGAATGTGACAATCTGGCGGCTCTATTCATTGCAAATAATCCAGCATTTCATGAACGGACCAAGCACATCGAGATTGATTGTCACTTCATACGTGACATGATTCAGAAGGGGTTTATTGTTACATCCCATGTTAGCTCAGAGGATCAAACTGCAGACATTTTTACCAAGGCGTTACTTCGAGGGTCGTTCCAGAAGTGTTCGTCCAAGCTGAGCATGATTGATATCTATGCTCCACCTTGAGGGGGAGTGTAGAGAGATATTATTCACTTCTGTACTTTTCTTATAATTTTATTTTCTGTTGGACTTTTTATGTATTTTACCCATATGCTGCTCTCCTATATAAGAGAGCCTAGGGCTGATGGAATAAACAAGTCTTCTTATTTTCCCAATAGGTTTGTCATTTGATCTTATATTTATGAGATAAAGAATATTTTTATACTAGATTAAGTATGCTTTCTTTAATAATGCCTTGGAATTTTGTACTACTTAGTTATCCCAGTCCTCAAGGTCTCATAACATTATACATTAGACGTCATTAGACTTCTCAATAAAATGGTGCTGCAGAACACAAATACTATCATGTTCTTGATGTGACCAGGACTCTTCTCATTTAGAGTCGTGTTCCCCGCTCTTTCGGAGGGGGGGTGTTGTTCTCACTGCCTGTTATCTGGTCAATCAGATGTCGTCCTTTATGTTAGATGAAAATGTTTCTTTTTCGATGTTGTTTCCTGATAATGATATATTCTCCCTAAGACATTGTGTCTTTATTTCGGTGGCTTTTGTGCACCATCTGACCACTGGTTGTGACAAGCTCTCTCCCAAAGATGGTAAGTGTGTATTTATGGGATACTCTCGGACATGAAAATAATTGCTTTGATCTGATTAGACGAAAGTAGTATGCTAGTAATGAATCTAATGATGTCACTTTTTTTAAGTCGGTTATGTACTTTACTCCTACATGTGACAGAATGAATGCTGCTAAACTGGTGAGGAGGTTTGCGTACCACCACCGCCGCGACTTTCTCCTGTGGTCCCACCTACGCCACCACCAGCTCCACCACCACCACATCTACCTCCTACTATGGTTGCTCATCTGCTCCCACCACCGAGTACGTTGGTTCAGTTTTTTTACCACATTTTTATATTCATAAGCCTCCTTCTGTACCCTCTTCTCATGGGTCGTCTCCATCATCCAACACGTCCTAGGTATGTTCTAAAGGCTTTGTTTCTACTTATGGCACTGTGATTTGTCTATGCAGCATGCTACTTTACAGAATGAGAATGTACATTTAAAGGAGGCTACTTTACAGGTCATAGAGAATAGAGATGATCTTTGACATGTCCATCACTCTTCGGAACCGGAGGCATATTGTGCCACATCTCCTCTCGATGATCATGTTTCCTTGGAGAGTCTATTAGAGGGTTTCAAGAGGTTTTTTGTGGGTATATCAGCTGTAGAGATCCTACGGACATACTAGGTGGCTATGCGTGACATTCATTGACATCTAGCTACGGAGGAGGAAATGGTCACGTTACAAACGTATGGTACATGGAGCCTGGTCAATGCCCATCACATGCTTCAATTGTTGGATGCAAACGGGTGTTTAAATTGAAGCATCGTGCAGATGGTGGTGTTAATGCTAAAGGCTAGATTTGTGGCTTGTGTGTTCGCCCAGACTTATGGGGTGGACTATCATGATATATTCTCTCCCATGGCACGTCATTCTACACTATGCATCCTTCTATCTGTTGCAATGGTACAGGATTATACTTGTTTATGTGAAAAATACATTCTTATATTGTGACTTACATGAGGAAGCTTACATGCAACAACCATCTGAGTTCGCTGCTGAGGGGGAGTGTTAGACAAATTTGCAATTTCATAAGGCTATCTATGGCCTTAAGTAGAGTCATAGAGCATCGATCCAGAAGCTCTCAAACTTTAACTACAAACAATTCACTTTTTGTCCAGATGACTCAGAGAGGTAAATTTTTATACTGGTTTATGTTGATGATATCCTTGTTACATGAGATGATGTGCATGGTATTAGTACGGCTAAGGAGTTCCTTGGACAATAGTTTGTCACCAAGGACCTTGATGAGTTAAGTTATAGGACTTGAGTTCGCTAGAGACCAACAGGGTCTTGTGATGACCCAAAGAAAGTATGTTACTTATCTCCTCTCAAAGATAGGTTTAGTAGATTGCAGACTTGCCACTCCCATGGACCCTAATATGAAGCTATATGATAGGGGATATCAAGGAGGTAAATCTAGCTGGGAAGCTCCTTTATGCCACCTTCGCCATGCTGAACATCTCTTTTTGTTGTAAGCAGAGTTAGTCAGTTTATGGAGCAGTCGAGACATGTACATGTGTATGCAGTTCACATGATTTTGAGGTATTTGAAATCTTCTCCATGTACTGGATTGCTCTCTAATAGAGGGACATCCCTTGCCTTACGGCATGTACATATGCAGATTATGCATGATTTCCCAAGGACTAGAAATCTACCTCTGGCTTCGCGGTGTTCATAGATAGCTCTTTGGTGTTATGGAAGAGTAAGAAGCACATTGTGGTTGTCAGATCTAGTGCAGAGTCAAAGTACAGAGCCATGATACAAGGGAGCACTAAGATGAAATGGGTCAAATCTGTTATGACTGGCCTTGCTATTGACACGCCTCTTCCCATGCATCTAAAGTATGGCAATCGTGCGGCACTTTTCATTGCTAACAATCATGCCTTTCATGGGAGAATCAATTGCATTGAGGTAGATTATCACTACACGCTGACATGATTTAGAAGGGGTTTATTTTATATGGTTTCTCCTCTCTATATATGAGAACCCTAGGACCATGTGAATAAACAATTCATTATTTCTCTCTACAAAAAGATATAGAATTTGGTCTCTTTCTGAGCATAGAGTTATTGTTAGTAGGAATGTTAAATCTGATGAGAATTCCATACTTCACTCGAGGAGTGAGTCTGTTGATACAAAGACGTGATAATATGCACAAAAATGTGGAGTTAAAACTGTCTCCAAGCAGTGATCAAACAATTGATCATACCACTTCTAATCAAGATGATGATGAGAAGCATGAAGCTATAATCAGTCCCGTAGAGGTAACCAAGTATTCCAACTAGTCTTGTAGAGAGATACGTCCATCTCAGAGATACATCCCGTCCTCGAGCAAGGTCTTTCACCAGCAGAGTCTCTTCAATCGGGATGTCTATATCCCCGTCTCTCTCAGATGTATCGAGTGAAGATGAGGTTGTGTATATTTTCTTTTTTGTTGCAAGTTGTAGCTTTCTCAACTCCAACTTGAGGGGGAGTGTTGAAGTATGTAATAGATGGGTAATTGGATTTCTCAAAGATCCAATTGCATCCAAATATGTTTAGTCCCACATGGATGAACGATGTGACCCCGGTCTGTTTGTGGGGCTATATAAGGAGCCCCACACCCCCTTTACTCATTGAGAAACTTTAATAAAAGACCCGACCCTTTGAGGCCTTCTCCAGTGCTTTTATCTCACTCCCTCATGGAGTACGGTTCCACGTAAAACAAGATGTTTGTGCTTCTTGTGTTTTTAACATTAGTGTTTTAAATTATTGAAAGATGAAGAAGGCGGTAACATCTTGTATCAGAAGGGTAGCCAAAACAATGCTAGGTGGGTTATAGGGAGGAGTTACAAACCAAAAGAAGGCTTGGTGATGGAGTGAAGGGGTGCAAAAGAAGCTTAAAATTAAAAGAGCTTGCTTTAAAGGTATGCATAAGGATAGAACAGAGGAAACTGCCACAAACTACAAAATACGAAGAAAGAAGCAAAAAAAAGTTATAAGTGAAGCCAAGTCAAAAGCTTATTAAGTTTTATACAAAAAGCTTGACTCGAAGGAGGGCAAGAAAGACATATTCAAATTAACATAAGCAAGAGAAAGAAAGACCAAAGAACTTTCTCAAGTGAGATGCATCAAGGATGAGGAAGGACATGTGCTTGTTACTAAAAAAGATATAGAGACTAGATGGAAGCAGTATTTTCATTGGGAAATGGAATAAAGAAATTACTTTGGGAGATCTTGCTGGTAGTGAATGTTACATGAATCGTGTAAGCTACAGACGGATGCAAAGGAAGTAGAGGAGACTTTAAAGGTTATGAAACCTGGGAAAGGGGTATGACCTGCTGACATTCCTATAGAAGTTTGGAGAGTTCTAGGTGAACGAGGTTTGATTTGGCTCACAAATTTATTGAATATTCTTTGGTAAAGCAAGAAAATGTCTGAAGAATGAAGGAGAAGCATTGTGGTGCTTCTTTATAAGAATAAAGGAGACACTCAGAATTGTTCGAATTATAGAGACATCAAAGGGATGCGTCATACTATGAAAATTTGGGAACATGTGATTGAAAGAAGGTTGAGGCAAGTTTCTTAAGTAACTGAAACCAATTCGTATTCATGTCATGCCGCTGAACTATTGAAGTTATCCATTTGTTGAGGAGAAAGATGGAGATTTATAGAGGCTATAAAGCTAAAAAGAAGAACATGCATATGATTTTTTATTGATTTGGAGAACGCTTATCATTCAGTTCCAAGGGAGATATTGTGGAGGGTTTTGGAGAAGAGACAAGTATGTGTCCTACACATTAACCTTATAAAGGATATGTATAATAATGCTTCATCATGCGTAAAGATCCAGTCTAGGAAGACAGACTATTTTAACATCGGCATCCGTCTGCATCAAGGTTTAGCTTTGAGTATGTTCCTTTTTTACTTTGATTTTGGACGAGTGGACTAGTTATATCAAGATGAGATACCTTGGTATATGTTGTTTACCGATGATATTGTGTTGATTGATGAGACAAGAGATAGAGCAAATGAGAAGCTGGAGGTTTGTCGACATGCCTTAGAGACTAAATGATTTCATATAAGTAGGGCTAAGACTGAATATATGAGAAAAGATATGGAAACAACGGTAAAGAAATCAGAGTGAAGATTGGAGATAATAAGATTCAGAAGATTCTTTTAGATACCTGGGATCTATTTTGCAATAGGATGGGGAAATTGATAGAGATGTTACTCAGAATAAATGCAGGTTGGCTAAAGTGGAGAGGAGCCACTATTGTTGTGTGATAAGAAAATCCCATTGCAAGTCAAAGGAAAGTATTACAAAGCAGTCATGAGGCCTTCTATGTTTTATGGATCAGAATGTTGGCCTGTGAAACAGACATCGGCAGAGAATGACGTTAGCATAAATGAAAATGCTATGATGGATGTGTGGTCATACATGAAAAGATCGGATTCGGAGTGATGCGCAGAAGGAAAGTTGGAGTAGCTCCACCGATAGATGATAATATGAGAGATTGCTTAAGGTAGTTTGACCATTTGCAAAGGAGGTCGGTTGATGCATCGGTTAGAAGATGCAAGATTTGGGATGTTGAGCCAGTTAAGAGACGACGAGGAAGGCCCATGAAGTGTTGGAATGAGACTATCCAAAGGGGTTCTAGTTATATGGATTTAAGACTGAGAATGACCCAAAATAGATCTGAATAGAGGTTAAAAATCTATGTAGCCGATCCTACTTAATTGTGGGAATAGGCTTTCTTGTTGTTACATGTGAATACTTACTTGGAAGCAAATTCTTCCTTTGTTTAGGCTTCTATTAGCTTTTAATAATTCTTTAAAGAAATAGAAGTATCACATGCTGGAAGTTGTGCACATGAAACTTCTGTTGGGAACAAATTCTACTTCGGGTTGTTCTCCAGAAATTTAATCTGAAAGCCTCGTTGAGTGTAACTTCCAAATAAATTTGTTAGCAAATAGGAAGCCGAAGCGGAATGATAAACAGAGCATAAGAATAAAGAAATATCGACGTGGAACACCATGATTTTACGTGGAACCCTACTCCCTAAGGAGCGGGATGAAACCACGGGAGAAGCCCTCAAAGGGGCATATCTTGCATTGCTTTTTCTCATCTGATACAGGAGGTCTTGGGCTCCTTATATAGCCTCGACAGAGCCTCCAAGTCCCACCACTGGTAGATGTGGGACTAAACTCTTGGATGGGGTAAATGGATCCTGGAGAGATCCACTTACCCTCCTACAACTCTTACGGCGCACAACCAAATACTCCAACACTCCCCCTCAAGCTGGAGCATGCAATGCTCAGCTTGGACAAACAAACAGAAAGAAACTCAACTCACGCTACAGGACACTACGGACAATATCAACCCAACGCGCACAACTGCTGCTGTCGAGGACGTTGCTTCTCATGTCGTGCATGTGAGGAGGACGAACGGGCTGGAGTGCGAGTCAACTGAATCTCCTCGTCGGAGAGCATGTGCTTTGAACTGTGCCTTTCAGAGTCACTGCAACTGGAAAATAAGGCTGCATCCATGTGCGTGTCTAAAACTGGAGACTCGGAAACATCTGACGTCGAGTCTGACAAGATCTCTGTAGAGTCTGAAAAATCAGCTGGTTTGGAGAATATCTTAATCTGACATCTGAATCTGCAACAGGACCTGTGACTCTACATAATACTCCTCCTTTCTCCCATACTTGTCGGAAAAATAAACATCAACAATGTTGGGAGAAGACAATAACATAGGGAGAAGATAAAACATCTCAAATGCGACAAAGAAATTGGAGAAAATATGAACTTGCGGATTTGCGTTAATATTTTCTAATAGCCGCCTTGAAAATTTTTTAAGCCGTTTCACCTCCTTTTTTTAATTTTTTTACGGCTTTTCAAAACCTTTTTTTACATCTTCCTTTCTTTCCTTCTCTCCCCTTTTTTGCAAATATTTTGCGTATGGCATTTTCTTGTACGCGCCTTTTTCGATTTTTTTACCAACCCACTTGGGCCCATCTCTCTCTCTCTCTCTTTTTTCATTGCAGTCGCCTGCCCCACTTCCTTTTTTTGTTGGCCCACTTGGGCCGTTGAATACACGGCAGCCCTGTAGTGGGTTCATTCTTTCTATCTCCCCCCATTTGTAAAAATAAAAATAAAAATACATTAGGGTTCCCCTGGGAATCCCATCTCTCGTGAAAAGGCCACCGCCCTTGAAGGGGCTCGATGGGTACCTAAGCGCACCGCCTGTGCCAAGGGTTCCTCGCCGGAAGCTCCAGGAAAGAAGATGGAGGACCTAGCGCCGCCAGGAGATCAGGAATGGATGGAGAGGTGCTTCCTGTGCGGGGGGGTTTGATGGAGGCGATGGAACGGGATGCACCGCCTGAGGGCTTCGGCACTGCGCGAGGAAGGGATCCCATGCCTGGACTTGTGTTCGGTTTTGGCGTAGGGAGGAGCCACCGTCGGGTCCTGGAGAGCCGCCTGGAGATCGAGGGTTTCTCGACGTAGAGGAGAAGGGCATCGGTCCATCTGGGGTTTCTCGACTCCAGCGGCCTGGAGGTTTCACCACCTTCTGGAGCGCGTGGGAAGGAGGTGCTCGAGGGGCTGCGCCGCTTCTCCGCCTGAGCGCCGCCATGCGAGGAGTTGGGGTTGCCGCAGCTGCCAGAGCTCGCTGCAGTTGCGGCTTGAAGGATTGCGCCTTTACCGCCTGGACCATGGCGCGCCGCCTGCGCGAGAAGGAGACATGGGCAGCGCAACTTCTCCTCTCCTCTCGCGGCAGCGTTATCTGGAGGTGCTGCCGCTGACTGGAATGCGTGATGGCTGATGCTCCGCCTGAGCATCGGAATGTATTCCACCTTGAATGCTCACAGGAGCAAAATTGGAATATGTTGCTCAGCAAACTGGAGGTGTTATTAGGGTTTCTCACGAAACCCTAGAGATTATGCGATTGATCAGAATCAAAATTTGAATCGAACGAGGAATCATCAACATGATCTTCAACAAAATAAATCTTCAAAAACATAATTAACGAATCTCGACCAACTGATGAACATAAAATCCTCGAGAATCGACCCGCTCTGATACCATGCTAGAAAATAGAAAGCGGAAGCAGAATGATAAACAAAGCATAAGAATAAAGAAATATAGACATGGAACACCGTGATTTTACATGGAACCCTACTCCCTAAGGAGCGGGATGAAACCACGGGAGAAGCCCTCAAAGGGGCATATCTTGCATTGCTTTTTCTCATCTGATATAGGAGGTCTGGGGCTCCTTATATAGCCTACACAGAGCCTCCAAGTCCCACCACTGGTAGATGTGGGACTAAACTCTTGGATGGGGTAAATGAATTCTGGAGAGATCCATTTACCCTCCTAAAACTCTTATGGCGCACAACAAAATACTCCAACAATATTCTTTCAAAAAAAAACTTCCAAATGATATATATTGCAAGGTTCAGTGAGAATGACTATTTCAAGGTGTCAAGCCCTACATCTTTCACATGTTTATCTAATCTCACTAGTTTTTAGCATATGATGGATTTTTAGTTGTGTTTGTAAACATCCGATGGTTACTATTTTTCACATGAGCGTGTTCTTTTATGATACTTTTCAGATTTCTTTATCCACTTGCCTATCAATTTTAGTAGTTCATGTGCACAATCTTTTTTATGCAGATGGTTCGACACTGTTGGGAGCAAAATGGTATAAAAGGCGCAATCAATTCTGTTGCAAAATTGCCTGATCTCTCTGTTAGTTTTCCATCCACGTTTCATAAACAGTTTATTAGCAAAATGTTAATATCTGTTCTCGGTTAACTGTGAGCATACTTATGCAGGTCCAGGTTGATGTAATTAGTGTTCTTACTGAAAAACCCAATCTTTTAACTCTGGACTCTTTCTCTTGTTTGCTTCCTATCTTGACGAGATCGTTAAACAGCAAAACTGAAAGGTAATTCAAGATCTGAAAAATCAATGTGATGAGATATCTATTATCTATATCAGTTTAATTTAGTTCTGTGATTAATTAAGTTGATTTTTAATTGTTTGCTTAATGGAAGCATCACAGAGAGTACAAGGCAAGACTCAAATTTATAGTGAGAAATGTAAAAGAACAAAATGGGAAAGCATAGAAACTATGTGTGCCATGTCCCCCTGCTTTTTACTTATTGTCCTGCAGGACGCCTTCTTTATTATAAAAAAAATTATGAATGTAGGAATTCTTATTACAGCAGTGTATCTAACACCCACACTCGAGATGGATCATATAGATCAACCACGTCCCATTTGGGAGCAATGTCCTCGATTTTCCTAAACAGAAGAGATTTAGTGAAAGTTATAAGCAAGTTGCTTGTCTGTTGGAAAATTAGATTTATGCATCTCTACATGAAGTATGAATTTTCTAATGAATTGGATCAACCTTCATCTGCTTGGTACTTTCATGAGACGTTGGGTTGTTAACTTGTTTGCAACAAAAAGTTACAACAAAATATCACAATACACAAACCTAGTTCACCGAGACTTTATTCCAAGATCACATATGAGAGATTCAGCCTAGATAAGTTTATGCACTGCATACCAAGCCCCTATACATTGGGCGTGCACTCGAACGAGTTATATCTGTTTATGTCTAGTTGTACCATGTGATGCAATATACTTTTGTATATGTTGCCTCACACTCAACTATCTCACAATAGCCAGGTGGGAGTCAAAACAAGCTCCCATTCCCCACAATAGATGGGTTTTGACGAGATCCACTTACCCAATTGAATCATCTGTGTTGCGAGTGAAGAGAGAATGTTTGGGTTACAAAGGTGTTCGATGTTATATGGTGGAGCAAAACAATGCCAAATGAATGGGGGAAAAGGATTTTGACTCTCTTTTTCAAGAACAAAGGAGACATTAAACTGTGCAAATTGTAGGGTTATTATATTGATCGAACACGAAACTAAATTGTGGGAGAGGGTAATTAATTACCTTCCGAGGCAATGATGGAAGTTTTCAAACTTAGAGAGGTCTTTATTGATTTTGAAAAGGTTTAGATATTATGCTAATCAATTTCCTGTGGAGGTATATGAAGAGAGGGTGGTCGGCTGTTTACATATCACCGCCCCATTTGTTTGGTTGGAATGGAATTACAATTGAATAAAATTAAGTCAACAGTGGAATTTAAAAATGAATAAAAAAGTGAAGAATCATTCTATTGTTTGGTTCACATTGGGAATGAAATTTTTAATAAAAGGCATTCATTTCTTATCTTTGATAGAAGGAAGTGAAAGAAAGAAATTAATGTTTACTTTGATGTATTTTATCAAGTATAGGTTACAATCATTATGCTTAGATTTAAATTTTGCATGTATTTGACATACTTGATACAAGTACCAATAGTTAGGTTGAAATAAAAGAAACTTCTAGTTGTAATATAAAAAAAATGACGAAGCCTTCTCCCACTATAAGTAGGGTCGACTACATGGATTCTTGCTCAAATCCATGTTGAAATATTCGACTATTAAGTTGGTATGAGATTGTCCATTTTAAAACTAAAGTAATATTATCCATTTTAAAGATATTTTGAAATTTCGTATCCATTTGAAAAAATGAATAATATTACTTTGATACATGTAAAATGTATACATATATCCATTTTAGGATGCAAATATAATTATGGATTTGTTTGTAATGATATTTTGATATGACTTTGAAATTAACATATTTAATAAATATTCGTCTCATCCGAATTTCCCTTATACCAACTTCAATTTCCAAATGGATATTGATATGATGCTACTTTATTTTATAAATTTTTGACATATGTATCTGTTAAGATTCTTATGTTTTGTTATCTTTATTTTTCTTGTTTTTTTCTCTTGTCCTGTTTATATAATTTATCCTTTGAGCTTTTCTCCTATATAAGAGAGCTCTAGGGTTAGATGGAATACAATTCAATCGTTTCCTTCCACATGGTATCAGAGCAACGGTCCTAGACCGGAGCCTGTTCCCTAGAGCCTTACCCCCACCGAAAAAAACCCTATCGCATTGCCGGTCCTCGTCGCCCACGCGTGCCGGCCCTCGCGTGCCCTCGCGCGCCTTGCCAGCTCTCGCGCGCCTGCACCTGCACCTGCACCGCAATCCCTCGCCTGCACCTGTGCTTGCGCATCACGCGCCCCTGCCTCCGTGACATCAGACGCCTTTGCCTTTGAGCCATCATGCGTGTTCCTGGGCGCTTAGGGTTTGACATTAATATCTAAAACCCTAGGTACCCGAAGGAATCTCCAGAAGAATGGAAGAGGGTGTGGTATGAGTCTACACCCACAACCATATTCCTGTATGTCGGTGTAGATGCCTGTATTTCTTGTTGTTGACCCAGTCTTGGAGATAGTTGTCATCATGTCCGACAACAAAGCAGATGTTCCATCCCTGGGTGCCTTCAAAGATCCAGCACCCATTGTCAAAATGGATGGAACCAATTATGAACTTTGGGTCATGCAGTTCATGAGTTTGATGCAATGTAATGGCGAGAAGTACATCCTCACAACAGAGGAGCCTCGTGACAAGACTGAGACAAATGCCTCATGGGAGGTGGATGATGTGTATGCACGTGTGTGGCTATCTGAGATTGTATCCATGGGGATAGCTAATGATATCCTGAGTCAGCTTACTGCAAAGGCTATGTGGGACATTCTTGCCGCTACGTACTCTCTGACGAAGAATGAGTCGAAGATACTATAGCTCCAGCACGATATCTTCACATCGGAGCAGAATGGTCACCCTCTTTACACCCTCTATACTTCTTTAAGGGGTATGTTTGAGAAGTTACATGGCTACATTCCCTTGACTGCTGCACCAGAGCAGCTAAAGGCATACAGAGACTCTGTGATGACTGGAGTCTTTTTAGCAGCTCTCGATCCTGAGTATGACATAGCCCGTGCCCAGATCCTCACTGATGCTACCATACCTCCGATGGAGGAGGCATATCGCAGATTGAGTAGACTATCTATATCCTCTGGTAGCACTTTACAGTCTCAGGCATCTTCAGCTATGGCAGTATCACGTGGTAGAGGAAGCCCTACACCATATCGTGGTAGGGGAAGCTCCAGTTGGGGCAGAGGAAGGGGTGGTCGATCCCGTCAGCAGTGCACCTATTGTCACAGGTCTGGCCACTCAGAGGAAACCTGTTATTCTAAGCATGGTTTTCCTGCTTCAGCCCGGGTAGCAGAGCAGATACAACAGGCTGGGAGTCCATCACCTCCATCTGACCAGAGATTTGACGAGCTTGTGGCACGACTGAGAGAGATTATGCATGTTGCCTCTAGGTCAACCAGCTCTCCTTCAGGGTCCTCAGAGGTAGTTGCTTCAGCATCAGCATCCACATCAGGTATAAAATATGCCTTTACAATTTGTTACATGGCAGATTTGTCAGAATGGATCATGTATTCATATGCTTCTTATCATCTTTGTGGTGACAGAGGCTAGTTTAGTGTGTTTCGTCCGACTCAGTCTGGACGATCTGTTGTGATAGCAGATGGGACACACTCCTCCATTACTGGTTAAAGGGAGGTGTAGTTGACTTCTGCATTGAGGCTTCAGAATGTTCTTTATGTTCCTGAATTTTATATGAATTTATTATTAATTAGTCAAATCACTAGAGACTTACATTATCGTGTCATATTTGATCCATCTTCTCTTGTGTTTCAGGATATACTAATGGGCAGGGTGATTGGAACTGGCCGTGAGCAATGGGGCCTCTACAAATTAGTGCAGTCTCCATATGCTGGTGCCTCTTCACTTCGCACTGGATCTGTTTCTCCATATATGTGGCATCTTCGATTTGGTCATCTTCTTCTGCAAAAGCTGAGTCACGTTCTTCCTCAGATTTCTCCTCGCTCTACTTTTCAGTGCGAGGCCTGCCATCTTGGGAAGCATCATCGGTCCACGTTCCAGAGTCATCAGGGTAGAAGTAGTAACAGTCTGTTTGAGTTGCTCCATTTTAATATTTGAGGTCCCAGTCGTGTCCCAGATGATCAGGGACACAGGTTTTATCTTGTTGCTGTTGATGAGTTCTCGAGATTGTCTTGGATATTTCTTCTAAAGAACAAGTCTGATGCAGGTCCTGTTATCCAGTCTTCTATTAATGAAATAAGGAATATTTTTCTGCAAAAGTCAAGTTTATTCGTTCCGATAATGCATTAGAATTTTGCAGTACACAACTCTCTCAATTCCTTAGATCTCTTGGCATTTTTCATCAAACATGTTGTGCATATACTTCTCAACAGAATGGAGTGGCAGAACGAAAACACCGCCATCTGTTAGATATTACCAGAACTCTTTTGATTCAGAGTCGTGCTCCCCATTCATACTGGGAAGATGCGGTTCTTACTGCTTGCTATCTAGTGTTGGGAGAGAAGATTCCGTTCTTGATTGTGTTTCCCGAGACGGATCTTTTCTCGCTAATGCCTCGTGTTTTTGGTTATGTAGCTTTTGTTCATCAAATGTCTCCTGGTCTTGACAAGCTCTCTCCCAGAGCTATCTAATGTGTGTTTGTAGGATATTACATGACTCAAAAAGGATATCGTTGCTTTGACCCTGTTCGACGAAGATACTATGTTAGTCAGATGTCACCTTTTTCGAGTCCATTATGTATTTTTCCCGCACAAGTGACATGCTTACTCCTTCAGAGGATGAAGAAGAGGTCTGTATGCCACTTCCTCCGTCATTATCGCCTACGACATCATATCCACCACCACCTCCTCCACCACCACCTCCACCATCTCCTACTTTCTTTCCGTAGGTTTACCAGCGATGGCCCCATGCTCATGTGCCTCCTCCGCCATCCAGCACGCCCAAGGTATGTACTAAATATTTGAGTTCTTCTGATGGCACTGGTGATTTGCATGTATAGACTGAGGTACAAGATGTGGATATTATGTCTTCTACACATGCTGATGATCTGGATATGCCTATTGCACTACGACGGTATAAACGGGCATGCACTATGCATCTTATTGGTTCTCATGTTTGCGTGGGGCGTCTTTCCAAGGAATTTCAGCGATTTGTTGTGGTATTGTCTGCCGTGGAGATACCACGATCATATCAGGAGGTACTACAGAGCAGTCAATGGCGTCTAGCTATGGAGGAGGAGATGGTAGCTTTACAGTCACGAGGTACGTGGAGTGTTGTCCATGCTCCACCAGGTGCGTCTGTTGTTGGCAGCAAGTGGGTATTTACTGTGAAGCATACAGTAGACAGATACAAGGCCGGATCGGTTGCTCGTGGTTTCACCCAAACCTATGGGGTGGGCTATCAGGACATTTTTCTCCTGTTGCACGTCACTTTACCTTGCGGATTCTTATTGTTGTTGATGTGGTTTGTGATTGGCCACTTTTTCAATTGGATGTCAAAAATGCTTTCTTGTATGAAGATCTGCAGGAGGAGGTTTACATGCAGCAGCCTCCTGGGTTCGCTACTGAGGGGGAGTCCAGTATGGTGTGCCGTCTTCATAAGGCTATATATGGCCTTAAGCAGAATCCGAGGGCTTGGTTTCAGAAGCTCTCAGAGTTGATTGAACATAAGGGGTTTACCAGATCCACTGCAGATCATACTCTTTTTGTTAAAAGAAATCAAAGAGGTATTGTAGTTGTTTTAGTTTATGTTGATGACATTGTTATCACTGGCATCGATGAACAGGGCATTCAAGCAGCTAAGGATTTCCTTGGACGACAGTTTGTTACCAAGGATCTTGACACGCTTCGTTACTTCCATGGCTTGGAGTTTGCACGAAATCAGCAGGGTATGGTTATGACGCAAAGGAAGTATGTTACTGATCTTTTATCTGAGACAAGCATGACAGGATGTAGACCAGCTAGCACCCCAATGGATCCTAATGCCATGCTCTATGATGATGACTCTGAGGAGGTGGACAAGAGACGATATAGAGAGATGGTAAGGAAATTATTATATGTTACTATTACCAGGCCTGATATATCTTTCGTTGTGAGCAGAGTGAGGCACCCAGGCAGGCACACATGGATGTAGTGTGCATGATCTTGAGATATCTGAAGTCATCTCCAGGTGTAGGTCTTCTTTTTAGAAGAGATACATCTCTCACAGTTACTGGGTGTGCAGATGCAGACTATGTTGGGTGTCCTAAGGACAGGAAGTCCACTTCAGGCTTCATTGTGTTTGTTGGTAGCTCATTGATCTCATGGAAGAGTAAGAAACAAGCTATTGTTGCTCGGTCTAGCGCTGAATCAGAATATAGGGCCATGGCCCAAGGGAGTACAGAAATGATGTGAGTCAAGTCTGTTTTGACTGATCTAACGATTGAGGTGCCTCTTCCTATGCATCTCAAATGTGATAATCAAGCACCCTTATTCATAGCTAATAATCCAACATTTCACGAGAGAACAAAGCACATTGAGGTAGACTGTCACTATACTCGTGATTTGATCCAAAAGGAGCTTATTTCAACATATTATGTTGTTTCAGGTGATCAGATTGCAGACATGTTTACCAAAGCTCTTGCAAGAGGTCCTTTTCATTACTGTTGTTCCAAGCTGAGCATGATAGATATATATGCTCCAGCTTGAAGGGGAGTGTTAAGATTCCTATGTTTTGTTATCTTTATTTATATTGTTTATTTCTCTTATCCTGTTTATGTAATACCCTTTGAGCTTTTCTCCTATATAAGAGAGCTCTAGGGTTAGTTGGAATACAATTCAATCGTTTCCTTCCACAGTATCCAATAAAGATATGGGTTTCACATTAATATTCTTACATACCTGTATCCATATATGTATATCCATTTTAACAATGCTTATACATTTATTGCTAACCATGTTTGATATAAATATTATGAAATAAATACATTTAGACATTGGTTTGATCCAAGTATCACTTATGCCAACTTTAATATCAAATAGAGACGGATAAATCTGTATCCAATCTACTATCATATCTATTATTGTTTTCAGTAACAGAAGCAAATTCGTACAAATACAATCAATCAAGTAAAAATGTAAGCACACATATTTACAAGGTTCATTCATAACTAGGATACATCCATGTGCCTCAGTGATCGGTTTCACTATTTGTGGAGAATGAAAATACATAGGATACCGAGAATGCTAACCTTATTTAGTTGATACACTTTCCCAGTACAAACAAATCCCAGATGCAAACATATATGAATACCCATATAAAAAAATTTTTTTGGGACGAGATCGAGACCTTCATGCTGGTAGGGTACAATGGTACGATGGTGCAGTTGGTGGTGGGGGGGATCAGATGGTTCTTCAGCTGGGTTCATCAAAAGAGATGGTTAGGCTTCAAAGCTTATCAAGAATTATATATATATGTATTCATATATCTATTTACATATCCATATATTCAAGTCACGAGGAGCTCCATATGACCAATCACAAAGGCCAAACAATTCTTTTCAGAAAGAATGATGGGTGCTTTGTATGTGAGAAGAAAGGATACTATGTCCATGATCACAAATTCCTGAAGAAGGCCGAAGGTAATGCTTGCACATCAAATGGTCAATGTGAAGATTTTTCAAAAGAATATTAGGATGAAGAGGCTTCTACGATGATCATTCAAGAAGATGAATTGGCTTTAGCAACAACTATTCCTTCAAAAGACAATTATAATAACAGTTGGATAATTGACTCAGGCTACTCAAGCCACATGACTGGAGATAAGGAGAAGCTGCAAGAGATGTTTACGTACAAATGCAATCAAGTTGTTGTAACAACCAACAGTTCGACGTTACCAATCTTGTATGTAGGCTCCATGATGATTACTCTGTGATATAATTCAGAGAAGATGAAGCTTGATCATGTCTATCACTTGACAGGTATGAAGAAAAATCTTCTCTCCGCATGACATTATGTCGTGTTTAGTCCCATGATGTTTCAGATAATGTTGTCATAAAAGAAAGACGAGTCGAATCTATCTATGTCATGTCGATAGAGTCTACATACATAGATAAAGTAGAGATGGTATGGTTGATCTCTCACAAGTAATGTTGGTACATGTAAGCTATCATAAGCTGAAGATAATGACGAATCTCACAATGCTTAAAGGTCTTCTACAATTAGGTGTTCGGAAATTCACTATTTATCGGATGCTAGCATGGTAAGGCTTATCAATTGCCTTACAAGGAGTGGATTTCGTACAAAGGAGCCATTGCACGACCTTCCAAGTGGAATGTGTACATGTTATCTTTCATAGCTGATTTTTCAAGAAATGTTTGGGTATTCTTCGTAAAGGAAAAATATGAGATCCTCTCCATGTTCAAAGAATTTTGACAAAAAGTTGAGAATGAAGTTGGGAGGAAAATTTGATGCCTATAAAGAGATAATGGTTGAGAATGTCCATTTATAGAATTCTCCACTTACATTAGAGATGATGTAATTCGAAGACCACTAATGTACCCAAGTACAATGCATCAAAATGAGTTGTGGAAAGGAACAATAAGCATCTTGCAGAGCTATGTCAAAGTTTATTACATGCAAAACATGTTCCACTCGAGTTTCGGCAGAATGCATGAAGATGGTAATGGATGTTGTAAACATACATTAATTTCCTTTGTATTTCTCTGTTTTTTTTCTTTTCTGCCATATGCTTTATGTAATTTACCCATAGGCTACTCTCCTATATAAGAGAGCCTAGGGCTGATGGAATAAACACTTCTTCTTTTTTTCCCAACATGGTATCAGAGCGACAACCCTAGATCGGAGTTCTTGAAACCTTAACCCTATCCATACCCTCACCCGCGTGCCTCTCTCTCCGTCGCCGGCACCTACCCGCGCCCCTGCGCCTGCGCGCCTGCGCCTGCGCGCCCTCGCGCCTGCGCCTGCGTGCGTCACTGTGCGCGCCCCTTAGCGCCATCCAGCGCGCTCCAGCGCGCCCCTGTGCGCCCTTCAGCGCGCACCTTCGTGCCCTCCAGCGGGCACCTTAGCGCCCTGTGCGTGCCTCATCTCACGTGCGTGCGCCCCTGAAAGCGCATGTGCGTGTGCCCTGTGCGTGTGCCCCTGTGCGTGTGCCCCTAAATCAGCCCTACATGTCTCTAGAGCGCACACCGTCAAGTAAATGGGTTTGGTTGCTTGAAGTCTACACATGTAACTAAACCCGTCTATGTCCGTGTAGACGATCTTATCTTCAGTCTATCGCTCCAATCTTCTGTTTCTAGTATGTCAGAAAGCAAGGTGGATATTCCATCTATAGGCGCCTTTCGTGGTCCAGCGCCAATCGTAAAGATGGATGGTACGAACTATGAACTGTGGGCGATGCAGTTCATGAGTATGATGAAGTTAACTGGTAAGAAGCACATTCTTACCGAAGAAGAGCCTGCTGAGAAGACTGGAGCCAATGCCCCATGGGAGGCAGATGATACATACGCCAAAGTCTGGTTATCTGGAACTTTGGCGATCGAGATTGCCAATGATATTCTTCATCAGCCCACGGCTAAAGACATGTGGGATATTCTGGCAGCCACATACTCTCAAGCGAAGAATGAGACAAAGATTCTGTAACTCCAGCATGACATATTCACCATTAAGCAGAATGATCGCCCTCTACATTCACTCTACACTTCTCTGCGTGGGATGTTCGAGAAGCTGTACAACTTCATGCCCCTGACAGCAACACCAGAGCAACAGAAGACCTACCGAAATGCTACTATGGTAGGAGTTTTCCTTGCTGCCCTTGATCCTGAGTATGAGGCAGCACGATCTCAGATCTTAGCGGATTCTACTATTCCTCCTATGGAGGAAGCCTTTCACAAGTTGAGCCGGATCACTGTTCCCTCTACGACTATGAATCAGACTGCTTTCGCTATGGCTGCCAACAGAGGTCGTGGAGGTCACCATCATACTCGTGGCCATGATCCTCGTGGCAGAGGAGGCCGAATTCGGCCAACATGTACCTACTGCCAACGTACCGGACATACTGAAGACACATGCTACTCCAAGCATGGATTTCCTGCATCTGCACGAGTCGCTGAGCAGATAGAGCATCCATCTGCTGCTTCTTTAGATCAGCGCTTTGATGACCTTGTTGCTCGTCTAAGGGGCATTATTCCTCCATCCAGCCCAGCACATACTACTGAGAGCCAGTCTGACACTGATGCATCCGTCTCTGCCTCTACCAGTGCATCAGGTAGAACACTTGCATTTTCTAGTAGTGGATCAGATACTTTAGCATGGATTATGGACTCTGGAGCCGCACATCATCTATGTGGCAATCAAAGTCTACTTACAGGATACAGACAGATCCCTCCAGGTCGAACAGTGGTCATTGCTAATAGCACACATTCCCCAATTACTGCTCAGGGGAAGATTAGACTGACATCATCTATGCAGCTGAAGAATGTGTTACATGCACCTGATTTTTCAATGAATTTGTTATGTATCAGCCAAATTACCAAGGATTTACAATGTCGGGCGATTTTTGATCCATCTTCTCTTATTTTTCAGGACATCCTTACGGGCAACGTGATTGGTCGTGGCTATGAGCAAGGAGGCCTCTATCGCCTCAGTCAGCCTCTTTTTGCTGGAACCTCATCCTTACCTACTGGATCTGTATTACCTCTGCTATGGCATCTGCGCTTTGGACATCTACCGCTTCAAAAGCTGCGTCGTGTGTTATCCCAGGGTCTGCCTCACACATCTATCCAATGTGAGGCTTGTCAGTTGGGAAAGCATCATCGGTCTACCTTTCCCAGTCGTCAGTGTCGGAGTAGTACCTCCAAGTTTGAGTTATTTCACATTGATATCTGGGGTCCGAGTCGTGTTTCTGATCATCAAGGACACAGGTTTTATATAGTTTTTTGGATGACTTTTCTCGTGTGTCATGGGTGTTTTTGTTAAAGAATAAATCTGAAGCAGAGAATATAATTATCAATTTTCTTAATGAGATTCGTAATGTTTTCTCCACATCTGTTAAAATTGTGCGAAGTGATAATGCCCTGGAATTATGTACTCATGTCCTAGCCAGTTATTTCTCATCCCATGGGATTATCCACCAGACATCATGTGCCTATACCTCCCAACAGAATGGGATCGCTGAAAGAAAACATCGCCACTTACTAGATGTCACCAGGTCACTTCTTATACAGAGCAATGCTCCCTATTCTTACTGGGGTGACGCGGTTCTTACAACGTGTTACCTAATCAATCGTATGCCGTCATCTGTCATATGTGACAAGATTCCTTTCACTCTTATCTTTCCTGGTAAAGATCTATTTTCCCTGACTCCTCGTGTGTTTGGTTCGGTTGCCTTTGTCCACCAGTTGTCTCCCGGTACTGACAAGCTCTCTCCTAGGGTTGTCAAGTGTGTGTTTGTTGGGTACTCCAGAACTCAAAAGGGGTACAAGTGCTATGATCCATTGCGCAGGCGGTATCTTGTTAGTGCAGATGTTACATTTTTTGAATCCGTAATGTATTTTTCATCCTCAGGTGATCAGTCGCTACCTCCAGTTACTACTGATGCCATCAATGTGACACCACCACCACCAGTACCACCACCACCACCACCACCACCAGCTCCTTTACCATCATCTGCACCTCCTATTACTATCCCTGTTTCACCACTACCATTCCATTATACCCGCAGGCCTACTCCTCCAGCTCATAGTCATGACTCATCACCTAGCTCGCCTAAGGTATGTTCTGAAGATATTACTCTTGATGGATCTAATGATGTTTCTGAGCAAGATGTGTTGCAGAGGACAGATGAGGACACAACTGATTTAGATGTTCCTATTGCTATACGCAAATCGAAGCGGAGCTGCGCTGCATATCCTTTAGCAGCTTCTGTGTCATTTGAACGACTATCTGGGGATTTCAGGAACTTTGTGGTCGCTTTGTCAGCTGTAGATATTCCACGGAATTACCAAGACGCTCTGAAGGATAGTAGATGGCGTCTAGCAATGGAGGAAGAAATGACAGCACTTCAATCTAGAGGAACTTGGAGTCTAGTTCCTATACCTGCAGATGTGTCCCCAGTGAGCTGCAAGTGGGTATTTACAGTCAAGCAAGATACATATGGCAGTATTGACAGATACAAGGCTCGCCTTAGTGCTCGTGGCTTTACACAGACATACGGGGTGGACTATCTTGATACATTCTCGCCAGTAGCCCGTCATTCTACCCTACAGATCTTGTTGTCAGTTGCGGTTACTCGTGAGTGGTCATTATATCAGTTGGATGTGAAGAATGCGTTCTTATATGGTGACTTACAGGAGGAAGTCTACATGCAACAACCACCCGGTTTTGCTGTTGAGGGGGAGTGTTCCAAGGTGTGCAGACTTCATAAGGCTATCTATGGCCTTAAGTAGAGCCCCAGAGCATGGTTTCAGAAGCTCTCAGACCTCTTTGAAAAACAGGGATACAAACGCTCTAATGCTGATCATTCCTTGTTTGTACAGAAGACTTCAAGAGGTATTATTGCAATCATGGTTTATGTAGATGACATCTTGATTACAGGAGATGATGCACAAGGAATAAAGAAGGCGAAAGAAAAGCTGGGTAGCGAATTTGTTACTAAGGATCTTGGAGTCCTTAGATATTTTCTAGGGCTGGAGTTTGCCAGAAATCCGTATGGGCTAGTAATGTCGCAGAGAAAATATGTTACGGACCTGTTGAGTGAAACAGGAATGCTCGGGTGCCGGTCTGCTACAACACCAATGGACCCCAGTATGAAGCTATATGATGATGATACAGAGGAGGTGGACAGGAGAAGATACAGAGAACTGGTGGGCAAATTGTTGTATGTCACGATCACTAGACCCGATATATCCTTTTCAGTGAGTCGTGTGAGCCAGTTCATGGAGCAACCACGTCAGGTTCATATGAATGCTATACATATGATACTCAAGTACCTCAAATCATCTCCAGGTGCGGGTTTGCTATTCAAGAAAGGCAAGGTGATCTCTATCTCAGCATGTGCACATGCAGACTATGCAGGTTGTCCCAAGGACAGGAAGTCCTCCTCTGGGTTTGCGGTTTACGTTGGAGATACTCTAATCTCATGGAGGAGCAAGAAACTGACTGTGGTAGCCAGGTCTAGTGCTGAATCTGAATATAGGGTTATGGCTCAGGTTAGCACAGAAATGATGTGGGTAAAGGTTGTGCTTACAGATTTATGTATAGAATTCCCACTTCCTATGACCTTAGAATATGACAATCAGCCAGCCTTGTTCATTGCAAACAATCCAGCATTCCATGAGCGAACCAAGCACATTGAAGTTGACTGTCACTTCATACGTGACATGATTCAGAAGGGATTCATTGCTACATCCCATGTTAGTTCAGAGAATCAAACTGCAGATATATTCACCAAGGCATTACTACGAGGCTCATTTCAAAAGTGTGCGTCCAAGCTGAGCATGATTGATATCTATGCTCCATCTTGAGGGGCAGTGTAAACATATATTAGTTTCCTTTGTATTTCTCTGTTATTTTTCTTTTCTGTCGTATGCTTTATGTAATTTACCCATAGGCTACTCTCCTATATAAGAGAGCCTAGGACTGATGGAATAAACACTTCTTCTATTTTTCCCAACAGATGTGGTCAGCCATTTGCCTCAGATGAAGTTGGGCTTTACATCTCGTTTTCAGACATTATTACTATTAAAGATCAAGCCAGTTGTAAGTCATTTTCAAGTAGTTGAATCAGTTTACGATGTTCTCATACCTTACCATCTTTGCACTAAGTTTGACAAGAAGGCAATTAGATACATCTTTGTTGAATATAATAATGAAAGAAAAGGTTGGAGATGTTGCGATCCAATCACTGATATCTTTTATATATCGAGGAATCTTTTTTTTATCAAGTATCATCATGGTGGTCGGCACAAGAAGATTGCATTATCAAATGAATATGTTTTGAAAGATCTGTATGAAAAACATAGGGGGGAGCTTCATCAAATAGAAAGTGGCTCCGGAGGAAGAAAGGTGATATCTCAAGTTGTAGAGAAAACAGTTAATCCTTGGAAAAGTGGAGTTCATCTAGAAACTCCAAAGGAATCTCAAGTAGTTGAATCAGTATACGATGTTCTCATACCTTACCCATCTTCGCACTAAGTTTGACAAGAAGGCAATCAGATACATCTTTGTCGAATATAATAATGAAAGAAAAGGTTGGAGATGTTGCGATCCAATCACTGATATCTATTATATATCAAGGAATCTTTTTTTGATGAAGTATCATCATGGTGGTCAGCACAAGAGATTGCATTATCAAATGAATATGTTTTGAAAGATCTGTATGAAGAAAATAAGGGGAGCTTCATCAAATAGAAAGTGGCTCTAGAGGAAAAGAGGTGATATCTCAAGTTGTAGAGAAAACAATCAATCCTTGGAAAAGTGGAGTTCATCTAGAAACTCCAGAGGAATCTCAACTAAGTCAGCTCGACATTAAAGAAGATTCAACTACACCAATTCGAAGATCCACCAGACTATGTAAGCTTGATCCCATGTGCATGTATGCTGCAATTGCTTAAAATGATGGATTATACAAACACATTATATGGGTAAGAATGGAAGAAGAAATCCAGATGGAGTCCAACCGAGCATAAGAGAAGGTGTTGAAGGGGAGGGTTAAAATATTGGCAACACCAACTTCTTTACTCTATTTTTCTATAATAGTTTCGAGAAGGAGAGACTCCATTCTCTAGACTTTTCTTAAAAGGATTTAACTTTAAAATTCTAGAATTTTCTTGGCTACATGGACCTCCAACTTTCTAGAGTATTCCATATTCTTCAAGGCCTTTAGAATCAACCATATATAAGCATTTGCTCCATTATGTGGAGGCATCGAAATGAAGAGCAACAAAGCATGAGAACAAGAAGTGATGAGAGGAGAGTTGAGCTTGAATGATTTGTTGTAGTGGTCAAGTGTTAGTTCTTGTTAAAGAGTTGAGCGGTTGTATAAGATAAGTGCACGTGTATTGTATTTTTGAATAACAATGCACAATACATCATATTTCTTAGTCGAATATTCTACAAACCCAAGTCCTCTAATTAAGGATGTCTTGTACTGAAAACCAAACATTCCTGGATTGGCCAGTTTCTTACATTTGTGACATCATTCAGCTGTAGTACTCTTAATTTATTTTTAATGAATTAGAGTATTTTTGTAGAAATTCTTTATCTGTTCGATTCTCCGTCTTCAGACATATAGATATCTCCTTGGATATGATGCTGAAACTAGTAAAACTATTCTGGCCAATGGTTCACTCAACAATGTCCGCTTTTTCACCAGTTGGGGTTGATATCGAAGCAGAGGAGAGGTATGATCCCTTCTCTAATGGCTAAAGTATCTTTCTCTCATGGTTGCATTAATGTAATTAATTCATGTATTAACGAAGGATGACCCGTTGTCGTCAAATTTTCGGCCAACTTGAGAAGATTAGAGATATTCTTCCTTCACTGATCAGGTACATGCTTCGATAGAATAAAGAGGTCAACTAATTCGATTTTTTTAGCCAGAATAGATGGCTTCTAATCCTGAAAAAAACATGATTGAGAACAATGAGACTATACAAAGCATGACTAATAAAGAATTGAAGCAGTTATATATTGGTGTTTATTTCGATGGGTATTTCTTCTTTTTTAGCAAAATCTCCCTGTGCAACTTAAGGTAACAACTCAGAGGTTCTCCATGCCTAACTTTCAACTGATGTCAAAACGTAGGGGTTTCTTAGGAAGGGTGGCGTTTAGGACTTACACTGGTCTTTAGGATGGGAGCCCGCATGCTGGGAAACACTCGTCATAAAGCTGTTTTGTTTTTCAATTGACCTCAAAGACTAGGAAAATAGGAAAAATTCTCTATTTGTGATTTTACGTAAATAGAACTACCGTATTATCATTTTGGACACCCTTAGAAAATCATCTTACAAAGGCATTTCCTGGGTCAAAAAAAAGAAAGAAATGAAATGCTTAGCAAAATTCTCTGCGAAACCATAGAAAAACTTAGAGCAAAAACGATGCCAAATCTTTTAGTTGTTCTATATACATTCCACCTTCCACTAGTAGAGGACGTATTGTTGTGTCCATAGAATGAAGAAGGTACCCACAGCATGACTCTCACCATCCATTATGATATATGGTGCAGGAAAGGGGGGTTGATTGCTCGACGCTCGCTCGAGCTGAATCTAGCTCTTCAGAGTTGATATCACAAAGGAAACCGTACTTGTCAATTTGTGTAGGAGATTATTTTTACACAATGTCCCAGTTTCAGGCGTCATTTTTCCTTCTGAAGCTGAAAGTGGAAGGTAGATTCCAGTCTCCATATCCCTTGGGTGAAGGTGAGACGTCGCAGCACACGTGTGGCATTTCCTTGCCTGCAAAAAGTTCTTACACACTTGCATTAGGTAAAAAACTTCTTAGTTGTAGATAATACGCCTTCTGTACAAAAGGGATCACATGGTAAATTATATTTCATTTTATCTGTAATATTCCCTCTCATTTATTGACTTTTATTTTAGGGAGGTGTGGTGCAAATGATATGCATGTAAAATGAAAATATGCTATGCTGTAGAGTGTAATGAGACACAGAGAACACAAGGCCTCAAGCAAAATGGACACTTTGCTCTAATTAGGAATAACACAGAGGTATCCTCGTGAATTGTTTTTGTCGTGAAAAATCCGTTTAAATCAGAGAAAATTATTTTATTCATTTATGTGATCATGGATAATCAGATCCGTAAAAGAGCTTCATTTTCAATTTATGTTCTATAGTCCAGGCCTTCATAAAATGAACAACAAATAATAAGATTTTGATATCCCATTATCTCTCATCATTTACAACATAAAAATCCATGATTATTCAAATCCCAAACACACTCTCTTGCTATTTAAATCCCGTGGAACATGTACTGTTCACAATACTGTAGCCTTCCTTTTGTTTTGATATAAATAATGTCAAGCACGAATACAAACAAGTAAATCATGTATACAAGACTTTACAAGATTCGTCTCTAATTGGATTACTTCCTTGGGCAGAGACGATCGGTTTCATTATATATAGAGAAGGGGAAAATACATAGAATATGGAGAATGTTAACCCTAGCTCAGTACAAATGGATCCAATTATCCAAATAAAAAATGGATTTGAGTCTGGCATGGTATGGATGGTGGCGGCCTTCTTCCACCGTTCTTGTGGAGGATGCAGAGAAACGATTCTCTAACTGAATTTAATAGAACTTATGGAAGGGATCAAGCCATATCAACATTATTTGTTAGTTTGAAAACAATAATTTCGTGGTGTTTTTAATGGCTTGTTAATACTAACAAGGCCTAAAGATGCGATATTTCTAACAAATTTCAAATTTGCATATTTAAATTAGATGGGTTGACTATAATTTTATTAAATTTAAATAATAAAATTAATATTTTAAAATATGATTATATTATTCATCTTTTTAGGTGGACTTCAATTAAAACGGATATTACTTGGATGATGGTGTCTATGAAAAATGACTTTAAATATATATTTTATGAATATCTTCCTTAAATTACATCAGTATTTCTATTTTGCGGAAGTAAACGATGGGATGTAGATACATATGTGATTGTATTCATATCAACGAAAATGTGGATATCTATGCAAGAGTACATATGATATGGTGTTAGAAAAAGTGTTCCCATGTTCTTAAAAATAAATTTGGATGTAAAACGGATATGTATCGCATTTGTATAGTAATATAAATATTTTACGGTTTTTATCACTTCTGCCCTTCTTAGATATTGTAATATAAGTTATGCCCTTCAATTTTTTGGAATATCAATTGTGACCTTCACTTCTTGCACCGTTATCACTTGTGTCCTTTCGTTAGTTTGACCGTAAACTAAATCATGATTTATTCAAACCATGTTGTAGTTAGGAGGGGCATAATTATCAAATCCAACTAACCGAGGCCCCTCCTCCTCTTCCTCCCAAAAAGCAGAACCATCGACTAAATACATGGTTGGGATCTGTAAAGTCTGGAATGAGAACATGTTCTTGAGAGTTCAGAAGAGGAATAGAGCATGGCTCCAGGCGCAGGTGGGAGATAAGGGCGCTCCAAGCAATGCTCGACGGATGATCAGAGCAGAGGAGGTCTCCTTCCTCTACAAACCAGAAGAAGACAGTGTTGGATGGGTTCCCCTCCTTGGTGGCGCGGATAGATTCTTGGACCAAGTACAAATCCAATTGGTGGCAGAATATTCAAGTACTGAAAAAGACTGTTATTTCAAAGGAGAAACATGATGCCCTGCAGGGAATGCTTACCGACATGTTGCCGGAGAAGCAATATGATCAAGAGAAATCAACTGGTGATATGGAAGGGAAACATCAAGCTTCAAACCATGATCCCAAAAATGCCCACACTCAGATACAGCACGAGAAGACGGAATCGGTGGCATACAATAGAAAAATCATTCAACACTTGAGAAGATTTCAAGATATGGAATGTGGGCTGATCCAAGATGAAGGTCAAGTTGGCGACCAACTTTTTTATTTGGTTTTTAATTAAACCTTTTTTTTTCTAAATTTTTAGTTAATTTGCCACTTTTCATTGTTTTCAAGGCCAACGGACCATAGCTTATACATAGTTGCCTATCTTTCAAGGCCATGCTGGTCATACTAGTTTAACTTATACATAGTAACACAAGGTTGCTTTACACGATTGCATCATAACAGAAAATGTTGCATATATCTCACAAGGTTGCTTTACACGAGCGCGACCTCTCCATACAGCCTCTGTCTTGTGATGAAAAGGAGGAAAATACATAGCAGCAAAAGCGGTTGGAGGATCGTAACATCGCTCTTGTAGTAAGAATTTTTATTTAGTTTATGAAAAAAATCAAAGAATGTGATGTTGGATGGGTTCCCCTCCTTGGGGGAACCTATTCCATATTTACAAGACATTGGTAGTCCTATTTGGAAAAGGAAAATCAATATTGATTAGAGAAGGAGATCAATTACCTTTTAGGATTAGGAGTTATCTTTTCCTAATCCTATTGAAAGTAGGAGTCCGGGTTTCCTTAATTGCTCATCTCCATGTGGTATAAATAGGGGATATGAGGTGTATATCAGGATCATCCCAACACAAGCTCTTTTTGCACAAGAAAGAAATAAGAGAGAGAGAGAGAGGGAGAAAAAAAAGGTCCGTGGTTGCCGCAAAGTTTGGAGGGAGCAACCTTTGGAGCAATTCTTCTCCAGTATTCTTCTCTATAGTTTAGCGATGGATTTATCCGTTTGGTGATATTTCTCCTCTATATTATTCTCAATTGTTTGATGGTTTATAACATCGTATTGAGGGCCGACCTTTTGTAAGCCCCTCACGGGAGATTACTTCGATTATAGTGCTTGGTTTTGGGTTGCGATCAATCCCGTGGGTTTTCCCCTCACATTGAGGGTTTTCCACATTAAAAATTCTCCGTGCATCTATGGTTAATTTTATTTTGTGGTTGAGATACTTTCTCATAGTTGATCGTGCAGGATCCGCTTATTGACTTTGGTTATTTTTCCGCAATTCAATTTTTACGGGGAATCTGTTCCCAACAAGTGGTATCAGAGCAAGGTTCAATGACGGATTACAAGATGGAGTTTGGTTTGAGCATGATGATTAGTCTTAGTGGGACTAATTACAATTTGTGGAAGAAAAAGATGAAGGATCTTTTATATGTAAAGGCTATGCACCTTCTGGTGTTCTCCACGCAGAAGCTCGAAGCCAAAACAGATGAGGAATGGGAGTTTGAACATGAGCAGATTTGTGTCTTCATAAGATAGTTTGTTGATGAAAATATCTACAACCATATCCAAGATGAAAGTCACGCTAGAAGCTTGTGGTTGAAGTTGGGAAATCTTTACGCCTCCAAGACGGGAAGTAACAAATTGTTTCTTCTCAAGAGACTAGTGAACTCGAGATTCAAGGAAGGCAGCTCTGTACTAGATTTTCTGAATGAGTTCCAAGGAATTACTAGCCAGTTGACTGGCATGGGGATAAAGTTTGAAGATGAGATGTTGGGACTACTACTGCTTGCTACTCTACCAGATTCATGAGAGATGTTTCGAGTCTCACTTATGAACTCTGCAGTCAATGGGGTCATTTCTTTGGAGATAGTCAAGTATGGCATTCTCAATGAGGAGATGCGAAGAAAAACCCAAGGAAGCTCTTCACATCCAGAGGTTCTTGTCACAGAGAATAGGGGGAGTTGAACCAAGACTGGTAAAGGTAGAGATAATGCCAGAACAAGTCCAAAGTCAGATATCAGAATATGGAGTGCTACTATTGCAAGAAGAAAGGGCTCATCAAGAAATATTGCTTCCAGTTCAAGAGAGATAACAAGAATGGTGGCGACAAGAAGAGAAAAAGAATGAACAAGTTGTTGCAGCTGCACAGCATGAGCTCCTCATTGTCTGTGATGAGGAGATGGTAAATGTCGCGCAGGATGGCACTTCTTGGCTTGTTGATAGAGGATCTGTTCTAAATGTCACATCTCAGAGAGAGTTTTTCTCTTTATATACAGCTGGTGATTTTGGTACATTGAAGATGGGGAACATGCCATTTGATGAGTATTGCAGGTCTCATGGTATCATGCATCAGAAGATTTCACCCAAGACACCACAGTTGAATGGCATTGCAGAGAGAATGAACAGGACTTTGATGGAGAAAGTCAGATGTCTCCTTTCTGAAGCTAAGTTGTCTAATTCTTTTTGATGTGAAGCACTTTATACTGTTGTTCATGTCATTAATCTATTTCCACATGTACCCTTAGATGGTAATGTTCCTGATAGGATTTGGCATGGAAAGGATGTCTCATACAACCATTTACGGGTCTTTGGATGCCGTGTATTTGTGCATGTTCCCAAGGATGAAAGGTCTAAGTTGGAAGCAAAGACAAAACAATGCATCTTCTTGGGATACGGACAAGATGAGCTTGGCTACAGGTTGTATGATCCAGTTGATAAAAAGTTGCTGAGGAGCAGGGATGTAATCTTCTCTGAAGATCAAAGCATTCAAGACATCAAGAAGGTTGCTAATGACTCTCCTTCGAGCAGCTATCAACCAGATGATATGGAGCTAGTCCCTCTGCAGAGGGCTCCACATGTGGTGTCAGATGATGCATATGAGCAGGTACTAAATGCAGGACATGAGGAGGATGTACTACAGATCATCACTCCTGATGATGATGATGATGATGCAGATGACGGTTGTGATCATGGTGGGCAGGATGATGAGAGCTCTTCTTCTTCTGAGGCTCTCCCACCACAGAGATCCGTGAGGGAGAGGCGGCCCTCCACCAGGTAATCTGCACATGAGTACATTTTTTGACAGATTGGCAAGCTTGAACACTGTGAAGAAGCCTTGCAAAATACAAACAAGGAGAAATGGATAGAAGCTATGAAAGAGGAAATGGAGTCCCTTCATGATAATCATACCTTTAAGCTTGTCAAGTTGCCCAAAGGCAAGCATGCATTGAGAAATAAGTGGGTTTATAGAGTGAAACATGATGGATACTCTACAAATCTAAGGTACAAAGCGAGGTTGGTTGTGAAAGGTTTTAATCAAAGGAAGGAAGTTGACTTTGAGGAGATATTCTCTCCTGTGGTGAAGATGTCTTCTATCACGGTGGTTCTCAGCTTGGAGGCTAGTCTTGATCTAGAGGTTGAACAGATGAATGTGAAAATATCTTTTCTTCATGGTGACCTTAAGGAGGAAATTTACATGTTGCAAACAGATGGCTTTACGGTCAAAGGCAAGGAAGACTATGTTTGAAGATTGAAGAAGAGTCTATATGGCTTGAAGCAAGCACCCAGACAGTGGTACAAGAAATTTGACTCGTTCATGGGAGCATGGTTACTCCAAGACTACTTCAGACCATTGTGTGTTCGTGAAGAAATTCTCAGGTGATGATTTCATCATATTGTTACTTTATGTTGACGACATGCTGATTATAGGCAACAATGGAGAGGGGGAATTTCTGACTTGAAGAAGGAGTTGAGAAAGTCCTTTGCTATGAAGAACTTGGGGCATGCAAGTCATATACTAGGCATGAAGATCACTCGAGACAGGGGAATAAGGAAACTTCAACTTTTACAAGAGAAGTACATTGAGAAGGTACTTCAAAGATTTCGTATGGAAAAAGCAAAGCCAACTAGCACTCCTCTTGGAGCTCATTTCAAGTTAAGTTCCAAAGATAGTCCACAGAGCAATACAGAGAAGAAAGATATGGAAAGAGTCCCTATGCAGCAGCCACATGTAGTCTCATGTATGCCATGGTTTGTACGAGGCCAGATATTGCTCATGCAGTTGGAGTTGTTAGTAGGTTCATCTCAAATCCAGGAAAACAGCATCAGGAAGCAGTTAAATGGATCTTGACATATCTTCAAGGAACTAGCAGTTACTCTCTTTGATTTGGAGTAGAGAAGCCTATTCTTCTTGGATACACAGATTCAGATACGACGGGTGACATTGATAGGAGAAGATCCATATCTGACTACATGATGCCCTTTGCAGGTGGCGTAGTTTCATGGCAGTCTCGTCTCCAGAAGTGTGTTGCTTTATCTACTACAGAGGTAGAGTTCATTGCATCTACAGAGGCGTGCAAGGAGTTGTTTTGAATGAAGAAGTTCATGCAGGAACTTGATTTTCATCAAGACAAGTATGTGCTTTACTGTGACAGTCAGAATGCTATTCACCTTGGTAATAACTCTACATTCCATGCAAGATCAAAACACATCGGTGTTGGATATCATTGGATACATGATGTGTTAGAATCGAAGCAGCTTGTACTTGATAAGATCCACACAGATGACAACGGTGCCGATATGATGACAAAGACTTTACCTCTTGGAAAGTTCGAGAGATGCTTCTCCCTCGCATGTTTGGAGCAGTTACCACATCGTCGGTGAGGGGGAGATTTGTTGGATGGGTTCTCCTCCTTGTGGGAACCTATTCCATATTTACAGGACATTGGTAGTCCTATTTGGAAAAGGAAAATCAATTATTGATTGGAGAAGGAGATCAATTACCTTTTAGGACTAGGAATTATCTTTTCCTAATCCTATTGGAAGTAGGAGTCTAGGTTTTCTTATTTGCTCATCTCTATGGAGTATAAATAGGGGGTATGGGGTGCATACCAGGATCATCCCAACACAAGCTCTTCTAGCACAAGAAAGAAATAAAAGAGAGAGAGGGAGAAAAAGAAGGTTCGTGGTTGCCGCGAAGTTTGAAGGGAGTAACATTTGGAGCAGTTCTTCTCCAGCATTCTTCCCTAAAGGTTGACGACGGATTTATCTGTTTGGTGATATTTCTCCTCTCTACTATTCTCCATTATTTGGTAATTTGTAGCACCGTATTGAGGGCTGGCCTTTTGTAAGCCCCTCATGGGAGTTTCTTTCGATTATAGTGCTTGATTTTGGGTTGCGATCAACCCAGTGGTTTTTCCCCTCACATTGAGGATTTTCCACGTTAAAAATTCTCTGTGCATTTGTGGTTGATTTTCTTTTGTGGTTGAGATACTTTCTCGTAGTTGATATATCGTGCAGGATCCGCCTATTGACTTTGATTATTTTTCTGCAATTCAATTTATACGGGGAATCTGTTCCCAACATGTGATGTGACCCTAATGATCCTCAAATACCTCAAAACTGTGTGGGAGACACTTGATGTCACAAGCTATACTGATTTTGATTGGGTGGTTGTGAAAACCTGTTGTTGATTTTCTTGTGTTCAGTGAGGTAACTTTGTTACTAGAGAATCAAATAGTAGGCTATAATTTCCATATCATGTACAGAGTCAAAATATAGATCTATGGCTCATGCTATTATTATGGTTATTGGGTCACATCTGTTGTGAGATATTTTTTTATGGAAGTGCATCTCCCAATGTTGATGACATGTGATAATAAAGTAGAATTATTCATTGTCAATGATTCAATTTTACATGAGAAAACCAAATATGATAAGGTTGATTGCTACTATATTAGAAATACGACACATAAAGGAAATTGAACTACCTTTAGTGTCTCCTTTATTAATTAGGTAGCTTGTACCTTCACCAAGTCATCGCCCAAAGTAGTTTTTAAGAGATACAGTTATAGACGAGCATGATGGACATCTATATTCCTATTTAAGGGGAAGTATCCAGAAATTATTGTAGCGTGACTTTTTTCAATAAAATATTTTATTATTTTCTATAAAATTAAATCAATGATCTCATTATATGGGAGATTGTGGGGGTGCTCACTTACAATTCATATTGTGATTTGAATAAATTATTTGTGTAGATATGAAGATAAAGGTCAATCAAGTTGGGGGATATCTGATTTGAGATGGAACTATTGTGTTGAGCTACAAATGGATCAACATCACAAAGGAAAAAAGTATGAATATGGTGAAAACATTTTCTTCATAAAATTAATATCATCAGTGTGATCAAAAGTGTAACGGATGGGATTTTATATCTACAACTAAATTTCTATTTTTGCACCAATTACCATTATTGTAATATTCAATTCATATTATCAATATGTGGAGATTTAAATATCAAATTAATGGGATTTAATCACCCATTATTCAATCCTAATGGATGGTTATAAAAGGGTCAACCCTCTTCTAATCCCCACGTCATTTTTACCTTTCCCTTTTCCCTTGTGCAAAGAGAGAGAGGGAGAGAGTTAGAGATAGGAGCCTTATTAGAAGCCTATTCTTCCTCATAGGAGAAAATGTGATGTGTCAAGGGAGTGCGGGGACGAAGGGCGTGGATAGTCACGAATAAGAAAGCATGACATGGAGGTTCTCGGGGGTTTGAGGTATGTATCGGTTTAGGATTTCGTAAATATTGATCACTTTTAAAATATATATCTTATTATACATATCGGTTTAGGATTGCGATTGATAAATATAAGTGTAGAAATCATAGGTACGCTAGATTTAGATCATTGCCTTCATTCGTAATTGTGTCAATTTTGATTAGATTAAAAAAAGGTGCATATATTCCATCAGCATTGATCTATACCGTGATATATTAAGAACTATCTATTTTTGATATTAGATTTGGTCAACGACAGTGATTTGCAATGACTGAAAAAAAGATGATCTCAACATCATAGTACCTTTCCAGCACTCAACATCATAGTGCCTTTCCAGTTGGGGAAGGTCCTCTGTTATACGCACTTCCCTCGAGCTAATCTGAGGCTCTATACCAGCCGTACCTGAGGATTCTTCCGGCAAGATAGTAGGATTTTGCAAGGCAGACCAATTGGTGGTACCTGCTGCCCACCCTTCCTCCGCTTTTATAACCGTGTGAACGGAGAGTGGGCAGATTCTCAAAGAATGAATGGGAAGGAGGTCCTCATACGGAGTCGCACACGTCGAGCAGTGCGGGAGCATGCAAGATTAGTATAGGCGAGTGGAATGAGAAGCTTAATAGAACTGCCGTCAACCTTGACGCTCACCTTCGCTGCTGATAAGAACTCATTCAACCGCCGCTTAACATCTCCCTCTCTACTCTCATTCTTCCTTGACAGTCAACTGCTGATAATCACCCTCTCGCGATTAGTCCGAAGGTCAATGTTGGAGAGTAATCTTAATTCTTCAAAAACAAAGCTGACATGTGCCTCTGCCTGGCAACACTTTTATTAAAAAATCTAATTGTTCTTCGAAGCATATACGTATTGTATTTAGATAGTTATGTTTGACAGTCTATTATCATCATGCAAAATATCTCATACTATTTTTTTCTTAGAGAGACCCTTCAAAATATAAGTGCTAACACATACTATAATTAAGGATTTGGCTTTGAATGGATCAATAGGAGTTTTTGCTGAAATCTAGCTATAATAAGTGAATCTCCGATTTGGAAAGGTTAATATTATTTTGTATTGTCCGTAATATGTGGGTATAATTAAATTAGAAAATTACCTCAGCTTTGGACCATTGTCAAGTAATTAAAGAATACAAATTGAAAATTTCCCTAGAATGAACAAAAGTTATGATATGAAATAATCCAGTGTCTCATACTAGATTATCATATGATTTATATAATTTTATTAACAATTATATCCTATAGTATATAATAATAGATGATTCCACGTATATTCATGTCCAAGTGAATTCCGATTCTATTCTATTTGATTGTCAAGTAAAGCAAGAATGCAATCTGTCAAAATTACATACAATTGTTAGATGATATGTCAACCTTACTACACATATACATTATGGTGTGGGGGTATACAATGATGTGCTATTTATAGTCTAATTAACATTTTTGAAATAAATATTTGGTGGAAATGAAAGAATATGTATATCTATATATGACTATTGTATGGAAACAAAAATGTTATTAAAAGAATTAAAATTTTCTTAAGATGAATAATGACATGATGACAATAAGTGGAGCTAAGTGCTACACCTAATGGTGGGAGCCACCTCTAAAGTTCAATTATCGTAGGCTCAAAGGGCAATGCCGCAAGGTATGTATGGTTGCAAGGAAGCACAGAGGTAAAAGCTAGGTCCTTTATAATTGTACCTACACTGTCATGTTATAGCCGCAAGGGGCATATGGTAGCAAGGAACCATAGAGAAAAAAGCTAAGTCCTCTACAGTTGTAGCTACACTGTCATGTCATACCATAGACCGCAAGTGTCAGTAGTTAAAAACATATAACAAGATACGTACATGAAAGTTATGCAAATAAATGGTTTATAAAGGTAAATCATTACCAGTGTGCAAGGATAATTTATAAAGATAAATCATTACAAGTTATGAAATAAATGGTTTATAATGGTAAACTGTTACAAGTATGCAAGGAAATAATTTACAAAGATAAATCATTATAAGTTATGAAATAAATGATTTATAATGTTAAACCATTACAAGTGTGCAAAGAAATGATTTATAAAGATAAATCATTATAAATTATGAAATAAATGGTTTATAACATGTTATGTAAAAAAGTGGTTTAATTAAAGATAAATTAATATACGTTATGCAAGAAAGTGGTTTGATTAGAGATAACCCATTATATATTATACAAGAGATGGTTTAACAAACAATAAATCATTACATGTCGTGCAAGAATTGTTTAAGAAAGGTACACCGTCAAAGTCATGTGAGATAAAATGCAAAGTGATTTATATGATAAAAAGAAATACGTACTTGCTATAAATCGTTAGAAATATGTCTTCCAAGATGAAGGAAATATATGTAATATTTTCTTATGAAATTTACATATATATATACCCATGGTTAGGAAAGAAACCAAATCATACATGTTAGGAATCAAACTTAGACATGCATGGGAACAATTAAACACATACCGATGTTTATCTATGAAAACTCAAGTGCATGCTTTATAACGGATTAAAAGACCATTATAATTCCCATGCATGGACCCTGATACATACTGGACACCAGGCTCATGTAAATATGTGTTTATTTATTTCAGGTGAAAAACAAGTTTAATCAAGTACTCAAGTTCCCTCATCAGACTCAACGAGAATTCATCATGGTATGGATAATACATGATTATGATGGATATATATATATGTCCATTGGAACAGAGAGTCATGTTGTGAAATTATTTAGTTTTTTGCAAGTTAACCATTATTGATGATATAAAGATAAAACTCTTATTTGAATTGGATTTTATGGATCCTTTGATAATGATTTTTGTTGCTCATTGATTACCATGCATGATTTGGTAATGGTTCAGTCATGCGATTTAATGTTGCACGCTTCCACCGACCCATTCCGTTACAAATGGTATCAGAGCTAGAGTTCCTCTGAGCATAGGATATCCATGATCGATAGTGACCCAAAAATTAGGTAATTAGAGAAAAACTAGTATTTAAAGTAACTAGTTGATCACTTGATTCTCTTTTTAGATCTCCCCTCGTCATGGAGTTGAGGAACATGTTGAACATGAGTTGGGAGATTAATTGTCTTGGCAGCATAGTGGTGATTATCGGAGTTCATGATGACCTTCTCACACTACAAAAAAAGCGCATTTAGCATGCACAGTCTTGTGTCCCCTGGGCGAGCACATGTGCTCGGTCAGGTCTGGGCGAGCACTGGAAGACCACATGTGCTCGCCCACATGGCTTGCCAGTTTGAATCCTGTGGAGCAGTCGGGTGGCACACGCTTGGAAATTTGGGTGAGCACTTCTATTGCACACGTGCTCGCCCGTATGTGCTCGTCCACTTGAATTTTTATGCGCAGATAACGTGAGCGTCTTGAAATTTGGGGGAGAGCACCTGCGGACGGATGGGCGAGCGCTTAAATGTGCTCGTCCAGGTCCGTAAACAGAACAATGGGTGCCCTTTCTTCCTCATTCTCACACGCAACTCTCCCCTAAATTTCTCCTCCGGCGAACCGCCGACCTTCTTCTCCACCACCGACACCCACCCTTTGTGTGTTTCGAGTAGATAAACATCTACCTTTCAGTATAATACTTCCTTCTCTCTCATTTTTTTAAAATTTCATTAAATATTTGTCTCGTTTTGATAGTTTTAGGTTTCAAATTTTTGATTTTCTTGTTGGATATACTGTATACACCATACTAATTTGAATGTTTTTACATGTTTAGGATAAGAGTGGATCATTATATTCTTGTTATATTCGATTGTGGTTATCTCATTTACATGTAGAATTTTATGTGTTGTAGGTGTTCGATAAAATGACTCAATCAACATTAGGTCTAGACTTTGTAAAATATAAAGAATAGAAAGTCCATTACAACATTTACACTTGTTAGTATAGTTAATTTTTTTTATAATGACTAAAATTACGATATAGGAATATCATGCCATGATATTATACATTTGTGCTTAAATAATTAACATTAGGTATAACTTGTTAATAACATTATATATAACTTGTGAATAACATTAGTTAGTCAATTTCATATAATGTGGATATGAGATATGATAAACATCCTTAATATTAGTTAGACAATTTCATATAGTGTGGATATGAGATATGATATACACCAATATTTTTTCTGTGATAATTTATTATCACATTAAATTCTAATTAATGTGATCAAGTATATCACATTAACTTATAGTTAGGTTGATAATAAGGCTAAAATACTAACCACTAATTAGAATATTAAATCGCACAAAATCATTCACACACAGTACGTCCCTCCACACTGGGTGGTGTGTGGCCCTGCACACTGGGAGGCTTGTGCAACACATTGGTGGATTTGATCACCTCCAACTGTGTTATATTTTTTTCAGAGCACTATTAGATTCACTTTGGGATGGCTTATCCCAGACCAATGATCGTGGATTTTGATGTTTGCAGGTGTAAAATCTGGTTTCTTGCAGGTACCCATCAAATACTATTGAGTCAAACAGTTTATTAGGTACTAATTTAGGATCATACTTATCCCTATCCCCATCGTTAACCAATAAAATTTACGTAAATGCCTGGCTAACTAAATGATTTTATATTTTAAGATTATTTTATAGTCTCATTTGTAGCACGTACAAATGTATGACGTATAGTGATCTTAAAGTATTACATTTATGTTAGCTTTCCCTAGTTCTGAGATCCCGAACTAAGGGGGTCTGTAAGGATTCAAACTTACTAAAAAGTGATCGTTGTCACAAGCTGTTTATTTCTGATGGAAATTTAGTTCCATAACCCCTTCCTCTTCGGTATATCAAATCAATCATAATTTACTATCGAAATAATCACCAATATGATTATTTTGAAAGTTGATTGCGATTGATATTTGAGATATATAAGAGAGGTGCAGGGTTATGCTGCCGAAATTTCCTCAGAAACAAACAGCTTGTGACAACGAGCATCTTTTAGTAAGCTTGAATCCTTACGGATGGACTTAAGTGATAACATAATTAAGACACTTCTCTTCTCATCTTTGAAGTCAACAATGGGTTAGGTTTAGGTATTCTTCACATGTTCTCCTAGATTTACTAAAAGTTTAATCTTCCCATCTCATTTGACAATATGAATTGTTTCATTCAATTTGATCAATACGACTAATAGAGAGTGGATGTACAAGCGTGTGGTAGATGGACGTGTAATATATACCTTTCAAAGAAGTGTTCAGGAATTTATAGAGTTTGATTATGCGCAAGGTTCCCGTATCGTGGATTCAGACGAAACTATCGTGTGTCCGTGTCAAAAATGTCATTTAATGAGGAAGAGATCCAAGGATGAAACTCAGTTACATCTTTATAAAATGGATTTCATGGAAGGATATCAGATATGAATGAGTCAAAAGAAGTGGACAATATTAATCCATTTGTAGATATGGTTATGGACGTTGCGGGTCCAAAATTTAACGCTGAATTTTTAGATGATGGGGAACCATATGGAGAGTCTGCAGAATTCTATGAGTTGTTGAAAAAAGCAGAAGAGCTATTATGGTTGGGTTGCAAGACATTCAAAACTCTCTGCAGTTTCGGATCTTCTATCAATGAAGATGGAGTATAATATGACTGATCGTAATTTTGATTCAATGCTTAAGATTATCAAGAAAATATTACCAGAAGATGCAGAATTACCTGATAATTATTACAAAATAAAAAATATGACGCGGAAGATGGGTTTAGCAGAAGTTAAAATAGACTCTTGTATAAATCATCATATTTTATATTACGGTGAACACCAACATTTATAACGGTGTCCTGAATGTGACAAGACAAGATATCAGGAAGACAGTAAGAGTAGGACAAAAATCTCAAGAAAGACTTTATGTTATTTTCCGTTGGCGTCGAGATTGAAACGACTATATTATTGCAAAGAAACGACAAAGCATATGACATGGCATGCGGAACATAAAGTCGATGAGTACATGAAGCATCCATCCAAGTCTGATTGTTGGAAAGTATTGATGTCAACTTTTACTTATTTTAGGTAATTTAGGAAGAAAATTATTGAGGAAAATCCTATATATCAGATGATGAAGTCTGAGCATCTATAGGAATCAATTTCCAGCTTGATCTAAAGACCGCTCAAAAAAATTAGATGGTGGTGATTATTATACTCATATTTTAAAATATTTTGGAGAAGGACATGTTTATAAGGTCATGTCTTACAACTCTTGTTGCAATAATGGTTATCGTTTTCATACCTTCAATTCAGGTAAATATTTAACAACTCAGAATCACGGAGTGATGGTTCGTGGATCTTATTATGAGGAAGATCATATGAATTATTATGGAATTTTAAAGGAGATACTAGAAATAGAATATAGTATTCCAAGCTTTAATAAAATAGTTCTCTTTTTGTATGATTGGTACGGACCCAATGGAGGTGTAGTACTCGATAAGAGAAATAACATTGTCTACGTGAAAAATTTATATGCAGATTTGAACCCTTCGTTTTAACTTCTCAAGCGGACCAAGTTTATTATCTCTCGCAAGTGTCAAAGAAGAGAAAGAGCGTTGAAACTTTAACCGTTGTGAAGATAAATTCTCGAGGCCATATTTTTAATGAATATACTCTTCATGAAGATGACATAGATAAAGCATTCACACCGACACATGAACGAATAAATATAACAGAAGACGTCCCAATCATCGAATCGATTCGATTGGCTGATAATGAGGTGTTATATGTTGACCTATAAGATGATTCTTACTCCACAAATGATGATTCAGAAAACTCAGAAATCGAAGAAATATCCTTTAATCCCACTGAAATAAATGATGAAGATTAGCTATAAGTTTTATTACATTATTATAATCGAATTAGCTAAAATGTTCATTAATAACTATGTGATTAACTATTACATCATCATTACAATCATGGCAGGTTTTGGACGTGGCGGATCTCATGGATCTCACTGATCAAATTGTCCATCCTCCTCTGACACACCTTCGTCCAGTAGGCAGCCAATCCCGATTGTTGTTTTAGATTCACAGACTGACGAGGTCCGATAGGTCATAGTCTACTACGAGTCCCTTGGTTATCCTCCTCCACCATTTTATGTAGGCGGCTATGGAGAGCCATCTACCTCAGCCACTCCTGCTGCATTTCCAGGTCCCATTCCTGATACCTGCAAGGACATCGATGAGTTCTGATTCTCCTACTTCTGGACGTCCGAGCAACTCTGTGCCTTTGCCTAATGGAGCTGGACAGACTTCGGCATCCTACCCTTTGTTGGAGGTTACGACGGATGAGAGGTATGATTTTAATAAATTTTGTCATTTTAATTTTACCAAATAAATAAATTATATAATGTTTACAAATTTTACCAAATGCAGTGATTTTTTAATAATAACAGGGTGGCAAAGGAGATAACCACCATAATCAAGACACACTTGACTAGCATGCAATTTAGATGGTGCCGCATCCCTGCTACCGAACATGAGAAACTGTTTGAGATGTTTCTGGTAAGAATAATTTCTAAAAAATGATATAGAAATTTTTTTGCCACATTTTCTTCTGATATTTTGCAGTAATTTTCAGAGTAAGTATCGCCTAGTTCCGGGTCTGGGGAAGGAGGCTTATCGTCGAGCCTTTATTCGTTTGGTGGAGAAGAGAATGAGCGATACATTTTTCAAGGTAAGGAGAGACTCGTATGCGAAGACGGGATGCGAGGAGATGAATGAGGAGATGAAGAGGTTCCCGCCAGTATGGTGTACGAAGGATAGGTATTGTATTTATTAAATAATTTATGATGTAATTTTTAAAATAATCAATATTCATAACATATTCCTTGCAGATGAGTGGATTTCTGTGATGCATTTGTTGTAGATGCAGAGTTTGGAAGGAGATCCACGACGGGAAGGACAAACCGCCAAAAACAAAGGATTAAATCGATAAGTGGATCCAAAAGCCACAATCAGATTAGAGTGAAGATGGTACTATAATATAAAAATTAATTTTTCAAATCTACTTTAATATAGTGCCATGTTGTTATTCCATTTTAAAATTTATTTTCAAGCAGCTAGGTTGGAAAGAGAACCCTCATTTCAGGAGTGGTAGTCTAAATCTCACATGAGTGGGAAAGAAGGAGAGTCGCAATGGTCCACTCCTGAAGCAGGAGAATTGTTGGTTAGTCTTTTAATTTATTTGCAATTGAAAGATATATTATAACTTATTCTTCTCTATTTCATTTTGCATTTCAGGATCGTTATTTGGCACTATTTGCAGAAAAATGGGGTGGTGATCCAACCAGAGAGCAACCACCATTTGATAAAGCAATTTGGAAGCAGGTATAAATAAATATTAATTTACTATATCCATTTTTTATATATAAATGCATATTAAACAGTGAAAATTTTATAAGGTGTTGGAGGAGAGGGACGGTGACGAACAGGAAGCAGACGCTTGGTGGTCTTCCCCCATACTATGTGGAGGAACATCATCATTCATATTCTGCATACTCCCAACCGTCGTACACACAACCACAGTCGTCCAACCATCATTACCAATGGAGTCGCAGATGGCGATGATGGTGGAGCAGGTGACGAAGTTCTGAGAAGATTTCACGGCGTACATGTAAGTATTCTACTTAGAATGAGTAATAATTTTATATTTCTATATCTTCAAAATGCAAATAACATGTTTATATCCTCCATATATAATATAGGTCACAAGAGCATGCATCTCAACTTGAGGAGATTGAATCAGATGGCGAAGAGGAGGAGGAGGAGAATGACCCTAAAGAAGAGGCACACATGTATGCTATGTTCAAAGAGAAGGAGAGTGAAAAAAAGAAAGCAAAGCAGGATTTAATATCAAAAATTTTTAGATCAAAGAAGAAGTGATTTTTGTTGATATTGGCTTGTTTTGTTGTTGAACTTTTAGTACGTCTTTCAAATTATATGAACTTTGATAGTATAATTTATTGTAATTTTACTTGCGGATCCTTTTGAACATATATTTGTAGTATTTAGCTCTTAAATATGAATGTTTAGTTTCTAAGTTCATGTATATTGTGTGAGTTCGACATGCCAAAGTTAGTTAATTTAGTTGACGAACTGGTATAATATAGATACTCTTATTGACTCTATTAAGCACCTGCAGTGTTTCTTGGCAGGCTATACAGGTTCGACGGGGCGTCTAAACGCCGCTGAACCTGTATATATTTTTCCTACACTTCAGTATGGGCGAGCACATGTGCTCGCTAGGGGCTCCGTATATGATCGACATATTTTGTAGGGGCGACCATGTCGACGAGCACATATGTGCACGCCTACAGACGGGCGAGGATATAGCGTCCCCATGTGCTCGCTCACCTGCCCGGACGACTCTCGTATCAGCGATCACGTATAGAACGAGCACATGTGCTCGTCTAGTATACGGGCGTGCAGTTGGCGTGCAGTTGGCGTGCACATTACGAGCCATCATGTGCACTCCAATCTTGTCTTTTTTTTGTAGTGTCATAGGTAAGCAGACTCTCCATCAATGGTATCTTATAAACTAGATTAATTTCGAGAACTTTTAATCAAATGACACTTATTGAATGTAAAGAGATGGAGAATCAATTACAACGACATTGAGATAAGGAGTTTTCCTTGGTGACTCAATATTCCTCCATGTTCTCTTGTTAAAAAGGAAAGTAATTCATATTATCTCTAAATTAGATACTAAGAGTGGATAAGGAAACTCTGAGGCATTAATATTTACTATTTCGATCGATGATTTTTTCCATTTTAATTATCGAGGGAAAATATCTTTTCTAAAAATAATCTACATATGAGTTGTCAATAACCTTGAATAAAGGAAGGACATTTGGAAATATCTTTCAGAATAAGATTATTCCATTGTGAATTTTGATCATGCCTTTTGATGTCATAAGGACTCTTGCAGGTTTTGTAGAATTTATGAATAAGGCATTTTCAAAATACCTTGATGATTTTGTGATCCTAATTGTGTATGATGATGATATATATTCTTCTGATATGGAGAACCATCAAGTACATTTCAATATTCTATTCAAGACCCTACTCCAACACCAGCTTTATGGAATGTTCTCTAATTATAACTTCTTGTTGGACAAAATCTTCTTTCTAGTCATGTCACAATTATGGATGATATAGAAGTTGACCTAATCAATATGGAAGCTATATTGCCTTGGAGTGAGTTGAGAAAGATTCATAAATTTTTGGGATGACAAAGTAATCAATGATTCATGTAGGATTTTCTTAAGTATTGCAATGAAAATGGCAAACCTTATTCGAAAGGATGTGAAGTTTCTATATATACATGAGTGCAATTTAAATTTTCAAAAAAAGAGTAAAAGTTGACCATGACCCTGACCTGAAGCTTACTATTATGCACTAGAGGCTTGTAGTTTGCATCGATACATCCAGCAAAGAAAGTAGGTATGCGTTATGAAAAAGATATTGATGATACATCGTGCCAACTAAGATCATAAGAGAGTAACTATCCAACTTTATACTTGGAGTATCCTACTCATAACTTGGAGTTAGTAGTGATAATATTTTTTCTAATAGTTTGGTGAGATTAACGTTACAACATGAATATTTTTTCAGGTAATCTGAAGGATCAAAGTACTAGAAAGGATGTCGATCTTTCAAAAAAATTAAAGGGATTTTTACCTGACAAACCCTATAAACTTTTGAAATTACCTCTACAACATTGGAAATAATATAATTCCTTCCCCGATCCCGTAAACTTGCTAACTCTTATCCTACCGACCATGTGGTGAACCCTCATTTATTTACCTGTTAAAACTAAGCGAATTCCGTTATGTGCTTTTACATTATACCTATTTTGTTTATCAAATTTTATTGAATACCATTCCCCCTTACCCTTACTCCCCGTCTCCCTTTCCCCCCACCCAACACCCACCCACCTCTCACATCTGCCGCCCTCGCCCTCCTCCTCTAGGTCCGCCGCCCCTGCCCCCATCCCCCTCCACCGCCTCTTCCACATCCAAGTTCTTCTTCCTTGGGGCGGTGCTGTTCTCCAGCATTTCTGCAGTGCTCTACCCCATCATGGTGCTTAAAACCCACCTCCAGATGGCCAATTCCCAGGCGTCAAGATTCCGCACGGCGGCTGCGATCCTTCGCCGTGAAAGGACCCGAGGGTTCTACTGGAGCTTCGGGACATCGCTTACGAGGATGATTCCAGCCAGGGCTCTCTACATGGCTGCTCTCGAGGTCACTAAGATCGGCATGGGCACTGCCACCGTTAGGCTTGGTGTGTCGGAGCCCGTAGCTGCAACAATCACAAATGCGACAACAGGACTCAGCGCGGTCATGGCTGCACAGATTGTGTGGACCCCGATAGATGTTGTTAGCCAGAGGTTGATGGTGCATGACGGTAACTGAGGCTACTATGGTGGCATCGATGCATTCCAGAAGATCGTGATGGTAGATGGGCTGAGGGCATTATACATGGGGTTTGGGATGTCGATTCTTACGTATGCCCCGTCCAATGCAGTTTGGTGGGCATCATACTCGGCTTTCCAACGGGTGATTTGGGGGTGGCATCGGGTGCTACCTCTGCCGCGGCAATGGCAATGTCACAATTGCTACTACTAGAGCTAATTGCAGCAGTAACAGTAAGTTCGGAATAGCAGTGTCATGGTGACACCAGACTACCAGATAGTAATGGTGGTGCAGGGGATGAGTGAAGCGGCGGCGGGTGGTGTGGTTGCATTGATCATCATGCCATTGGACACCATTAAGACCAGGATGCATGTTCTCGATGGGTATGAGGGCAATGTCAATCGGAGGAGGAGGAGGTCGCCAATGACAGTAGCACAAACAATGAGGAACTTGCTGAAGGACGGAGGTTGGAGCACGTGCTACCGTGTTCTGGGGCCAAGGTGGGCATCAATGTCGATGTCGGCGATAACAATGATCGCCACCTATGAGTTCCTGAAAATATCGTCGGCTGCGGTGTGCGAGCTGCAGAACTGCAGCCACATCTTCCATTTACTCGCTCCAATCACGAGAGAAATGGAGGACATAGGTCACTGGAAAAGAATAGGAAATGACAGATGATCCGAGAGCAAAGACGATGGCACGACGATGGCTAGAAGAATTGGTGATGAAGCGGCAAGGCATAAGGGAGAGAGCGAAGAAGAGATAGATATGTAGTCTGGGAAGAAGAGAAAGGATGTGGAAGATCCACTGTTAATTTTCACCTCTTGTCAGATTAACTCGCACTATTAACTCAAGTAAAAGTACAACTAACAACAGGGTCTTTGAGATAAGACGGAGCAAGTTTACAGGGTCGAGGGGGGAATTAGGTTGTTTCAAAGGTCGTAGAGGTAATTGAAAAGTTTATAGGGTATGTCGAGTGAAAATCCTAAAATTAAAACACCTAAGAAGGAATGATATGATTTTATTAATAGAATCAATGATGATGTGATATACTATTAAAAATTTTGGATTCTTGGTGACGATAATTCAAAGTAGGAGATATTATATGAATCTCATAGATTGAGGTACGCTATTCATCCATACATGACAAAAATATCTAAAGATATCCAATGATATTATTTGTGGTCAACGATTAAGATATAGTTTGTATAATTTGTTTCCAAAATCCTAATATGCCAATAGATTGGGATTGAACATCTGAAAACAACAAGCCATGTTCAACCTTTGGATATAGTAGATTGAAATTGAAGCATATCATGCGGATTTTGTTACTGATTTATCTAAGACAAGGATACATCATTATGATACCATCGGGGTGATTGTAGACCAGATTGTCTCACTTTTTGCATTCGCTTTGATCGATTGATCATGGATTTGGATGAACTATAAGTAGATGAGAGCATTGTCATATATCGTATTCGACATCATTTGTGTCCGATCGGATATGAGATATGCATCTCAATTGTGGAAAAGATATAAAGGGACCATAAATAATCGATTTAAGTTAGCAACTATTTTCACCTTTAGACTTGTAGTTAATCAAATAGGAACATCACCATTAGAAGATACTTTAAGAGCATGTTCTTTCATTTTTCAAGCCGTTGGGATAGACATCTGTCGTTAGCGAAGTTATCATCCGAGTATCAAGACAGCTCCCCACGTAGCAGTAAATGGAATACCTTGTAAATCATCCTCTTATTGGAGTAATGAGGGTGAGAAGCATGTTTCTACACCAAAACTAGTTCAGACTTGTAAGAAGAGTGTTGAGATAATTAGAATGAGGTGCTTGATGAATCTCCATTTCATCACCTTTATTCTATCATTTTATCCTTAAAAACCCTAGCTAATGCATGTAAATAACATCAATTTGTACAAAATTGCATTCATCATTTATTGCAATTATTAGGTAAATAATACTGTTTTTAATGTCAAAATTATAGAATAAAGAAAAGAAAAGAAAAAGAATAAAATGTTGAAGATATTTTTTGACCCTAAACCCCGAGACCAAGTCAAGAATTGAGCTGGTCGACAAAGAATAAAGTAGGGGGGGATAAGGGCCAGAAATGGAATAAAAACACAATTCTTTTATTCATTATTTATGCATTTTTGACATCTATTTTATTATTTATTATTTATTCATCAAATGAAGGAACTTTGTACATGAAAATCGTAGATAATAATGTAAATAAAAATACAAAATTGAGTTTGTACAAAAATAATACATAGTGTTCATTTTATACATAAAATAAAAAGCAAAAAATCCAACTTCCCAAACCCATATCTTTCAAATAAAAACTCAAAACATATCAAAATCACCTCTAATTATATATAACTTTCCACAAGCTATGTAATGGTGGTGGTTTCATTTCTTTTTTGGAGTTATTGTGTGAAAGTTAGGTTTTGGGCCCTCATTGTATATTATATCGATTAAAATATTCAGTTTATTCATTTCTTATAAATTCACATTTGTAATTTTGTAAATATTATTTATATCATATGTATATATCAAAACCAAAATTAAACCAAAAAGAAAATATAAAATAAAATAAGTCTACAAACACCTATGTTATTATTTTTATATAAATAAAAGAGGACCCTTTCTCTTATTCTTTATTCTTTCATATTTTATAATAGTGTAAATATTATATATATTTTATTAAAAATATAAACCCAAAATAAAAGTTAATAAAATATATTAAAATAAAAAGGTGTATATAATACATAGGTAAAATACCTATAAGTATACCTATAAAATATACAAATCTATTTATTTAAGTATACAAATAATATCAAAAAAATATAACAAAAATATATTTTTACTCGTAAAAATAAGCTCTAAATATATAAGATAAAAGAATAGAATAATAAAATAAATATAAAAAATAAAAAAATGTACAAAATATAGGCAAATATACCTATAAATAACTATTAAAAACTAACTACTAAAAAAATACATCAAAAAATAAATAAAAATTATATTAAAATTCTAAATTAAATAATAAACATTTTTTATTTCATACTCAAAAAATAATAAAATCATTTATTATTTTTAGTTAATTATTCTTTAATAAACATGTTATTTTGTCCTGTAGCGACCTGACGTGGACCAATCACGTCAGGTCGCGAGTTGACCGCTGGTCAACTCCCCCTGCTCCAGATTTGACGAAAGTCCATCTTTTCCTGGCTTTTCTTGCCTTTTTCTCGATCACACCATCCATCCATCAAGATCGCCCCCTTCACACGAAATGATCATTGATCATTGTACATACATGACATACCCTCTAATCTTCGGTATATACGCCCGATCTCGCCCAATCGCCAGATCAATAAGGTGTGTCACTATGTCTATAAATAATGAATCTCTTCTTCCCTTCCAAGTTTGCCATTGATCCGAGTCTAGGAGCCATGTTTCTTCATATACAGAGATTCCTCATGATAAGAGCAACTTCCCGACGGTTGGAACCAACTCCGGGAGGACGGGGGTGCGTCCACGGCTGTCCCGCCGGCGACCATGCTCCCTGAGCTCTCTCATGTATAAGAGCTACTTCCTTCTAGTCTTTTTAGGTCTATTTTGATTCCAAATTTTCATTCCCGCATTTAGTTTAGCTTGTAGATCGTAGCTCTAGCCTAGAAAATCGGATCCGTAGTTCGCCGGAGTCGAGATCCGGTGAGCTCCTCTACGCCTGATCATCTGATCCCCGACTCCGCATTCGCCCTCACTTCGTTCCCCTTCCGTGTCCCTACATCCCAGGCACCCTCGCTCGCCTAGATCCCTAGTGGATCTGGAGTTCAGCTTCTCCACCTCCGCCCTATGTTGGAGGAGCTTCGCCCGAGCCATTTCCCATCTATTTAGACCAATAAGAGCACCAGGACCTTCGTGGTATTGTGCTTGAGCCTCTTGCAAGTACCTGGAAATCCAAAGGATTCCAAACGAAGTCGATTTTGAAGATCGGGCACCTTGAGCTCCACATCTTCCTTGACACCGTGCGACCACGCCAGAGCGCCAGATGCTTGATTGAAGGTACCATTTGACGCGGAGGACCATCAGGAACAAAAAAGCTCCTCGACGGAGGGAATGGAGATCGGAGGAGCCCGCACTGATCGATCAAAACTCGCCAGCAGCAAGTTTCTTCCCAGTTCTTCCAACAATTGTCTCTGTCATTTGATCAAGATCCACGCCCCAGATGAAGCAGACGTCATTGGATGCAGAGCCCCAAAGCCGTTAGGATCTCACCCAGAGATCTAATCTTGGTCGTTCAGTGACGAAGCGTCATCATGCGATGAGGCGTCGCTACGTGGATAAGTGGATGGCATCTCGTCGTCCATCAACGCCTATGGTTGGGTAATTTACACACTCAGCCCTGCTTTTTTGTCTTTAATAATTAGTCATGTAGGTAAGTTATAATGTGTAAAATAAATTGGACATTTTGCACATGGACCCCTGTACTTAATGTATGTGCACTTTGGTCCAATCCAGCTCTGCTCACGTGTCGTCTCATGTGAGCTGGGCAAATTGCAGGGACACCTGATGAGCCGAAATAATTAATCAATCCGGGCAAAGTAAAAATAATTACTCTCGGGTCGTTGCGACCGGATCGAGAGGGATCGATCAATCAAGAAAAATGTGAAGCATACCACCAAATAAAGAAATAAAACAATAAAATCAACAATAGCGGTCCTAGCTATGGGATTAGTCTGGCATAGCACTCAGGGTCGGTCTCAGGGAGCATGAATTGGCCTCGCGGCCTACGAAGTAGTCTAAAAACAAAATAAAGAAAACACAAGTATTTTTGGTGGCTTTTAATTATTTTTATATTTTTTTGGATTTTTAATTAAGGTGAAAAATAAGAGAAGGCAAAAACAAGCACACTCAACAAATTATTTAAATACTAAAAAATACTACAAAAATTCAAACAAAAATGTTTTTATACTTTTTAGGTTTTTTAGTGTTTTTGGTGATTTTTTTGAGATTTTTCTAATTTTTATACAATTTTTTAAAAATCAAAAAGAGCATAAACAGTGTGCTACTGTACAGCCAGATCTATAAGACCCATAAAAAATGTCAAATGGATTTATAACAACCTGGAACCAATTTTTATGAAAAGTATAAACAAAAACTAAAATTCAGAAAAAGAGTTTATATTTTTTTGATTTTTCTATATTTTTTTAGAATTTTTACGAGTTTTTTTGGAGTTTTTTAATTTTTAAGGTTTTTATATATCCAAAAATAACCAAAACTGCATAGAAAATCAAACAAACAAAAACTAACAAAACCTAATTTTTTCAGAATTTTTAAAATAACTTTTATATTTTTTTTATGATTTTCTAAATCAGACAGAAGTAAAAACTAATATTTTTGAATTTTAAAAATAGCAAAAAGCTTCAAAAATGTACCCAAAATTTAGGGAAATTTTTACACCATGGAAGGAGCCACGTGTACAAATTTCATGCAATTTAGATTTAATTTGCTATTTTATTTAAATAAAATAAAGGCTCACAGTGCACAGGGACCTAAATGTAAGAAAAAGTAGTTCCAAGGGCCAATCAGTAACAAGGAAAGAAAGTGCAGGGCCCTTTGTGCAAAAAGTCCACAAAACACGCGTGAAGCACGTGTTTCAGGCATGGAGGGGTATAACTGTAAATTCTATTTATAAAAATGCAAACATTAACATCCAAGAAATACAGGACAGAAAGTGCAAAAAGCCCAGACCCTCACGTGTCGATGCACGTGGTCAACACACACAGGGAATATAATGCAAATAAACTAAACAAAGAGGTCCACTATGCAAGTTTTCCAAAATAAAAAAGAACTGAAAAAAATATTTACAGGACTAACTAACAAAAACAAAAGACAAAGGGGCCTAAGTATAATTTACCCCTTAATTATTGGACGGACGAGGGCGCGCCATGTGGATGATCGACGGCTGCAAAGTGAGGGCACCCCTTCGTCTGGATGAACGGTCATGATCGAGTCCCAGGAAGATCTGACGGTGGCTGGGTCCCCTCAAATGGATGGTTGTGATCGAATCTAGGGCGTCGGGGCTGATCGGACGACGGAGGAGGGTCCTCCAAGAACTGCTTGCCGGCGAGCTTCGCCGGCTCCGTGCGCGCGGTGGGGACCTCCTCTGGAGCTGCTGATATAGGGAAAAGCTTCGCCAAGGTGCTCTGCAGCTGATGGATGCCTCCGATGACGTCGGGGATCACCGGAGCGGCCCAGCGACGGCGGAGGGAGGAAGCTCCTGTGCTTGAACTTTGTACCTCCAGATGAGGTCCCTTTTACCTGCAAAACCACACGAGAGAGCTCCTATGTCGAGGGAAAACTGCCTCGACCCGGTTAGGGGTGGAATGGTGGTTGGGCGAGTCGATATGGACGACCTCCGACGAGGCGACGGCGGTGGAGGTCGAGCCATGGTTCCGGGGCGAACTAAGGGGAGTGAGTGGGTGCAGAATGTGAGGAGAAGTCTCACGAGGGTGATGGTCGAGTCCGATGATCGAATGGGTGTACATAGCGGCGGGAATCGATCGGCGACGGTGGAGGGGCGAATTGGGCGTAATGGGAAATTAAGGAAAACTAGATGGAATCGGGTCTACCTAATGGCTGGAGTCGACTGGGGACGAGCTTAGGAATCTCTGGGTCTTCGCCTCGAAGGGTCGTCGGGTCCTGAGGCTCTGGCGCTCCTCGCGGCGGCGCACGACGACAAGGGTTGCCGGATCAGTGGCTGGTAACTTCCTCTCCTCTCTTCGACACCTCCCTCGCGAAGCTGTCACTCTAGGGAAGAAGATAGAGATCCGGGGACGAAGGAGCAGAGCCAAAGATGACCTAAATTGTGCGGCGGAGGTTCAGCTAAATACTGCTGCAGGTCCGAGAAGAAGAGGTCGGGTCCGGCTTGGTGAAGCACAGACCCCTAGGTAAGGAGGCGGGCGTTGATCTCGAATCAGTAGGGATCAATTAGGACATGGGGTTTGAATAAACGGGGATCGGATCATGCGGGGATAATTAAGAGAAGTCGGGTCGCATGCGAGATCCGTGGGGGAAATGGTTCAGGGGGGGATTTGACCGGGGGTCAACATCCCCCGTGGACCAATCAGAATCAGCCACTTATTAAAATTTTAGAAATTCAATAAAAAATAATAAATGACCTTATTTCGAAAAGCTTAAAACATGAAAAATGTTTATTTATTTTCAAAATATTTTTTAGTGATTTTTATTTATTTTTCTGAAAAATAATTTATGTATTTACATTATATTATTATTATATACAGGTATATACATGTATTTATTTTTGATTTTTTTAATGATTTGTTTTTTAACAATTATTCCAATTTTATATTTTATTTAATTATAACATAAAATTTGGAATAAAAGAGTATTTTTATTTTATTATATTATTTATTTACATAGGTTAAATAAATACTTTTATTTACATATTTACATGGTATATACAGAAGGTGGATTTTGATTTTATTTTATTTATTTTTATTTTATTTTTTTTGTAATTTTTATTTTATTTATTTACACCATGAAATATGGAATGTGAAAATATTTTTATTAGATTTTTATTAATTATTTACAAGGGGAAAATAAATAGATGTGTTACTTTTACGAGCATTCTCTATATACTTGATGAAGGGGATTTTATTTCTTTTTATTTTTATTTTGTTTCTCCCATGTTTATTTTAGTTTTATATTTACAAATATATACAAATTAATAAACACATATTTTTGTTTTTTTTGTTTTTTATTAAGAGGAAAATAATTTATTTATATACATAGGTAGATGGACACACATGAGATTGACCCTATATCCCTCTACTTGGATTCTTTTGCGGTCAGGCCCATGCTGAGCCCTCCCTTGGGATTAGGTCACTAAGTATTTATTCTAAATATTTCCCTCTTTTTCTTTTATTTCTTTATTCTTTTATTTATGCATAAAAACATGCTAATTATTGTAATTTACACAATACATGCTAAATGGTATTTTATTCTATCTACACATATTTACATGGTGTTTCGCATAGGTTTTGTAGCTAAAGAAAAGAATAAAGAGTGATGAATGGGTATTCATCACCCCCCTATACTTAACTTTGCTAGTCCCTTAGCAAACACTTATTTGAAAAGAAGTGAAAAAGAAAAGTAAAAAGAAAAGGAGGAGAAAATGCATGGGTCAATGCTGATTATTAAACTTGCCTTCATTAAATTGAAATATGGAGCTCGATTAGATCTTTGGATTATTAATGTGTCGGAACCTTATTTGGACTTAAGTTTAAAACTTAACAGCCTCTAAGATCCACTAATCTATAGTCAAGACTCCTCAATAATCCAGATCAGAACAAGTCTACATACACAAACCCTGAAGACCATGAATCTTTCCTTGTGCAGTGTAAGTGAGGTATAGCTCTCCACCTTAGAAGTAGCAAGATGGCAACCCTTCCAACAAGGTAACTCTATGATCCTAATCTGGCCACTCTTTCCTCGAGGAGCGGGGTATTCTCTTCTAAGTTCAAGTTCAACCGGCTCAAGAAGAGGGGGAAGAAGAGAATGGACCATGGCCAGTGTAGCCATGTATCCTCAGGAGCTCAAACAGTGTAGCTAAGTCTCCCTGCTGCAAGCTACATAAGATGGAACATGAGTCTCAAGCTTTGCTTATTGCACTATATACATACTCCGGTGGGATTATCATTTTCTATCAGACCCATCACTTTTTTGGAGTTATTTTCTTTTTGCATTTTTTTTCAAGTGCATCTGTACAACATATTTACATGGTGCAACATATGTACATAAGGAGTTTTTCCTCTTGAGCCAGTAGACTATCCCTCTTTTGAAGCTTTATTGCAACCCACAACTCCTGTCGTTAGACCTCATGGCAACCAGACCAAGTTGAGACGCACTTCCTTCACTATAAGAAGAAGAGAGGTTCCACCTAGAAGTATTACCCTCATATGCTACCCCAAGTCAAGGAAGACTGCCTCCTCACCACCTCATCCGTAGAGAGCTCGGTATAAAGTGCGGGTCCAAGTCAAGCCATTGTCTATATGAGTCATGTGTGTGTTGTTAAGTGCTCTACTTAGGCTCATTGAGATGACATATGATCATAGCCTAGTGGACTCAAAGAATTAAGTCACCCTGGACCTAAAAAGCCTTAAACCTAAGCCCTATAAGGTTCCTCTTATAATTAGGTGGACTAAGATCTTAACCAAGCTCCATTTTTTAATTTAATTCCAGGCTAGTTTAAATGTCAACTATAATCCAGGAAAAACTATACAAGTATTTACAAAGATGCAATTTTATAAATATTTACACATGTGCAAAATTTTTGAAAAATGTTTTGAAATCATGAATGCATGCATGAATGCGAGTTTTGCAAAATATTTACACAAATTTACACAAGGTTTTTGCAAACTTTTGATTTTCAAAACATTTTGGAAAAATTTTGTACTATATACATAATTTTGATAAGAAAATATTTACACACTATTTACACAAAAAGTTTTTACAAACCTTTTTACAAAAATAATTTTGTATAATAGCTATGAATGTGCAATAAAAGAATGTTTATTTACAAGGAAAAATTTTTAATTTTTATGGATTTTTGGGTTTTTAGTCATTTTTATTTATTAACACACTCACACAAAGTACGAGTTATGGCTAAAGTATATATGGATTATATACACACCCCCCTATACTTAGCTCGAACGATGTCCTCATAGTCAAGAGCGATGAAGAAGACATAACTCGTGCTTAGTATAGGGAACTGAAAAGGAAGGCTATATACGAAGACGAACGAAAGAATAGAAATCCAAGAGGATCTCGGCATTTCCCCCTATACTTAGGATCAAATAATCCTAAGTATAGCAGGCTGTACACGAAGGGAAATCCGAGTGAGAATGTACAGGGTCTACCCCCCCTATACTTAGGGTAAAATATCCCTAAGTATAGGCAGCAAAACAGAGGTAGAAATGAATCAAAAGAATACCCGAAAGTCCTACATCCCCCTATACTTAGGGTAAAGCACACCCCAAGTATAACATAATCATAAGATGAGAAAAGGGATGTGGGACTAAAGAATAGAGTGATATGGACATCTGGATCTATACAAGTCGGAAGAACAGTGATAATCAGGCGTGAGACACAATAGATGTGAGTCAAGATACCACATCTCACGCAAAGTGAATCAGGGCAACATCAACGACCTGCGGCTCATGGTCTAGATATGGTTTGAGTCGCTGGCCGTTCACTCGAAAGGTACTCTCAGAAGACAAATCAGATATGTCGATACTCCCATTGTCGTGTACCTTTCTCACCAAATACGGTCCCTTCCATTTGCTCTGTAGCTTCCCTGGAAATAGACGAAGCCTGGCATCATACAGCCATACTCTCTGTCCAGGCTCAAAACGCTTGTGGCTGATATGAGAATCATGCCACTCCTTCACTCTCTCCTTGTATTGTAGGCTGTTTGAAAAGGCAGTATCACGAAGCTCCTCCAAGGCTGCTAACTCTGCCCTCCTCTAATCTCCTACACTCTCTGGATCCAAAAGTATATCAGTGACAGCCCAAAGAGACCTATGTCTTAGCTCAACAGGTAAATGGCACAGCTTGCCATAAACGAGGCGAAAGGGAGATGTACCAAAAGGAGTCTTGAAAGACGTTCTATATGCCCACAAGACTGAGTCCAAAAGCTATGACCAATCCTTTCGGTCAGGGTGGATGACTTTCTGCAATATAGTCTTGATCTCCATGTTCGACACTTCGGCAAGACCATTCGTCTGAGGGTGGTATGGAGTGGCAACTCGATGGTCTATGCCGAACTCACTAGCAAGGGTCTTTACCTTATCGTTGACGAAATGAGACCCCCTGTCTGATATCAACACTCGAGGTACCCCGAACCGTGAAAAGATATGCTTCCTCAAAAATCGGCAAACAGTCCTAGCATCTGCGGTTTGGGCGGGGATGACCTCAACCCTACGACTAACATAATCAACGTCCAACAGAATGTACTCGAATCCCTAACTCCTAGGGAATGGATCCATGAAATCGATGCCCCATGCGTCAAAAACCTCACAGAAGTGAATGGGCTGCATCGGCATCATATCACGTTGTCCACAAGTGACCATCCTCTGACAGTCAGTACACCTCTTCACGAACTCATCAGAGTCCTTGAAGAGGGTAGGCCACCATAGGCCGGATTAGAGTACTTTCTGTGCCGTTCTCCACCTAGAGTGATGTGAGGATGCTATGGTGCTCCTCCTAAGGAATGCACCTACGCCAGACGCTATCCCCTCCTTCATGGTAAAGGATGGGATCCTCCTAGTGGTAGAACTTGGCCTTCGCGAGGAAGGTCTCAAGTCTCTGCCTGGGCCAATCTTGTGGAACTTTCTTAGCAACAAGAAAGTTCACAATATCGGCATACCACGGGAGAGAGGCGATAGCAAGGATCGCCTCATCTGGGAAGGTCTCACAAATAGGCTCAGTCTGCTCAGAATCCTCAAGATGCTCTAATCGGGAGAGATGATCCGCCACCACATTCTTGACTCCAGGCTTATCCTTAATCTCTATGTCAAACTCCTGGAGTAGAAGTATCCATCTGGTCAATCTGGCTTTGGCATCCTTCTTTACCATGAGGTACCTGATGGCGGTATGGTCAGTGTAAATGGTCACTCTAGATCCAATGATATAAGATTTGAACTTATCTAGGGCAAAAACTACGGCCAGCATCTCCTTCTTGGTGACTGTGTAGTTCCGCTGTGCGGCATCCAATGTACGGCTAGCATAGTGAATGGAAAATGGGACTCTGTCCCTCCTCTGTCCCAGCACGGCTCCTACGGCAAAATCGGAGGCATCCGTCATGATCTCGAATGGGAGAGACCAATCAGGCGGCTGGAGAATAGGAGCCTCTACAACACATCTCTTGAGAGTCTCGAACGACGATAGACACTTGTCATCGACAAGGAACTCGGTGTCTGATAACACGGATATTCCACGAGGGTCACCATGAATGATATAAAAAAGTTGTCGCTGAGGCGACTCCTCATAGAATACCCAAGTTAATCAGCAATTAACCCATAATAAAAGAATGATTGAATTAAGTCCAAAAATGTGAATTAATATTTATTACTCTACCATAAAATGTATAGTGAACAAGCATGTAGAGGTCGAACCACAGAGAGCAATACAAAAATGCATAAACCTAAAACTGAGTATGTACCACAGAGTCATCCATGTGTGAAGCCTATTTTTGTGGGTTTTTATCTTCTCTTTTTTTTATTTTAATAATATAAGTAGGTAATATATATATATATATATAATTTATAGAGTATCAATATATAGATGGATATGTACCCATAGAGGGTGAGTACATAGCATATAATACATACATTAGATATATATATAAATAATAATATATTATATTTTTTTAATTTTAGGATTTTATATATTAATAAATATGTATATAGAAATATATATATATATATGTATATATATATATTCTTTTTATCGAGGAATATGTATATACAAAGGGGAGAAGGGAGTGATAAAATATTTATAAAAATATATAAAAATACTCAAAAATATGGAAATAAAATCTTTTTGGGATTTTCATAATTTTTTACTTTTTTGGTGATTTTTGGGTATTTTTTTTCAAATTGTTTTTGGTATTTGTAAATGCTAAAATAAGGGAAAACAGTGAAATAGGTACTGGCTGTAAGTAAAATAGGAATCAAAAATACCCAACAGCCACAAAATTTTTCCACTCTATTTTTCAGATACAGATAATAAAATATAGAAGAAATAGGGACTGAGTTTATATTTTTTTGATTTTTCTTTGATTTTATATATTTTTTTAAGTTTTTGTGTGTTTTTAAATGTTTAAGGTTTTCCATTTGAGATTTTTAGGGATTTTTGGACTGACACTAAAATAGGGCAAAATACACACTAGGGATTTTTTTTAGAATTTTTTGACGTCTTTTAATATTTTTTTGGAATTTTATAAGTTAGACAGTAAATAAAAGGCATGTTTTTTATTTTTAATAAATGCAAAAAAACAACAAAATTAAAATCCAAAAATATGGCGTGCAAGGGTACACTAGCAAGAGCTTATATCCATTTTTGCAAAATTGTTCACGTTAATATCAAGCACAAAATAAATGGACAAAGCATACAAAAATATATGGCCTGGCAGGGGCATTTTTGCAATTAAAATATTTCTCAAGGGCATCCATGCAAAAATTACAACAGAAATAAACATTTATTTTTATTTTCGGGGCCATTGTACAAATACTAAAACCCTGCGGGGTTTAAGTGCAAAAATCACGCGCCTCACGTGGGTATTGCACGTGAGGCGCGGAGGGACTAATATGCAAATATAAAAACATCAGGGGTCCTTCTACAATTTATACAAATTATTTACAACGGGGATTTTTATTTATAGAATTAAAACCTAAATACAAAGAGGCGGGGGGTTGTATTTGATATTTACCCCTAATAGGCGTGCGATCCGACGGCTGCCCTTCATCCACTTGCCACGCGTCGTGCTCCCGTCGGCCGATGACGGTTCGTAGATGATGGCTGAGATTAGATCAGCCTCGCTGATCGGACGGTTGATGCGGTGCTTCATCTGACGGCACTGGTTCGATCTGGGCCGACTCCTTTGATCTAACGGCGCTGGAGGTGCCTGGACGAACAAGGAAGAAGCTCGCCCCCGGCGAGCTTCGATCGTGAAGCTTTGGCTCGCCCGGGCGTCTCCCTCGCATCTGAAGTGCTCTGCTCGTAGCTGGTGATGTTCCACGTCGACTGATGGTCTCATCATGGCTCCTGGAGGTCTGAATGGCTTGGACGAGGTCGGTGAAGAACAAGACCTCCAGGAACCTCTTCCTGGCTTGAATCGAGCCCATATGGGATTCTTCCCTCGTTTGACCTGCATAGGAAGAATCGGGGGAGCGAGGGCTACCTCCTCGACCCAGGGTTTGGAAGCTCTGCAGCGAAATGGAGTGAGGCGGAGGAGCTCCGACGAACGGCGGAGGTGGAGCTCCGATTCGCCAAGACCAGAGGTCCTGGGTTGAACAAATGTGTGAGATTGATGGAGAAGATGATGGGGTATGAAATGGGATGAACGTGGCGGTCGGACACGGGCAGGATCACGGTGAAGAAGTCGCCGGAGCGGAGCTCCGTCGAACTTCGAATTTTTGATTTTAAGCTACGCCGATTAGCTAAACACTAAACTAGCAACTAGAATCAAAAGCTAGCATTAAGACCTAACTAAAAAGCGATAAAAGAGCATCTCTTATACCTGGGGGCCACCAGGGAGCAGGACGGATTCCGAAGCTCCGCCGCGTCAAAATTGCCCTTCCTCCGGCCGATTCGAGGCGTTGGAGCACTCCCCCTGTCACGAGGAACGTTCCAGGAACGAGATCAAGGCTTTTGGTTGGATTAAAATTGGCCAAATTTGAGGAAAGGAGCGGAGCTTCTTATTTATAGACATTGGCATGGTGCCTTATTGACCGGCGATTATTGCATGATCTAATGAGTATCACTTTGATCCAAATTATCGGCGGGTATCAGTGATGATCAAAGATCAATTCTTGTGAAGGAAGCGAGCTCGATCGATGGACGGGATGGCCGTAAAAAAGGGATGAAATCCAGGGAAAAGATGGTTCAGAGACGCCAGGTCCCAGATGGGACAGTTGACCAGGCGGTCAACAAGGGCCAGCGCCCCATTGGTCCACGTCGGTCGCTAAAGGACAAAATAGGAAATTTGATTAGAAATTGATTTATTTAACCTAGTAAATGATTTATTTAGAATTTCCTTAAAGAATAAAAAATGTGTATTTTTTCATGTAGTATTTATTTGTGATTATTATTGAATTTTTTTAAAAGTGTTTTATTATAGTTTTATTTTAATAAAGTGTATATGTGTATATGTACATGTATTTTGTATCTTTTAATTTTTTATTTGTTTATTTTATTTTATTATTTTATTGGCTTATTTTATAAATTTATAATTTATTTCGTGAGTATAAAGGTATTTTATTTAATTTTTATGAGTTTATTTTCATTTTTAAATAAATAGGTATATGTATGTGTAGGCATTCTTCTTGGTATTTTACCTATGAATTTTGTGTACTTAATTTATTTAATGTATTTTCTTGAATTTTATTTTGGATTTGCATTTTTAATAGGTTATATGTATTATTTACATTATTATAAAAATATAAAAGAAGAGAAAAATTAAAGAGTGTTTTCCCCTTTTATTTATATACATTCTTGGTCATAGGTATTTTGCCTACTAACTTGCATAGGCTTATTTTACTTTATTAATCCTTTTTAGTTTTAGTCTAATCTTAGTATGTACATGTATTATATACATTATTTACAAAATTCTAAAAATATAATTTGACAAGAATAATAGACAAGGAATATATTGAATATTTTAATCAGGCAGGCTGCCCAATGGGGGCCAAAAACCTAACTTTTGTAGATGGACTCCAAAAATTAGGAAACCAATTTTATTAAATAGTTCTTGGAAAGCTATATACAATTAAAGGTGTGTTTGGGTGATTTGGAGTTTTTATTTGCAAGATATGGGTCTGTGAAGTTGAGATTTTGGCTTTTTATTCTGTGTATAAAATGTACACTGAGTATTATTTTTACACAAACTCAATTTTGTATTTTTATTTACATTATTATCTACAACTTTCATGAATAAAGTTTCTTTATTTGATGAATAAATAATTATGTACAAAATAGGTGTAAAAAATTCATAAATAAATGAATAAATAAATGAGGTCTTTATTGTATATTGGCCCTTATCTCCCCCTACTTTATTCCTTTTCGACCAATTCCATACTGGCCTTGGTCTCGGGGTTCGGGTCATAAAATATTTGCAATATTTTATTCCTTTTTCTTTTCTTCTCTTTATTCTATAATTTTGGCATTAAAAACCTTATTTAACGTACATTTAATACAATGAATCATGAATGCTATTATATACAATTTAATGCTATTTACATGCATTTGCTGGGATTTTTGAGGCCAAAATGATAGAATAAAGGTGATGAAATGGAGATTCATCAGTGTCTTTCATCAGCAGATCAGTCAACGGTCGGGCAATCCTACTGAATTATGAATGAAGCGTCGGTAGAAACCGACGTGCCCCAGAAAAGACCGTAACTGCCACAAGTTGGACGGTGGCGCGAGTTTTCTAATGACATCTACCTGGGTCGGATCAACCTCCATGCCCCTGTTGGAGATGATATGTCCAAGCACCGTCCCTTGAGTCACCATGAAGTGACTCTTCTCCCAAGACAACACGAGGTGGACCTCAATGCATCGTTGAAGGACTCAGTCTAGGCAGTCAAGACAGGAGTTGAATCCGTCGCCGTAGACCGAGAAGTCATCCATGAAGACCTCCAAGCACTCCCCCACCATGTCCGAAAAGATAGATAGCATGCATCTCTGAAATGTCGCAGGGGCATTGCATAGCCCAAATGACATGCGTCTGAAGGCATATGTCCCGAAGGGACAGGTGAAGGTGGTCTTGTCCTGGTCCTCGAGCGCGATGGCCACCTAATTGTAGCCGGAGTACCCATCCAAGAAGCAGTAGTGGCTCTTCCCCGTCAGTCTCTCAATGATCTGATCTATAAAGGGTAGGGGGAAATGATCCTTCTTGGTGGCCTGGTTGAGTCGTCTGTAATCTACGCAGACCCGCCAAGAAGTAGGTACCCGGGTAGCGATCTCCTCTCCAGACTCGCTGACAACTGTAGTGATGCCCGTCTTCTTGGGCACCACATGCAACAGACTGACCCACTTGGAGTTAGAGATGGGGTAGATAAAATCGGTGCTCCACCATTTCGAGATCTCCTTCATGATAACCTCTCGAAGATTCGGGTTCAGCCGCCGCTGGAACTCACGCGACGGCTTTGCCTCATCCTCGAGATAGATATGGTGGGAGCACATGGCCGGACTTATCCCCTGGAGATCGGCTACGCTCCATCCTATCGTCTTGCGGTTCTTTTCAAGAACCCCCATCAGACGGGATTCCTGCTCTCCAGTCAAATCAGCGGAGATAATGACTGGGTACATCTCATGCTCAATCGCAAGGAACCTATACTTCAGCGACGTAGGAAGTGGCTTCAGCTCTGGACATGTAGGTGCTGGCAGATCTGGCCTCTGAAAACTCTGAGCGAACGCTGCCAAATCTGCATGGGAGAACAGAAACTCTCGCTCACAATCAGTATCTGGAGAAGGCTGCTCTACTGGACTGTCTCTGCTCTGCATGGCATCAACCTCTTCTCTAGTTGCAGGCTCAGTGGAAGTCAAACATGGTATAAGATCATCAAACTCTGCCCAATCAAAATCTGACTCCGAGGGATCTGTGTCATACTCACAAAAATCGGTCTCGCGGTCAAGAACCTGCTTTGCTGCCTGAAAGGTATCCTGGACCAGGAATGCGCTCTCCACGCTCTCCTCTGCTGGCGACTCTGCATCAGCAAACTCTGAAGGTGAGAGGATGGCATGTACGACTGGATCTGCCCAAACTGCCTCATCATCTGTAATCACAAAGTCGCAGTCCTGGTGGATGTCTTGCCCTGACTCTGTCATCTGCTCTGAATATGTGGTCGGCTCTGAGCAAGCTGAATCTCTGGCTCTGATGTCCTCGACCGTCTCTATTTGTACACTCTCGCCCTCGACGCGAAAGTATACCTTCCCGCTATCATGGTCGGTCACTGCCTTGGCTGTGGCCAAGAACGGACGACCTAGAATGATGGGGGTATCGGTCACAGACTCAGGGATCTCCATGTCCAACACAATGAAGTCCACGGGGAATTGCAGGCCCTGAATCGTGACGACAACATCCCTCAGCAACCCCTTCGATCTCTTGACAGATCGATCAGCAAACTGAAGGACTGTCCTGCTCTGTCGTAGAGTGCCCTACTCAAAGTGGTCGAGAAGGGATGCCGGAAGTAGGTTGATCGATGAACCGTTGTCTAATAGAGTGCGGTCGAACCTCTGCTCATGGATATGGCATCTGACATACGGGGCTCCTGAATCTGGCCTCTTGACTGGCAGAGGGTTATGAATCGTGAAACATGTGGCATGAGTAAGCATATGGATCTCAGACTGATGGTTCCTCCTCTTCCTCCTAACTGTGGTCCTGTCTCTGAATGATCTCCGGAGTAGATGGATATGCTCCAAGGCCTCCTGGAGAGTCAGCTGGATATGGAATCTGTCGATCATCTGCTGGCTGAACTCTACCTGCTGATTCTTTTTGGTATTTTCTCTTTTCTATCCCTTACCCAGATGGAGTGCTCTAGGGAAGGGGACTACAGGGTCCTTCTCAGATGAAGGACTAGGAGAGGGTCTAGGCTGCTCAAGCACGGTAGAATCCACACATACATCATCATGCACCACAGGTAGATCAGAAGAAAATAAACCCTTTCCTTTATTTCCAAAAGTGTTCTGAGATACATGTACAGATGGAAAGACTACAGGACTAGCAGAAGTAGAAACGGTGGCCTCAGCACCACCCTCGGCATGTCGATTCGCGGCATCAGCACCGCGCTCTGGCTTGGCAACTATGGTGGCGTCAGTACCACCTACTCCATCTGGTGAAATGATGGCATCAGTACCGTCGGTGGGATCAGCATCCATGGTGGCATCAGCACCACCGTCATCATCTCTCGCGGTATCAGTACCGCGCTCCTCCTCGCCTGGCGTTCTGGAAGTGGCCTGGGGACGTCGCTCAGAGGAGGCGCCGCCTGATGGCATCCTACCGCTCCTGAGTGTGACAAAGTCAGTATCAAATAGATATGCATATATATCACCAAATGCATCACTAGCAGTGGCATACTCTGTGAAATCTACCTGCTCAGACTTCCTCTTCATGTTGTTCGGGTTGGGCTCACTCTGGGCAGGTATGGCGGCCTTCCCTCTCACGATCTCCCACATCTCCTGGCGGAACTCATCCATCTCCTGTCTGAAAGTAGCCTGCTGCTCTGTCAAGAGGCTGGCTAGGTCGTCCAAGGCATGGTTCTCATAGGTCGGCCCATGAGCACCTGACGGGTGGCCTCTCTGGTAGTGAGGTTGCTGCTGTGGCTGGTGCGGGTGAGAGGGGTACTGCTGATGCTGCTGCTAAGGCTGGTCACGCCTCCAAGAATGTCCATGCTGATAGGGACGAGGACCATACTGGGATTACTGCTGCTGCTGGTGGTACACTGGGGGCTGGGGCTGCTGGTGCTCTCGCTGATGGTCGTACTGGCCACCCTGAACTGGAGATTGCTGCTGGGAGCTGGCACCTCCGGCCGACCAATGGAATCCGGGATGGTCTCGTCGGATACCTGGCTGAGGTCGGTCGTACCAAATCCCGTTGATGTCCATCAACGGCTCGGGCTCGTAGGAGGGTGGCGGGAGTACTGCCAGGGGCTGATCCGGCTGGTAAACCACCATCTGAGTGTTTGGGGATGGTGGCGACTGGTAGTAAGGATGCGGCTGCTGGTACGGCTCCACCAGTACAAGATGGACCTGTCTAGGCTGACTGGAGTTGGAGCGTTGGGACGAGCTGCCACTGCTGCTCGGATCTCCTTGTGCCTGAAGATGGGGCTGAGAAGCCGTCTGTGCCTCCTGGAGACACATGACATGTGTCTTCAGGTCACTCAACAACTGTGTCATCTGATCCATCTGCAATATGCTCTGGCACTGCTTCTTCTCGATCAGTTCCATCCGGTCCAGCTTCTCGCTGATAATTCCCATGTCGGAGGCTGTAGACTCGGCCTCTGCGGTTGCCGCTGACAAAGTGGAAGGACCGGCATCGACCTGTGTGATCCTCTGGTACTGCACGGTCTGCTGCTTGGGCGTCCCTGGGTGTAAAGACGGGTCTGGGACATCACTGTATAGTTCTCAGCCATCTCCTCGTAGATGGCTCAGACCTGGTCCTCATCCTTGGCGAAGTAGGAACCGCCACAAGAAGCGTTCACCAGGCCCTGCAGCTCTGGTGTCAGCCCGTAGAAGAAGCTCTGAACTAAGTTCGGCTTCGAGATCTCGTGGTGCGGGCATCTGTTGGTAAGCTCACGGAACCTCTCCCATGCCTTACGGAACTGCTCGTTGGGGAGCATGGAGAAGTTGCTGATCAGGGCCCTCGCTGCGTTCGTCCGCCCGAGTGGATAGTACTTATTCAAGTACTCGGTGTGGAGCTACTCCCAGGTGTACACGAACTTCCCCAGATGCTTCAGCCAGGTGGCTGCTCTATCTACCAGTGAAAAGGGGAAGGCAATCATGCGAATGGTGTCCTCGTCCACTTGACAGTCATGGACGGTGCTGCAGATCATCAAGAACTCCTGGAGATGGAGATGGGGCCCCTCAGTGGCGAGCCCATGGAAACGGGGTAGGAGCTGAAGTGTGTTTGGGGGGAACTTGAAGTCCCCCACGATCGCTGGAAGAACCACCCAACGGTGCGTCAGTGTCGATCCGGGGTTGTGCAACTCCCGCATCGGTCTCGGCCGATATGGTGCTGCCGCTGCTGCGACGGCTGCGGCTGCTGCAGCTGCTGCTGCTGCATCGTTGGGTCTCCTCGGTCCGTCTCTGGCCCGCGCTGGTCGTGATCGGCTCTCATCTGCTCCATCTCTCTCCTCATCTCAATCATGGCACCTGATCCCTAAGCTGCTGCTACACTGTCTCGAGAGAGGCGATCAGGGTGTTGTTGATCACACCCTGGTCCAGGACATATGTCTGCTCTGCTCGGGGACCTCCGGTGCGGTCGTCACTGCTGCCGGCCATGGTCTCTGCAAAGGCAAAAGACCCAAACTCAGGTGCCGATAAATCATCTGTCTGTTGTCTAGCATCTGGCACCGATATCTCTGGACTGGTGTTGAACAGGATTTTTCACAGGTCTAAAGTAATCCACACAAGGCGGGATCACAATGTCGCTGAGGCGACCCGCGAGGAATCCTTATTCAAACAACAATTAACCCACAACAGATAAATCAAGCAATGAAAGTAAATGTGCGTGGAATTAAAATTCATTATAACTCTACAACAAAGATGTGTATAGTGCAAGTATGTGTAGAGGTCGAACACAGGGAGCAGAAAGGCTAGATCAGGGCAAAAATGCTCAAAATGAGTATGTATGTGATCAGGTGTCTACTAATGCTATTTTTTGTGGGTTTTTAATTTTATATTTTTTATTTAATTTTTAATTTTATAATTTCTGTATTTTGATTTTAATTTACTGATTTTTTATTTTCTTTTTATATTTTATTTTTTTATATTTTCTTTTTCAATATTGGAATATACAAACTATATAAGAAAAGAGATGATAAACTAGTTATAAAAATAAGGGAAAAAGCTCAAAAATTAGGAAATGAAGTGTTTTTGGTATTTTTATACTTTTCTACTGTTTTTGTGATTTTTGGGGAATTTTCAGAATCTTTTTGGTATTTTTAAATAGCAAAATACAAGAAAACAGTGAATAAAATACAAGGCTGAAACTAAAATGGAGAAACAAAATAGAAAACAGTAACAAAAATTCTCCAAGTTAATTTTCACTTAAAGATAATGAAACAAAGAAAATTCAGAGATAAAGTTTGTATTTTTAGGATTTTTGAGGAATTTTTAGGATTTTTATAAAGGTTTTTGGAGTTTTGCAATTTTTAGGAGTTTGGTTTTATAATTTTTAGTGATTTTTGGTCTGAAAGTAAAACACGCTAAAATATGCAAAATATATTTTTTGGGATTTTTCTAGAGTGTTTTTATATTTTTATGGATTTTATAAGCTAGACAGTGCATAAAATAGCTATTTTTTATTTTTAATAAATATTAAAATGCAATAATTATAGAAAATAAAAATATGTCGTTAATCTACTATGCAACAGAGACTTAAATTATTTTTTGTAGATTTTTTAGGGTTTTCTAAAGGCATGCGAAAATTAGAGCAACATAAGGAAAATTCATGCAGGTCAGGGGCTCTTTTGTAATATGCGAAAAGTTCAAGGGCGTCAGCGCAAAATTTCCAACCAAATATTTAACTAAAGAAAATAGTTTCTGGACAACTATCAAATACCCTACTCGTAAGGATTTAAATCCGCAAAAACGCCTGGGCCACGTGCGACGCACGCGCCTGGCGGGGGACCTAATAGCAAATTTATGAAGTTTTGGGGCTTTTCGATAAATCTTACAAAAATATTCTAACAGCAGGCGAAAGTTTATAAGCTAATAAACAATTAACAAAAATGGCTGGGTTGGGCGCGCAAAATACCCAGCAAGGGCCGATCTGACGGCGAGAGATGATCCACTTAACGCCATGTGTCATGCCTAGGGGGGACGATACCCCTTCGTTTTCTGTGGCCCTGATTAGATCTGGAGCCACGATCGGACGGCTGGAGGGTTGCAAGATCCGACGACGCCTGGGGCGGCTGCAAGAACATGATCAGATCAACGGCTGGGAGCGGGTCAGCAAGAACACCCGTCGAACTCGCGCATGGCGAGCTTCAAATCCTCGTTACGTGCGTCTCCGAGTAGCTGGGACTCAACCAAGGGGCTCAGCTTGTCCTACACGTCGCCACGAAGCTCTCAGCACCACCATGAATGTCCGGGGACGAACGACGGGCCCCTGGAGCTCGTCGATGTGCCGGTGGTTCTGGAGCTCCTTCCAGATCTCAGATGAGGCGCAGAAGCCCCCTTCAGGTCCTGCAAATGAGAAAGAAACTCGACAGGAAAAGCACGGTAAAGACCTGGCCTTTATTGGCGATAGATCGACAGCGATGGATGGTGAAGGTGGTCGCCGGAGCCCAAGAGCTCCGGCGAGTGTTTGATTGAAGAAACTACGTTAATTAATATGTTTGGCAGCGAACTAAATACACTAAATAAAACCCTAAACTAACAGCTAACTAATGGCTAGAAAAAAATAAGACGATACGAGCTCGATTGGCCGGACGGCCAAGAGATGAAACCGCCGGGAGCTAAGCTCCGGCGATGGGTGGAACCAGCCCTCTGAAGCTCGCCGCCGCTCCTAGCTCGGCCGGAGGAGAAGCTGTCACCTTCTCCGGTCAAGGGCGCAAGGCAAAGGAACGAAATGAGTCACGAATGGGGTTCAAGAAGAAATGGAAGGGTTTGGTGTCTTTTTGAATAGGTGACCGTGGTGGCTCAAAGATCCATGCGTATCGATCGTCGTGATAATCCAAAGCCCAAGAAAACCTATAGGCGTGTAAGAGCTTTGAACAAGGATCGAAAGTCGTGAAGAAGACAACCTCAAAAAATGCAAGACCCGTTCTCAAAAAATCCGCAATGATCGGCCAAAATCATTCTGACGTTCTGACAGAGGATGGTCAGACAGTTGACCCGTGGTCAACTGTCCAGACCACCTGGTTGGTCCATGTGGACCAACCAGGAAAAACCTCTATAAAATAAAAAAAATCATTTTAAAATAGCAAATATTATTATTTTATTTAGGTTATAACATAAAAAGTGTTTATAATTTTATAAATTATTTTATTACGATTTTTTAATTATTTTTATGAAATCTATTTTTACAAGTTTACATTTATGCCCTTTATAGGTATATTATTCTATATATTGTATTCTTTTATTTTTATTGTATGTATTTAGTTTATTTATTTTTTATTATTAATTTATATAATTATAACATACTTTTATACACATAATTATATTTTTATTTTATTTTATTGATGTGTTTTGTATATTTAATAAAATAGAATTAGGAATTATACAGATATGTATATAGGTATTATACCTAGGTTTTGTATATACAAGTATCTTTATTTTGAGTTTTATTTACATTTTTATTCTGATTTTAATATTCACAATTATTATAAGTAATATCTACAATATTATAAAAATATAAAATTATAAAAATAATAAATAAATAATAAATTGAATATTTTAATCTGTACAAGTATACAATGTGGGTCCAAAACTCAACTTTCAAACCGTAGCTCCGCCAAATGCGAAACCACTGCCATTAAATAGCTTATTTTATTCTATATACAATTAAAGGTGAGTTTGCTGCATTTCGAGTTTTCAGTTGTGAGATACGGGTCTGGGAAGTTGGGATTCTAGAATTTTCTTCAGACCATAACTTTTTATCTGTGCATTATTTTTAGTGAAATTAATTTTGTATTTTTCTTTATAAAATTATCTACAAATTTCATGTACAAAGTTTCTTTATTTGAGGTATAAAAAGTGAAACCAAAAATAGGTCCCAAAATGAATAAAGAAAGAATAAAATAAAAGGAATTTACACGGGTATTTTGGCCCTTATCTCCCCCTACTTTATTCCATGTCGACCTATTCATCAAGATGCCTAGGTCTCGGGGTTTCGGGTCATAAAATATTTACAATATTTTATTCTTTTTCTTTTCTTTTCTTTATTTTATAATTTTGGCTTTAAAACCGCAATTTATACAATATTTACACACAACTACATGATGCTAAAATGCATGAATTAGGCCTATTTATACGTATTTACTAGGGTTTTTAAGGCCAAAATGATAGAATAAAGATGATGAAACGTAGATTCATCAACTGGTAGAAGGGTGGTCGAGGGGGAACAGGGCAGAATCGAACTCGGGTTCAGAGAGCGGGTCTCGGCTCTCGCGAACCAACCTAGATGAACGAGCTGGAGTGCTGAAAAGCGTTGCAGCCAGAGGCTGCCGAAGAGACCTCCTGCCCATCATCTTGATCTGGCGAGTCGGGCGGATGGGATCTGGAAACAACCAAGATGAGCAATACAAAACCTCGGATTCACCTACTCAACACGAGCTGAAGACCGTAAGAGTTCGGTCAATTATCTTGTCAGTTTTTTATTAGGTGATCAAGTCAGGATAGCAGAGCAGTTACGCGACCTGTTGGGAATTCGATTCCCCCAGGAGACTGTCCCGATCCCGAACTAGATCTTTCCCAGCCAGTACAAGCCATGAACCGTTTACCGGCTACCCGATTGGCTCGCTCTGTTAAGGATATCGCGGCCCACTTTACCGGAGACCGGAGCGATCCTCACTGGAGAACGACTAGCCCAGAAGCAGAAGTCTGAAAGGGGTTCAGATATGGCTCTATCCTAGGGTGCGGGTCACTCTCTCGCCCATGCAAACCAGATAATGAGGGGGTTGCTCTCCCCAAGACAGATTTTTATGGTGAGTATCTTTTAGGGTCAAGTTTGTTTAGCAGTCCCAATTTTATGGTTTTGATTTTTTAGGTATTTTTCAAAGGAAACAACGGCTAACGATTTTTTCGGTTCTCCTGGTTATTTTAAGTCCAAAAACGGGGGGAGAAGTCAAAAAAGCCGATGCGCGGGAAATCAATGATGCATGCACGAGATAGAAGGCGTACCTGACTCCAACAGTATACATGCAATATGATCCGCGTATAATTGAAAGACAGAAATGTAAACTACCTATATGATGCAAGCAGAAAACCGGCCCTAAACGAAGCAGTTCTGCTCGAAAGAACAATGGCTAAATGGTCAACAGGAGGGGTCAGTGTCCGGTCTCGGATGCCGATCGGTGCCTGCCACAATGGGTCCTGCCAGCACTGTATACGACCTCTAGTGGCGCAGGACCCCTCAAGTGACCAAGTCGTCTTTTTATTAATTTTTATTTTGGTCCAATTACAGTCTATAGGAACAGGTAAATTATTAGGTGTGTGGACCCTACTTATTACGTCGCAATCAAGCAAAAATCCTAAGGTAGGGCTGAAATCTGCGTGAATCAATAAAGCAGTAAATAAACGGTAGAAAAACCACGAAAAACCGTGAAAAATTCGGTGGGGTCTCCCGAGCACACCGGTACTCGGTGATAAACACAGAATCGAGTGCGGTTATATTGACTCACAAGGCGAGTCAACAGTCGGTGTTTGACCACACAAAATCCTGTATTTAATCAACGATTAACCCATACTAAAGATCAATAAATTAGAAATAATGTGGAGTTAAAATTTATTTTTAACTCTGCACAAATGATGTAAAGGGTAAGTATGTAGAGAGTTCGAACACAGGGAGCAAGCAGGGTAATTCAAACAATTGTGCACAAGTGAATGTGTGTGATGTGTCTACATTAAGCAAGAAAACAATAAAATTTTTGTGGGTTTTTAATTTTTAATTTTTTTATTTTTATTTAATTTTTAATTTTGTATTTTTGTTTTTATTTTTCTGATTTTTATATTTTATATTTTATATTTTTTTAAATTTCTTTTTCAATATTGGAAAATAAAGATAATGTAATAAAAGACAAGCTAAAATATTTATAAAAATGTGCAAAAATAACTAAAAATTCAGAAATAAAATGTTTTGGTATTTTAAGGATTTTTTACTTTTTTTGAGATTTTTGGAGATTTTCCAAGGTGTTTTTGGTATTTTTAAATACTGAAAGAAAGCAAAACAGTGGAAAATGTGCTGGTTGTGAGTAAAATGGCAATTGAAATTAGCAAACAGCAACCAAAATTTTCACTAATTTTCGAATAAAGAGAGTAAAATATAGCACAAACAGGAACTGAGTTTGTAATTTTTGGAGTTTTCCTTGATTTTATATATTTTTTTAAGTTTTGAAGTGTTTTTAAATTTTTAGTGTTTTTCTTTTGAGATTTTTAGTGATTTTTGGACTGACACTAAAATATGGTGAAATAGACACTAGGGAATATTTTTAGAATTTTTAGAGGTATTTTACTATTTTTTTGGCATTTTCTAAGCTAGACAGTGCACAAAAAACATGTTTTTTATTGTTAATAAATATAAAAATAAAATAAAATCAAAAACTAAACATGTAGCGTGGAAGAACAATGTGTCCAGGAGCTTATCCCTATTTTTGTGGAATTTTTGGACTTGAAATGCTAATTTAAATAATTACAACAAGCATCCAATCAATTAACAGGCATGGCAGGGGCTTTTTCGCAAATATTCCAAAGTCCAGGGCTGATCATGCAATTTTCCAAAAAAATATACTGAATAAAATATTCTCTGGACTGAAAATTAAAAGCACAAGCTACGAGGCTATCCCCGCAAAATCGCCAAGCACCACGCGCAGAGCACGTGCACTTGGCAGGGGTATATCCGCAATTAAGCAAACATACAAGGGCTGCTATGCAAAGCTTGCAAAACCTTTTAACAGCAGACGAAAGATTTAGTAATATATTGCAAAATACAAAAACACGGGGTTATGATGGCAAAATACCCACACAAGGGGCGCATCCGACGGTGGCGGGCGCTTCACTTACGCCACGTGGAAGGATCTCAACGGCTGGTGCCCCTTCGATTCGACGCCCAGGATTAGACGATCTTCAGATGATGAACGGTCGCGCACCTGATCCAACGGATGCTGGCTCGTCTGGAGCTTCTGGTCAATCGGACGGCAGCGAGCAAGGCAGGAAGAACAGGGAGGAGCCCTCGCCGGAGCGAGCTTCCCCCGCGAAGAACGCCCATCTCCGTCAACTGTTGGGGCTCAAAAAGGGATCAGGTGCCTCCTGCAGGTCCTCCTAAGGTGTTGGCGACTCCAAAAGGGCCCGGCGGAGGCCGGCGGGCTCACGTGGGGCTGCCGGAGCAAAGGAGCTCCAGGAACCACCGCTTCTTCAAAATGAGTCCCAGGTGCACTTTGAAGCTCGAGACCTGCAACAAAAAGGGTGATATGATCGGGGGTAAATTGCCCCGACCACGTAGCGAGGTGGGATGAAGGTGGCCGGTAGCAGATTGAAGGAGGAACGAAGGTGGCCGGAGATAGCTCCGGCGACGATCGATTTGGCGAATCGATACGCGAAAGAGGTGGATGCAAAGATGAAAATGAAGCTTAGACTACAACTAATGCAATAAGAAACTAAAACTAAGGGTATTACACTGCCTCGCGCCCAGGTCGGGTGAGGGAGGGGGGTACCTCGACGGGGAAACCACCGGAGGTAGGAGGGGCGCCCGGACCTTACCCAGCTCGTCTCCGATGACGCGAGCAAGATGCTGTCACCACCAGCCGGTCAATGGTTCAGAGAGATGGAGGGATTAGGTCACAAATGGGGTCAAACTTTTCAAATCAGGTCAAGGGTTGGTTTTAAGGTGTTGACGTAGGTGGCTCGAAGAATGAGGTGCAACGCCTCGGTCAGTGATTCAAAGCCCAAGAATTACCTTGGGCGTGAATCACGAGTGTCCGAGGAGCAAAAACTCTGAAGAGGCCATCACGAAAGAACGCAAGGGCCGAACTAGAAAAATGGGTAAAAGGAGACAAAAAAACTCATTGCTGACATGCTACAGGGGGGGTCAGACAGTTGACCGGAGGTCAACTGTCAGACCAACCTGGTTGGTCCACGTGGACCAACCAGGGAAAAACCCTTTGTAAAATCAATAAAAAACAACAAATGATATTATTTTAATTAGGTTATAAAATAAAAAGTTCTTATAATTTTATAAACTATTTTATTCCGATTTTTAATTATTTTTTTTTGGGATGTATTTTTACAAGTTGCTTTTATACCCCTATATAGGTATATTATCTATCTACTTTAGCATTTTATTTTTATTTTGTGTATTTTAATTTCATTATTTCTATTTATTATTTTCTAAAATTATAAGATACTTTTATGTACACAAATATATTTTTATTTTATTTTTCTGATTTATTTTGTATATTTAATAAAATATAAGAGTGTTTTGTATAGCTATATGTATAGGCAGTATACCCATGTATTCTTTATACAAGTATTTTTATTTTGTATTTTCTTTGCATTTTTATTCTAGTTTTAATGCACATAATTATTATAAGTAATATTTACAAGATTATAAAAATATAAATATATAAAAATAGTGAATAAATAATAAATTGAATATTTTAATATGTACAAGTATACAATGAGGGTCCAAAACTCAACTTTCAAACCATAGCTCCGCCAAATGCGAAACCACCGCCATTGAATAGCTTATTTTCTTCTATATACAATTAAAGGTGAATATGCTACATTTGGAGTTGTCAGTTGTGAGATACGGGTCTGGGAAGTTGGGATTCTGGATTCTTATTCAGACCATAACTTTTCATCTGTACATTCTTTTTCTGTGATCAATTTTGTATTTTTCTTTATAAAATTAGCTATAACTTTCATGTACAAAGTTTCTTTATTTGATGTATAAAAAGTGGAACCAAAAATAGGTGCCAAAATGAATAAAGAATGAATTAATAATTATAGGTATTTGGCCCTTATCTCCCCCTACTTTATTCCTTGTCGACCTATTCATCAAGATGCCTAGGTCTCGGGGTTTCGGGTCATAAAATATTTACAATATTTTATTCTTTTTCTTTTCTTTATTTATTCTATATTTTTGGCTTTAATTACAGTATTTTATACACTATATAGATGCACATGCATTAATGCTAAGATGCTCTATTTAAGGGTATTTACAGGCATTTGCTAGGGTTTTTGGTGCCAAAATGATAGAATAAAGATGATGAAATGTGGATTCATCATCCCCCTATACTTTACCTTTGCTAGTCCCTAGCAAACACTTATGCAATAAGTGCAAAAAGAAAAGGAAAGAAAAGAAAAAGAAGAACTTGGATTTTATCTGATTATCAAACTTGTCTTCACAAAATCAAAGTTTGGCGCTTAAGTCGGACCTTTGGATTTTTGGTGCGGGCGGAACCTTAGTGAGAACCGTGTTTGAAATCCAATAGTCCTGAGAATCCCAAAACTCTATCCAAGTGTCCTCAATAGCCAGGTCAGAAATACTTCAATTCATACGCAAACTCTTACGACTATGAATCTGACTCGTACAGTGTAAGTGATGGTGGCTCTCCCCAACTGGGATGGCAAAGAAACTGACTTCTCCGGTACGACAACCCAATGATTCCCCAATCCAGCAACTCCATCCTCGAGGAGCGGGGTATTCCCTTCTAAGTTCAAGTGGCAACTAGCTCAAGAGGAGGGGGTGAAGAGAAGAATGTACGGTAGCCAGTGTAGCTACCTATCCTAGGATGCAAGACCAGTGTAGTCAAGTCATCCTGTTGCAGGCTCACATGATATGACTTTGGAACTCAAGCTTGCTTATTGACTTTGTACATACTTTGCAGGCTTTTTATTTTTGTACATGCCTGAACTTTTTTTTTTGAAATACTATTCACAGCAGCATTTACATAAGGAGTTTTTCCTCTTGAGCCAGTAGACTATCCCTCTTTTGAAGCTTTATCGCAACCCACAGCCTCCTATCTTTAGACTTCCTAATCACTGGACGGGTTGGGGTGCACTTCCCTCCCTAGAGGAGGACAAATGTTTCCACTTGTGTGCGTCTCATACCGGCAAATCCAATCCCCTCACCACTCCAACTGAGTTGAGAAATGTGAAAGGTGCAGGTGTCCAAGTTAGGTCATTATCAACAAGAGTCATGCGTGTGCCCCGAAATACTCTACTTAGGCAGTCAAGAATCCATTGAACCAAGTCTCGTGATCCTCAAAGAATTAAGTCAACTAGACCTGAAGTACCTCAAATCCAATTCCTATAAGGTTCATGTTATTAGGTAGATTTTAAGGTCCAATCAAGCTCCAATCTTCGGATTTTACTTAGACTTGTTCAACTATCAAACTTAATCCGAAAAATGCTAATGCTATGCAATACAATGCAGAAAATATTTTTGTGATGCAATTTTCAAAGATTTTGAACTTTTTATGGATTTTTGAAAAGATGATACATGCATTTTTTTTGTATTTTTCAAAAAGATTTTTCAGATGTTTTTGGGTTTTAGTTTTGCAAATGTTTTTGGGATTTTTGAAAATAAAAAGTTTTAGCTAAAAACTAGGTGAAAAATATGTACACAGGAGTGCTTCTTATATTTACAAGAAGTGGATTTTAAGAATTTACAGGGTAAGTGGTCAATTTTATACATATCTACATATATAGAGTGGATTTTGGTGAGATGTCTGTATTCCTCAGACTTATTTGACACAAGTTTTTCAAACAATTTTGAAAACTATAGTCCAAAATAATTTGTACAAACATTTTACAAACATGTACACACATTTGAAAATCATTTTGCAAAGGCTTTCAAAACAGTATAGATAGATTTTTCAAAACATTTTTGCAACCATTTTTCAAACCATTTGCAAATCATTTTTCAAACATTCTTATTTCACACAAAGAAAAGAAATTTTACAATCCACACATTTTTACACAGGTTGAAAACATGTAACAAAATATTTTCAAAATAGTTTTCAATAAATGTTCACAAAGATTTTCAAACTATTTTTCAAACATTTTGCAAAAAAAAAACATTTTCACCTGATTTATTAATCAGTAAATACAAAAAGAATTTGAGGAATGATAACATCTTTTTATTAAGGATTTTAATGAATTTTAAAGAATTAGTAGCCATATTATTAGGAAAATACGAAAGTACGAGTTATGGCTAAAGTATATACACAGTATATACGACCCCCCTATACTTAGCTTGAGCTAAGCCCTCATAGATCGGAGAGAAAAGAGAAGACATAACTCGGACTAAGTATAGAAAAGTCTAAAAAATAAACGAAGAAACAAATGAACGAATGAGAAGCTGACCGTCCCCCCTATACTTAGGATCAAATAATCCTAAGTATAGCAGACTGTACACAAAGCAGGGAGGGTCAAGGGTGGGAATGAACAGATCGTACTCAGATTGTCTCCCCCTATACTTAGGGTAAAATATCCCTAAGTATAGACAAGAAGAGGAGACAAAGGAGATGATCGAAAAGAATAGAGAACTCGGGGTGCACGCCCCCCTATACTTAGGACAAAGTATGTCCTAAGTATGTAAAACTGTCTACAAGGGCGGCACCTTTTTGATAGATGAGGAAGATAGAAAAGGAAAAGAAGAAAAGAAGAAAAGAAGAAAATAAATCAACAGATTAAAGTGATATGAACAGATGGATCTGTACAGCGGAAGATGGAATTGATCACCATGTATGAGATGCAGATGATGAGAGTCAAAGGACACATCTCATACCAGAAGAATGGGGGCAACGTCAATGGTCGACGGATCATGATCTAGATATAGCTTCAGGCGTTGACCATTGACGCGGAAGGTAGAAGAAGATGACGGTTCGGATATGTCGATGTTGCCATTGTCATGTACCTTCCTGACCACATACGGACCTTTCCACTTGCTCTGCAACTTCCCTGGGAATAATTTCAGCCGAGAATCAAACAACCATACTCTCTGATCTGGCTCGAACTGTTTATGGCTGATATGCGAATCATGCCATGTCTTCACTTTCTCCTTGTACTGTAGGCTGTTGGAAAAGGCTGTGTCTCTCAGTTCTTCCAGGGCTGCCAATTCTGCTCTTCTCTGGTCTCCTATACTCTCAGGATCTAACAGCAACTCAGTAACTGCCCAAAAAGATTTGTGCTTGATCTCCACTGGCAGATGGCACGGCTTGCCATAGACGAGACGAAAGGGAGATGTCCCTAATGGATTCTTGAAAGAAGTCCGATAAGCCCACAAGACCGAGTCCAAAAGCTGTGACCAATCCTTTCGGTCTGGGCGGACAACTTTCTGTAAGATTGTCTTTATCTCCCGATTCGAAACTTCGGCAAGACCATTAGTCTGAGGGTGATATGGAGTGGCAACCCGATGGTCAATGCCGAACTCGTCTGCAAGGGCCCTAACCTTGTCATTGATGAAGTGAGACCCCCCGTCTGAAATCAAGACTCTAGGTACCCCGAACCGTGAAATGATATTTTTCCTCAAGAACTTGCAAACGGTTTTAGCATCTGCGGCTCGGGCGGGGATGGCCTCAACCCATCGGCTGACATAATCAACAGCGAGCAGGATATGCTCGAATCCTTGACTCTTAGGAAATGGGCCCATGAAATCAATCCCCCATGCATCAAAAACCTCACAAAAGTGAATGGGTTGCATGGGCATCATGTCTCTCTGTCCGCAAGTTCCCATTTTCTGACAGTCAGTACATCTCTTCACGAACTCATCAGAATCCTTGATGAGAGTAGGCCACCATAGGCCGGATTGAAGTACCTTTTGTGCTGTTCTTTTTCCAGAATGATGTCCTCCTGCCTCCAGCTTGTGGCAGTATGTGAGGACGCTATGATGCTCTTCTTGAGGAATACACCTCCTCCAGATACTATCCCCTCCTTCATGATAAAGGACGGGGTCCTCCCAATGATAAGACTTGGCCTTCGCCAGGAAGGTCTCAAGTTTCTGCCTGGGCCAACCTTGTGGAACCGTCTTGGCAGCAAGATAGTTCACAATGTCGGCATACCACGGGAGTGAGGTGACAGCCAAGATCGCCTCATCTGGAAATGTCTCTGTGATAGGTGCGTTGGGCTCAGATTCCTCAAGATTCTCCAGTCTGGAGAGATGATCCGCCACCACATTCTTGACTCCAGGCTTGTCCTTAATCTCAATATCAAATTCCTGGAGTAGAAGGATCCATCTGGTGAGACGTGCTTTGGCATCCTTCTTAGCCATTAAGTACCTGATGGCGGTATGATCAGTGTAGATGGTTACTCTAGATCCGAGAATGTAAGATCGATACTTATCAAGAGCAAAGACTACGGCCAACATCTCTTTCTCAGTCACAGTGTAATTCCGCTGAGCGGCATCCAAGGTCCAGCTGGCGTAGTGAATGGCAAACGGTAATCCATCCCTCCTCTGTCCAAGCACAGCCCCAACGGCAAAATCTGAAGCATCCGTCATGATCTCGAATGGGAGAAACCAATCGGGTGGCTGAAGGACAGGAGCTGAAACAACCATATTTTTGAGAGTCTCAAAAGATTCAAGACACTTATCATTGACAATAAACTCGGTGTCTTTTGTCAGCAAGTCAGTAAGCGGTTGGGCAATTCGACTGAAGTCCTGAATGAACCGTCGGTAGAAACCGACATGCCCCAGAAAAGATCGCAATTGACGCAAGTTGGACGGTGGATTGAGTTTTCTGATGATATCTACCTTGGCCGGATCGACCTCCATGCCCCTGTTGGAAACGATATGACCAAGGACCATCCTTTGAGTCATCATAAAATGACTCTTCTCCCAGGATAAGACAATATTGACCTCAATGCAGCGCTTGAGCACACGGTCTAGGCAGTCAAGACAAGCGTCGAACCCGTCGCCATAGACCGAGAAGTCATCCATGAAGACCTCTAAACAGTCACCCACCATGTCCGAGAATATGGACAACATGCACCTTTGGAATGTCGCTGGAGCGTTACATAGACCAAAGGGCATCCGTCTGAAAGCATACATCCCAAACGGACAGGTGAATGTCGTTTTCTCCTGGTCTTCGGGCGCAATGGCCACTTGATTGTATCCAGAGTACCCGTCAAGGAAACAATAATGACTCTTCCCAGCTAGCCGCTCGATAATCTGATCAATGAAGGGTAGCGGGAAGTGATCCTTCTTGGTGGCCTTATTCAATCGTCTGTAGTCCACACAGACCCTCCAAGAAGTGGGCACTCTGGTAGCGATCTCCTCTCCCGACTCGTTGACAACTGTAGTGATACCCGTCTTCTTGGGTACCACATGTAGCGGACTTACCCATTTGGAGTCGGAGATGGGATAGATGAAATCGGCGCTCCACTACCTTGAAATTTCTTTCATGACTAAGTCTCGAAGATTCGGGTTCAGCCGTTGTTGGAACTCACGGGACGGCTTAGCGTTATCCTCAAGATAGATGTGGTGAGAGCAAAGATTTGGGCTCAGCCCCTGGAGATCAGCTATACTCCAACCGATTGCCTTGCGGTTTCTTTCAAGAACCTCCATCAGACGAGATTCTTGTTCTCCAGTCAAATCTGCTGAGATAATGACTGGGTACATTTCTGGCTCACCCGCAAGGAATCTGTATGTCATCGACTGTGGCAGAGGTTTCCGTTCTGGACAACTGGGAGGTGGCAGATCTGGCTTTTGATATGTCTGTGTAAATGCTACCAGGTCTGCATGGGAGAACTCTCGCTCTGCATGAATTTCTGACGAAGGGCGGCCTGCTGAATCATCTATAAACTGTACTGGCTCGCACTCTGTCATGGTTGTTGGCTCAGAAGGAATCAGACAAGGTAAATAATCATCAAAGTCATCCCAGTCAATGTCTGAATCTGAGGGATCAGAAGAAGATGAGCATGAATGAAAATCATCGGCACCGCTCATCGCAACACTGTCAGCTTCATGTGTATCCTCATCCAGGAGTGTGCTCTCCCGGCTCTCGACTGCCATGGGCTTGAGATATAGGGAATATGTAGGCAAGGCGAGGGTCGGTGCTACGGGATCTTTCCAGTTGGATTCATCATCAGTCATCTCAAAATCACAAACCTGGTGGATGTCTAGCTTTTCCTCTGTCATCTGCTCGGCTTCGCTGGATTGCTCTGAGCATGCCAACTCTCTGGCTCTGGTATGGTCAATCGTATCTATTTGTATGCTCTCGCCCTCTACGCGAAAACATACCGTCCCACTGTCATGGTCGGATACCGCCTTGGCAGTGGCCAAGAATGGGCGTCCAAGTATGATGGGGGCATTGGTTACCGACTCAGGGATCTCCATGTCCAATACAACAAAGTCCACGAGGAATTTCAGGCCCTGAATGGTAACGACCACGTCCTTCAACAACCCCTTCGGCCTCTTAATCGACCTGTCAGCAAACTGAAGGACTGTTCTGCTTCGAAGAAGAGGGCCAAACTCGAATTGCTTGAGTAAGGCTGCCGGAAGGAGGTTGATCGAAGACCCATTGTCTAATAGCGTACGATCGAACCGCTGCTCCTGGATCTCGCATCTGACATAGGAAGCTCCTGTATCGGATCGCTTGGCTGGCAAGGTGTTCTGAATGGCGCAGCAAGTGTCATGAGTGAGCATATGGATTTGATCTCTATGACTCTTCTTCCTTCGGACAGTAGTTGTCTCTTTCAAGTTCTTTTTGAAGAAGGGGATATGCTCAAATGCTTCTCGTAGAGTCAGCTGAATGTGAAATATGTCAATCATTTGGTTGTCGAACTCTACCTGTTGGTTCTTTTTTGGATTTTTCTTTTTTGTTCCCCTTCGCCCGGCGGAGTGCCTCGGGGAAGGGGATGGTAGGGGCCTCCTCAGATGGAGGACTAGGAATCGGTCCCTGTGCCTGTGAAGGAGAATCCATACAATAATCATCATTCACCACATATGGATCCGCAATTTGAACAGAAACCTTTCCTTTATTCATATTTTTGTTTTTCGTTTTGTTCCCACAGTCCCTAGGTACAAAATGTGGCAACATCACAGATGGGGGCTCAACAAAAGTAGAGGTGGTGGCCTCAGTACCACCACCGGCACCTGTCTCTGCGGCATCAGCACCGCGCTCGGGCTCAGCATCCAAAATGGTGGCATCAGCACCACCGTCTGCATCTGGCATCATGACGGCATCGGCACCGTCATTCTGGACTCCATCATGGGTGGCATCAGCACCACCGTCTTCAACATCATCATTAGCGGCATTAGCACCGCTACTCTGCTCTTCTGGCGCTCCTGGTTCTGCCTCTAGTTGTCGCTCAGAAGAGGTGCCGCCGGCTGGCATCCTACCGCTCCTGCTCAGACTTCCTTTTCAGATTGTTCGGGTTAGGTTCAATCTGAGTGGGTATGGCGGCCTTCCCTTTGATTATTTCTCTCATTTCCTGCCAGAATTCATCCATTTCTTGCCTGAAAGATGCTCGCTGTTCAGATAGCAAGCGGGCAAGATCATCGAGAGTTGGGTTCTCAAAAGTGGGACCTTGAGAACCGGATGGTTGTCCCTGCTGGAAATGGGGCTGCTGCTGCTGATGTTGCTGGTACGGATAATTCTGGGTTGGCTGGGCATATGATTGTTGAGGCTGCTGTCGCTGCCTCCACTGCTATCCCTAATAGGAGGGACGAGGACCACTCTGATATTGCTGTTGATGGGCATACTGGGGTTGCTGGTGTTGTTGCTATGGCTGGCTGTTCTGATGTCCTTGGGCAGGGTTCTGCTGTTGGGATGAGGTTCCACCGTTGCCCCAACGGAATCCGGGGTGATCACGACGAATTCCGGGCTGAGGGTACCGGTCGTACCAAATCCCATTGACTTCCATCAATGGTTCCTGCTCAAAGGATGGTGGAGGAAGAATAGCCAGTGGCTGCTCTGACTGATAAACCACCATCTGAGTATCTGTAGATGGCGGCTGCGATGGATAGTACGGTAACAATGGAACCGGCTCTGCCTGGATATGGTTCACCTGACGGTACGCGGTAGAGGGTTGGCTGGCATTGCTAATGCTCGGATCAGCACGTGATCTGGGAGGCTGTTGGGACTGAGTTTGTGCCTCCTGGACGCACAAGATCTGCGTCTTCAGATCACTCATGGTCTTGGCAATCTGGTCCATCTGGGCCATGCCTTGCATCTGCTTCTTCTCGAGGATCTCGAGGCGGTCCAGCTTCTCACTAATGATGCCCATGTCGACTGCGGCTGATTCAGCTTGGGCTGCGGCAGCTGACACTGCGTTGGGACCGGCATCGATGCGAGCGATCCTCTGAAATGATCCCGCTCCTTGCGGGGGCTTCTGCTGTGTGTAGACTCGGGCTTGGGCCATCACTGTGGAGTTTTCTGCCATGCCTTCGTAGATGGCCCAGACGCCGTCTTCTCCCTTGGAGAAATAAGACCCATCGCAAGAGGCGTTCACTAGCCCCTGCAGCTCTGGTGTCAGCCCACAGAAGAAACTCTGCACGAGATTGGGCTTGGAGATGTCATGATGTGGACACCGGTCGATGAGCTCTCTGAATCGATCCCAGGCTTCATGGAATTGTTCGTTTGGGATCATGACGAAGTTACTGATCATGGCTCTAGCTGCGTTGGTCCGGCCGAGAGGGTAGTACTTCTTCAGATACGCGGTCAGGAGATCTGCCCATGTGTCGACGAATCGCCCAAGGTGTTTGAGCCAATATGCGGCTCTGTCAACCAAAGAGAATGGAAAGGCAATCATCTTTATGGTGTCCTCGGTCATCAGCCGATCATGGATGGTGCTGCATATCATCTCGAATTCCTGGAGGTGGAGGTGCAGCTCTTCAGTCGGCAACCCATGGAACTTGGGTAGAAGCTGGATAGTGTGAGGTTGAAGCTCGAAATCTTCGTGAATGGGCGGGAGTCGGATCCAACGATGAGTGAGGGATGTAGCTGGGTTGTGCAATTCCCTCATGATGGTCTATGGCGGTCTCTCAGCGTCTGGATTGCCTCCTCCTGCATCAGGTCCTCCTCCTCCTCCACCTCCACCGCCACCGCCCCCAGGTCGGTTTTCTCTCATCTGCGCTATCTCTCTCATCAGATCACCCATGAAGGTACCCTGGTCACGGATCTGTCTATGCATAGTCTCTAGGGACGCTAACAAGGAGTTGTTGATGGCCACTTGATCAATTATGAACGGAGGGTGATCGTGGTCATCTGGGTGCTCGCCTCTGTCTGCCATCACTGGATTTTCTGAAAAAGCAAAAGAGGTCATCTCAGGTGCTGTCGAATGAGCTGAACTCTGTGATGCACTGAATTCTGAAACAATTGGACTGAGAGAAGGAGAATGGGAAGGGTGGTCGAGGGGGAATAGGGTGGATGTAAACTCAGGCTCGGAGAGCGGACTCTCCGAGGTGTTCCTAGATGAATGAGGAGGAGTGCTGGATAGCGGTGCCGACAAGGTCGGCCTAAGAGATCTCCGTCCCATCATCTTGATTATTTGGGAAGATCAGGGAAAATGCAAGAGAAGAAGAAAGGAATGAAATGAGATGCAACAAAATCGCGCACAAATGTGTTGTGTTTTTGATCTTGACCTAAACAAATCTAGCAATCAAACACAAAGCAGGGGTAAGTTCACCAACTCAACACGTGAAGCCGTGAAGGTTCGGCTTTTATCTTATCAATTTTATCTTGATTTAGGAAGTTATCTTTTCACGAGTCCTTAGAACGCTACGCCTAAAGGAGAGAGAGTACTGCCGGGAAAGTGTCTCCGTACTTGTCCTCCTCATGTGTAACCTGTAACTTGCGCTTTTTGAGGTCCTTGTAACCCTTCCTGGATCCCTACTCAGCCAAAGAAATAGAGGGAGGAAGCCGATAGGCGAAACCGATACTTCGGACCTCGCTCGCAACGGAATCACCCGTGAGCATACAAGGTCCTACTCAGACGCAGCCGGTGAGACAGACACACCCGTGAAGGCGTGGCCTAAGCTCGGTACTTCGGACAAGGTCGGCGCTCACACAATAGTGAGTCACCAATGGCGACCAAGTCCTACTCGACTACGTATGATAGTAGCGCCAATACTTCGGAAATCCAGGCGATACACAAGGCAGCCACAAGTTGGGTTTTTGGCTCTAATCCTTACGAAGCGCTCACCTCACTTGGAAGGAGACCTTCCCATGCAACCTGAATACAAGTGAGGGTGTTACTCTCCCCAAGCAATGAATCCAATTATATATTTTATTTTTGGTCAAGTTTTCTTAGCAGTCCCTTTTTTAATTTTTTTGGTGTTATCGCTTCTTTTGAGTAGATTCAAAAAAGCGCCTAATGGTTTTTGTATTTTCTTTGTCCTACTTTGTTCCAAAAACAGAGGGAGAATAGAGTCGGAAAAGCCGTGCAAGTCGACACCAAGGTGGAAATCTCACCTTTGTGCCTAAATGATGCATGCAAAGTAAGAAGACTTACAGCGAATCCCAGCTCTCTCCATGCGGGATGCAAAGAAGAATTTGTAAACCTATGCTATATGGCGATATGCAAAAACGGAAATCATCCTAGAATAGGCAACTGCTAGCATGAAGAACCACGAGTTAACCACTAGCTCTCAATCCTAGTGTCCGGTCTAGGCTCACTCCTCCTCTGCTCAACACATTTGAGTTAGGAGAAAGCGCTTGTGTGGAGTGAGCTCGCGGCGCGCGGATCGATAACCAATGATTAACTACTTAATTAGTCTAAGTCCAACAACGAACTATAGGAGCATGCAAAGATAATTAGTGTTTGGACCTATTCTAATCGAATCAAGCAGGACCTACAATCTAAAGGCTCAATCCACAAAAGAAAGGAAAAAGGAAAACAAAACCGGAAAATGACAAGCGATAAAACGCGAGAAAACCGCGGTGAGCCCCCGGGTGAACAAACACCCGGAAATTAGGCCCGATAGTGTCCAAGAGTCCAAGTGTCCAATGTACCTGTATTATTACAATTTAATAGGTCACTCTCTCAGAAAAATAAAAGGCAACTAAACTAAGCACACTCTCTCACTCCTCTTGCTCTCTCCTACCGGCTTGACCTAAGAAGGCCGGCTCCGCTTCCCAAGGATGCTCCGGGTCACCTAAACGATTCGCCTTGCTCCGCGGTCCCTCGCAAGAAGACAAGAAAGGATGGTCAGAATAGCTCAATCAATATATGTATCAAAAGTGCAAGAGAGATGAAATGAAGCTATGGTAAACAACAAACACAAGTAAACAAAATATGAGCTACTCGCTGTTGCTCCCCGGCAACGGTGCCATTTGATAAACACAGAATCGAGTGCGGTTATATTGACTCACAAGGCGAGTCAACAGTCGGTATTTGACCACACAAAATCCTGTATTTAATCAACAATTAACCCACACTAAAGATCAATAAATTAGAAATAATGTGGAGTTAAAATTTATTTTTAACTCTGCACAAATGATGTAAAGGGCAAGTATGCAGAGAGTTCGAACACAGGGAGCAAGAAGGGTAATTCAAACAATTGTGCACAAGTGAATGTGTGTGATGTGTCTACATTAAGCAAGCAAACAATGAAATTTTTGTGGGTTTTAAATTTTTAATTTTTATTTAATTTTTAAATTTGTATTTTTGTTTTTAATTTTCTGATTTTTATATTTTATATTTTATATTTTTTAATTTCTTTTTTAATATTGGAAAATAAAGACAATGTAATAAAAGACAAGCTAAAATATTTATAAAAATGTGCAAAAATAACCAAAAATTCAGAAATAAAATCTTTTTGGTATTTTTAGGATTTTTTACTGTTTTTGAGATTTTTGGGGATTTTCCAAGGTGTTTTTGGTATTTTTAAATACTGAAATAAAGCAAAACAGTGGAAAATGTGCTGGCAGTGAGTAAAATGGCAATTGAAATTAGCAAACAGCAACCAAAATTTGTCACACTAATTTGGAATAAAGAGAGTAAAATATAGCACAAACAGGAACTGAGTTTGTAATTTTTGGAGTTTTCCTTGATTTTATATATTTTTTTGACATTTTGAAGTGTTTTTAAATTTTTAGTGTTTTTCTTTTGAGATTTTTAGTGATTTTTGGACTGACACTAAAATATGGTGAAATAGACACTAGGGAATTTTTTAGAATTTTTAGAGGCATTTTACTATTTTTTGGCATTTTCTAAGCTAGACAGTGCACAAAAAGCATGTTTTTGATTGTTAATAAATATAAAAATAAAATAAAATCAAAAACTAAACATGTAGCGTGGAAGAACAAGGTCTAGGAGCTTAACCCTATTTTTGTGGAATTTTTGGACTTGAAATGCTAATTTAAATAATTACAACAAGCATCCAATCAATTAACAGGCCTGGCAGGGGCATTTACGCAAATATTCCAAAGTCCATGGCTGATCATGCAATTTTCCAAAAAAATATACTGAATAAAATATTCTCTGGACTGAAAATTAAAAGCACAAGCTACGAGGCTATCCCCGCAAAATCGCCAAGCACCACGCGCAGAGCACGTACACCTGGCAGGGGTATATCCGTAATTAAACAAACATACAAGGGATGCTATGCAAAGTTTGCAAAACCTTTTAACAGCAGACGAAAGATTTAGTAATATATTGCAAAATACAAAAACGTGGGGTTATGATGGCAAAATACCCACACAAGGGGCGCATCCGACGGTGGCGGGCGCTTCACTTACGCCACATGGCAGGATCTCAATAGCTGGTGCCCCTTCGATTCGACGCCCAGGATTAGACGATCTTCAGATGATGAACGGTCCTAGGCGCACCTGATCCAACGGATGCTGGCTCGTCTGGAGCTTCTGGTCAATCGGACGGCAGCGAGCAAGGCAGGAAGAACAGGGAGGAGCCCTCGCTGGAGCGAGCTTCCCCCGCGAAGAACGCCCACCTCCGTCAACTGTTGGGGCACAAAAAGGGACCAGGTGCCTCCTGCAGGTCCTCCTAAGGTGTTGGCGACTCCAAAAGGGCCCGGCGGAGGCCGGCGGGCTCACGTGGGGCTGCCGGAGCAAAGGAGCTCCAGGAACCACCGCTTCTTCAAAATGAGCCCCAAGTGCACTTTGAAGCTCGAGACCTGCAACAAAAAGGGTGATATGGTCGGGGGTAAATTGCCCCAACCACGTAGCGAGGTGGGATGAAGGTGGCTGGTAGCAGATTGAAGGAGGAACGAAGGTGGCCGGAGATAGCTCCGGCGACGATCGATTTGGCGAATCGATACGCGAAAGAGGTGGATGCAAAGATGAAAATGAAGCTTAGACTACAACTAATGCAATAAGAAACTAAAACTAAGGGTATTACACTGCCTCAAGCCCAGGTCGGGCGAGGGAGGGGGTACCTCGACGGGGAAACCACCGGAGGTAGGAGGGGCGCCCGAACCTTACCCAGCTCGTCTCCGATGACGCGAGCAAGATGCTGTCACCACCAGCCGATCAATGGTTCAGAGAGATGGAGGGATTAGGTCACAAATGGGGTCCAACTTTTCAAATCAGGTCAAGGGTTGGTTTTAAGGGGTTGAGGAAGGTGGCTCGAAGAATGAGGTGCAACGCCTCGGTCAATGATTCAAAGCCCAAGAATTATCTTGGGCGTGAATCATGAGTGTCCGAGGAGCAAAAACTCTGAAGAGGCCATCACGAAAGAAGCAAGGGCCGACCTAGAAAAATGGGTAAAAGGAGACAAAAAAAACTTATTGCTGACATGCTACAGGGGGGGTCAGACAGTTGACCGGAGGTCAACTGTCAGACCAACCTGGTTGGTCCACGTGGACCAACCAGGGAAAAACCCTTTGTAAAATCAATAAAAAATAACAAATGATATTATTTTAATTAGGTTATAAAATAAAAAGTTCTTATAATTTTATAAATTATTTTATTCCGATTTTTAATTATTTTTTTGGGATGTATTTTTACAAGTTGCTTTTATACCCCTATATAGGTATATTATCTATCTACTTTAGCATTTTATTTTTATTTTGTGTATTTTAATTTCATTATTTCTATTTATTATTTTCTAAAATTATAAGATACTTTTATGTACACAAATATATTTTTATTTTATTTTTCTGATTTATTTTGTATATTTAATAAAATATAAGAGTGTTTTGTATAGGTATATGTATAGGCAGTATACCTATGTATTCTTTATACAAGTATTTTTATTTTGTATTTTCTTTGCATTTTTATTCTAGTTTTAATGCACATAATTATTATAAGTAATATTTACAAGATTATAAAAATATAAAAATATAAAAATAATGAATAAATAATAAATTGAATATTTTAATATGTACAAGTATACAATGAGGGTCCAAAACTCAACTTTCAAACCGTAGCTCCGCCAAATGCGAAACTACCGCCATTGAATAGCTTATTTTCTTATATATACAATTAAAGGTGAGTATGCTGCATTTGGAGTTGTCAGTTGTGAGATACGGGTCTGGGAAGTTGGGATTCTGGATTCTTATTCAGACCATAACTTTTCATCTGTACATTCTTTTTCTGTGAAATCAATTTTGTATTTTTCTTTATAAAATTAGCAACAACTTTCATGGACAAAGTTTCTTTATTTGATGTATAAAAAGTGGAACCAAAAATAGGTCCCAAAATGAATAAAGAATGAATTAATAATTATAGGTATTTGGCCCTTATCTCTCCCTACTTTATTCCTTGTCGACCTATTCATCAAGATGCCTAGGTCTCGGGGTTTCGGGTCATAAAATATTTACAATATTTTATTCTTTTTCTTTTCTTTATTTATTCTATAATTTTGGCTTTAATTACAGCATTTTATACACTATATAGATGCACATGCATTAATGCTAAGATGATCTATTTAAGGGTATTTACATGCATTTGCTAGGGTTTTTGGTGCCAAAATGATAGAATAAAGATGATGAAATGTGGATTCATCACTCGGCGAAACAGATCCCAAGAGTCCAAGTCTCTGTCTCTGGTCCATGTATTATTACAATAATATAAATGTGCTGAAAATGTAAACTAAACTAATCTAGCTACTCCGCGGCTATCCCGCGGCTCCCGCACTTCTGCTCGGCTCCTTGCGCTCTACTGCGGCTTCGTAGAGAAGGAAGTCACCTCCTACTCCCGCGGTTGCTTAGGCTCCCGAAGAAGCCGCCTCAGTCCTCAGTCCCCTCGCAAGAAAACAAGCAGACGTGTCAGACCAGATAAACAAAGCAAATAAACTAGAACATGGTATATGCACAAAAATGCGAATAAAAATAAACACTCAAAACAAACAAAACAAAATAAAAGAAAATAAAAGAAAATGAAAATAAAAGGAAAACAGAAAGAAAACAAAAATCACGAAAAGCCACGGCCGAAAGAAAAGCTGCGGAAAACCGCGAAAAATAAAACAAAACAAAAACGAAAAATAAAAACAACTACTAAGCTGTGCTCCCCGGCAACGACGCCATTTTGATGAGCTGAAATAATCAATCAATCCGGGCAAAGTAAAAATAATCACTCTCGGGTCGTTGCGACCCGGATCGAGAGGGATTGATCAATCAAGAAAAATGTGAAGCAGACCACCAAATAAAGAAATAAAACAATAAAATCAATAATAGTGGTCCTAGCTATGGGATTAGCCTGGCATAGTACCCAAGGTCGGTCTCAGGGAGCACGAATTAGCCTTGTGGCCTACGAAGTAGTCTAAAAACAAAATAAAGAAAACATAAGTATTTTTGGTGGTTTTTAATTATTTTTATATTTTTTTGGATTTTTAATTAAGGTGAAAAATAAGAGAAGACAAAAACAAGCACACTCAACAAATTATTTAAACACTTAAAAATGCTACAAAATTCAAACAAAAATGTTTTTATACTTTTTAGATTTTTTAGTGTTTTTGATGAATTTTTGAGATTTTTCTAATTTTTATACAATTTTCTAAAAATCAAAAAGAGCACAAATAGTGTGCTACTGTACAGTCAGATCTATAAGGCCCATAAAAAATGTCAAATGGATCTATAATAATCTAAAAGCAATTTTTATGAAAAGTATAAACAAAAACTAAAATTCAGAAAAAGAGTTTATATTTTTTGATTTTTCTATATTTGTTTAGAATTTTTACGAGTTTGTTAGAGTTTTTAATTTTTAAGGTTTTTATATTTCCAAAAATAACCAAAACTGCACAGAAAATCAAACAAAAAAACTAACAAATCCTAATTTTTTTCAAAATTTTTAAAATAACTTTTATATTTTTTATGATTTTCTAAATCAGACAGAAGAAAAAACTATTGTTTCTGAATTTTTAAAAATAGAAAAAAGCCTCACAAATGTACCCAAAATTTAGGGAAATTTTTACACAGTGGCATGAGTCACATGTCCAAATTTCATGCAATTTGGATTTAATTTGCTATTTTATTTAAATAAAATAAAGGTTCATAGTGCACAGGGACCTAAATGTAAGAAAAAGTAGTTCCAGGGGCCAATCAGTAACAAGGAAAGAAAGTGCAGGGCCCTTTGTGTAAAAAGTCCACAAAACACGCACGATGCACATGTTTCAGGCATGGAGGGGTATAACTATAAATTCTACTTATAAAAATGCAAACATTAACATCCAAGAAATACATGACAGAAAGTGCAAAAAGCCCAGACCCTCACGTGTCGATGCACATGGTCAACACACACAGGGACTATAATGCAAATAAACTAAACAAAGAGGTCCACTATGCAAGTTTTCCAAAATAAAAGAACTGAATAAAATATTTACAGGACTAACTAACAAAAACAAAAGGCAGAGGGGCCTAAGTATAATTTACCCCTTAATTATTGGACGGACGAGGGCGTGCCACGTGGATGATCGATGGCTGCAAAGTGAGGGCACCCCTTCATTTGGATGAACGGTCACGATCGAGTTCCAAGAAGATCTGACGGTGTCTGGGTCCCCTCAAATGGATGGCTGTGATCGAATCTGGGGCATCGGGGCTTATTGGACGACGGAGGAGGGTCCTCCAAGAACTACTCGTCGGCGAGCTTCGCCGGCTCCGTGCGCGTGATGGGGACCTCCTTTGGAGCTGCTGATATAGGGAAAAGCTTCGCCAAGGTGCTCCGCAGCTGATGGATGCCTCCGATGACGCCGGGAACCATCGGAGCGGCCCGACGACGGCGGAGGGAGGAAGCTCCTGTGCTCGAACTTTGGACCTCCAGATGAGGTCCCTTTTACCTGCAAAACCATGCGAGAGAGCTCCTGGGTCGAGGGCAAACTGCCTCTACCCGGTTAGGGGTGGAATGGCGGTCGGGCGAGTCGATATGGACGACCTCCGGCGAGGCGACGGCGGTGGAGGTCGGGCCTTGGTTCCGGGGCGAACCAAGGGGAGTGAGTGGGTACAGAATGTGAGGAGAAGTCTCACGAGGGTGATGGTCGAGTCCGATGATCGAATGTGTGAACGTAGCGGCAGGAATCGGTCGACGACGACGGAGGGATGAATTGGGCGTAATGGGAAATTAAGGAAAACTAGATGGAATCGGGTCTACCTGATGGCTGGAGTCGACTGGGGACGAGCGCAGGAAGCTCTGGATCTTCACCTCGAAGGGTCGTCGGGTCCCGAGGCTATGGCGCTCCTCGCGGCGGCGCACGGCGACAAGGGTCGCCGGATCAGTGGCTAGTAGCTTCCTCTCCTCTCTTCGACACCCCCCTCGCGAAGCTGTCACTCTAGGGAAGAAGATGGAGATCCTGGGATGAAGGAGCAGAGCCAAAGATGACCTAAATTGTGCGGCGGAGGTTCAACTAAATACTGCTGTAGGTCCGAGAAGAAGAGGTCGGGTCCGGCTTGGTGAAGTACGGACCCTAGGCAAGGAGGCAGGCGTGGATCTCGGATCAGTAGGGATCAATTAGGACATGGGGTTTGGATAAACGGGGATCGGATCATGCGGGGATAATTAAGAGAAGTTGGGTCGCACACGAGATCCGCGGGGGAAATGGTCCAGGGGGAGTTGACCGGGGGTCAACATCTCCCGTGGACCAATCAGAATCAGCCACTTATTAAAATTTTATAAATTCAATAAAAATAATAAATGACCTTATTTCGAAAAACTTAAAACATGAAAATGTTTATTTATTTCAAATTGTTTTTTAGTGATTTTTATTTATTTATTTGAAAAATAATTTATGTATTTACATTATATTATTATTATATACAGGTATATACTTGTATTTATTTTTATTTTTTTTAATGATTTATTTTTTAACAATTATTCCAATTTTATATTTTATTTATTTATAACATAAAATTTGGAATAAAAGTGTATTTTTATTTTATTTTTATTATTTATTTACATAGGTTAAATAAATACTTTTATTTACATATTTACATGGTATATACACAAGGTGGATTTTGATTTTATTTTATTTCTTTTTAGTTTATTTTTATTTTTTGTAATTTTTATTTTATTTATTTACACCATGAAATATGGAATGTGAACATATTTTGTTAGATTTTTATTAATTATTTACAAGGGGAAAATAAATAGATGTGTTACTTTTATGTACATGGTCTATATACCTGATGTAGGGGATTTTATTTCTTTTTATTTTTATTTTGTTTCTCCCATGTTTATTTTAGTTTTATATTTACAAATATATACAAATTAATAAACACACATTTTTGTTTTTCTATTAAGAGGAAAATAATTTATTTATATACGTAGGTAGATGTACACACATGAGATTGACCCTATCTCCCTCTACTTGGATTCTTTTGCGGTCAGGCCCATGCTGAGCCCTCCCTTGGGATTAGGTCACTCAATATTTATTCTAAATATTTCCTTCTTTTTCTTTTATTCCTTTATTCTTTTATTTATGCACAAAAACATGCTAATTATTGTAATTTACACAATGCATGCTAAATGGTATTTTATTTTATTTACACATATCTACATGGTGTTTTTTTAGGTTTTGTAGCTAAAATAAAAGAATAAAGAGTGATGAATGGGTATTCATCAATACCCCTGTGAGTTGTTGTATTTATTTATTAGTCCTATAAAATGAATGAACGTTGTATATTTTTTGTAAAAATTACTGCAAAGCTCCTAAACTTTTGCATGTTTACATTTTGATCCTTCACAAGCATGACACGTGTAGTCCCACGTGATGAGCTTTTTGCATGAATACCCTAGCGGGTTTTGTAATTGTGAAATGGTCTCTACAAATTAAATAAATATTTTATTCTTTTGGAAAATTTGCACCTTTGTCGCTGATGTTTATTTTATTTGCATTTATGCCCTCGTTAGGATACTTAATTTTGCGCATGTTCTTAAAATTTTATATATAGCTAATGTGCTCCTAAAAATCCACAAAAATATGGTTAGATGCTTCATGCCATGTACTTTCACACCCTTATTTTTATTTGGCATTTTCTACATTTGATCTATTTATTAAAAATGAAAAGGAGCCTACATATTCCCTATTTAACTTAGAAAATACCAGAAAATATAAAAACATCTCTAAAAATTCCAACAAAATTACATATAGTATGTTTTTTCTTATTTTAATTATAGACAAAATATCACTAAACATGGAATAATAAAAAGCCTAAAAATTGAAAAAACCCAAAATCCTTCATATAAATCTAAAAAATTCCTATAAAAATCCAAAAATAGGTTTTTCTATTTTATAATTTTCTTTATATACATATTTATATATTAAATCTAATTTGGGTAATTTTGGCACTTAATTTCGATGTTTAACATCAAACTCAATTTTAGTATTTTATTTATCCCTTATTTGGGATATTTTTTTACTTTAAAAATACCTACAAATTAGCAACACTATTTGGAGAATTTTAAAAAACATTAGAAAAATATGAAAAACCCAAAAACTAGTTATTTTTTAAATTGTATCTACATTTTTAGTATTTAAAATATACTACGATATATTATTTATAAAGCCTTATATATGTTATATTGTGTATATAAAAGAAAATTAATATAAAAAGAAAATATAAAAAATGGAAAATATAGAAATCAAATACAAAAATATAAAACCAAAATAAAATACAATAATTAATTTAAAATTAAAAACGCACAAGAGATTTGTAGAAATGAATGACTTGGTTGTACATAAACTTAGGCTACCATTTTGCTCTATGTGGTTCGACCTCTACATGCTTACTTGCTGTGCATCCTAGGTAGAGAAAATAAATTTTAACCTCATTTTTGCTATTCATTAAAATATGTATATTGTGGGTTGATTGCTGATTAAATCCAAGGTTTTCGTCAGTCGCCTCGACGATTGTGCTCATGCATTATATGGAACACACGACCGATGAACATTCTCGGGTTTATCAGTGCTTGGCATCACACAAAAATATGTCGATTATTACAAATGGAGAAAAGTTCGCACATGGAGATCATGTGTTTAACATTCACAAGCAAAGGTGTTTTGTGATTTGGCAATAAAGGAAAGCTCAATTATGGTTATATTAAACCTAATGAGATAGTCAGAAGTGTTAGTGAGGTGATGTATCATACTATGTTACCACCTTAATATTCAAGCTACATGGAATATTCCACATGTTTATATTGAGAATGTACACACCCGACCATTCACAATCGATGGAATACGAGGTACTCAATATCTAACTCGATTTAACTATTGAAGAGAAATCAATACAAATCATTGAATGGAGTGCATGATCTTTGTTGACTTACAGCCTACACGGTGAAGATTCTTTAACGACATTATCAAAAGGAGGTTATTTGGAAGTAGAAAATGAGATGCAAAGGAAATATACACACCTTTTCGGTACGTGTCCTTATTCTAAGAAATTTCGAGGGTGAATTTTTTTTTAAGGGTGGTATATTGTAACGGATGGGGTTCTATACCTACAAACATATTTCTATTTTTTCACCCATTACCATTATTGCAATATTCAATTCATATTATCAATTTATAGAATTTAAATACCAAATTAATGGGATTTAATCATCCATTATTCCATCCCATTTGATGGTTTTAAAAGGATCATTCATCTTCTAATCCCCGTGTCATTTTGTCTTTCCCCTTTCCCTTGTGCAAAGAGAGAGAGAGAGAGGAGCCTTATCGAAAGGCTATTCTTCCTCGTAGGAGAAAACGTGGTGTGTCAAGGGAGTGTGGGGATGAAGGGTGTGGATAGTCACAAATGAGAAAGCATGTCATGGAGGTTCACATACTCGAGTTTGAGGTATGTATCGATTTAGGATTTCGTAAATATTGATCACTTTTAAAATGTGTGTATCGGTTTAGGATTACGATTGATAAATATAAGTGTCGAAATTCTAGGTATGCTAGATTTGCATCATTGGCATCAATCATAATTACGTCGATTTTGATTACATTAAAAAAGTGCATATATTCCATCAGTATTGATCTATACTATGAGATATTAAGAACTATCTATTTTTTATATTAGATTTGGTCAACGACGGTGATTTGCAATGACTGAAAGAAAAGATGATTAATTTTAATTCCTAAAAAACAAAGCGACATGTGCCTCTGCCCGACAACACTTTTATTAAAAAAATCTAATTGTTCTTTGAAGCATATACATGTTGTATTCAGATAATTAGTTGACAGTATATTATCATCATGAAAAATATCTCATACTATTTTTGCTTAGAGAGCCCCTTCAAAATATAAGCGCTACCACGTTCTTAATTAATTAAGGAGTTGGCTTTGAATGGGTCAATAGGACTTTTTGTTGAAATCTAACTATAGTAAGTGAATCTCTGATTTGGAAAGGTTAATATTATTTTGTATTGTCTGTAATATGTGGGTATAACTAAATCGGAAAATTGACTCGTCTTTGGACCATTGTCAAGTAATTAAAGAATACAAATTAGAAATTTCCATAGAATGAATAAAAAGGGTGTATGGTTGCAATTAACTACAGAGGCAAAGGCTACGTCCTCTACAGTTGTACCTATACTGTCATGTTATCGCTGCAATGGGCATATGGTTGCAAGGAACCATAGAAGCAAAAGCTAATTCTCTATAGTTGTAGCTATACTGTCATGTCATACCATGGACCACAAGTATCAGCAGTTGAAAACATATAACAAGATACGTACATGAAAGTTATGCAAATAAATGGTTTATAAAGGTAAATCATTACCAGTATGCTAGGAAATGATTTATAAAGATAAATCATTACAAGTTATGAAATAAAAGATTTATAATGATAAACCATTACAAGTACGCAAGGAAATGATTTACAAAGATAAATCATTACAAGTTCTGAAATAAATGGTTTATAATGGTAAACCCTTACAAGTGTGCAAGGAAATGATTTATAAAGATAAATCATTACAAGTTATGAAATAAATGATTTATACAAGTTATGATATAAATGGTTTATAACATGTTATGTAAGAAAGTGGTTAAATTAAAGATAAACCAGCATACGTTATTCAAGAAAATGATTTGATTAGAGATAATCCATTATATATTATACAAGAGATGATTTAATAAAAAAACCATTACTTGTCGTACAAGAATTGATTTAAGAAAGGTACACCATCAAAGTCATGGGAGATAAAATGCAAAGTGATTTATATGATAAAAGAAATATGTACTTGCTATAAATCGTTAGAAATATGTCCCACAAGATGAAGGAAATATATGTAATATTTTATTATTAAATTTACATATGTATACCCATGGTTAGGAAAGAATCCAAATCATACATGTTAGGAATCGAACTTAGACATGCATGGGAAGAATTAGACACGTAACGATGTTTATATTTGAAAACTCAAGTGCATGCTTTATAACGGATTAAAAGATCGTTAGAATTCCCATGCATGGACCCCGAAATATATTGGGCATAGGCTCATGCAAATATGTGTTTATTTAGTTCAGGTGAATAACAAGTTTGACCAAGTACTCGAGTTGCCTCATCGGACTCAAAGAGAATTCATCATGCATGGTATGGATAATACATAGTTACGATGGATATCTATATGCCCACTGGAAGAAAGAGTCATATTGCAAAATTATTTAGTTTTTTTTGCAAGTATATCATTATTGATTATGTAACGATGAAACTCTTATTTGAATTGGATTTTATGGATCATTTGAGAATGATTTTTTGCTCATTGATTACCATGCATGTTTCGGTAATGGTTCGGTCGCGCAATTTATTATTGCACCCTTCCGCCGACCCATTCCGTTACAAAAAGACTATAAGATCATCTTGCAAGAACATGCAAGAATATGAGAATTTGTCCAAATATTGAGGTTCAATAGCAATGAAGACTTACATGGAAAAGTAAGAAGATTTGAAGAAAAGGAAGATGTTTGTTGAGTTGGGATGCAATGGCTATCAAATAACGATGAAAATCAACCGTCACCAAATGCAATGGTGAAAGCAAGCAATGTCAAGCAAGCTCGAGGACTTATTGGATTATTTTTTAACAAGAAGGAGGCGGTGGTTTAGGTACTTCAGATTCTCCAGCACAGTAGGTCCCATTTATGCAAATTAGAAAAAAAAAGAGAGAGAATGTAAATTTGTTGGAGCATTGGCAGATTTTAAAAAATACATTATCATTTCATATCTAATAGTTCCTTATATTTGAAGATGATGAATGATGTATGTGGGAATGGAAGAGGATTCAAACTATGCATGTAGGTATGGAAGAGGATTTAGACACCAATTGTACATGATTTGCGAACATGGATTCTAAAAGAAGAGAAGGAGGTCATTGCTGCCATTGTTGATGAAGCAAATTCTTCGTGGATTGACATCAGTTGTAGCATTATGTCTAATGTTTATAATTATAATGGCATAAAGGTGCACACTTTGATCAAATTTTCGTAAATAATACAAAGGACATTTATTCCTTGAAGTCTATTGATATATCAGATCAAGTAAAAGGTACTAAGCTGCTTTTTAGATTGTTGGATGAAGTTGTTGAGGAGGTTGGGGCGAATAATGTAATCCGATTGATAGCAAACAATGCCTTCACTTATACAACAATAGGATAAATGTTGATGGAAAAAAGGACGAATCTTTATTGGATATCTTATGCAGCTCATTGCATAGATTTGATGTTAGATGATATATACTAAAATTACCTCTTCATGCATCAGTGTTTAAGAAGGTCAAGAAAATAATCACAAGCATTCACATTAATGCTTGGATTTTGTAATATGAAGTTTTATAGGTAGTGAATGGGTGAAGGCAACAATTACTCAATTTCTTAATGCATTTATTACATTATAGAGCTTTATTAAAATGAGGGAAACACTTGAATTCTTCTTCACATCAAAAAGGTGGAAGAATGATTTTTCTAGTTGCTAATCTTTGGAGGAAAATGTGTGAAAAATAGTTCTAAAGAGCAAGTCTTTTAAACTTAGTGTTTCTTATGTCCTAAAACACAACGAAGCCTTAGTTGTGATTTTGATAATAGCGGATTCCAAAAATATCCATTATGGGTTTTGTTTATGAAGCAACAAACAAGGCCAATGAAGAGATTGCTTGAAATTGAGACAACTATGAGGCAAAATACAAGACTATCAGGATATTGTGAATAATCGTTGGGACCGACAACTTCACATGCATTTATAAAATGCTTCTTTTTTCCTCAATCCCCAATTTCAACATGAACCTTCACTCTCTAACCATTTCTAAATCAAAGGAGGACTTCATTCTTGCATGGAGAGGTTAATCAACTATCCGTGTGAGAGGAAGAAAGTGGATTTACAGATTGATTTTTTTAAATACATGAGGATGCTTGGATGGGGAAATGCAATGTGTACAAGGAAAAACAAAGTCTTGGTGAGTATTCTAATATATTTTAAGAATATCCACAATAACTTTAAGACTATTATTAGAACATGTTGACTCTTTTTAATGGACTTGTGGATGGTATTGAGAGATTAAATGTTGAATTGGTAAAATTTGCCATTAGGAGCTTGAGCTTGAGCTTGACTTGTAGTGCTTATAGGTGTAAGCTCAGTTGGATCTCCTTTATCAAGCAAGTATTTAAAGCATTATTTATTTTTATTAATGTGATTTATTTCCATGTTGAACGTTAGATATTGCTACAAATAACTTCATACAAAAAAGAAAGAATCGCTTGAAACAAGCTAAGCTCAATGATTTGGTATGCATCATGTTCAATCTGAAAGTTGAACATAGGGAAGGAAGAAAGCAATGGAAGATCCCTTATGTTTATGACATCGACTTCGATGATGGATGGATTTCAAACTCCAAGATGTTAAGGTCTACCAAGATCTTGGTATACACATACCTCTTGAGGATGGTCATCTTGAAGTAGGACATGGAGGAGCTCAACTCCAACATAAGAGGGAAAACAAGGTGGATGTGCAAAACTAATGCAAACAATATTTGATGCTTTGTTATAATCACCTTTCAAAATAAAAAATGACAGTACATATTGATATCTTGATTATGTAACTGTAAAGGTCCAATTAACGTTGACAAGTATGAGCCCCATTGTTGAGGATGAAAGCGATAATGAAGTTGGTGATAATGTGCAATTAAATTACAAGGATGATTCTCAGTAGTAGTAGTGACGACGACGTGACACTACCGATGAGTGATGTTGATTACTAGTGCTTTATTGATGGATCACGTGAATGAGATGTATTATATGTTGCAATCATGCTTATTTGAATTAAACTCTATATTCTACCTCCCAACAAATATAGAGTTTAAACTCTATATTCTATAATTCACAGGTGATATATGCATCTGATTGGATTCTGATATGTGCATAAGTTACAACAAGTACCTTGCTCTGGCGTAGATCTACGAGTGCCTTATACCGGCCCACGGACGCCATGCTACCAAGGTGCCTATAAACAAAGGGATCTCCAAGAGAGATGTCCTTCGCCGTGAGAGCCTTCCCTCCATCCTGTTGTGCAATCCTGTTGAACAGCTCTGCCAAGAACTTCCCTTCTCTTTCCGCTACCTGCCCATACCCACATGTAAACAAACATACATATGTTCATTAAAATCAACAAGAACAACATGAATCACGATTTTAGTTTGATTGCACAAATGTGGTTTACCTGAGCTAGAGCAGGAAGCACGGGCCTACCGGTTTGTTCGAGAAAACCAGCACAATCTCCCATGGCAAATACATCGTTCGCAGATGGTACCCTCAGCCACTCATCAATCCCAATCCTAAGGTGCAAAGTTGCTCATGAAAATTAGGATTTCTAAAGATTTTTATCCCTCGAAACAAGTTAGTTATATGTAGGAGCATAAGCAGTACCTTCCACCAGCAGATTTGGGGAGATTTATGGACTTCACGAACTCTGAAGGCCCAACACCTGTCGACCACACGAGCAAACCGTAAGGAACCTCGGATCCGTCGGTGAGGATTATCTTCTCCGGTAGCACCTCCTTGACAATGCCTCTCAGCAGACTAACACCAGACTGTTTTATACATTTTACATAGATATTAGTGGATATGCAAAATTTGAATCACTACAAAAACTATAGTTTCAACCGCAAGAACAATGTATTACCTTTGTCAAGTGATTAGTGGCATACTGCCTTAGTCCGACATCGAAAGAAGAGAGGATTTCGTTAGCCTGCATGTTCCAAATCATCGTTAATCAGAAGCTGTTATGTTCGACTAAACATGTCAAACAACCCAGTTCAATGAAGATCTACCTACCTCAATGAGAGTGACTCGAACGTAATCCTTCACGTGAGAGTACCGCTCACGAACATCCCTCATGATGAAATCGCTCAACTCACCGCTGAATTCGACTCCTGTCGGACCGCCACCGACCACGACGCAGTGTAAGAGACGTCTCTTCTCTTCTTCAGTGACACCTGTGGCAAAAACTGCACTTTAGTAGGAGAATGCTAGTTATAGATCAGGTAAATACGTGACCATGAAACGTACATGGGCCCTCGGAGAGCATAAGATTAAGGAGAAGCTTCTTCCTGATTTCTTGAGCATGGCTGACTTCTCTGAGGAAGTTGGCATTCTCCTTCACTCCTTTGATGTTGAAAGTGAGAGGCTCAGCACCTGCCGCTATCACCAACTTATCATACGCCACTTTGAATCTATGAGGCTCATCTGATTGCTTGTCTCTTACGGTTTCGCAATAAACCTGAACGAATGAAACTATGTCACATACAGAGGCAAAACACACCTCATCGGAGGAAAACTTCTACGCAGTGTTATAGGGAGAGATAATCATCACTGCAATTAAGCCGCCTCTTCAACACTGGGCCTTCATTTTAATTAAACCAGTAATTTAACACGAGTGCTAGAAAGCCTTCTGTTCAAGAGGCGGCTCTGCTACGATCTTAGAAGCTATCACTTGACCACTTGAAGAGGCGGAGTCGATGTATAAAAATGAAAGCAGCTGTTTGTATGCGGCTTATCTACATTATAAAGCAAAAAGAAAGTTCTACTTCTCTAAAATTACGGATTTTTTTACTTTAATAACAGTATCGAGGAATTCTCCTTACTTCAATAATTACATAACAGCAGTTAAATGAAAGATTTTGTGGTCAATATATTAAGAAAGAAATTAATTGCAAGGTCAGAATTTCTTCCCATCATAGAAAAGAACAAGAAAAATCAGTTAATCTATAATATAAACATATGAATGAAGTATATTTAAAGGAATTAGAACTATGCACCTCCTTTCCTTTTCAAGAGAATAGGAAGAGAGCAAATCACCTCATGCTTCTCGGTATCAATGCCGGTGCAGGAAGCCAGGTAGAAGTGCGAATTGGGCGCGGTAGAGAGCGCGGTCTGGATCCGGCTAACCGGCTCGGCAACGGACCGGAACTCCAGCGTCCCGACGCAAGTGGAAGCGAGCAAGGGAGTGAACACCATATGATTCCTGGGAGATACGCAGACTGCATCATACACCTTGGTGTTCAACCCCTTGAGGAACCGGCACGCAGCCCAGCCGGTCCCGAGCACGACCACCCTCGGCTTCTCACCGGGCTTGGTCGGCTCCAATCCCGGCAAGTCCTCACACTCATCTGCATCCAGTGGATCCTCTTGAACTCGCTCTGCCAGAGGGAAATTGTTCCAGGAAGTTGCACTGATCATTCTCATCTCAGAAGCGAATCTCCCCACTGATCCACTACCAATCAGATGCCTGAATGCGGGAGAGTTCATGGCATCGGAGCACCGACTGCCACCGGAGAGCCCAGCACGAGGACCGGGGTTCCTCGCGGCATACGCCGCACCCTGCTGCAACATTGAATGCTTCCTGAGAGCACTCCTTGCGGCTCTCTGCCATACCATGTTGGTGTTGCTGATGCTAGATTTGGTTAAGCTTGGAAAATGGAGTGTATGAGAGATCTCCAAGGTGTTTGGGTGGGCAATTGCACGGAGAGATGGGCTGTTGTGTGGGAGTTTATATAGAGAGTAGCGATGTGACTTGCGGAGCAAGGAGGACCCTCCACCCTTCGCAAAGGACCAAGCAGCCCACATCACATGACCGGCTCCTTTTTGTTTGGTATTTTTATGTCATGACCCCTAAGATCTTGATTAATTATGTTACAGAACCTGTAATTTCGTAATCACACCATTTTTGATATGATTGATGTTCCGAAGTTTCTCGGTTTTACATGTTATTCTGCAGCGTTAAGACCTTCCAGAAGCAATACGAAATAAAAACTTCAATCGTGGGACCTGTGCAGCGCGTTTGGTGATGGTAAAATTTGCAACTTTTGCATATGCGTAATCTGGTGTTTTAGTTCCGGTTCGAATCTTTGTAGCTTGACGTTAAATAAAATATATACTGCAAGGTGTCAATGGACTTTTTCTCAGTGTGTAGGTTCTAGAAGGTTCAGAGTTCTGTTATCGAGTCAAGGGATCTTACAAAATAATCCCTAAACTTTTGTCCAATTTTAATTGCATCATAACCCTTGTAATATCTGTAATTACACCACGACCCTCGTAATCTTACTTTATTTACCACGTATACTAATGCCATTGTCCAAGTTGTCCAAGGGTTGTGATTAGGGGTGCAAATAAATACAGGCCTGCTTCTTTATCTGTTTTCCGTTAATATTGACATTTGTGTCACTGGATATTTTAAAATGAATACAAATATTGATATCACTTTAATATCCGCGTACATTTTGTATTCTTATATTTATTTCTTTAATATATATGTATATGTATATATGAGAAACTTCGTATATGGGCCCATCATCTCTATGGTGAGCCATCAACGATATCTCTAGGATTCCAATCTAACATATGCATCCAAAAGGATATTTCCATTATCTCGGGTTCATTGATTTTGAATTTTATTTAATAGCTTCGACTTATTTTATGCTTGTTAAGAACCGGTATTTTTTATTAACATCTCCATAAATTAATTTACAATTTTGTTTTTAGTGGATTGGGTTAAACCCTATATTTGTAAACTCCAACAAATTTATATAAAAATAATTTTATCTTTGTAAATTTCATTGGTAATTTTTTTACATTTTCTATCAATGATTTTTAGTAAAATTGGTATAATCTTTTGTAAGATTTCTCAGCTTCTTTGTAAAATTCAAGCTAATGCTACTTTTTGTAAGTATTTATGCATAACAAGTCATAGCTGCAATATTCACATTCCTTTTGTGAAATTTTTATTCTCTTCATTAAAAATGAATCATCTTTGAACTTTTTTGTTCTCGTTTTATAAAATATGAAGAACCACTTCATAATATTTATTTAGCTTTACAACAAAGAACCAATTTGTAATATTCACATTCACTTTGTAAAATACATGTTCTTTTTGTAAAATTTATACAATGACCTATAAAATAAAAAATCGATTAGTAATTTATCAACTTTTTCTAAAAAAACCATGTAAAAATCTAAATATAAGTTTGTAAATTGATCCAAGAGTTATAAATTAATCATGTGAGAAACACCGCCAACTATGTAAAATAAAATAAAATGGCAAGTGATGTCCCTCCTCTACAGACCACCTGCTCCGTCGTGCGCCGCCTCAGTTTCCATACCTTGCCCTCCTCATCCTCGCCGTCGAGAGAGAGAGAGAGAGAATTGTCTCATTCTATATTTATATTGTGATGAAATGATCAAAATTAAAGAGATTTCTAGCATTAAACTAATATAATCAATATCTAATTATTTTCAACCGTGATTAAAAATAGAGGGATGAGATTGAGGGTTCACCATGAGGATGATGAGCCCCAATTTCATTTGAAGTTTCTTATATATACACACACAATTGTGGAATTATTATAATTTTATATGACAAAAAATCCTTTATTTACTATATTCGATATAACTGTTGTATAACATTTTGTATATTTTTTACATGTAAACTACTAAGCATTCGCATCATAAAAACTGAATCGGATATTGAACCGACCGGTCTTCGATTTGATCCAACCGGGTTAGACCATCGGTCCAAACCGGTCGGATTGGTGATGATGTCAACATAACGTCATCATTCCTATCGACTTAGAAAAAATCGGACCGGACTTAATTTACTTGTCCGATCGGTCAAATCAATTTTTTGAACCAATAAAATCAGATACATATATGTAAATATGTATATTTATCGATGAAATAATCATTTAAAATGTCAAATCTTATCTTTCAATAGAATAACATGATTGTCTATTTTGAGTAAACTCTACAAAAGGTAGCCACATTTTCTAGCTTATTGTAATAATTTATTTATACTTGCTTCTAGAAGATTACTCTAAGAAAGTAGTGGCGCAAGTTATACACCAAAAAAGATAGGGACATAATTGAAAATGCAGAAGTTAAGAAGGGCACACGTGATAAAAAAACATATTATTTCGTTATTTAAACCTTTATTTTTTTGAAAAAATATTAAATCATCAAAATTAGGTCAATCCAATCCAACCATCTGGATCAACCCAGTCCGACTACCGGTCAGACCTAATTTTTTATTTTATTTTTTTTTAAATTAATTATATAAAACCGGTCGAGTCAGGACCTGTTCCTAGTCCAACTGATCCATCCGATTTTTTAAACCTTGATTCGCATCACGATCTAACAACATTAGAGCGGTCGTTGTATAATTACAAAGATTGTAGAGATATGCTGTAATTAGAAAATAGTTTAAGAGGCATGGTATAAAATCCCACCAACAATGTCCTCTACCATTCTCGAGGAGATTCCAGGAATCTTTTGAGAAGATTCCTTGGCAGCCGTCCAAGTCGAATCGGGGAGGAGAAAAGTAAAAACCCCAACGCATCTTCTCTGGCAGCCGTCCAAGTCAAATTAATCGAGGAGGAGAAAAATAAAAAACCCAAACGCCGAACGTTCCTTTGTCTCTGTCAACGACAGAGGATGACAGCCTTTTGTTACTTCCTTCGTTATTCCCTGAAACACATGTTTTCTATTTATTTAATGCTTAAGTTCAAAGGTTGTTCATCTAACTTTTTTTTAGGATTTTTATCACTTGGATACTTCTTAGATGTTGCAATATTAATTAAATTTTTTTCTTTTTTTAATATCAGTTTTACTCCTGACTTCTTTTACAGTTATTAGTTGTGTCTATCAGGTTAGCTATCGTCCATTTGTATCTCAAATAGACGATAAATGTTGGGATATAAGGGTAATTAGATTGTATATGTCGGGTAGGCATGTCTTTTTTCCTCCAAGCCCATCTCTCTCTTTCTCCTCTGGCCCTTTCCTCTGCCGCCCTCCACCTTCGCCGCCCCCATCTCCTTTGGGATATAGTTGTGGTTCGGTTGAAGTTGGAGCTCCAACTGGAGCTTCAGTAGCTGCAGGTATGGTTGAGAAAGAACAAGGTTCCTCGAAGGTGGAGCTTCAACACAATGAGGATACAACATGGTGGAAGGGTGATCTTCGCGGATGGGACATGGCTATGTGATTGATGAGAGGCTTCACGAAGGGGTTTCAGAGCTTTTAATCGAAGCTGGGTTCGCGGATGGGTTTAAATGGTATTAGGCTTGAATGCGACGATGGTCCGATGACGAGGAGCGATGCTCCTATGTTCTAACGAGGCTGAAGATAGTGTTCTTGGTCGTACTCCTCTATGTGTGATGGCTATCTCATTTCTGATGATGAAGCGGTCATGGAAGATGAAAATGATCTGTTGGAGCTCGGGTTTGCGTAGGGCTTTCAGGTATCTTCTTCTCCTCCATCTTCATTAGATCGAGCATGCGTGAATCATGTTTAGCTGAAACTTCAGTAGATGTGCTCTGATGTTGAGCGTTTAAAGTCAGATGTTTACCCAATCCCAGGTACATATCGAAAGTTAGACACTCAACTATTGAAGGTGGACGGAGGAGGAACACCATCAATAGTGATCGGAGGAGGATCAAGTGGAGGAGCGTAGGTTGCTCATGGCGGTGGAATCACTTTTTCGTCTAAATGATTGCACATGATCCTCACTCTATCCTCGTTCGATGGGAACGAATGTCGTTGACTGTCACCCAAACCCTCTTTCTCTCTCTCTCTCTTGACAATTCTAGCACTTTAAACCATACCTTGGTTTGAGAAAAGCATGGTTTAGTTCAACTCATTTACGGTCAAACTATCTAAAGGGTACAAGTGATAATTGTGTAGGAAGTCAGGGGCAAAACTGATATTCGAAAAAATAGAGAGGTATAACTGATATTGCAACATCTAAAAATGGCACAAATGATAAAAAAAACCGTTTTTCTAAGCATCCCATCTTCCTATTACCAGTTCTAGATCGAAATGAGTGAAGAAAGCAAACAATGAGGGGTTTTTTAAATAATTATTAAAAAATCAAAATTAATTAAATAGATATGATAAAAAAAATATTTAAAAAATGTGTACCAGTCGGCACCTGAGGTGTCGATTTGGGATGCAATGAGGTGCCGATTTGGGAATGAGCCGTTGGCAAATTACCTACGATCCCCTCTCCCATTCCCTTATATATCCCCCTCTCCACTCATTCCTCATGCATCTCCCTCATTCTCTCATTCTACCTCTTCTTCCTTAATTATACTTCTCTCTTTTCTCTCAATCCATATTCTAAAGCAACATTTCGGCTTCTCAACATCTCTCTAATTATGTTATTTTTATTCGAGTAAGAATAAAAAAAATTCGAAGACCATTTTTCGTGAATTTTTTTGCAGGTTTTATCAGCAAAGGCGATATATTATCGCAGATATTGGATTATATTTATTCTTTTCTTTTCAGATAACATTTCTATTTGAAGACACGCATCATTCAAGTAAATTTACATTTATTAATTGTATTTCGTGATTGTAATCATTAGTTAGATGTGCAAAAATAGATATAAAATTTAAATGAAATTTAGAAATTAGATGTGCAAAATTTGTGTGATTGAGCCCTAGTTGTATGATTGTTTGTCGATAGATTAAGTCCAAACACCTTGAAATCATTGCACGCACCTATAGTTTGGATTTAGTCAAATTTTAATTGCTTCTCATTTAGATTTGGAATCGAGCACCGAGAGGGACTCTATACAGTGCTTGCTAGACTCACTGTGATGAGCACCGATGAGCTCCCAAAGATCGGACTTTTGGATTCCATCTCCGAGTGATTAGTGTATTGTGTTTCACGCTAATAGCAATTCCTCATCATGGCAAATTCATCGGATTGCATTTACATACATACATGCATACATACATACATACATACATACATACATAAGTTTCAACTCTGTTAAGCATACTTACGTGTAGAGAGCTGGAGTCAAGGTGAGCATTTCTCTTTAGCATGCATCATCGTTTTCACCTCGCATTAGATTTTGATCACTTAGATTGATAAAGGAATTTATTCTCCGATAAAGGACTTGATTCTCTGAGTGATAGGACTTGTGCATGTTTTATTAAACACTAATATTTTTATCATATAAAATAATTGAATAGTAAATGCTCAATTTAAAAACATTATTAATTAATAAATTAATAATTTTTAAATGTACATAATTATTTTCCCTTATTTCAAATAAACTAATCAAATCATGTATTTAATTCGTAAAGATGTCATCCAACACCGTTCTTGTCTTATTATATTGGGGTGGATCGGTTAGTATTTTCGATGATCATGTTTGGAGGCAATAAATGTATGGTTATTTTACCAGATCAATTAACATACCTTGATATATTGGCTCGAGTATCCGAAGCCACTGGTCTCCCACTCGATCAGTATGTACTTACATTAACGTGTAAGTGGTTGTATGAGGGATCAACATTCTTTGCAGTACTAATTAATGATGATGAATCTACATTAGCAATGATGAATCAATCATTAATGTGAGATTTATTCATCTTTTCGTAGAAGCTATCTCTTTTGGTCTGCAAAATATGTTGTCATCATCGAGGTAAAATAATCACATTTAAATTAAGGAATAATGTTATATTTCCTTTATCTAAGCTGACAAATATATAAATCAATCATGCCAACTAATGAGACAATGTATGAGAATATCGAGGGCTCTTCACAAAAAAATGATGAAGATGAATTGTCGACACCAATATCTGAAGAAGAAAGTGAGGAGTCTGAAAATGAATCTCAATCATTAGAAGAAGAAAATATGAGTAGTAGTTGTCATGATTTTGGATGTGGTTCACTAGTTCTAGCCTTAGAAAACGAGGAAAGGGGGAGCTCTTATTATCCGAATAATGAGGATGCTGACGAAGAACCGATGGAGGAGTTACCCCACGTGTTTGATCACGAAATTGCAGAAGCAGAAGATGTATCCTTTGCAAAAGTGCAACATGATCCCACCAATGATTCTGGATTAAGTTATTGCTTGGGTAGAAGTTATAAGTCAAAAAGGGATGTACAATACGACTTATAGAAATGGAGTATGAAAAATCATGTGCAATATAAATCCAAGGCCTCAAACAAGTAGATTTTGATTGTTGTTTGTATTTATAAAGATTGTAAATGGCATTTGCATGCATCAGAGAGGAAATCTCGAGATGACTAGTATGTTTCAGGATATAGGGGAAAACATACATGCAGAAATCATATCCTTTTACTGAAACATCGTCAATGCACATTTGTATTTGTAAAACAGTATATATTGTCTTCCTTCAAAGCACAAGTTAGTATGACCTCGGGTGCAATTATGTATAAAATAAAAAATGAGTTGAAGACTAAAATTAACTACATGATAGCTTGGAATGCCAGAAGGCGTGCAATGGATATTGTTTATAGGAATGAGGTTGAGTCATATCGTGATATTCGAAGATTCATTCATGCTTTAGAATGACACAACCATGGAACCTATACGTGGTTCAAGACACAAGGAGGTGAAAATGAGAGTACTATACATCTTCAAAGATTGTTTGTATCATTTGAACCTTGCCGCGGAGCATTCAAATTTTGTAGGCCAGTCAGTATTGATGGAACGCATTTGTATGCTAGATACACAAACCACATGTACGTGGTCGCAGCGATAGATGCAAATAATGGTCTATGCAAACATGGTAATACGCATGTCACATGTGTTGTTTTATGCAGATGAAACATTTTTTATGTTCACATATTATAGTCGTAGCTTCACATACGCGTACACACTTGGATAACTATGATATGTGCTCACAGTATTATTCCGGCGATTACTATCGTCAGGCGTATAACTTCTTCTTTCATCCCAGATAAACGTTATTGGGGAGCAGAAGACAGCACTATTACGCTACCTCCAATAATCGAGAAAAAGAATATCGGACGACCTGTATATGGAAGAATTAGAAATGAAATGGGTGAAATGTGTGTGCGGCTGAAATTATGTAAAATCTGCAATCAATCTGGCCACAATAGATTAAGTTGTCCATACAGAACATAGGAAAAAATGGATCCGTAAGGGTATTTTAATTGCATATTTTATATTTCATTTGCAAAGAATTACAATTAATTTTTTAATAACATGTTTAATTATTATATGTAGATGGTACAGATGGATAGAATTTCTGGGTCCGTAGATACGTCAGTGTTGTACATGCAGAATGAGCATCGATCATCACAACCAACTAGCTCGGTAAGTAATTAAATAAGTTTTATAATTTTCTATTTGATTTATATTGTTACTTGTGTATTGTTCAACATATTTTACATATTCGATTTGCTAAACACAGTGAATTACTCAACAGTATTTTTTACAAGAAGAGTGCAGTAATAGAACGAGTGTTAGAAGCATCGAGTTTCTCATGCATAGTGAACATGAGAAGGGTACATATGGATCCTTCCTTACTTACTAGTTTGTTGGAACGGTGGAGACCTGAGACTCATACTTTTCACCTACGATTTAGGGAAGCCGCTATTACATGGGATTGATTAGCGGTTTAAGAGTTGACGATTAGTCTATCACTGGTCCAGATGCTCCGACAGGTGGATGGGATGCACTATGTTTGAGTTTGTTGGAGTAATACCCACTCGGATAAAGAGTAGAAAGGTGAAACTGTCATGGATACGCGACGTCTTCTTTAGTCAGGAACATTCGCTGCTGGGTATTGAAGATGAACAGGAAGCAACTCGTATAGTTAGAGCAATTATTTTTTATCATATAGGATGTAGCATTCTTGCAGATAGTAGCAGAGATATGGTGCCTATAAGGTTTGCATTTGCAGTTCAAACATACATTTCTCCTGTGTTTAATATGTTCTTAAAAAATATCGCTTAATTTATTTTTATAGATACCTATTACATTTACGTGAATCGAAAGAATGCGTTCAACTTGCTTGGGGTGATGCTACTTTAGCGCATATGTATTCTGAGCTGGATATGGGTGCGAAGATCGGCACGTCGAGGATCTATGGCTTCTTCTTAGTTTTGCAGGTATATAGAGTATTCCATATTTCTCATGTTGTCGATCGAATTTTTTTAGTTTATATCATGCAATATTTTGAAAATGAAGGTTTGGGCATGGGAGCATGTTCATATAGGAAGACCAGTGGTACGGGTTGGTACGCAAATCAATGGAGGAGCATTGGCCTTGAAGTGGATAGGAGTGTTAAGTTTTAAGGAGAACGTTCATACTGTAACACTGACGTTTTATCGTAATGAGTTGGATACACAACAAGTACATCAGGTAAAAATTCACGATTGTTCTCTACGTTTTTATAAATTTGAATAAATGTTTACATATCCTTTTTTAATAAATGTAGATGAATTGGACGCCATACATCGATGGGAAAATAGCACAATTGCATCATATTTGCAGAAGTGGCCAGACTGTTTGGATGAGTCGGGTGCTACTAATCTATTATGACGTCATAGTTATGCACGTACATAATCGTGTAATGTGTCAGTTTGGGATGCGACAACATATTCCTACTTCCGTTGAGAGGATAAACGTTGTCTCTCGACATAATAAAACAAAAATTACTGACATCTTAAATTGGTCTACTATACACCAACAATATGTGGATCATTGAGATAATAGGGTAGACACAGTTGTTCTTGAGCACATGGATGCAAACAATGATATTTACATGCAGTGGTATTGGAATGTAACAAGAAGGTGGATCCAGGCACAGATTCCTCCTCCTGCAATAGCCTACCAACCACATAGACCAGTAGAAAGGCATCTGGTATGTTAAAAAATCTACTTATTTTTATTATATTTTATTAACTTATTATATCATAACTCAAATAGGTGGATACAATTCTACATGGAAGGAACAATTTGCATGAGATTAGACGATCAATAGACTTACCTTCGAGTACGAAGACAAAGGTTGAAGATACAATAATTACTTTGATGAGACAATCAACATGTTCTCGTTGATGTATCCGTTCCAACACTATGACCAGTCGTAGATGCCCTCACAAGACCAGCATACTTCAGGAGCATCAAGTTTTATGATTTCTTTGTTATAAATCGAGATTATTTTGATTGTCTTTCGGACTTTTTTAATTATATGATGTAAATCGTATATGTATGAAGTATGCACAATATGGCGAGGAGGGATCGCAACAACCACCGATGTTTGGGACTTCAGGTTTCAGTTAATCCTTATACATAATTAACTTAAATTTGTGCATATATTTTTAGTCCTATAACAATAATTATTTATCTGTGTTATTGAGTTTTCACAAAGTCAATCAATGGAGGAATCAATATTTGGAAACTCGGGAATGACGTCTGCGGGATATAGCAGAAAGGGTACCCGTTAATTCAATCAGGATCTGGATCTTCAAGTTGTTATAGTTAATTTCTGAAATTGTATTATTCTCTTACTAATAGTTTCATTTAAGTGACATCTAATATAATTAATATCATTTAAGTATGAGTTACATAGAATGTAAGCTTCAGGGTCTCAATACGGTGAAGCCGGATTTAGAGCTTCAAGTTACAACAACTATTTTAATAAAATGATTAATTTCAAGAAGTTATGTTTATCTTCTGTAATATTTCCTAAAACATGAATATCTCATTCTTGAAGGATATGGAGAAGCTTTTAGTCTGCCACAGTTTGCAGGATCATCATTTGATGGTCCTTCAAGCCAGGGATATAGCGGACAAGGATTTACGATTATTCTACCAGGATTCGTATCTTTAAGTTGTTATAGTTGATTTATTAAATTTTATCCTTCTCTTACTAATTGTTTAATTTATGTGACATCTAATGTGATTAATATCTTTCAGGTACGAGCTATATAGAATATGACGTTGCACGATTTCAAATCAGTGAACGGATTTGGAGTTTCAGGTTTAATCAACTTATTTAATACAATAACTAATTTCAAGAAGTTATGTTTATCTTCTGTAATATTTACGACAACATGAATATCTCATTCTTGTGGAAACATCGCTTGCTGGTCCTTCGTGTTAATTTGACTCTAGACCCTCTCAGCTCACACCGTCTACTCAATATAATTCAAGAGATTTGCAAGCAGAATTATTTGCTAGTATTCGGTAATTGGAGACAATCGATTTCGATAGACACTTATTTGGTATACTCATGATAATACCACAACAATGTCCGGAGCCTCCTCGAAGACTCAGTAAGGGTCAGTGAGCCTCTGATGAATCTCGTATTCATCATGCTAAAAAGTCCTTATTAAAATCCCTGCTTAAACAAACCAATAAAAATCACCTCTAATTCTTTGATTTTATCATACACTATATTGTGTATAATTAGCCTTTAATTATTGTGTATTTAATTGCCCTTATTTTTCTGTAAATATTTTATCACTCAAAAACCCCTAAAATTTAGGTAGATAAGTTGTCTATAACTCACTGACCTTTAAAACCACTAAAAAATACAAAAACAACTCAAAACCACAAAATCGGTGTTTTTATCCCCTTAAAAATACCCCCAAAAATAGCTTTTGTACAGATGACCTCTTTTGGCTTTTTGCCCAACATGAAAGTTGTAGATCTCGTCGAGACGAACAACTTTCATGTTTTGACTTTTTCCAAATTCGGCCTCTAACTATTTCTTTTCTATTTTTCTTTGTTTTTACTTTTGAATTATTCTGATTGGGCCACGTGGCGCCCTCTGGGCCGCCCACGTGGCCCGCTTCCCTTTCCGCCACCTGGCGCCCAATCTGGGCCGTTGGATCGCACCATCCTAGCCCCCATCCTCACCGTTCATCCCGCATCTCCCCTCAGCCGCCCGATCTGATCTCCAAGATCTGATCTAAGCCGCTCACTAGCGCCTGATCCACAACCCTTCGATCCCATCCTCATCCAACGCTCTTCCTTGCGCCACGTCTCCACTCCTCCAGAACCGCACGATTCCACTTTCATCCTACTGTGGCCGATGCTCCACGTCGCCTCTTTACCTACCACCGTTGGATGCCCTCCATCTTCCATCTTCACCGTCCAGCCTCGCCTCGCTCATAGCCGTTAGATCTGACATTCAGATCTAATCTCATCCGCCCAAAAGCGCCTAATCTTCGACCGTTGGATCCAATTTCATCCTACGCCTACTTAAATGCCACGTCACCCTTTCACCCCGCACCGTTAGATCTCACTCAAGCTTCCATCTGAGCCGCTCATCAACGCCCAACTTCTAGCCGATGGATCTAAACCTATGATCTAATCGGAGCCCTTCAACTGTGCCCCTATCCCAACCGTTGGATCGCAAGATCCAACGGCCCGCCTTCATCTTCAACCTCGCGTAACCCCCCCCCCCTTCCCAGCCGTTTCAACTCGCGAAACCTCCGCCCACTTCCTTTTTTGACCATCACCTCCGGCCACCCCTTTCTCTCCTAACGGCAGCCCCGCATAGCCCGCTCCCCCGCCTTCCTCGCGAACCTCCATCACTCGCCTCCATTAACCCCTTCACCATTAAACCCCCCCTCGAAACCCCCTGCTTCACCATGAAACCGCCGGTCACCCTCCGCTATTTAAGCCCCTCCCCTGCCACCGTCTAGCCTTGTCCACCGTTATTGGGTCATCTCCTAGCCTCCTCCGCCCCTCCGGTGACAGCGGAGGGGCGGAACGTCGAGGTGACGATGGAGTTTTCCTGGTGTTGACCCACGGCGGTCTTTCGCCGTGCTCCGGTGATCTTTAATCGCCAATCAAGCCCCGAGGAAGCAGCTGACCTCGTGGGCGATGACCGGAGGCTCGTAAGGAGCCTCAGCCCAAGCTGCTCCGCCCGCCATCGAACCTTGCTCCGGCAAGGTACCTTACCCCCTACTTCTCCTAATTATCACAGTACCCCCTCCATCGTTCACCTCCATCCGACCAGCTCAGCACCTTCGCCCAACCACCCCGACCCTCGCCGACCCCCTTCTCCTTCTCCAGAACCTCCCCGCTCCGACTCGCCTCTTCTCCCGCTCCGCCGGAGAAGACGACCCTTGGGCCTCCATTCCCGACACCCCACAGGCCCCCACTCACTTCTCCCCACTCACGCACCTTCCGCACGCACGCTTCGGCTAATCTAACTATTGCAGGATCTCAATGGCCAGAGTATGCGTCGGCGCATCTTCAAGCTTTCCTCCTCCGGCGATGCTCCACCATCCGACACCTCTGACATGCCTCGGAGCATCGCTGGAGTCCCATCGTCTTCGCGGCGTCTCCAGATCTCTTCTCTGACCATCACCAGACCTCGCAAGGCTCGGCGGAGCTCGATCGTATCCACCGGAGACCCGCCTTCTCCGGCGGGCCAAGGAGGAGGATGAAGGTACAGGCACCGTCCGATCCTCCTGATCGAACGGATATGATGAAGACACGTGGTCGACCCGAGCCTCTTCCCCGACCTACAGGCTCGGGTCATCCGAGCCTCCCGACAGATCTCCAAAAGAGGCCACGTGTCCCGAACCTGAGGTGGCACCCGAGCCTAGGCGCCTCGCGTGCGTAGCACGTGGGGGCCTGGGTAAATTGCAGTGAAGACCCCGAAGATTTTATATTTGCATTTTGGTCCCCAGGCACGTGCCTCACGTGCGTGTCTGGGTAAATTTCAGGGAGGCCCTCAAGAATTTGAATAATTGCAAAAAGGCCCCTGCGTGCATTGGGAAAATTGCATCTGGGCCCAGGCGGTTTTCACTATTTGCTTTTAGGTCCCTCCAGGGACCTAAATGCAATATTTATCCTTTATTTTTCTTGCATTTTTATTACATTTATGCCCTTGCACTGTTTTTAGCATAACTTGAGCATCGTAGGTCCAAATTGCATGATTTTAGTGTCGTTTTGATCCTTATTTTGTCCTCTACAATCTAGCATACTTATTTGTCTCATTTGACAATGTTTTAAATGAAGTGAATTTTTATGTCAAAAATGGGACCTAGCTCTACTTGTCTTGCTTGATTTCATGACCGATTTTTAATGATGTGTTCAAAATGGCTCTAACTTCATTCTATATTGTGTTGCTCATATTTTAGGGTATAATTGTAGCATTGGAATCATCATGCATATTCTATTGCATTATTTGCCCATGCATCACTTTAACTTGCATAAAAATATCTAAAAAATACATGCATCATGGCATCGCCTTGTAAATATCATCGTGCATCATAAATTGCATATGGACCTGAAATTGAGATTAATTGACATTGAACTTCACGAATCAAAATTCAAAAGCTATAATTAAGCAGCTGTATCCCTGTGTTCGACCATGGTACACTTACCAAGTATAAATATTCCACAGCATTCAAAGACTGTGGTTTTTGCTGAACAAAATTCGCCTCCTGTGCTACGACTTAATTTATACTTATTAAAGAGGCGAATTTCGCGTTCATCAAATGGGGTATGATGAATCTCGTATTCATCATGCTAAAAAGTCCTTATTAAAATCCCTGCTTAAACAAACCAATAAAAATCACCTCTAATTCTTTGATTTTATCATACACTATATTGTGTATAATTAGCCTTTAATTATTGTGTATTTAATTGCCCTTATTTTTCTGAAATATTTTATCACTCAAAAACCCCTAAAATTTAGGTAGATAAGTTGTCTATAACTCACTGACCTTTAAAACCACTAAAAAATACAAAAACAACTCAAAACCACAAAATCAGTGTTTTTATCCCCTTAAAAATACCCCCAAAAATAGCTTTTGTACAGATGACCTCTTTTGGCTTTTTGCCCAACATGAAAGTTGTAGATCTCGTCGAGACGAACAACTTTCATGTTTTGACTTTTTCCAAATTCGGCCTCTAACTATTTCTTTTCTATTTTTCTTTGTTTTTACTTTTGAATTATTCTGATTGGGCCACGTGGCGCCCTCTGGGCCGCCCACGTGGCCCGCTTCCCTTTCCGCCACCTGGCGCCCAATCTGGGCCGTTGGATCGCACCATCCTAGCCCCCATCCTCACCGTTCATCCCGCATCTCCCCTCAGCCGCCCGATCTGATCTCCAAGATCTGATCTAAGCCGCTCACTAGCGCCTGATCCACAGCCCTTCGATCCCATCCTCATCCAACGCTCTTCCTTGCGCCACGTCTCCACTCCTCCAGAACCGCACGATTCCACTTTCATCCTACTGTGGCCGATGCTCCACGTCGCCTCTTTACCTACCACCGTTGGATGCCCTCCATCTTCCATCTTCACCGTCCAGCCTCGCCTCGCTCATAGCCGTTAGATCTGACATTCAGATCTAATCTCATCCGCCCAAAAGCGCCTAATCTTCGACCGTTGGATCCAATTTCATCCTACGCCTACTTAAATGCCACGTCACCCTTTCACCCCGCACCGTTAGATCTCACTCAAGCTTCCATCTGAGCCGCTCATCAACGCCCAACTTCTAGCCGATGGATCTAAACCTATGATCTAATCGGAGCCCTTCAACTGTGCCCCTATCCCAACCGTTGGATCGCAAGATCCAACGGCCCGCCTTCATCTTCAACCTCGCGTAACCCCCCCCCCCTTCCCAGCCGTTTCAACTCGCGAAACCTCCGCCCACTTCCTTTTTTGACCATCACCTCCGGCCACCCCTTTCTCTCCTAACGGCAGCCCCGCATAGCCCGCTCCCCCGCCTTCCTCGCGAACCTCCATCACTCGCCTCCATTAACCCCTTCACCATTAAAACCCCCCTCGAAACCCCCTGCTTCACCATGAAACCGCCGGTCACCCTCCGCTATTTAAGCCCCTCCCCTGCCACCGTCTAGCCTTGTCCACCGTTATTGGGTCATCTCCTAGCCTCCTCCGCCCCTCCGGTGACAGCGGAGGGGCGGAACGTCGAGGTGACGATGGAGTTTTCCTGGTGTTGACCCACGGCGGTCTTCCGCCGTGCTCCGGTGATCTTTAATCGCCAATCAAGCCCCGAGGAAGCAGCTGACCTCGTTGGCGATGACCGGAGGCTCGTAAGGAGCCTCAGCCCAAGCTGCTCCGCCCGCCATCGAACCTTGCTCCGGCAAGGTACCTTACCCCCTACTTCTCCTAATTATCACAGTACCCCCTCCATCGTTCACCTCCATCCGACCAGCTCAGCACCTTCGCCCAACCACCCCGACCCTCGCCGACCCCCTTCTCCTTCTCCAGAACCTCCCCGCTCCGACTCGCCTCTTCTCCCGCTCCGCCGGAGAAGACGACCCTTGGGCCTCCATTCCCGACACCCCACAGGCCCCCACTCACTTCTCCCCACTCACGCACCTTCCGCACGCACGCTTCGGCTAATCTAACTATTGCAGGATCTCAATGGCCGGAGTATGCGTCGGCGCATCTTCAAGCTTTCCTCCTCCGGCGATGCTCCACCATCCGACACCTCTGACATGCCTCGGAGCATCGCTGGAGTCCCATCGTCTTCGTAGCGTCTCCAGATCTCTTCTCTGACCATCACCAGACCTCGCAAGGCTCGGCGGAGCTCGATCGTGTCCACCGGAGACCCGCCTTCTCCGGCGGGCAAGGAGGAGGATGAAGGTACAGGCACCGTCCGATCCTCCTGATCGAACGGATATGATGAAGACACGTGGTCGACCCGAGCCTCTTCCCCGACCTACAGGCTCGGGTCATCCGAGCCTCCCGACAGATCTCCAAAAGAGGCCACGTGTCCCGAACCTGAGGTGGCACCCGAGCCTAGGCGCCTCGCGTGCGTAGCACGTGGGGGCCTGGGTAAATTGCAGTGAAGACCCCGAAGATTTTATATTTGCATTTTGGTCCCCAGGCACGTGCCTCACGTGCGTGTCTGGGTAAATTTCAGGGAGGCCCTCAAGAATTTGAATAATTGCAAAAAGGCCCCTGCGCGCATTGGGAAAATTGCATCTGGGCCCAGGCGGTTTTCACTATTTGCTTTTAGGTCCCTCCAGGGACCTAAATGCAATATTTATCCTTTATTTTTCTTGCATTTTTATTACATTTATGCCCTTGCACTGTTTTTATCATAACTTGAGCATCGTAGGTCCAAATTGCATGATTTTAGTGTCGTTTTGATCCTTATTTTGTCCTCTACAATCTAGCATACTTATTTGTCTCATTTGACAATGTTTTAAATGAAGTGAATTTTTATGTCAAAAATGGGACCTAGCTCTACTTGTCTTGCTTGATTTCATGACCGATTTTTAATGATGTGTTCAAAATGGCTCTAACTTCATTCTATATTGTGTTGCTCATATTTTAGGGTATAATTGTAGCATTGGAATCATCATGCATATTCTATTGCATTATTTGCCCATGCATCACTTTAACTTGCATAAAAATATCTAAAAAATACATGCATCATGGCATCGCCTTGTAAATATCATCGTGCATCATAAATTGCATATGGACCTGAAATTGAGATTAATTGACATTGAACTTCACGAATCAAAATTCAAAAGCTATAATTAAGCAGCTGTATCCCTGTGTTCGACCTTGGTACACTTACCAAGTATAAATATTCCACAGCATTCAAAGACTGTGGTTTTTGCTGAACAAAATTCGCCTCTTGTGCTACGACTTAATTTATACTTATTAAAGAGGCGAATTTCGCGTTCATCAAATGGGGTATGATGAATCTCGTATTCATCATGCTAAAAAGTCCTTATTAAAATCCCTGCTTAAACAAACCAATAAAAATCACCTCTAATTCTTTGATTTTATCATACACTATATTGTGTATAATTAGCCTTTAATTATTGTGTATTTAATTGCCCTTATTTTTCTGAAATATTTTATCACTCAAAAACCCCTAAAATTTAGGTAGATAAGTTGTCTATAACTCACTGACCTTTAAAACCACTAAAAAATACAAAAACAACTCAAAACCACAAAATCGGTGTTTTTATCCCCTTAAAAATACCCCCAAAAATAGCTTTTGTACAGATGACCTCTTTTGGCTTTTTGCCCAACATGAAAGTTGTAGATCTCGTCGAGACGAACAACTTTCATGTTTTGACTTTTTCCAAATTCGGCCTCTAACTATTTCTTTTCTATTTTTCTTTGTTTTTACTTTTGAATTATTCTGATTGGGCCACGTGGCGCCCTCTGGGCCGCCCACGTGGCCCGCTTCCCTTTCCGCCACCTGGCGCCCAATCTGGGCCGTTGGATCGCACCATCCTAGCCCCCATCCTCACCGTTCATCCCGCATCTCCCCTCAGCCGCCCGATCTGATCTCCAAGATCTGATCTAAGCCGCTCACTAGCGCCTGATCCACAGCCCTTCGATCCCATCCTCATCCAACGCTCTTCCTTGCGCCACGTCTCCACTCCTCCAGAACCGCACGATTCCACTTTCATCCTACTGTGGCCGATGCTCCACGTCGCCTCTTTACCTACCACCGTTGGATGCCCTCCATCTTCCATCTTCACCGTCCAGCCTCGCCTCGCTCATAGCCGTTAGATCTGACATTCAGATCTAATCTCATCCGCCCAAAAGCGCCTAATCTTCGACCGTTGGATCCAATTTCATCCTACGCCTACTTAAATGCCACGTCACCCTTTCACCCCGCACCGTTAGATCTCACTCAAGCTTCCATCTGAGCCGCTCATCAACGCCCAACTTCTAGCCGATGGATCTAAACCTATGATCTAATCGGAGCCCTTCAACTGTGCCCCTATCCCAACCGTTGGATCGCAAGATCCAACGGCCCGCCTTCATCTTCAACCTCGCGTAACCCCCCCCCCCCTTCCCAGTCGTTTCAACTCGCGAAACCTCCGCCCACTTCCTTTTTTGACCATCACCTCCGGCCACCCCTTTCTCTCCTAACGGCAGCCCCGCATAGCCCGCTCCCCCGCCTTCCTCGCGAACCTCCATCACTCGCCTCCATTAACCCCTTCACCATTAAAACCCCCCTCGAAACCCCCTGCTTCACCATGAAACCGCCGGTCACCCTCCGCTATTTAAGCCCCTCCCCTGCCACCGTCTAGCCTTGTCCACCGTTATTGGGTCATCTCCTAGCCTCCTCCGCCCCTCCGGTGACAGCGGAGGGGCGGAACGTCGAGGTGACGATGGAGTTTTCCTGGTGTTGACCCACGGCGGTCTTCCGCCGTGCTCCGGTGATCTTTAATCGCCAATCAAGCCCCGAGGAAGCAGCTGACCTCATGGGCGATGACCGGAGGCTCGTAAGGAGCCTCAGCCCAAGCTGCTCCGCCCGCCATCGAACCTTGCTCCGGCAAGGTACCTTACCCCCTACTTCTCCTAATTATCACAGTACCCCCTCCATCGTTCACCTCCATCCGACCAGCTCAGCACCTTCGCCCAACCACCCCGACCCTCGCCGACCCCCTTCTCCTTCTCCAGAACCTCCCCGCTCCGACTCGCCTCTTCTCCCGCTCCGCCGGAGAAGACGACCCTTGGGCCTCCATTCCCGACACCCCACAGGCCCCCACTCACTTCTCCCCACTCACGCACCTTCCGCACGCACGCTTCGGCTAATCTAACTATTGCAGGATCTCAATGGCCGGAGTATGCGTCGGCGCATCTTCAAGCTTTCCTCCTCCGGCGATGCTCCACCATCCGACACCTCTGACATACCTCGGAGCATCGCTGGAGTCCCATCGTCTTCGCGGCGTCTCCAGATCTCTTCTCTGACCATCACCAGACCTCGCAAGGCTCGGCGGAGCTCGATCGTGTCCACCGGAGACCCGCCTTCTCCGGCGGGCCAAGGAGGAGGATGAAGGTACAGGCACCGTCCGATCCTCCTGATCGAACGGATATGATGAAGACACGTGGTCGACCCGAGCCTCTTCCCCGACCTACAGGCTCGGGTCATCCGAGCCTCCCGACAGATCTCCAAAAGAGGCCACGTGTCCCGAACCTGAGGTGGCACCCGAGCCTAGGCGCCTCGCGTGCGTAGCACGTGGGGGCCTGGGTAAATTGCAGTGAAGACCCCGAAGATTTTATATTTGCATTTTGGTCCCCAGGCACGTGCCTCACGTGCGTGTCTGGGTAAATTTCAGGGAGGCCCTCAAGAATTTGAATAATTGCAAAAAGGCCCCTGCGCGCATTGGGAAAATTGCATCTGGGCCCAGGCGGTTTTCACTATTTGCTTTTAGGTCCCTCCAGGGACCTAAATGCAATATTTATCCTTTATTTTTCTTGCATTTTTATTACATTTATGCCCTTGCACTGTTTTTAGCATAACTTGAGCATCGTAGGTCCAAATTGCATGATTTTAGTGTCGTTTTGATCCTTATTTTGTCCTCTACAATCTAGCATACTTATTTGTCTCATTTGACAATGTTTTAAATGAAGTGAATTTTTATGTCAAAAATGGGACCTAGCTCTACTTGTCTTGCTTGATTTCATGACCGATTTTTAATGATGTGTTCAAAATGGCTCTAACTTCATTCTATATTGTGTTGCTCATATTTTAGGGTATAATTGTAGCATTGGAATCATCATGCATATTCTATTGCATTATTTGCCCATGCATCACTTTAACTTGCATAAAAATATCTAAAAAATACATGCATCATGGCATCGCCTTGTAAATATCATCGTGCATCATAAATTGCATATGGACCTGAAATTGAGATTAATTGACATTGAACTTCACGAATCAAAATTCAAAAGCTATAATTAAGCAGTTGTATCCCTGTGTTCGACCTTGGTACACTTACCAAGTATAAATATTCCACAGCATTCAAAGACTGTGGTTTTTGCTGAACAAAATTCGCCTCCTGTGCTACGACTTAATTTATACTTATTAAAGAGGCGAATTTCGCGTTCATCAAATGGCGCCGTTGCCGGGGATACAGCTTTGCTTAATTTTTGAATTTTTATTTTTTTTAATTAATTCAATAATTTCTTGGTCTTAATTTCATGCATCATTTCTTTGCATTATTTTGCTGATTTAATTTCTCGGAGTTCTAACTTTTCTCTTTTGTGGCAGGGCCCATGAAAATCGGGGACGCCTGATCGTCATGGAGGCGCGAAGTCGGGAGCTTCAGCTGAAGAGGCCGCAAAAGAAGCCGTGAAGATTTCTAAGATTTTTATCAGTCAAATTTTGCATTGCATGTTGTAAAAAAAAAAAAACTTGCATCTTCATATTTATTTTCAGAATTGCATTTTGTAAAAAAAAAAAAATTCCCCCCACACACACTCACACCTACACTGCACATACTCACCCCACCCACCCCCTGTATATTTCTATCTCTCTCTACTCTCTCTCTCTACTCTCTCTCTCTCTCTCTACTCTTTCTCTCTCTATCTCTCTACTCTCTCTCTGTCTCTCTCTTTGTCTGTGTATATATATATCCTTCGCCAACCCCCTCCTCCTCTCCCTTGTATCATAAACCCCCCCCTAACACAGACCTTACTTAGGCTATTTGTAGCCTAAGTATAGGGGGGACCTGCCTGCTCTTCCATCCCTCATCCTGTCTTCTTGTACTTAGGCCAATTTTGGCCTAAGTATAGGGGGACCCTCCTCCTCAGTTCCGCTATATCAACCTGTACTTGAACCGAGCCTTGGCTTCATGGCACTTGTGCTATGAGGACATAGCAAATTTTAAGTATAGGGGGGTATACCGTATATTATTGTATATTACCTTAGCCTTAGCTCGCGTTTTTAAAACTTTTTAATTTTCGGGCTGGGTTTTGGTAAACTAGTGAACTGAGTAAAAACCTGTAAAAATTAAAATTTTGAGGGATTAATCTTTGTAAATAACCCTTTTTCAAAAAGAAAAAAAATTTGAAAAAATTAAAAATGTTTTTTGGAATTTGGCTCTGACTACTAGGCTTAGTAAACATTTTCAGTGAGGGAACCTCGGTCTCCCTTAGCAGAGTGGGTGGTTTAAAGGACACCGCATATGGCACCGTCCTTAAGGATCACGGGTCTCGACCCGCACTTACACCCATACTGGCTGAGAGTGGATACTTTTATTTATTTGAGCCTGGGCCAGTCATTGTCTCTCCGAGGAAATAAAAAAAATTGAAAATTAAAAACCATAAAAATTTGCAAAAAATCAAAAATCACACAAAAATTCACTAACCCAAGGAGTTGGTGTATTCCTGACACATTCACATTCACTCAAGGCTTGAGGATTTTGAGGACACTGGATTTCTGTGATCTAGAGAGTCTGAGTTAACATACCTTAGTCATTAGGGTTTTCATGACTTAAATATCCACACTCCTCTGGCTTGAAAGATTTGAGTGTTATATTGCACTCTTAATCTCTACTTTCAAGAAAATATGATCAGCACAGTCACTTCCACAACTGCATGATTGATGAGCTGAGATGAGATATCACTTGAGGAACTAGGACCATGGATTTAAGTTTAGATCTGATCTAATGATATTCGAGGATGGGATAAAGTTAATGAAGGCTTCAGAAAACCTGAGTGTCAGCAAAAACCCTAGCCAGTATGTGAACAAGATTCATATGCTATCTCTTGATATTTGCCTAAAAGTGCCAGGGTGTGATGAAACTTAAAAGAACTTGTTGATCAGTGTGCGCCAATCTCTTGGTAAAAGCAGTGGAGCTAGCCAACAAAAGAAATGAAATGTCAAAGAAAAGCTCTAAATCCAAAATCAAAAATTCCAAATGAGCTTCCACCAAAGGCGAGCGCTCCCAAACATTTTCAAGTGTCCACTTGGACCAAGCGCTAATTAGGACTAAGGAGTCGGGCTGACACCACAAAAAGGGCCCTGCATCGTAAGCGATACAAGTCTGGGTGTCGAAGGTATCTTAGATACTCAGAAAAGACACACCCCGGTGTATTCCCAGAAAAACAAGTGCAGACGACTCCAACTCTCTTGACGGACACATTGATCAACAAATTAATAATTTACATGTGTTGAGTAAAAGGCACTCGAGAGGCCCCTTGTTCCAAGGTGAGGGTGAGAAAATTAGACACAATCCCATGTCCCTCCATCATCTGGTCGTCCATCTACATTTTAAAGTCTGACAAACTAAAGAGATGGTTGACTGAAGCAAGAGTAGACTTCTTCCCTAGTATTGAGGATTAGGTCTAGAGGAGAGTCTTTGGGACTGGAACTTTGGGTGATGCATCGACTCGGCTCTCATGAAATGCAGTACACTAAATGTCATATCCTTATATTATATGTACAAAAAGAGAGTCTGATAATCAGAGAAGTTGGATTCCTTCTGACTAAGGCGTGGATAAACCCAGAATTTTAGGATCACTTAGGTCAAGGGTCTTCGAAAGATCAAGCCTTGAATTTTTCACACGCACTGTCAGGAATTAATCCGACTCCTTCATTCTTTAGATGCTCGAGGACGAGCATGGTTTAAGTATAGGGGTATGATGAATCTCGTATTCATCATGCTAAAAAGTCCTTATTAAAATCCCTGCTTAAACAAACCAATAAAAATCACCTCTAATTCTTTGATTTTATCATACACTATATTGTGTATAATTAGCCTTTAATTATTGTGTATTTAATTGCCCTTATTTTTCTGTAAATATTTTATCACTCAAAAACCCCTAAAATTTAGGTAGATAAGTTGTCTATAACTCACTGACCTTTAAAACCACTAAAAAATACAAAAACAACTCAAAACCACAAAATCGGTGTTTTTATCCCCTTAAAAATACCCCCAAAAATAGCTTTTGTACAGATGACCTCTTTTGGCTTTTTGCCCAACATGAAAGTTGTAGATCTCGTCGAGACGAACAACTTTCATGTTTTGACTTTTTCCAAATTCGGCCTCTAACTATTTCTTTTCTATTTTTCTTTGTTTTTACTTTTGAATTATTCTGATTGGGCCACGTGGCGCCCTCTGGGCCGCCCACGTGGCCCGCTTCCCTTTCCGCCACCTGGCGCCCAATCTGGGCCGTTGGATCGCACCATCCTAGCCCCCATCCTCACCGTTCATCCCGCATCTCCCCTCAGCCGCCCGATCTGATCTCCAAGATCTGATCTAAGCCGCTCACTAGCGCCTGATCCACAGCCCTTCGATCCCATCCTCATCCAACGCTCTTCCTTGCGCCACGTCTCCACTCCTCCAGAACCGCACGATTCCACTTTCATCCTACTGTGGCCGATGCTCCACGTCGCCTCTTTACCTACCACCGTTGGATGCCCTCCATCTTCCATCTTCACCGTCCAGCCTCGCCTCGCTCATAGCCGTTAGATCTGACATTCAGATCTAATCTCATCCGCCCAAAAGCGCCTAATCTTCGACCGTTGGATCCAATTTCATCCTACGCCTACTTAAATGCCACGTCACCCTTTCACCCCGCACCGTTAGATCTCACTCAAGCTTCCATCTGAGCCGCTCATCAATGCCCAACTTCTAGCCGATGGATCTAAACCTATGATCTAATCGGAGCCCTTCAACTGTGCCCCTATCCCAACCGTTGGATCGCAAGATCCAACGGCCTGCCTTCATCTTCAACCTCGCGTAACCACCCCCCCCCCCTTCCCAGCCGTTTCAACTCGCGAAACCTCCGCCCACTTCCTTTTTTGACCATCACCTCCGGCCACCCCTTTCTCTCCTAACGGCAGCCCCGCATAGCCCGCTCCCCCGCCTTCCTCGCGAACCTCCATCACTCGCCTCCATTAACCCCTTCACCATTAAAACCCCCCTCGAAACCCCCTGCTTCACCATGAAACCGTCGGTCACCCTCCGCTATTTAAGCCCCTCCCCTGCCACCGTCTAGCCTTGTCCACCGTTATTGGGTCATCTCCTAGCCTCCTCCGCCCCTCCGGTGACAGCGGAGGGGCGGAACGTCGAGGTGACGATGGAGTTTTCCTGGTGTTGACCCACGGCGGTCTTCCGCCGTGCTCCGGTGATCTTCAATCGCCAATCAAGCCCCGAGGAAGCAGCTGACCTCGTGGGCGATGACCGGAGGCTCGTAAGGAGCCTCAGCCCAAGCTGCTCCGCCCGCCATCGAACCTTGCTCCGGCAAGGTACCTTACCCCCTACTTCTCCTAATTATCACAGTACCCCCTCCATCGTTCACCTCCATCCGACCAGCTCAGCACCTTCGCCCAACCACCCCGACCCTCGCCGACCCCCTTCTCCTTCTCCAGAACCTCCCCGCTCCGACTCGCCTCTTCTCCCGCTCCGCCGGAGAAGACGACCCTTGGGCCTCCATTCCCGACACCCCACAGGCCCCCACTCACTTCTCCCCACTCACGCACCTTCCGCACGCACGCTTCGGCTAATCTAACTATTGCAGGATCTCAATGGCCGGAGTATGCGTCGGCGCATCTTCAAGCTTTCCTCCTCCGGCGATGCTCCACCATCCGACACCTCTGACATGCCTCGGAGCATCGCTGGAGTCCCATCGTCTTCGCGGCGTCTCCAGATCTCTTCTCTGACCATCACCAGACCTCGCAAGGCTCGGCGGAGCTCGATCGTGTCCACCGGAGACCCGCCTTCTCCGGCGGGCCAAGGAGGAGGATGAAGGTACAGGCACCGTCCGATCCTCCTGATCGAACGGATATGATGAAGACACGTGGTCGACCCGAGCCTCTTCCCCGACCTACAGGCTCGGGTCATCCGAGCCTCCCGACAGATCTCCAAAAGAGGCCACGTGTCCCGAACCTGAGGTGGCACCCGAGCCTAGGCGCCTCGCGTGCGTAGCACGTGGGGGCCTGGGTAAATTGCAGTGAAGACCCCGAAGATTTTATATTTGCATTTTGGTCCCCAGGCACGTGCCTCACGTGCGTGTCTGGGTAAATTTCAGGGAGGCCCTCAAGAATTTGAATAATTGCAAAAAGGCCCCTGCGCGCATTGGGAAAATTGCATCTGGGCCCAGGCGGTTTTCACTATTTGCTTTTAGGTCCCTCCAGGGACCTAAATGCAATATTTATCCTTTATTTTTCTTGCATTTTTATTACATTTATGCCCTTGCACTGTTTTTAGCATAACTTGAGCATCGTAGGTCATTGCATGATTTTAGTGTCGTTTTGATCCTTATTTTGTCCTCTACAATCTAGCATACTTATTTGTCTCATTTGACAATGTTTTAAATGAAGTGAATTTTTATGTCAAAAATGGGACCTAGCTCTACTTGTCTTGCTTGATTTCATGACCGATTTTTAATGATGTGTTCAAAATGGCTCTAACTTCATTCTATATTGTGTTGCTCATATTTTAGGGTATAATTGTAGCATTGGAATCATCATGCATATTCTATTGCATTATTTGCCCATGCATCACTTTAACTTGCATAAAAATATCTAAAAAATACATGCATCATGGCATCGCCTTGTAAATATCATCGTGCATCATAAATTACATATGGACCTGAAATTGAGATTAATTGACATTGAACTTCACGAATCAAAATTCAAAAGCTATAATTAAGCAGTTGTATCCCTGTGTTCGACCTTGGTACACTTACCAAGTATAAATATTCCACAGCATTCAAAGACTGTGGTTTTTGCTGAACAAAATTCGCCTCCTGTGCTACGACTTAATTTATACTTATTAAAGAGGCGAATTTCGCGTTCATCAGCCTCCTCCATTAGGGACGCCCCACCAGTCAACAAGCGTAAGGAGTACGAGAATCCAGGAAACTCAACCAACCAAACCTCCACGGAAGTCATCAGCTAGGTTGCATCCTCCAGGACACATTCCAACACATTCGGAACAAAACACCAAGAAGAATAAGAAGATGGCACATGACGAGAGTCATAGAAAAATGAAAAATGCTGGAAAAGGAAATGACAAAGGAGGAGGCGCATGAGGTGGAGGAGGAGGTCTGAAAGGATTTCTTAAGATATAGAAACTATAAGATGTTAACATATTTTTTATTATTTGTAAACACATTATTGTACTTTCATGATTTTAATAAAATAATTGCATTTCTCCAAATTGATTAATGTTAAATTGTGCATTTTTTAGCTCAAGTATGTCACTCTCAATTTCTTTATATTTACTTTCTATTTATTATGATTTTCTGAGTTGAATAACAATATTCTAAGGATATATCAATAATAAAGAATAAAATTAAGTATAGAGATATACATCATATTTATCTAATAAAATTGTTAATATAATAAATCTAATTGATACATAATTCTTGTTTGAGAATGACGTCATCGGGGAGAGGAAGAGGAGGTGCAGAAGTGAAGCTCCCATCTTTCCACCTTCAATGACTAGAGTATGAAGCTCCTAGTGATGGAACGAGATGCTCGCGATCAGAGAAAACATCAAAAGCTTGAGGAAAGGTGGATCTAGTAGTAAAAGTCAATAGAAAAAATAAATATATATTTAATAACATATTAATTATTTAAAAAGTCCTCATTCTTGTTTAATAGAAAAAATATATTTTATTATTTATATGATTGAATAATATGTAAAATGAGGGATAAGGATTGAATAAAAAGTAAAAGGAGGGACAATGTAATAATGTAATTTATCCAATCCCAAATCGGCACCTGAGGTGCCGATTTAGGCTGGGCTCCCCAAATCGACACCTCAGGTGCCGATTGATACACATTTTTTAAAAAATACTTTTTACCATGCTTATTTAATTAATTTCGATTTTTTTAATAATTATTTAAAAAATCCACACAATGATGAATGCCATGAGATGTATGGGATTATTCCTCAGACTGGTTTGCAAGTGGAAGACCTCAATCGATCTGCTTTCATCTTCTTTTGCGGAGATACATGTCTTTCAATAAGGATGAGATGGAGAAGGTAGAGGAAGAAGAATGAGGGGAGTGTTGGTAGCAGGTGGCACCTCACAAGGTGATATGCCATGGCATCGGGGCCGTATTATTAGTAGTTAGCACTGGAGGAAGTGGTTCATAGCAGGTGCTCTGTAGCAGCTACAACAGGTGATCTGCTACATGTGACATGCTATGATGTCTAGCTTTACCTACTAGGCTCACAGTGGATGCAATAAGTGACAAGATATAATGTCCAAGCAGATAACATAGAGCTATTATAGGAGAGCTGCAAAATTGGTTCTCTATTTTTGAGAAATTTTTCATCTCTACCTTTTATTTTGTTTGGTGGTGTTTTTTGGTTTATACACCAATAAAAAGAGTTCGACTTGACCGGTCTTTTGTGGAGAATGATTTTATCATCATTTATAACGAAGTGATTTTGGGTCGTGTTGGTCCCATGATTTTTCCTCATCATTAGGTAAAAAATCTTGATGAGCTTTGTGGTTGTTGTTAGTGATTTGATTTGTTTGCTCATCTATTCGTGAGTGTTATTCATCTTTGTTATCCGTCTGAGGTTTCGTCCCACACTTTGGTGACATTTAGTGGGAACTCCCTTGTTTGTTCCCCCAAGAGAGTGATATCCAAGCCCAACAAATTGAGACTTCTTTTCCTAATGGGGAGGGGACGTCTCAAATAGGAGAGAGACTAGTTTAGCAATATATTCAAAGGGTAAAATAGGTCTGCCCCTTTCAGGAGCTAACTTAACTCTCCCGTTCTATTTTTTTCTATATTTTTTTTATTTTTTTTAAAAAATACTTTCGTAAAAATTTATCACTATATCCATATATTATCATTCAAATTTTATGCGAAACAGAGACTCCTACCATCTATCTAAATGTGGTAGATTTCAAAAATTTTGCGACCGTTAAAAAAATGATTGTCTAGATGGAGGTTATAGGAGTTTCTGTTTCGCATGAAACTTGAATGACGTATTATAAGGATATAATGATGAATTTCCACGAAAATATTTTTAAAAAATAAAAAAATATGAAAAAAAAATAGGACGGGAAAGTCAAGTTAAGAAGCATGCCATTTTTCCCTAATATCCAAAATAAAATATGTTATTCTAGCAAATTGCGCGAGGATAAAACAACCATATCAAGCCAATGGGAAATAATAAACACAGTCCAAATTAAACTTAGAATGAAAAATATAAAAGTATTCTACCATGAATGGTGAAAATTACAAGAAATATAAATTTATAGAACAATAAAAAACATATATGAGGGGGTGGGGAGGCGAATGTACAAATAAAATAAAAAGAGCAGAGTATAGATGCAAATGGTCCTACTTTTAATTTCTCCCACATAGCAGTGGGAAATACGGAAGCTACCGAATATTTGAATCATATTAACCACATTTTTCGTGATCACATTTTCTTCCACGTGTAACATTTTAAACACCGATGCATCGTTATTTTTCTCCTTCTGCTAATTTACGCGATTCCGAGTTTCCCCTGTTCTTCAAACGGAATCTAATAATGAAAGGTCTGGTTTCTGTTTGTTTTGTACAGATGCATTGGATCTGCTCTATTAAAACCAGAAGATACAAGAGATCGATATGGACATTTTCCCCTCCATGCATTTGGACTTGTTCTTCACTGCGTACCATTTGCAAACCAATCTGTTCTTCGTTATTCTTTCATAGACCTTTCGGAATCAAGGAAGAAAATTCGGAAGGAGTAGTTCCACTTATTAATTATTGAGTTGTCCTGAATAAATACATATTAAATAGAGGAAAGGGTATCCACTCCATGGAGTGGTTAACTTACCTACTCCACTTTCTTTTTTTTCAAAATTTTTTATTTTTTGAAAAATGCTTCCATGGATTTGTATAATTATATCCGTCTAATCCGTTATTCAAATTTCGTCAGAAATAGAGACTCCTACGGCCTCCATCCAAAACATGAAAAATACATCAAATTTGTGACCGTTAAAAAATGGTTATCTGGATGGAGGCCGTAGAAGTCTATATTTCTGACGAAATTTGAATGGCATATTAGAGGGATATAGTTATGAAAATCCATCCATGAAAGCATTTTTCAAAAAAAATAAAAAAAATGAAAAAGAAGAAAATGAAGTAGGTAAGTTACCTACTCCATGGAGTAGGATCCTTTTTCTTTATTAAATATCACGCACATAAAATGTATGGCGCAATATCCAATAATGAATATAAAAATGTTGAAGGAATAAAAAATTGAGCAATTTTATTTAACAGCTACCTAGGTATCGGTAATATTTTAATCATCCGCATAAAATAAAAAAAAGTGATGGTACTTTTCTCCATGAGATTTCAAACTCCCATATTTATGGATCAACTGTTACAATATAGACATAGTTTCACTTCTAAAATTCACAAATTATGAGACTTGAGTTATAAAACGGTGGATCAATACTTATCTTAGCTCGTGTTTGGACTATTATCAACGGGTTCGGTTGGGATCGAGTTCAATAAGTTGCTTGTGTTAATTTTCCTCGATAACAATCTAATAACCTAAACTTGAGAAGTTTTATAAACAAATTCATAATTTGGATCTTTTGATAAATTTTTTGTACTTCAAGAAGACTTGTACAACTTAAAAAGAACCTAATAACCTAAACTTGAGAAGTTTTATCAACAAATTCATAATTTGGATCTTTTGATAAATTTTTTGTACTTCAAGAAGACTTGTACAACTTAAAAAGAACCGCGACTAGGATGCAAATGGGCAGATACGGATGCGGATATAGGTGTTACCATATCCTTATCCATTTTGAAATATGGATACGGATACGGAAATGGATACATTGCGGATATTGAAAATTGCAAAACATATCCTTAAATACGGATACAAATATGGAAACATATAATCACGATTTAGATGCAGATATTTTACGAACGGAAACGGATTATTCTGCATATAAGAAATGCCTTCTAAGTTCTAACATTTACATTCAATAGGATTGTTTGGTAAAGTTGAAACTAATAGCTAATTGAATCAAAATTACTAAACTACAAGACAAAAATATATAAAAAGAAACTATAGTATTATACTAAGTTTAATAAGTGTATAATAAATGAATAAATAATAAAGATGTATATTTTCTTCCCACATTTGAAAATTGTTCCACATGCACTATATTGCGACTAATCATATAACATATTTGGAGATATAAACACACAAAAGTTGATGTATGTATATACAATATAAACACAGATTCAACAATGCGGATATCCATATCTGTATCCGTAAAAAAAATATGTAACCATATCCATATCCATATCCTCAAAAAATTTAAAAACAATATCCGTATCCATATCTGTATCCATAAAAATATAAAATTTCATATCCATATCCGTTAAAATCAAATATTAGTATCCATATCCTCTTGAAAATGGATACGATGACGGACGGATTGCATCTCTAAGGTCCACGACTATGTGATGGAAAGATGGCCTATTTTTGTAAGTGGCATTTTGTAAACAGAACTATTCGTTATACGCTTGGTTTGGATGCAGATTGTTATTTTGAATTACTTTCATGCCGACACAATATTTTGATAGTGATAACAAGGGATGTTCGATATATAATAAAGGAATTTGTACCTAAATTTTATGAACACGTGTTGATATAAATTGAAATGATAAGTGACATATTGATGTGATCGTCCCGCCCAACTAGCAGGACGTGTCGTGACAATTATTGCACGACCATTTTGATTAGTATGGATCCACAATCAAATTCTTTTTGTATAGGTTTGGATAAAAGCATTTGAGACCCGTCATTCAAATATCCAACTTATCATCTAAGTTTACGTTAATAAAGATTGCATTATTATGTATCATAAATAAAAAAGACACAAAATGTGATAAATTTGGAGATCAAGGAGCTGAGTTAGGTGATAATTAGAATTAAAATGGGCACCGATTAGGTTCTCATGTTGGGGGCGTGATGATGCTCTCCCAACACTTGATTTAGGATCATATCGGCAGCCTCCATTCCAAATATTCATCTGCAATCCAATCAACAATAAAATAAAATCATACTAGCATTTTTTTGTTAGCTAATCATTCTTTACTCCAAACAAGAAGATTCCTTACTTTAAAAAAATGCATCGCATGTAGGAATGTAAATGGGTAAAAATATATTCATATCTGATCTGCCCCCTCTCCTTCCTTCGCCCACAGCTTGTCGACCATCTCTCTCCTCTTCCTCCTCCAGCCCCCTCATCCTTCCTCCACCCACAACTCGCCGACCACCTCCCCTCTCTTCCTTCTCCAACCCACCCCCCCCCCCCCCCCCACCCCACCCCATCGTTCCTCCACCAACCACCTCCCCTCTTCCCTCCTCCCAGCCCCCTCCCCCTTCCTCTGCCGACAACCTCATCCACTTCCTCCTCTAACCCCCTCCCCTTTCCTTCAAGATCACCTCCACGACAATGGGTGGTGTCCTGCGATGGTGGGTAGGAGCAGTTCGTGGTGATCAAGGGCGGAGGGTGATGTGTTGTGCCCATTTTCTTCTATGCCAAATTGTTGCTCGAATTTGCAAGTTTGTATTTTCCTTCTACATTGTTGAAGACAATCTAATCAGATAAAGATTTCAATACTTTGCTTTTGCTTGTTCTAAATTGGTGTTGATACCAGTGAAGAGAATCGACAAGGTATGCCCTTTTAAGGACTGCCAGAGAGAACGAGATGGAGAGAGAGGGGGGGATGGAGAGAGGGATGGAGGCTCCTGATGTCGAAGTTTCAATGATCTACTTTTCCCCTCCCTAAGGGAGGTTTATATAGGATGTGAGCCCTCGCATCATCCGCCCCTACCTCCACGCTTGGATGGTTAGACTTGCTGTGAGATCCGATCTTGCTCAACCGTCGTTGGCGGTTTTGACCATTCGGTCATCCGCGAGACTAGTTCTAGCATCTCCCACTTGACCGTAGTGGTCAAAACTTTTACACTCTCACTATTCATGTAGTGTATAAAGATGTCTACATTGAGGTTTATTATTCATGAAAAAACCTCTTTCGTGACTCATGCATTCTTGAGTCCCATTAAACCAACATGTTTAATGTATTTTCCTGCTGCTATTCCCTTGGTTAGGGAATCAGCCAGCATTTCACTGGTAGGTATGTAGGTTACTGTGATTTCTTGCTTTGCCACTATATCATGTATATAGTGATATTGGATCTCAATGTATTTTCCTTTAGAACTATTAACCTGCTATTGATCAAGTTTATCGCAGCTTTATTGTCACAATACATTTTAATTGGTCCTTTAACCAATTCGAGGCTTAGATTCTCTAGAAAACTTCTAATCCGCGCAGATTGAGTGGTGTCCATGCTACATGCAATGTACTTGGCTTCCTGTGTATGTCGAGATACACATCCTTGTTTCTTGCTATCCCAAGAAACGACTGCACCACCAAACATGAACATGTAACCCGATGTAGATTTTCTATCGTCCACATCCCCTCCGAAATTGACATCAGGGTATCCTACCACTTTAAACAATTTTACTTGATACACAAGTTTCAGAGGTACTGTCCCTTTCAGATATCGAAGAATCCTCTTTATATCTTCTCAATGTGCTGGATCGGGATTGCTTTGATATCTACTGATTAAGCTTACTGTATAGGCTAAGTCAGGTCGAGTACACATCATTGCATACATTAGACTTCCTACCGCTTGTGCATATGGTACATCTAAAGGTTTCTGCCCCTTTCCAGGACACTGACTCTTACCGAATCTCTTTCCCATCACAAGTGGTGTTGGAGATGGAGTGTTATTCTGCATTCCAAATCTCCTTAATATAGTATGAAAATATCTCTTATGACTAAGGCTCAATGTCCTTGAGTCCCTATCTCTTGTTATTTGTATTTCAAGAACATAGGATGCTTCGCTCATGTCCTTAATCTCAAATTCTTTGCTCAATTTTTGTTTGATTTCATTGAACATTTGTATGTCATTACCTGCAAGTAGAAGGTCATTCACATACAATGATATGATTGCAAACATGCTCCCACTCTTTATGACATACACACAGTTATCCAATTTATTTGTAACAAATCCAAATTGGATAACTTTCTCATGAAATTTGAGATACGATTGCCGTGAAGACTGCTTCAAATCATATAATGACTTTCTTAACTTGTAAATTCTTTTCTCCTGACCTTCAACCTGAGAGCCATCAGGTTGTCGCATATAAATCTCCTCCTTTAATTCTCCATTAAGGAAGGTCATCTTCACATACATTTTGAACAATTCCTAATCCATATATGCGACTATGGCTAAGATCATCCGCATGGATGCAAACTTAGCCACTGGAGAGTAGGTTTGCTGAAAATCTATCCCAACTTGCTGAGTATAACCCTTGGCAACTAATCTAGCTTTGTATTTGTCAACAATACCATCGACTTGGTACTTCTTCTTGAATACCCACTTGCATCCTATGGATTGCCTACCTTCTAGCAAATCACATAGTTTCCATACACCGTTTTGCTCGATTGAGTCCAACTCATCCCTCATGACGGTCGTCCATGATTCTGACTCAGACGAAGCCATAACTTCATCAAAGGATATGTGATCTATACAATCCGTGACATACTCGTCTACAGTGTAACACGACACCTAACATCAATAGAAATGATAATCTTCCATCCATGTGGTTTGTGTTCTTGGTCTCTTGTTGCCGATTATACTTGTGGGTTGTATGGGTCCACCCACTTCCTCTAAAGGATCATCATGTTCCATAGGTTCATGCTCTATGTTTGGATGATCGATATCATCCGTAAGTTTTTGTCTAATGATCAAGTCGTCTTCATTGTCTTGTAAAACAATCAGAGGATCTGATTCCTCTACTTCATGCTCCTTTTCTTGATAAATTTCAAGGAAAGTAGCATCACGACTTTCGATCAGACCTTTGGTTTCATAGAAGAACCTATATTCTCTAAAATTCTCACTATATCCAATAAAGTTGCACTTTAATGTCCTGAAGCCTAGCTTGTCCCTAAGCTAACTCGGTACCAAAACATGTGCAACACATCCCCATTTCCTTAGATGGCCCAACTCGAGGTTTCTATCATTCCATATTTCATATGGCGTTGATTCTATGGACTTGGTGGGAATCATGTTCTGTATATAGTTCATAGTCAACACCGCCTCTCCCCAAAATTTCTTGGAGAGTCATGAGTGTGAAAGCATACATCTTACTGCATTCTTCAAGATCGATTCTTTCTTTCTGCTATACCATTCTGCTGTGGTGTATAGGGCATTGTAGTCTGCCTACGAATGCATGACCGAATGCAGTAATCCTCAAACTCCTTTGAGGTATATTCTCCACCTCTATTTGTCCTAAGGGTCTTGATAGGTTTTTCCAATCTTGTCTCCACTTCCTTCTTGTATATCTTAAATATTTCAAGTGCTTCTGACTTTCTTCCTAAAAGATAGACATAGGAGAACTTTGAATAATCATCAACGAATGTTATAAAGTATTCCTTATTTATATATGTGTTGATGCTTAGTGGTCTACATATGTCAGAATGGATCAAACCTAGTAACTGTGTTGACCGAATTCCGGTTGAGAAGGGTCTTCTCATCATTTTACCGGTCAGGCAATGTTCGCATGGCAATGTCCTTGCACCCATAATCTTAGGCAACATATTTTCCTTCATCATTTGATCCATCTTAGAATTTTCTGGATGACCCAGTCTCATGTGCCACAAGTCATAGAAGAAACAAACAACGTAAGAAATACTCAGAAGATACATTCATTCACTTGAGTTTATTACAGGAAGGCAGAACAGGTCATGCGCGGGTACAAACTTTCCCATCATATAGACCTTCTTAATCTTTCCTATAGATACACGCTTATTATAAAACCATACTTCAAAATCCTTCTTGAGCAGCACTGGGACAGAGATCACGTTCTGACGTATCCTTGGGGCATATAGTACATCATTCAGTACCATAATGTTATCCCCCAGATCAAGTCTGTATGTCCCAACACCTTCTACGTCCAAGTAGGTATTGTTTCCCATGAAGATTATATGTTCTCCTTTTCTCAGCTGCTTGAAGTCCACTAGGCTCTCCTTCGTATTTGCGATGTGTCTGGTTGCTCCAGAATCGATCCACCATCCGTCATTGTCCATGACGACGGAATTGTATTCTACGACAACCGTGAATTCTGTTTTCTTCTTGCCTTTATTTTCAGGCATTTTAAAAATCATGATTTCTTCTTGTTGAGGCAATTGACCTTGAAATGGCCATATTTGTCGCAACCGTAGCATGAGCTATGTGGATATTTCCTACTCTTTTCCTTAAAATTCGCCTTAGAGGGGCCTAGCAGTTTCTTCGCATGCATGACATTTATTTCTTCTTCTTCCTCGATCTCAAAGATCTCAGCTTTCGATCTTTGCTTAGAGAGGTCATGCTCAATTACCAGCTGTGCAGGTAGGCCCGTCACAGACTTTATGTTGCCATTCATCTTCAGAGATGTAGCAACGATGTTGAATGACGGCAGGAGACTTTCTAGTATGGTTGCGATATGCATCCTCTCCGGAATCGTGCAATCAGCAGCCGCTAGATCCTTGGTCATCACGGTCATCTTGTTCACGTGCTCGAGGATGCTTTCAGATTCCTTTATTCTACATAAATTGTATTTGTCTAGAAGAAGCTGGACGCTCACTTTCGACTTGGAGTGACATTTCTACTTAACTGCAGTCCAGAGCTCGTAAGATGATTCGCAGGTCTCGAAGACTCGAATCAAGTTCAGATCCATGTGGATCAGTATGAAGCTCTTAGCCCTATTATCTATTTTCTCCCACTGTTCGGAGGACATGATTTCCTCCATAGTTGGATTTTCAGATAAGGTTGGGTCGGATTTGTCTATGATGGAGTGTATGCTATCGTGCAACAGGCCATAGTAGATATTTCTACCCCAGAACTCATAATTAGTACCATTAAGGTATTCAATTTTTCCCACCTCAGTGGCAATTGTTTTGCTTGTCATTTTTTGTTGATCTAATGAAATAAATGTATATTTATATGAGAATGTGCAATTTTAATAAGAATGGTCAATAATAAGTCATATGTATTTTATCCAATCAAGCCAAAAAATATAACAAGTAGATTAATTAAAAAAAATATCAACTTTTGCATAACAACCATTAAACTAGTTTAAGTTGAAGTCTACTTTAAGCGATGAGGTTCTTAAAAGTTAACAAAGCTTGTAATTTACAACTTGATTTAAAAACATATTAATTAATTGAAAAAAATGTAATGATAACATATTAAGTAAAACAAAAATAAGCAAAAAAAATAATTCAAGAAAAAAGTTAAAAAAATTAATTACAACTTCTCTTGCTCCTTAGAACCTCCCTTCCCTTTATTTATCCCTTTTTAAACCTCAACAAAACAATAATAATAATAACCATTTCTCCTTTTTTTATTTAAATAAACAAATAAGACTTGCAAATAATACTTAGTTTTTATATAATAAGTGTATTTTCAATCTCTAACTTAATTTTATGGGTAAATTACAGAAAAGGGACTGATCTTTACATAGAATCCCAAATCAGGGACTGATTTTTAGTTTGTAACAAATAGGGGACCAAAGTTTAACTTATCGTTCTAGTCCCCAATGCCGTTAATGGACAACTCAATCCTTAATTTCACTTGACGAAATTACCCCTGACAAGTATGGTTTACTTTTTCAATTTTCCCCCATTCGAGCCTCAACCAAATTGAGCCAAAGATCCTCTGCCCTTTCTTGTCCCTTTCTTGCGCAGCGGTGCTCCCAAGCTCGTGATCCTCCGCCCGTTGCATCTGCTGTCGTCGACGTTTGTTGGAGTCCTTCAGGGAGAGGTTGAGGAGGGCGGTGACGACAATCTCCTGCGACACCGGGTCGGAACTACAGAGGAGTGGCACAAGCATCGGGATGGCACCACACGAATCAATGAGGGACCGGAAGTCGAACCAGTGCTTCAAGAGGAGGCGTAGGAACGCGGCGGCCGAGCGCTTGGAGTCGACGTCGGTGGAGGTAGTGAGGATAGAGACGTCAGAAAGTACGGGGGCTCAAATATATCAAGGGAGTGCAGAGGTCGGGGGTTGCGGAAGGGGAGGGAGAATGGGACGGGAATGGAGTGAGGTCGAGGAGGAGAAGGTCGTTGGAGGGAACAGGAGGGCGGAGAAGATCCACCGAGGCGAGGTTGTGGAGGTGGAGGTCCACGAAGAAGTCCAATAGCTCGCCCGAGGGGAACAGATCTGGTCATGGAGCTTCGGGCGGAAGGTCCACATGGAGTGCCTGAGTCATCGGTTGGAGCTGATCAACGATGAGTTCGAGGTTGACTTCGCCAGCAACACCATCCCTTCTCTCTCTCTCTGAGGAATGCAGTGGAGGACGTTGTGTCGGGTTCGGCTTCTCGTTTGCGAGGCAGGCATCGTGCCCCGTCACTCGGGGAGGGAGGGAGAGCGGGATCGGAGCTTCGGGCGACACACGGGGAGAAGGGCGGAGGAGATCCCCCGTGCATGCGCCTGCACCTGCAACCCCTTCTAGCAAGCCCCGAGGGTCGAGCATGTTGCCGTGACAGAAGCCTAGAGGGACATCTCAGCCATCCATAGTGAGGGGAAGGAGAAGAGGTCGCAGGGTGCTCATCACTAGGGGTAATTTCGTCAAGTAAAATCATGTATTGAGTTGCATGTTGACGGCGTCGGGGATTGGAACGTTAAGTTAAAGTTTGGTCCCCTGTTTGTTATGAATTAAAAATTAGTCCCTAAATTGGGAATCCATGTAAAGGTCAGTCCCTTTTTTGTAATTTACCCTAATTTTATATTATACAATTTTAAAATATAGTATATATATATATATCACGCAACCGTAAAGACTTGCAACCGTAAAGAAAATGTAAACGTAAACGTAACTTAATTTATATAATAAGACTTGCAAATAATAATTAAATCACACAAACGTAAAGAAAACGGATAAAGTAATAACAAAAAAGAGAGGGGCCTTCAACGTTAATAAAAAACGAAGGGTTTCAAACAAGAAACTACACGGAACTACACGGACATGAGCTACACGGAAGGTTAGCGTCCACTGAAGAAAAGAATGAATTATTGTCCAAACAAGAAGGGTACGAATGTAAAATATATAAATATAAAAGATAACATGTACATTGTTAGGGTTTCAGGAAAATGTGGAGTGTTCTTCACGGCGGCGGACTGGAAGCCCGATGCCAATGGAGGAGCTCGACGGATGTGTGGTGGCATCGCCAATGGAGGAGCTTGATGGCGGCAACCTTGCTCTAATACCAGTGAAGAGAATTGACGAGGTATGCCCTTTTAAGGACTGCTAGAGAGAACGAGATGGAGGGGGGATGGAGAGAGGAATGGGGGCTCCCGATGTCGAGGTTCCGATAATCTACTTTTCCCCTCTTAAGGGATGTTTATATAGGGCATGAGCCCTCGCATCGTCCACTCCTACCTCCACGCCCGGGTGGTTAGACTCGTCGTGAGACCCGGTCTTGCGCAACCATCGTCAGCGATTTTGACCATTCAGTCATCCGCGAGACTAATTCTAGTAATCAAGGGTAGAGGGTGATGGGTTGTGTCCATTTTCTTCTATGCCAAATTGTTGCTCGAATTTGCAAGATTGTATTTTCCTTCTAAATTGTTGGAGAGAATCTAATCTGATAAAGATGTCAAGACTTTGCTTTTGCTTGTTCTAAATTGGTGTTGATTGTTTGTTCTCAACAGAGGGACTGCGTCTTTGATAATTTGTACAGGTTCTCTAGCACGATCTCGACCTCAAATCTACTGGGCAAGCGTTGCGGTAAGTGGCTCTAGGGTATGCGACGGCCGCAAAGGTGATGTATGTTGTTGCTGACCCTCCTGAGGGCCTGTTTGGTTGCAGGGTTGGGCAGGGTTGGCCCAACCCTGGTTACTATTCACAAGGGTACTTCCTCCTCACAGATTACTATTCACCCACCCCAACCCAGCCCAACCCAACCCAGTCCAACCCAGCAACCAAACAGGCCCTGAGGTTCGAGGCCTTCTGGAATGGGCTAGTGGTCGTGACTTGCAGTGCCCTCAAGACCTTCCTAGCAGCGATGCCCTTCTATCTCTTCTTGTCCATGGATATTTACCGAAAGTACGCGAGAGAAAGAGAGAGGGAGCTACATGCATTCACCGATGCTCACTCATCAGTTCCAGGTTCTAGTCCTCTATGAAGCCACATCTATGCCGGAGCCACCTCGTGAGAGCTGCATTAATCGTGGCCGAGACCCCCTTCAGCAGTGGCGAGAGGATAGAAGATGGGAGGGGCATCTTTGGGAAATTTTATTTTGAAGGTAAAATTGTCTAAAATTGACTGGTCAAATCTAACGGTGGAAATGGATGGAACTTGACACAAGGTTATGTCATGTAAATGTTAAGCATTATTCAGGGTTATGGATGTAATTCGTGATTATCGATAGTTCATGGATTAATTAAGAAACTACTCAGGGTTATGGGTGCAAATATCCCTTCTCTCATTTTCCACATATATACTCATTGCGAGAAAATATTATAAATTTTCGGTAAGATATCCGTGTAAAATCTCCTTTTATTTCCCATAATTCCGACATAATTTTTTTTGATATTCGTCTCTGAATAAAATAAACTTCGTTCTATTTGCTAATAAACATGTGGATTTTTACCCTTGTACTCCTCCGAGATTATGCAATTACAATTACACCCATATCTGTTTTGCAATAATACGTGTGCACATATATTCTTACAAAATTCACAGTTCTACCCTTCCGTTAACATAAAATAGGGATATAAGTGTAACAACAGCAGGGCAAAACTGTAAATTTTATAAGAATATAAGAGCACAAGTGTTATTGCAAAAAAAGATAAGGACATAACTGTAACTATAAAATCTTATAGAATCTCGTAGCAACAAAAAAAACTTTTAAAATTTTGGAAAATGACGCTCACCGGATAAAGTTCTTGTCATAAGAATATGATAAGTCGATATCACATGATGCAGATTGGATTCATGTGTCTGAACCCCTTTAATTGGACGGCGTTCCCTCCTCCATCACTTGTGAATCCCACGTGCATAAGCTGTTAGCCAGAAATAATCAAACCAAGTTAGGTGTGCTCTTTTTCAAATTCAACGTATTGGCGATGGCAGCTGAACTCGGTTGCCTATTTCAGAAGAAAAAAAAGATAATTTTGACCCAAAAAAAGATCGTTAAGGACCTGAAGGGCAGAACCATGAATTTCATCAATGGAGGATCAAATTATATAGGGTAAATTACAAAAAAGAACATCAACTATACCACTTCCTAGATAGGAGCCTCATTTTTTAATTATAACAAATTAAGGGCCTGAACTTTTAACTTAAGGATTTAACGACGATATATAAGGATCGTTAAAGCGAGTATATATATACTTAATTTACGAAATAAAATATTTAACATACTAGTTAATCTTTCTAGATATATATACTCTTTAAAAATACAAAAAAAAAATAATCCCACCTTGCATATGAGATGTCCAATATCATCTTTTAGTTTAATTTTGATCTTTAGCTTTTTAGCCAGCCTTTGTCAAGATGAAAATATACATGAGTTAATTTTTGTGACATGTTATATCATTGTTTATGATATACCACTGCTTTAATTGTGGGAAAAAGCTTTGTTGTTTTTGTTGCGAGATATTATTGTTTATGAATAAAATCAAATGGATGTTCATTTGTAAATTTAAAATGATAAATAAAATGTTTTTTTATTAAATACATATTATACACATTTCCCATGAAATTTTTGATAACCCCTGAACAAAGTGGAGCTATTGCAATAAATAATTTAGTGATTAGTCAAGGTGTTTTTCGGTGTTAAATTTATTACAATGAATATTATTCAGCGCAAAATTATATTTGATATTTATGCTTAACGATGGATGTCGTATTGGTTGCAATATCTCTAAATATAAATCATATTACAACAATCATCCATTGATTTCTAAGAATGGTTCTTGTAGGTGTTAGCAAATTAGAATCAATTAATACAAACTTTAACAAGAAAGTCATGACCGTTAGCAATAAATATTTTCTCGCGTCTATCCAACAACTCGAGAGCACAGCCCATATTTCCGATCTCCTCTCATTGTTCTCTCGCATGCTAGCTCACTTATAAATCAATACATAGATGTGTTCATCACAGACTTATCTGTGTGAGATCTTTGGGTGCAAGCATCAAAATAGTTTGTTCTTACATGCCAAGCAACTAACTACCTCATGCTGGTGTTTGCTTCAAGCAGAGTGTAGGCAGATCAGGACCAAATTAGGCATATTCCACCCGGATCAGAAGAATGCCTTATCACGGACTCGAGGAAACTTTCCCGAGTTCACCCCCATCAAAAGGATGACATGGAGGGGTGGTGGCCGTGGAAGATCCGGTTTAGAACAGCAGCTAGGCGGACCCCACCTTGAGCCAAGCGTTCCTCGACAATTGGCAGACGGGAGAGGAAGTAATCGTCTAGCAACAAAGATATGCTGTATTTTAGATGGTACAATCGTTAAGGCATTTGGATGAATACATAGAGAGAAAATTCGAGAAATTTGTTTTCTGGGTTCAGTCTCGCAACGAACTCGTCAGAGTGGTATATTTTCCAGATAAAGAAATGAGATGGAATGTGAAAAATTGTTACCTTTGAGGGTGCTCCCGGGGGTAGCATTTCGATATGCGAAACGGCAGGCCAGGGCAACACTCTCAGAAGCATACCTGAAAGTTATATAAAAGAATGGCAGCGATTAACACGACATCGAGCATCACTGGGATAATTGCTGAAGTTCAAGTAACTTCATCATCCTATAGTAAAAGGGAACTTACTGGTTGGGACAGACAGTCTGATTTGAATTGCAGTTTCCCCACAACGGAAGAATGGCGGAGTCATCCTGTTCATAGAAAAAAAAGTTAAATTCATGAGGGCCAGGTAGGACTATAAACAAGTTTGGCCATACAAACTACAGAATATGATCTTCTCTGTTCACGCTTCTACATGCTGATGTTAATGTCAATTACAAATTTCGACAAATAGGCATGCAAAAAAACTTTCGATAAATCATGAAAAAGGACAAATAAAATGCGCATCTAAAATGACAGCTTCGACTTAAAGGCCCAAAAGAATGTGATAATAGACAAATACAAATTTACCAAGTGCATTACATGAGTTACTGTTTAGCCATCATACTATATGTCAAAATGCCAGCATTTTTTAAATGCTAGTCACTAGAGCAGCTTAAAATTATCGAGTTAATTGTCCATAATATAAAAGAAATGATGGATCTTGCTCAAATTGTTTGTCTTTCAATAAAATGCAACATGTTCTTCTGAGACCTTTACTAATTTCGGAATAAGATTTGTGTCAGAAAACATCTCTAATAACATTAGTGCCCTTGCCATTGATCAATGTTGGTCAAGTCATTAGAGATAAAAAGATTTGTGTCAGAAAACATCTCTAATAACATTAGTGCCCTTGTCATTAATCTTTGTTGGTCAAAACATTAGAGATGTTGCCGCACACCGCAGCATGTCCATTTCCTCGTTTCTATTCAAAATATCTTAATCTTAAGTTCCCTGCTTACCAAAAAAACTCATACTAATACTCATTAAAGAACATTATTCATAATAATCATAAAATTTCATAATAATCATAAAATTGAATGAAAGAAGATGAATTAAAATAGATTAAAAACTAAATTTTCTAATTGAACTAAAGGTAATTAATGCCAATTGGAAAATGTGAGATCAAAATTCGCCGGAATAAATGAGGAGTGTTGCGCATTAGGTAACCGACAACCACAACAGTGCAAAAGAAACAAATTCCTAAATAGCATTCTTTTTAAGAACTCTATCGAGGAATTTGTTTCAAAACAGATAGTTGGAATATTGGCACTTTGACTGGCAAATTGATGGAGATAGTAGATACGCTGAAAGAAGGAAGATTCATATATTGTCTCCACGAGACAATCCGCTCAGAAAATCTACAAGACTACAAGAAACAAAATCGGTTGGAGAGGAAGCAAGGGAGATAGAGAAGACATGTTTTAAATTATGGTATTCAAGTAAAGAGAAGGGCTCCCTTTGCTGGCGAGGAAGCCAAAGGCCGATGATTGGAAGGGATTATTGGAAAGGCTGGAAGAGAGGTTGGCAGGGTGGAAGGCGATGTTGCACTCGAAGGGTGGGAAGCTGGTGCTCTTAAAGTACGTTCTCTCAACCATCCCGATTTTCTTTTGATCCACCAAATACTTGCCAGTAGGGGTGTGTGGGAAGAGATGAGAAGATTCATTTGGTCAGATGGGCGGCAAGAAAGAAAGGGCATCTGCTTGGTAGATTGGGGCAGGGTGACGACGACCAAGAGGAAAGGTGGTCTTGAGGTGCAGTGTATGGGGGAGATGAGTAAGGCATTTATGACGAAGTGGGTGGTGCGAGTGTGGGGGAAGTCGCATGACCTGATATGTCATTTGCTCAGGAAGATCTATGGTGTTACATGTCTTTGCAAGTCGTTCCGGGATGGCTTCCATCGCCGTTATGGAAGGGGATTACATTGATTATTCCGGAGATTGCCTCGAGACTGAGACCGGTTCTGGGGGATGGTAAGGGATTCCATTTCTGGAAGGATGATTGGTCGAGGGACGGGGTGCTGGGGAGCGATTCCCACGACTCTTGAGGCTGGCGACTGACAGGGAGATGTGCGTGCAGCGGGTATAGGACCATGGGGCTTGATCACCAGCATTCTTATCAGTGTTGTTGAAGCATAGTTTTGAGGAGTTCCTTTCTCTTCAGGCAAAGCTGCTACAGGACAAGTGTCCGTCTTCGAGAAGAGACCATTTGCATTGGAGTGATGGGAGGTTTATAGTGTGGAAGGCATATCGTTTTTTGGTGGAGGACGAGGTGCAGGTGTCGGAGGATGTTCGGGTCGACGCGAGCCTCATCTGGAGGTGCAAAGTGCCTAACAGGGTCAAGATCTTCCTTTGGATGTCCAGATTTGGGAGACTACATACCAAGAGTCGTCGGGGGCAGCTACTGGAGCTGGAGGATGTCTCATGTGACAGGTGCGGTGGGACGAGCGAGGATGCCGATCACTTATTTTTCTCTTACCCGGTATCTATTGAGGTTTGGAGACGAGGAAACATTACATGGCCGACGCGGGCGACTGCTCCGATTTTTGGAGGGATATTCGTTTGGTCTGCGGTTTTGTCCATGAGGATTGCACGTACCCGTTTGCATTGATGGTCAATTTGGTTCGCTAGGAACAAGGTCATCTTTGGGGGGAGGGGGTATTTCAAACAGAGAATGTGTTGGGTCATTGTATAGCTCTATGTATCGCTTGGCAGATGTGAGATGATGTAATCTCTCTTGTATTCCTTTTTTCTGTTTATTTATACATATATATACATACACGCTCACTGCAGCGGGTCCCAAGTTGGGGCGCCACCCTCATTTTCCTAAAAAAAAGTAAAGAGAAGGGTGGAAATGGTGTTGGAGTGGTTGTTCATAAGGATTTGAAGGATAGTGTGGTTGAGGTGCAAAGATTTGGGGATTGGATTATTTTGCTAAAATTAGTGCTCGAATAAATTCTGAATATCTCAGTTTATGCACCGCAATTTGTTTTAAAAGAAAGGATCAAACAAGTTTTTTGGGAAGATTTGGATAAGATTATGCAAGCAATCGCACAAAGAGAGATAATTTGCCTAGGTGGATATCTTAATGGACATGTGTGAAAGGATACCTCAGGGTATGCTACTGTTCATGGAGGTCGTGCCTTCGAGCATAGAAATGTAAGGGAAAAGTCATTCTGGATTTTGTAACGGCTTTTGACCTTTTCATAGCAAAAACACTCTTCAAAAAGAGGGAGGAGCATTTAATTACTTATAATAGTGGCTCGACTAGAACACAGATAAATTACTTTGCATTCAGGAGAAGCGATCGGCTGTTTTACAAATATTGCAAAATAATCCCATGAAAGCATTTGACAACTCAACATCGCTTGTTAGTCATGGATATGCAAATAAAAGGGTTGATAAAAAAAGGAGGGTTCCCAAGATCATTAGAACTAAGTGGTGAAATCTTCAATTGAAGCAATCAAGCTTCAGGGAGAAGGTTTTAGAAGATTTATCAGGGTATTGTAACGGAAGTGCAAACGAGATGTGGGAGGTGGTCACATATTGTATCATAAAGGTAGCCAAAGAGATGCTAGGCGAGTCAAAGAGAGGATTTCTAGGCCAAAATGAGGCTTGCTTGTGGAGTGAAGGGGTGCAAGAAAAGCTTAATATTAAAAGAGATAAAACAAAGGAAACTATCACAAGCTAGAAAATAGCAAAGAAGGAAGCATAGAAGATTGTAAGCGAAGCTAAGTCAAAAGCTTATGAAGTTTTGTACAAAAATCTAGACTCTAAGGAAGACCAGAAGGATATATTCAGATTGGCCAAAGCAAGAGAAAGAAAGACTATAGATCTTTCTCAAGTGAGATGCATTAAGGATGAGGAATGACATGTGCATGTTACTCAGAAGGATATAGAGACTAGATGGAAGTAGTATTTCCATAAGCTTTTCATTGGGAAGGAAATAGAGAAATCATTTTGGGAGATCTAGACAGTAGTAAAGGATTTGAATTGTGCAAGTTATAGACGAATATAAATGAAAGAAGTAGAAGAGGCTTTGAAGGTTACAAAATCAAGAAAAGGTGTAGGAGATGATGACATTCCTATAGAAGTATGGAGAGTTCTAGGTGAACGTGCTTTGACTTGGCTCACAAATTTATTTAATGTTATTTGACAAAGCAAGAAAATGCATGAAGAATGGTGAAGAAGCATTGTGGTGTCTCTTTATAAGAATAAAGGAGACATTCAAAATTGTTCGAATTACAAAGGTATCAAGTTGATGAGTCATACTGTGAAAATTTGGGAATGTGTGATTGACAAAGGTTAAGGCAAGTTTCCAAAGTAAAAGAAAACCAATTCGGATTCATGACAGGTCGTTCAACTATTAAAGCCAATCATTTGTTGAGGAGAACAATGGACACTTATGGAGCTAAAAGGAAGAATATTCATATGATTTTTATTGATTTGGAGAAGGCCTATGATTCTATTCCATGTGAGTATACCTCACCAATGGGTCGGGGGCCCGCCCGCCTGGCCCGTTCATGGGCCGGGCTTGAGCAAGAGATTTCCCCGCCAGTCAATTGGGTGGGTCGTGGGCATGTGTCATAAAACTCGGCCTGGCCCGGCCCGCACATATAAAAATATATATTTAAAAATTATATTTTAGATACATTTAATATAATATACTTCAAGTTTTTGTTTTACATTATCAATATTACATCTTATTTTACAATTTACATACAAAGTAACACATATTATGGTTACTTGGATTTAGAAAGATTAGATGATGCTAAAAAAACTTAATTATCTCCATAAATTTAATTAAAAAATTAATAAAAAAAAGTACTTTACATTCAGCCCATGGGTCAGCCCGGCCCAGACCTGGACCGAGCTTGGGCCTTGAAGTATGGCCCGTGGACCGGGCCGGGCCTTGGACAGGGGGTTTTAAAACCCCAGCCCGTTCGGTCCGACCCATGGCCAGGCCCAGACTTTGACCAGGTCTACACGTGAGATATTGTGGAGAGTTTTGGAGAAGAGACAAGTACATATCCTATACAATAACCTTATAAAAGATATATATGCTGGACTTCATCTTACTTAAGGATCCAGACTATTAAGAGTGACTATTTTGATATCACTATTGGTCTACATCAAGGTTCAGCTATGAGTCCATTCCTAATGAGTGGACAAGTCACATTCATGATAAGATACCTTGGTGTATATTATTCGCTAATGAATTGTGTTAACTGATGAGATTAGAGATGGAGTAAATGAGAAGCTTGAGGTTTGAAGACATGCATTAGAGATTAAAGGATTTCGTATAAGTCAGGCTAAGATTGAAATATGGAGTGCACATTTGATGGAAGTAGTGGTGAAGGAATCGAGGTGAAAATTGATGACAATAACATTCAGAAGAAAGATTCTTTTAGATATTTGGGATCTATTTTGCAACATGATAGGAAAATTGATGGAAATGTTAGTCATAGAATAAACGCAGGCTAGCTAAAGTGGAGTTGAGTCTCTACTATTCCGTGTGATAAGAAAAATCCTTTGAAAATCAAAGGAAGTTTTACAAAGTAGTCGTGAGACCTGCTATGCTCTATGGATCTGAATATTGGTCTGTGAACCATAGACATGTGCATATAATTATAATAGCAAAAATCAAAATACTAATGTGGATTTATGGTCATACATGTAAAAATCAGATTCGGAATGATGTGATCAGAAGGAAAGGTGGTGTAACTCCGAGAAATGATAAGATGAGAAAAAACCCGCTTAAGATGGTTTGACCATTTGCAAAGGAGGTCGGTTGATGCACCAATTAGGAGATGCGATTTTTGGGATGTTGAGCAAGCTAAGAGAGGGCGGGGAAGGCTCAAGAAGTGTTGGAATAAGACTATCCAAAGGGATCTTATTTTTTGGATCTATGCCCGAGAATGACCCAATATATATCTAAATAGATGCAAAGAATCCATGTAGCTGACCCTACTTTATGTGGGAAAAGGTTTTGTTGTTGTTGTATAATGTGTTGTTAATAGTAGAAGTATCTATACTGATAAAATCTCAAACAAATCAACTTTTAAAAATAAAAAAAAAGTAGACATATATTCAACCTCTTAAGCTTCTTTTTTACAAAAACAAGCAACAAAAACAAGCAACATGAGTGATATCAGTAACACAACATCAATATTGATACAGGTTTTGATGATATCAGTCAATATAGAGGAAAATTTGCACTGAAATCTACTAATTTTGACCTATACAATATGACATGTTGATATATCATCAATATCTCACAAGATATAGGCCAATGTTCTAAAATTCAGTATACAAGGTAATATCGAAACCTTGACCTTGCGATATTGATATATCGACGATATATTATGATATTTCATTCCATAAGGGAGAGTTGGGAAAAGGGATGAAGGGTTGGAGAGGGAGTTCCAGATGAAGAAGGTGAATGAAAGGTCTAGAATTGGCACGTGAGCAAGGAGAGGGGTAATGGGTTGTAGTGCATCAGAGGTGGCGGTTGCAAGAGCGTGTGCCTCTTTTCCAGCTTTCCTTTCCGCGCATACATTATTTTCATTGTCGAGACCCAGGAGGGCATGCACTTGGTCTGTCCTTAACATGGGGACATTAGATCCTTTCGCTGTGGCATCTTCGGCCGTCGCAACACAATCTTCCCACTTTATAAGGTTTGAGCCGGCCTCTGAATGGTGTTCTCATATTGGTGGCTCGGTAGGAAGTTTAAATGGCGATCAATCAAATCCCAATATCTGATTTGATTGGCTTTTTTTGAAAATAAGCTCTATTTGTATTTAGATATGCGTTATTATTTCAAAAGAATGAATTTAAGTGGAGGTTATGCGAAAATCATCCAGGTTGTCTAACTTTATTTTCACCATATATCAAAAATAAAAGCATGTATTATCCTATGATCAGTGAATGACTGAATATATGGAAAAAGCCTTTTTGTTGGAAGGACACCTACTGTGATGTTCTTCTGGATGCTCTTAATCATTATTGAGATATCTGAGTCGTAGAAGTCCTTCAAGGCAGACTCTATTATCATATTGTCCCATACCTGTTACAGAAGGAATTGGATTACACGATGAAAGATGAAATAATCAGAGAAATTCAATAAACGGATACTAGGGATTTCATTGCTACAATTTCATGCTCGGGAGAAATTCTGTCTCATCACGAGGTCAAAGTTGTAAGCACGTGCCAATGTGTCATCAACAAAGAAAGAAGTGCTCCACATGGTACTAAGAGGGTGACATAACACAATAAAAGCATTGCCCACTTACATGGTGTAAATTTGTTTTTCTTCTAAACCAGCGAACTGTTATTGTATTACCACCTTCATCGCCTAGGAAACCAACATGTAGGGGCTGAGATAAGAAACAGAAAGCAGCAGAAGCTTAGATAATTATCTCTAAACCATTCTAGGTTCTAATTAAAATCACTGACAAACAAGTGTGAACTTCTATTAACCAAAATAGTGTCTATGAAATAAAAAATATAATGTGGAATCAAAGAACAACAAAACATGGATTTACACGGAAACCATTTTCCGAAGTAGCGGAATAAAACCACATGAGAAAAAGGTACAAAGGAATAGATATTGCATTAACTTTCTCGATGAATACATGAGGATAGAGGTGTCAGGCTCTTTATATAGCCCCAACCAAATGCCAACTCTAACAAACATGGGACTAAATAAACAATTAGGCCCAAAACTCAATTCTCTCAACGGTAATAAGGCAATAAAGGGATGGCTGGTAAAATAAATGTATTGTGGTTTCTAGTTTCTTGCAATCATGACACAATGATAGAGTAATTGTATAAGTGCAGACCTGATGAATGTCTCCAACAAAATGTGACAAGAACAACAGAGCTTCTGTAAGGTTATCTGGAAGCAATAAAATAACTCTTATGTCCAAAACGATATTCTCTTCCTTGAATAAAATAAGATCCTCACCAAATAAACTCCTTACATTTCATTTCTAGAGCAGAAAACTGATAAGCCATTAATTGTTTCGTGTAGTTGAAAATTGCACCAGAGACACACATGTTTGGACGTCTCGCAAAGTCATGGCAGTCCCCTATGAAAGAAAAGTTTACTTATCATTCTCAAATTGTAATGATTTACTGATAACATCTGCAAGAAACAAACTTCGAATATATGCAAAAATATTGGAAGCTGAAACGAATGCCTTCATCAAAAGGCAGAAAACTGATTATGTGTTCTTTTCAAGAGAAATAGAGAAAGACTAACACATACAAACAACGTAAAGCAAGAGAAAGAATACACTTACGATAGTAATCATAATTGCACCTGAAATCAGGAGTATCAACATAGTGAAGAGGGCCAGTCCAATGCCAACCCGCCTTGTGACGAATTTCATCAGCCCATGAACAAAGTGAGGCAAGATCACCTTCAGCATACTCTGGAAGCAAATTTCTAACCGCGGCATAAGCTTCATTAGTTAAGAGCTCCTGAGAGAATCAGTGTTTAATCACTCCTATTACATAAATTTTTCTCATGCAATTGTCAGTGTTTAGGGCACTCATGTTTGAAACTCAAACCTGAGAAAAAAAACTGCTCTAGTTTGTCCAAGCCAATATTCTTTAAATTTCTATAATTGTTAATATTGCTTTCTGAAAACCTCAAAATAGTATTAATTAAATAAAGATTTCCCTTCCAAAGTATCCTTCTTCCTCTAGACCTCTTTTCATTACTTTTGTTTTTTCTTGGTCCCACAAAAGGTCATTTAAAATTAGGCAAAGGGATGTAAAAATAGCTAAATAGGTTAAAATACTCAAAAGGAGCAAAGAAAACGGATAGATGGCGGGGCGGTGGGGGGGGGGTGTACCTCAACTTGTTTCTTTTCTTAACATGGTAGGATACTTTCATGATTATGACAATTATGTGGGGAAAGGGAGTCTTGAAGTAGTTTTAGGCTCTAATTTTTGCTTGAGATCTCCTAAGAAACTCATTCCTTTTGTCCATATCCATTAAGGAATAATTTGGCCCCATCCTCATTTGTTAGTAGCTCCCAAGTACAAGATTCTTTTCTGTAAAATTCGCACATGAGAAAACCCTTCTCAAAGATCCCAACATAATAGAAACTCCTCCTAAAGGTCTCGTAATGAGAGAAATCTGCTCCAAGGCTTTTGTATGGGAGGAAAGATCCACTTGTGAAATTTTCATGTGTAAGAAGATACTTTTATTCTGCTGCTAGGGATGGACTCCTATTGCTGCTTGGTATCGTCTCCTGTCACTCGGGATCATCTCTTAATACTGTTGGTTGGGACCGTCTCCCACTCCTGCTTGAAATTGTCACCTATTCGTGATGCTTATAATTTTTTTTAGGCTCGAAAAAGGGGGAAACACTCATTGATGCTCGCCCCAGAATTATATATTAACTAAAGAGAAAGGTGAGAGATACTTACAGGGGGTATTTGGGGAGGAAAGACGGAAAGGGAGAATAATAATACAAGGTAGACAAACGGCAAACAAATGCCGTGACCCAATTAACTACACCAGTCGGATAAAAATCTACTAGCCAAAATGGTCACGTTCTCCTCATAGAAGCGCATGCCCGAGAAGAAAGCCTCATTTCTTGCATGTCAAGTGGACCAAAGCCGCGCGATGGGGCCCAACAAATCAGATCTATCCCTCGTCCTGTTGGACCAAAGGATGCCGCAAAAGTCCTCAATATTGTCCGCAAAAGTCCTCAATGTATCGTGATGCTTATAATTGTATCTTTCTCCTCTTTTTATCTCATTAATTGCATGAAGATTAGCATCCCACTCCATGAAACTGCTTGTAACAGAAGACGTGTGAAATGAAAGATGATTTTTGTAGCAGATTGAAGGTATTAAAGGCGTAATTAAGTGGGAATGGGTAACTGGATCTTCTCCAAAATCCAATTAATATTTGTTGTTGTATAGCGTCATAATGCGTAATGAATCTAACTGTCGTAAGTTGGACGGTGGATTGAGTTTCCTGATGATATCCACCTTGGCCGGATCAACCTCCATGCCACTGTTGGAGATGACATGACCAAGCACCGTCCCTTGAGTCACCATGAAGTGACTCTTCTCCCAAGATAAAATAAGATGGACCTCGATGCATCGCTGAAGGACACGGTCTAGGTAGTCAAGATAAGCATCGAACTCATCGCCATAGACCGAAAAGTCGTCCATGAAGACCTCTAAGCAATCACTCACCATGTCCGAGAAGATGGACAACATGCACCTTTGGAATGTCGTCGGGCGTTACATAGACCAAAGGGCATCCGTCTGAAAGCATATGTCCCAAACGGACATGTGAATGTAGTCTTGTCCTGGTCTTCAGGCGCAATGGCTACCTGATTGTATCTGGAGTACCCGTCAAGGAAATAATAATGACTCTTCCCAGCCAGCCTCTCTATAATCTGATCAATAAAAGGCAGCGGGAAATGATCCTTCTTAGTGGCCTGGTTCAATTGTCTGTAGTACACACAGACCCTCCAAGAAGTGGGTACCCAGGTAGCTAGGGATGCAAACGAACGAATACGAATGCGAATTCAGGTCAAACCATAACCATATCCATATTATTTTACGAATACGAATACGAATGTTACACAAATGTAAAAAATCAAGATCCATATTCTCAAAATACGAATACGAATACGAAACGAATCTTTTACGAACAAATACGAATATATAAACGAATGTTAACTTTAACATGAATATTAATTATAAATAAAAATTTAACTAGATTATTTGGTGACCACTTCTGCATAACTTCCATTTTTTGTTTAACTAAATTCCATGTTTCAAATGAGCTGCATATGGTGCATAATATCTACATTATATACCATAAAATAAGAGATACTCTTGTGTAATCATATAATAAAATGGTAGAATGGAATGAACATTGGAAGATTAAGATGATATACTAGATTGGCTACAACTACGAGGGAGGGCGAGGGAGAAGAGGGAGGCGCCTGCCTGTGGGGTTGTAAGGGAGGATGAGAGAGGTGAGAGAGGGTGACCGCGGCTGCAAGGGAGGGTGAGGGAGACGACGGAGGTTGGTTGCAGCTGCAAGGGAGAGCGGGGAAGGTTGGTTGCGGCTACGATGGAGGGCAGGGGAGGTGAGGTAGCGGTTGCGGCAGAGGGCGGGGGAGGCGAGGGTGGTCGGCTATAACGGAGGGAGGAGGGTGGGGGAGGCGAGGCAGTGGTTGCATCGGAGGGCGAGGGCTGCGGATGAGGGAGATTGGGTGGGGGCGGAGGTCAGGGAGAGGCGGAGGTCGTCAGGGGGAGGCGGAGGGCGTAGGGGGCGAAGGGCGCGAGGAGGCGGAGGGCTGCATGGGACGGCGGAGCGGCAGGGGGAGGCCGAGGGCGCATGGACGGAGGGCGCGGGGGAGGCGAGGTGGCAGAGGGAGGTGTAGGGTGCGGGGGGAGGCGAGGCGGAGGGAACATGAGCGGAGATCGCAAGGGGGAGGCGAAGGGTCGCGAGGGGAGGTGAGGTGGCATGGGGAGGTGTAGAACGCGAGGCGAGGCAGGGCGACAGGAGGAGGCGGAGGGCGTCGGGGGAGGCAAGGGTGGCGGAGGAGGTAGAGAGTGCAGGGGGCGGAGGGCGCACGGGGGAGGCAGAGGGCGCATGGGGGGCGGAGGTTGGCTGGGGGAGGTAGTGGGCAACAACCAGGAAGAGGAGGAGGTCAGGGGAGGCGGGGGTGGCGGCCTGGCGGGGAAGACATGGGGCGTCGAGGGTATAGGGGTTGGGTGTCAGGGGTATGGGAGTTGGGGGATGTTAATCCTAATGTTATTTAAATATTAAATATATAATACGAATATTCGTATTCGTAGCCGTATCCGTAATTTTTTTCATATTCGTATTCGTATTCGCATTCGTTAACTCAGGATTCATATTCGTATTAGTATCCGCAAAAAATTCGTTTCGAATATTCGTATTTGTATTCGCCTGTTTTAAAAAACAAGAACCATATCCTCTTAAAAACGAATACAAATACGAACGAATATGAATATAACCGCATCCGTTTGCGTCCCTAGTAATGATTGACTAGTGTGAGTAGGTAGGTCTATTAAGAACCCGTGTACAACCTTTTGAACACGAGATAAATAGTATACAAATATAATCCAGTGTGTCCTTTACCCTATAGAGTAGGGCAATAATCTTGCCGCTAAATACCATGTTACGTCCAGGTATCTTGATGATGTGACCTCAGCTTGTTATTCTTCTATATCCTACAAGTCCTAATATCATAACACAAAGAGCCCTTTTTAATGTTTTCAGTAGCCAAGATATACAAATTTTGTAGCACAAGAATCCAACCAGTTATCTGGAAGAAGGTGAAGAAATATGGATACCCGATTTTGAACAACACCAAAAAAAAAGTTTTAACGGGAAATAGAATTTAAGAAGGATAACAGCCTTGAAGCATGAATGGGGAGACTTATTGATAAGAACAATAGAAACTAGGATGATATCAAATAATAATAATAATAAGGAGAATGTCTTTGAAATAATAGGAGCATTGCTGGTTAGATATTTTTATACACAATGCCAGTCCAAGATGTCTCTCTATCTTTTTTGAGGGAAAAAAGGTGTGACGTCGAGGAGACACCCACCCGTAAACTTCTATATATTCACATTATCAAACAAAAATAAAAATAGTTACAGGTTCAAATTATCAAAAAAATAGAAGTAGTTACCAATCTAAGATCTCTTACAAGTTAAGAAGGTTGTGGACGTATTATGTTGATGCACAAGAGAATATCGTTTGGGTATTGTGCAAACTGCTTATAAGGTGTTTGCGGTCTGAGTTGCAACTGATAACAATGGGAAGATTGAAGCAGGACTAAGGCTAAATGAGGAAATGAGATCTGAAAAGAAGACTGGGCAGAATTCTGGTGACGAGGAGAAAGTGGTGAAGAATTTTTACGCTACTGCTACAGAAGAATACCATGTTGTCCCTGACTTTGACGAACCAATTCAAGTGAAGTTTGATATATATGGAGGGTGAACCTATTATTTGTTAGAAAATCGGAAGCGGAAGCGGAAACGATAATCAAAGCATAGAAATAAAGATAAACATGAAGAACACAAAAGATTTTTACGAGGAACCCTACTCCGTGAGGAGCGGGATGAAACCACGGGAGAAGACCTCAAAGGGGCGGATACTTCATTCCTTTTTCTCAATGAGTACAGGAGGTCTGGAGCTCCTTATATAGCCTCTCCAGAGCCTCCGAGTCCCACCACTGGACGATGTGGGAGTTGTTAACTGGGTGGGGTAAATGGATCTCCTCCAGGATCCATTTACCCTGCTACAACACAATAGGCGCTTACAACTTATGCTCCAACACTCCCCCTCAAGCTGAAGCATGCAATGCTCAGCTTGGACAAACAGACAGAAACTCAACTCAACGCTACAAGACACTACGGACAATATCAACCCAACGCGCACATTGCTGCAGTCGAGGACGTTGCTTCTCATGCCGTGCAGGTGAGGAGGACGAACGGGCTGGAGTGTGAGTCAACTGAAGACTCGTAACCTGGCCATCGAGTCTGAACTTGCGCCTGAAGTCTCCTCGTCGGAGAACTGGGTCTCTCCCATCTGGCTCAGAGAATGGTGCACTGCTCTAGTGTACCTATGATACCACATGAAAATCCTTGCCCTCAAGGAAATGGTCCTCTACTCTGGAGTCCCTATGGCTCACATGAAAACTCTGGCCTGACAACTAGAAGAATGATGGGGACCTCTGACAATGATGGCAACATTTGCTCATCTGAAAATGACCGCACACTCGTGCGTGTCTGAAACTGGAGACTCGGAACGATGATCGTCGAGTCTGAAACTGGAATCTGTAGAGTCTGAAATATGAATGGCTGGTCTGGGGACTGACATCTGCATCTGAATCTGGATCAAGACCTGTTGACTCTACATAATATTCCCCCTTTCTCCCATACTGGTCGAAACATGAACATCGACAAAGTTGGGAGAAGACAAGATAGGGGGTAAACAACAAGAACATGAATATTCAAAAACCTTCTTGCGGCTTTTTCATCAATTTTTTTTAAAGTCGTCTCATCATTTTTTTTGAAACATTTTTTTAAGCCGTTGACTCTCTTTTTTTTCGGCTTTTCATCAACATTTTTTTCACTATGCTTACAGCTTTTGTTTTTTTTTTACGCGCCTCTTTTCATCATTTTTTTTTTGAATGCAAACTTCGGCCTCTTTTTTTTTAACAGACCCTCATTTTTTTTAATATACGACCCCTTTTGAGCTTTACAATAAAAAAAATACCCCCTCGCTTTTTTTTGTTGGCCGTAGGCTACTTGGGCCACCAGTCCCCCTCTTTTTTTTCTCTTTTTTTTTCTAATTTAAACAGTAGGATTCCCTAGGGTTCCCACGATAGGAACCCTATTCACGCCTCCGCCGCCCCCTTGGGGTTTCTCTGTTTCATCGCGCGGCGAAGACGAGCCTGGATGGCTGCCGCTGGCTGGAGAGAGCATCGGCGCCGCCTGGAGGCGCTGGACTTGGAGGCTCCGCCTGGAGCGGAGGAGAGGATCACGAGCTCCACCTGTTGCCACGGGGGAGGAGATATGGGTGTCTCTCTGCGCGCGGAGAAGAGGCACTCTCATGCCTGAGAAGATCATCGCCAGAGGGCGATCTAAATGGGAACCACGATGGGACTCGTGCGAGGGAGGAATCGCCTGGGATCTCGCGCGAGCAGGTTGCTGTGCGGCCCGATAGGGTTCCACAAGGAGCTTGCGGCGAGCGGCGACTGGGCTCCGCCATGGGCGAGTTGAGATGCGGAAGAGGAGCACGCGGGGCCAGAGGCTCTTGGAGGGCCTGACATCGCGGGAGATCGGGCCTGCACGAGGGATTTTCTCCAGCCGCCGTCGATAGGAGCGGCCTGGAATGTTCACTTGTTCTCCTTCGAGATCCAGCGACTTGTGGGGCATCATCTGGAGGTTGGAATCGCCTGGAGGTTTAGGGCTTCGATCAGCCACTGTTGCCGCCTTGGAGGAAGGAGCGCCTTGATGCGCCGTGGATTGTCCGGGGGTGCGTGCAACACCGCTTGAAGATCTCGAACTAGGGCACGCAGATCTAGGGTTCAAAAGAACCTCAAAAAAAACCTCTCAAACATAGAACTTGAACAGTACAAAAATTCATCAACCTCAATCTCGAAAAATAAACACAAAACCTCGAGAATCGAATCCGCTATGATACCATGTTAGAAAATCGAAAGCGGAAGCGGAAACGATAATCAAAGCATAGAAATAAAGATAAACATGAAGAACACAAAAGATTTTTACGTGGAACCCTACTCCGTGAGGAGCGGGATGAAACCAAGGGAGAAGACCTCAAAGGGGCGGATACTTCATTCCTTTTTCTCAATGAGTACAGGAGGTCTGGGGCTCCTTATATATCCTCTCCAGAGCCTCCGAGTCCCACCACTGGACGATGTGGGACTAAACAACTGGGTGGGGTAAATGGATCTCCTCCAGGATCCATTTACCCTGCTACAACACAATAGGCGCTTACAACTTATGCTCCAACATTATTGAAATCACAGAGGAGGTAAAGTACTCTACAGAAGCCATTTGTGATCTCCTTAATTGGTCGATTTGGAAATTCTAGAGCTGATGGAATTTCCTGAAGACAACACTTGAACACTATGGTGAAATATTCTTGGGAGATTTGTATTCAAGACGCATCCTCATAAGATTTGAAGATGAAAATGACTTCTTGTAGTCATAAGTGATGGGGGATTTCGAGTTTATGAATGAATGGGTGAACATAATTAGATGGTCACCTTATTTTAGACCTGATGTTAGGTCTACACACATGCCATTATGGATGGCGTTGTCCAGCCTAAATATTCATCTTCCAAATCTTGGTATCGTTAGATAAATTGCACAAGTGATTGGGAAATTTATCTATGGACAAAGATGCGAGAAATTTCACTAGACCAAAGCTACCTTAGACCAAAGCTACCTTAGGATTTTTACGTAGAGATTGGTCTACTAAAAACCTCTGGGTTGATTTTGTTATGATTAAAAATGGTACTCCAGTTTTTAAACAAAAAATTGTGTTTGAGAAATTCCCCAAATGTTGCTCTCAATGTTATACCCTTGGACACGACTTAAATGATTGCAAAGAAGGAAAGGTTGCAAGGGAAAAAGTGAAAGGAAGGATGAAGCGGGTGCCTATCCAAAAGGATGACCTTCATAATTAATATGTTCAGGCAGGTTCTGTTGATAGTCATATAGTGAAAAAGGCAACAATAGCAAGGGAGCTTGTTTTTCACAGCAGCAGCAACAGGAAGGAGTTCATGGGCAGCAGTAACTTGTCTTTTTGGTGCAGCAACAACCTTCGTTTGCCAAGGTTGTAGAAAGCGGTAGTCGGTACTCGGTCGGCGGGGTCACTGAATAAGGAGACTAATCGGATTTGGTCGACCATTAGTCGGCTTTGAATATTTTAATTATTTTAAATATATAAATCTTTTTATACATACATTTGTACATTTTCTATACTTTAATAATGAAAATTGAAATAAAAGAAGTAGTTGACTTTAAATATAACATTATTGCATATTACAATAAGTTTGCTTATGTATTAACATAGATTTGTATATTTTCTATACTTACTTAATGAAACAAAAGAAGTAATTGACTTTAAATATAACATTAAGCATATTAGAATAAATTTGCTTTAAAAAAAGGAAAAATATATACATAAAAACTTGATGTAAAAGTCGGCCGACTAGTCGGGTTGACCGATTAATGGCCGACTAGGCCTAGTCGAGTCGGCTACCCCCCCCCCCCCCCGACTCGACTAGTCGGCCGATTTTTACAAGCTTGTTGCTGTTTGCAGTTTGCTGTGAAACACATCAGCAAAAGACTGTCATTAGGCTAGTAGCCATTGTGCTACTACCGATGCAGTTGGTATTGTTCAACAGTTTCAGAACAAGAAACTGCACAATGAGGATTAGATTGTGGGAAATTAGTCCCAGCAGATGCTCAAAGGTAAACCTATCGAGGTAAAGCAAAGTTGTAGTATTATTGCCAAGAAGAGAAGGTTTACGCCAAAGGGAAGTTGTGGCTCTAAGAACTTACTTCATTTTCCATGAAGATTGAGGGCGTGAGCTTATTGAAGGTCCTTTAAATCCTTTTCTTTAATCAATTTTACATTTTTTCTTGGCCACGTTGGCCGTGGTCATAGAAATACCATTCCTTTCTTCAAGGCCTTTTTGGCCATAGCATAGTTTTTTTATCTTTTAGCATAGTTTTTTTATCTTTTCAAGTTGTAACGCATCAAGCCCCTCACTATAGCACTTTCATGTACACATCTTTTTTTATTATAAAAGCAATTAACCAAGCCGCTCGAGTAAAGAAAGATCTCTTAAAGATGTGAAGAATGCATATGAATTCTAGTAAGTAGATTCCAAACCCTTGCTAGTATAGAGGCATTAAAAATTTTTTAAGAGAAAAGGGTACGCACCTAGAATGACGCACACCCCTTAAACTTAACAAAATCCATATATTTATATTACAGTAACAAGGACTCAAGAAGAGTCGTGGCGTGATGAACAACATTCCCGATCTAGAATCTCTCGTTTCTATAAATAACCCCGTTACGAGTCAACCAAATAGCCCACAAACACCATATTGGCTTCAACTGCTCCATTTCCAGTTTGATTTGAGCCATTATGAGCCTACAAGAGAGACCGAAAGCCCCTATAAATAAGAAGGGATTTTCATCCCACGAACCCTAAAATATTTGTGAATTACATTCTCGACCTTTTAAAAATCGTTATTATCTCCTCAACCCCGTAAAGTTGCTCTGCCACACCCCACGAATAGGACTGGGTGTTTTTTGGTTCCATCCGAATAACCTATCCAAACCTTTGGAAAATGGTTGAAATGGATCGGGATATTTGGGTTTTGGGTCAGATTAGACCCAAATCATAATATTTATTTGATTTTCAGGCTGGGCAGTGGGTCTAAAATATTAATTTATATTAATTTTATAAATTAATATAAATTAAAAGTCTATGCAGCACACCAAAATAAATATTAATTTATATTAATTTTATAAATTAATATAAATTAAAAGTCTATGCAGCACACCAACACACCAAAATAATCCAAATTAAAAGTCTATGCAGCACATAATTTTATATTAATTTATAATGATATGACCATACTTAGCACATATGTTTAAAAAATAGGATTTTCACCCGGCAGATCCTATAATCTTTGTCAATTACCTCTACGACCTTTGAAACTACCTAATTCCTCCCTCACCCCCGTAAACTTGCTACGTCTTACCCCATAAACCCTAACGTTAAATTGACATATCTAAAGTTAACTTCTTTGGGTTAAAAACGAGTTAATCTAACCAACCATGATTGGACGGCTAGAATTAACCAAGAGAAAAAAACGGACAGGATGCTCGAGCAGGAGACGTGGCAGGGACGGGGGGGAGGGGGCTTCGAGAAGGGGACTGACGTGCCCGAGGGGGCTTCGAGCGGTTGGCGGCGGGGGGTTTCGAGCAGGGGAGGCGGCGGGGCCGGAGGAGGCTTCAAGCGACGGGGGAGGGGGGGGGGCTCGAGCAGGGGACGCGGCGGCGGCAGGGGAGGGGAGCTTCGAGCAGGGGAGGCGGCGTGGCTCGAGCAGGGGAGGCGGCGGGGTTGGGGGAGGCTTCAAGCGGGAGGGGGGAGGCGGTGGGCACGGGAGGGGGCTTTGTGCGGTGGTCGGGTGTGTGTGGGGGGGGGGGGGCGGGGGGGCTTCGAGTAGGGGAAGCGACGTGGCCGAGGGGGGCTCGAGCAGGGGAGGCGGCGGGGCTGGGGGAGGCTTCAAGTGGGAGGGGGGCTTCGAGCGGCGGTCGGGTGGGGGCTTCGAGCCGGGGAGGCGGTGTGGCCCCGCGGGGGGGAGCTTCGACTTGGGGAGACGCAGGGAGGCTTCGAGCGGGGGGGGGGGGGGGGGGGTTCGAGCGGTTGGCGGCGGGAGGCTCGAGCAGGGGAGGCGGTGCCTGGGGGGGAGGGGGGTTCTAGCGGTTGGCGGCGAGAGGCTCGAGCAGGGGAGGCGGTGCCGGGGGGGTCTAGCGGTTGGCGGCGGGAGGTTCGAGCAGGGGAGGCGGCGCCCGGGGGGGCTTCTACCTGGGGAGAGAGTGGCAACTATAGTAAATTTGATACATAAAATGGGTATAATATAAAAGAAGATAACAGAATCCGATTAGCTTTAACGGTTAAGTGGATGAGGGTTAACCACAGGGTCTGTAGGCTAAAGTTTAACAAGTTTACGAGGGTAAGAGAGGAATTACGTAGTTTCAAGGGTCGTAGAGGTAATCGACAAAGATTATAGGGTCTGCCGGGTAAAAATCCCTTAAAAAATTAGTCCTGCTAGAAACTTAAGACTAAGGAATATATTTGTTATATGACCTCAGTTTATATCTGAACACCTACCTATCGATATGTTTCGATTATTTTTCCGTCATAGATGCCACATGAAGTCTGATTTTGACCAAAATCGAACGGTCCAAACCCACAACCCAAATAACTTCAACAACTTTAATATGCTTGCATCATGGGTGGTCACTTTCTTAACCCAAACCGAACCCAACCCGAATTATGTAACCTAAATTCACCCAAACCAATCGAACGTCCACCCTTACCCACGAACCCTTCCGTCAACTTCAACTTTATTTGACTTAATTGGTTGGATTAATCTTGAGTTAATCTGATCACAGGAAATCTGATGGTGGATCTTACATCACCCTCTCTCTTTCATTCTTCTTTACAGGAGAGGTCAGTGGGAGGCAGAGGGGAGGTCAGAGGAGCAGAGGCAGAGAGGAGGAGAGGAGGTTTGTGTGAAGATGGGAGCAGAGGGGAGGCCTGGGTGGAGGTCTGAGGGGGAGGGGAGGTCTGGGTGGAAGTCGGAGGGGAGGTCTGGGCGAAGATCTGAGGATCGGCCGACATGGTGGAGGGACAGAGGCCGATGAGGAGGGTGGAGATCCTCTGCTACACCTTTACCTCCCCCACCCCAATCCTTCATCTTATATCCTCCTTCCTCGTGTATCCTCTTACGTCACCACCTCTTCTTCCTCTTTATCCTTTGCTATGCTCGAATGAGGGAAAATGGTGTTGCTCCTTCCTCTTTATCCTTTGATTTGCTCGAATGGGGAAAATGGTGTTGCTCCAGTGGTCGATGGAGTCCGAAGGAACGAGGTAGAAGAGGAGCTGACACATGGTCGATTCCGAGCCCAACTTCGATAAAGCAGTACATGCAAGGAGCATCCCTTCGCAAGAGGAGTTTCAGTGGTTGGTGGATGGTGGCACATGCTCCAGTGGTTGGTGCAGTCCGTGCAACATCCCTTCGCACGAGGAGTCCAGACCTCCTCTGCGCCAACTCCTCTTCATAAACGGTCCAACAGCCACCTGACAGTCCTTCACCGCTTGAAAGCCTTCCTTGGCCGTCGCCCCTTCTCAAAAAAGGAAGAACACTCCCCCCCAATTCTCCCAGTTCTACAGTTGGTTGGCGCATGGCCTTAACTAATGGCTCAGATTTGCTGCGAGGTGCACCTCAAGCAAGGGCTCCATACAGAGTGGAGGAGGGGAGGTCTGGGCAGAGGCGGAGGGGAGGATGAGAGGAGAAGAGGTATGGACGAAGGTCTGAGGGTCGGTCGGCATGGTGGAGGGACGGAGGTCAAGGATATGGGTGGAGATCGGTATTGAGTGGGGAAAGGGAGGTGAGAAGGAGGGTGGCTGGGAAGAAAGGAAGAAGGGTATTCTGTGTAATTTTGATAAATAAAATGGGTATTATGCCAAAGAAATTAACGGAATCCAGTTATTTTAACACCCAAGTAGATGGGAGTTAACCACAGGGTCTGTATGGTAAGAGTTAGCAACTTTACGGGATCGAGGGGATAATAACGATATTTACAAGGTCGAGAAGGTAATTTACAAAAATTCTAAGCTTCGAAAATTCTAAGCTTCGTGGGATAAAAACCAAATAAGAAAGATGAATCTTTTATTTCTTATATGAAAGTTTTGTTTCATATTTCTCTTGTATCATATCAACCCAAAATGCAAGTGCAATCCTTAATCAAATCGAAGAAAGTAGTGAAAAATCAGTGTAAAATTAACACAACATTGCCCCCAAAATTAGCATGAATTTATGAGAAAATGAGCATGCTTCGCTTCGTTTAAATGATAAGAAAAAAGATGGTTTTTCTATTGTGTCTATCAAGTTAGCAAGCATAGCAATCTAAGGGCTCCAGAGGAAATATTGGGAAATTGTCACAGGAGGATGGTGATGATATTACAAACCAACTCAAAAGCAGTCATAATGCAGTGCAACACATAAACACTGGATAAAGCTTGAACATAAAATGCATAAAGTCAGAAAGTGAGGCAATGATGACAACGTTAATCATAGAAAGGGACCCTTCAACTACATGAACATCAAATGAGTTAAGTAAAATCTGAAGAGAGTTGAATACGGAAGCATCACCAGTCATGTAGGAAACACGGGTATCTGCAATCTAATATCCAATTAGTCGCAGAAATAGCACTGCAACCCAGACTAGGGAAGATCTCAAGTGACAATCTTCCACATCAGTAGCAGAGGAAGGATGCAGATTACCCTCATGATGTTGATGAAGTCTAGGACAAAAAGTGATTTGTGCCGGATTTCATGCTTTTGTATCATTAGTTATTGTTGTGAGAAATAAGTGATATGTTATTCAAAGGAACCCTAGGCTCTCTTATATAGGGAGAGACCTCAAGGGTAAAATACATAGTAGTCCAGAGAGAAATAAAAATTACGAACAGGTACATAGCATATAATAATATCTATCTCTACACTCCCCCTCAAGGTGGAGCATAGATGTCTATCATGCTCAGCTTGGAAGAACATCTCTGAAAAGGTCCTCTGAGCAACGGCTTGGTGAATACGTCAGCAGTCTGATCCCCTGAGCTCACGTGAGCTGTAGATATCAATCCTCTCTGGATCAAGTCTCTAGTGTAGTGGCAGTCGACTTCAATATGCTTTGTTCTTTCATGAAACGCTGGATTGTTGGCAATAAACAAGATTGCCCGATTGTCACAATGAAGCTGCATGGGTAGAGGTACGGCTACATGTAGATCCTCTAGTACAGATCGAACCCACATCATCTCTGTGCTTGCTTGCGCCATGGCCCTATATTTGGATTCAGCACTGGACCTTGCCACAACAGTTTGTTTCTTGCTTTTCCAAGAAACCAGAGAGCTCCCAACAAAAACTGCAAATCCTGAGGTTGATTTTCGACCCTTAGGGCATCCTGCATAATCGGCATCTACGCATGCTGAGATAAATAAATATGTGCCCTTTCGAAACAGCAACCCTGAACCTGGAGAAGACTTCAGATACCTCAGTATCATGTATATGGCATCCATATGAACTTGTCTTGGTTGCTCCATAAATTGACTCACCCTGCTTACTGCAAAGGCAATATCGGGACGAGTTATGGTAATATAAAGGAGCTTACCCACCATTTCTCTATAGCTCCTCTTGTCCACTTCAGCTGTGTCATCATCATACAGCTTCATGCTTGGATCCATGGGAATACTTGATGGTTTGCATTCAGCCATGCCTGTTTCAGTCAAGAAATCTGTAATGTACTTCCTTTTGGTCATTACCAGACCCTGTGCATTCCTGGAAAATTCCTACCCCAGAAAGTATCTTAGGGTTCCAAGATGCTTCGTGACGAACTGACGGCCTAGGAATGCCTTCGCCCTTTCTATGCCCTGAATATCATCTCCTGTAACCAGAATGTCATCAACATAGACCATGATAACAACCGTACCTGCCAATGACTTCTGAACAAAACAACGAGTGGTCTGCATTCGACCTCTTGAATCCATGTCGTTCTATCAGATTGGAAAGCTTCTGGAACCACGCTCTTGGACTCTGTTTGAGGCCATAAATTGCCTTGTGAAGTCTACACACCATATGCTTCTCCCCCTTAGCAGTAAACCATGGTGGCTGCTACATGTAGACTTCTTCCTGCAGATCTCCATATAAGAAGGCATTCTTGACATCCAGTTGAGACATACTCCAGTCACGTACCACAGCAACTGATAAGAGAATGCGAAGAGTAGAATGACGAGCCACTGGAGAAAATGTATCCATATAATCCACGCCATAGGTTTGTGTAAAACCTCGCGCAACGAGCCGTGCTTTGTGCCGATCTAGACTGCCATCAGTATGGTATTTAACTGTGAATACCCACTTACAGCTCACAATAGATGTATCAGGAGGAGCAATAACTAAGGTCCATGTGCCACGAGACTGTAAGGCACGCATCTCATCTTCCATAGCCTTTCTCCAGCAATCAATCTTCATAGCTTCCTGGTAGGTCCGTGGTATGTCCACGGAAGATAAAGCTGCAGCAAATCTCTGAAAGTCGCCTGTGAGGCGATGAAAAGACACCTGTGAAGCAAAGGGATAAGATGTACACGTCCGCTTCTGCTTCCGGATAGCAATAGGAAGATCAAGATCATCGTCCGTTGTTCTGGATGGTGTAGTCTCCTCCTGCAATGAAGAATCCTGCACATGTACCATGTCTGACCCGTCAGTAGTAATGCCATCTGAACATACCTGAGGCGTGATGGATGTCTGACGTGTAGCCTGAGCAGGACCTGACCGACGCGTATAGAATTTTGGTAAAGGTGGAATAGGTGGTCGAAGAGGTGGTGGAGGTGGAGGTGGTGGTGAAGATGACGTAGAAACAGGAACAGGAATGGACTCAGGTGAACTCCAAGTAGGAGGTGGAGGGACATAGACATCATCGTTGGTAGCGGATGGTACCAGTCTGTCACCTGCAGGGGAAAAATACATAATAAACTCAAAGAACCGAACGTGACATCAGCACTGACAAAGTATTTCTTGTTCATGGGATCATAACACCGATAGCCCTTCTGAGTCCTAAAGTAACCGACAAAGACACACTTGACATCTCTAGGAGAGAGTTTGTCAAGTCCAGGAGTCAGAAGATGAACAAATGCCACAGTACCAAAGACACGAGGAGTAAGTGAGAATAATTCCTTGTCAGGAAAAATGATAGAGAGAGGAATTTTCTCACCAAGAACAGAAGATGGCATACGATTGACCAGGTAGCAAGCGGTAAGAACAGCATCCCCCCAGAAAGAAATATGAGCACAACTCTGAATCAGTAGGGTTCGAGTAATGTCAAGAAGGTGGTGATGCTTTCTTTCTGTCACGCCATTCTGCTGAGATGTGTAAGCACAAGTGGTTTGGTGAATAATGCCCTTTGACGAAAGAAACTGAGAGAGGGACCGTGTGCAGAATTCTAGAGCATTATCTGTACGAACATTAGAAGAAAACACATTTTACACTTCATTAATCAAATTCTTAATCACATCGCCTGCTTCAGATTTATTCTTTAAAAGGAAGACCCAAGAAACACGAGAAAAATCATCCACTACCACAAGATAAAATCTGTGTCCTTGATGATCGGGTACACGACTTGACCTCATATATCTATGTGAAACAACTCGAACGGGGAGCTACTGCTCCGACTCTGACGACTAGGAAAGCTCGACCGATGATGCTTTCCCAACTGACACGCTTCACAGCGAAAGGAAGAACTGGGAGAGATCTGAGGCAGAGGATGTCGCATTTTCTGGAGCGGGAGATGATCAAAACGGAGATGCCAGATGTACGAAGAAACTGGTCCGGCAGAGTGAGAAGAGACGCCAGCATAAGAATTCCGGACCAGTCGATATAGACCATTCTGCTCAGAGCCGCAACCAATCACCCTGCCCGTTAGTATGTCCTGAAAAATAAGAGAAGACGGGTCAAATATAGCACGACAATGCAAATCCTTCGTAATCTGACTAATAGACAACAGATTCATCGAGAACTCAGGAGCATGTAGGATTTTCTAGAGATGCATAGTAGAAGATAGGAAGACCTCCTCCTGTCCAACAAGGGGGGAATGAGTACCATCTGCAATCTGTACTGAGCGGCCATGGGGAATGTCCCTATAGGACTCAAGTCTCTCTCGATCTCGGCAGAGATGATGTGTGGCACCAGAATCTATAATCCAATCAGAGATATCATGAGAAGATGTAAATGCAGTAGCACTACCTGAGGTACCAGCAGCAGCAGAGGAACTGGCAGATGTTGTAGCAGCAGCATCTGAAGGTCCACCAGAAGAATCACCATATGATTGTGGCATAATGTCACGTAGACGTGCCACAAGTTCCTCGAAACGATTGTCTGCAGTAGATGCCAATTAGGGCTGAGAATGCTCTGTTACACGTGCCGATGCTGGGAAACCATGCTTAGAGTAGCATGTCTCCTCCGAGTAGCATGTGCGGTGACAGTATGAACACGGCTGACGAAAACGACCACCCCTACCCTGGGGTCCACGTCCACGAGCATGGCCAGAAGAGTGACCACCTCTCCCACGCGATACTGCCATCGCCGATGGGGGTGGAGTAGATAAGCTGGAAGAAACTGATATGCGACTGAGTCTCCTGTAAACATCCTCCATCGGAGGAATAACTGCATCAGCCAAAATCTGAGAGCGGGCGGCCTCATACTCAGGATCTAAAGCCGCAAGTAGAACACCCACCATGGTGGCATTCCGAAATGTCTTCTGTTGTTCAGGAGTCGCTGTGAGTGGAGTGGTACTGTATAACTTCTCAAACATCCCCCTCAGGGATGTGTACAAGGAGTGAAGAGGTCTGTCGTTCTGCTTCATCGTGAATATATCATGCTGAAGCTGTAACATCTTGGTCTCATTTCGCATCTGGGAATATGTAGAAGCCAGAACATCCCACATCGCCTTGGCAGTGGGTTGATGGAGGGCATCATTGGCAATCTCCATCGACAGTGTTCCTGACAACCAGACCTTGGCATACGAATCATCAGCCTCCCACGAGGCATATATCCATGTCTTCTCTGTTGGCTCATCCTCGGTAAGAATGTGCTTCTTACCGTTCGACTTCATGAGACTCATGAACTGCATCGCGCAGAGCTCATAGTTCGACCCATCCATCTTTACTATTGGCGCGGGACCTTTGAACGCGCCTATAGAGGGCATATCAACCTTTGATTCTGACATATCGCCGCTGGAGAAGAACTAGGGTATGTAGACAAAGTGATAGATGTCTACACAAACTGTATAGGATTCGAGTGCGTATGTAGACGTTACACACCCAAATCCGTATATCTGAAGGAAGAGACGGCTACGATCAAGGTAGCAGGAGTTCGGTCAGGGCAAGCCGGGAGTTGAAGACGAGATCCCGAAACCGGCGGCGGACTGGGGTGGTTCCGGCAGCACTGGGGGGGGGGGACCCAGGGGGGTCCGGCGGCACTGGCGGGGACCCGGGTGGGTCCGGCGGCACTGGGGGGGACCCGGGAGGGGTCCGGCAGCACTGGGGAGGACCCCCCGGGGGTCCTGCGGGACTGGAGGGGACCCAAGGGAGGTCCGGCGAACTGGCGGAGACCCGGGGAGGGGTTCGGCGAACTGGCGGAGACCCGAGGAGGGGTCTGGCGAACTGGCGGAGACCGGGGGGGGGGGGGGGGAGGGGGACTGGTGGTGGCCCGTGAGGGGTCCGGCGGCGGAAGAAACGAGAAGGGAGGGGGCGGTGGAAGAAACGAGAGGGGGTGGTGGGCGACGGGTGGGGAAAGGAAGCCCTAGGGCTCTGATACCATGTTGTGAGAAATAAGTGATATGTTATTCAAAGGAACCCTAGGCTCTCTTATATAGGGAGGGACCTCAAGGGTAAAATACATAGTAGTCCAGAGAGAAATAAAAATTACGAACAGGTACATAGCATATAATAATATCTATCTCTACAGTTATCATAGACAACTTGTCTATAGGCTAACGCATTAAGCTCAACACAGTAATCAGAAAGCTCCATTGAAAAGTCAGCAATCCAAGAAAAATTTGTTGTTTTTAAAAAGAGGCATGGATATTTTTATACAGTGTCAGAGCGGCCTAGGCAACAGTTACAAAGTAGTCCAGTGAAAAAAACTGTATAGATGAACAACATTAAACAGAAGTACATTTCAAGAATGATGGAGTTGCTTCCATAATAACAAATTTGATATGATACATTTAGGACGCTATCGTTCATTAGGACCACAAAAGTAAGGTCGTATTCTATGAATGCAGTAGGAAAACTAGCTAAAATTCACGCAAGGAACAACTTCCATATACTCCTCATGTTCCAAGTCAATAAGAGTGTTCAGTTGGGAGTGAAGGTCCTGGAAGTCTGCACTTGTGATGCAGCACAAAAATAAAATATAGGGCTTGATATTTTATCCGTTAATTTTATTTACGTTTATTCGATTGTCGCATTTTTATTTAAATAAAGAGATCATGTGTGATCTCAATTTAGTTAGTTAGAGTCAATTAGATATTTGAATTTATTTCAAATCAATTAGTTAGTCGGTTAGAGTCAAATTAGGATAAGTAGTTTTGAGTTTGAATTTGAATTTCTATTTTTGTAATCTCATCCCTCCTATATAAAGGGATGATAGGCTATTGTTTTAGACAGTTCAGATTATTATGAAAATTGAGATTCATCTCTCTTTATCTCTTTCTCTCGGTGTGTTTCTCTCTCTTTCCCTCGACGCATTCTTTGCGATTCCTCTCCAAAGTCTCGTGCAACCGGCGCGTTCTCCTCTCTCTTCCTCTCCTCTCTAAATTTCTCCACCAAACAACTATTTTTCACCGTTGCAAATTTCCATTTGCATCATTTGGTATCAGAGCATGGAAACTGAATCGTTCTTACGATTCGACGATCCGATCACCTACTGGTGTTTGCAATTCGATTTGAGTCGTATATCTCATGATCCGCATTCACGTTCGCGTTCGAGGAAGTTCAAGCATCGACTCCTATCAAGTTTCAAAGTCCAAGCATGGTTGGACGCGCTAACCGGTGAAGATTCGTTCGTCGACAATGAAAGTCAGATCGCTGTAGCTGCTGTCCAACCCGATTTTTGTTCGGAAAACGAAGGTATTTTCAGTTCCGAAGAATATTTTATTGACGCAACTCCTGTGCAACAAAACTATGAAGATATAGGGCCGATTTTTGATGAAAGCTCGGGTGAAGAATATGAATTTTTCGATTTCTGTGAGGTCGAAGTTGTTGTCCAGGAACAAAAAATGAAAAAAATAAAGTTCTGAGGCCAATATTTGATGAAGAACCAGTGGAAGAGGGATATGAAACCCTAGATCTCTTCTGTGACGACGTTACTGTTCTTCGAGACAAAGATCTGCTTGCTGTCCATACAGATTCAGGTTGGCAACCATCACCGACAACGACCAATCGAAGCCCCAGCAACCACTCGTATCATCTCCAATGCAAACCTCGACGTTGTTGTAGCCATACCTTGGTACGAAGACCCCAAGGCCAACGATGGAAGGCCCATCATCGTCTCCTGCACCATCAATCCAGGTGTCGCTGCCGCCATTACATCTATGCCCGGTGCCGCCGTTGGAGAAATCGAAACCCATACCCTAGGGTTCGGCGCCGCCGAAGACATTGGAAGAAGGGAGTTGAGAGGGTAGTGGCTATTGATTCTTCTCCCACGTGCAATCAATCCCATGAAATCAGGGATTGGAAATTTATTTGGTTTAATTTCAATGAAACCCCTACTGCAGAAAGATTTTATTCAAAGGTTAAAATCGGTTGGAATTGGAGAGGCATTCCTTTAAATGGAGGGGTAGAAGATTTGCAGCGACGCCCCTCAGTGAAAAGAAATTACAAACGTAACATGGAAAGGATCAAATTGGGGAATTTGGAACTATGGTTTCGGATCGAATTCTCCAACGACAAATCGAAAAGCAAGCAATTCGTCAGGAGGCGAATTTTTCAAGCGGAGGAGAATTGATGCAGCACAAAAAAAAATATAGGGCTTGATATTTTATCCGTTAATTTTATTTACGTTTATTCGATTGTCGCATTTTTATTTAAATAAAGAGATCATGTGTGATCTCAATTTAGTTACTTAGAGTCAATTAGATATTTGAACTTATTTCAAATCAATTAGTTAGTCGGTTAGAGTCAAATTAGGATAAGTAGTTTTGAGTTTAAATTTGAATTTCTATTTTTGTAATCTCATCCCTCCTATATAAAGGGATGATAGGCTATTGTTTTAGACAGTTCAGATTATTATGAAAATTGAGATTCATCTCTCTTTATCTCTTTCTCTCGGTGTGTTTCTCTCTCTTTCCCCGGACGCATTCTTTGTGATTCCTCTCCAAAGTCTCGCGCAACCGGCGCGTTCTCCTCTCTCTTCCTCTCCTCTCTAAATTTCTCCACCAAACAACTATTTTTCATCGTTGCAAATTTCCATTTGCGTCAACTTGGTAACACCACAAATCCAACATATGCCTGAGCAAAGCTAGATTTGACGCAACATCACTTGACGAGGCCTTCCGAAGCATGGTATCCTGACAGGGTCAGGAGACTTGGAATACAACTTAGACTCGGCTTACGTAGCCACTGAATGGATGAAATTACAACCATGAGTGAGCATTTATACTGCCTATTTGGCATGAATTTTTAAAAAAAAAATAAGGAAGGAGAAGGGCGATGTTATAGTTCATGGTATTTGGATTCCACCATTCATGTGCAGGATTCTTTAAGTTGCAAATATCCATCCGAGTAATTCGACTGAATGAATCTAAACTAGCAATCAAGAAGACACCAAATCATCGAGCATTCTAAGAAGTTAGTTTATTCTAAGTCTAACTTGCAAACAAGTGCATCCAGATAACCAGGCCCATTTGATTTACCTCTGCGATCTTACATATCGCATAGTGCCCGTTTTTGCCCCAAGACATGATTCTTGGTGGACGGTGCAGGAGAAGGAGAAACACCCCAACAAGGAAGAGACACGTCTTCACCATATCTGATCATATAGAAGGAACTAGTCAATAATCCCATGATGATATGAAACATACTGATCACGATAAAAAGGGGTGTTTGGATAGGATTCAACGATTCACGAGAAAATCGTGGGATGTGACGAAGAATCCCACCTTTTAACGCTGGAGGAGCGACTAGATTGAATCTGCAATGTAGAATGAAAGGTATGAAAGCTTCAATCTTCCCCGGTTCCACCGAGTTGGGTTCTCCCCAACCCTCGACCTTTTCGATATTATTAGCTCGGAAACCAGAGCTGGGGCTGCTCGACAGGAGCTTGCGGTGGTGGGCCTCGACAGGAGCTCAGGAGCTTGCGGGGGAGGTAGGTCTTCCGGTCTCGACAGGAGCTTGCGGGGGGAGGGGGGACGACGGTGGAGGGCAGCGGCGGAAGTAGGCTTCCACAGCGGGTGTATCGACTTGATAGGTTAATCAAAGAGCTGTCTGGATGGCTCTGTTCCTCCGCGCCCTGACGGTGATGATGCTCCTCATACGTAATTTTTTGATGTTTGTCATGTAATATATCAAGCTAATATCTAATATATCTATGATGTTAAGGTTTTTCATGCATTGAAACTATGACGTATTTGTGAATCCGTTCAACTATGAATCTATGGTATACATTGAATCCATGGGATGTCTAAGATTTACGATGTGTTTGAATCTACTTACTAAGTTTGAATGCATGAGATGTTTGAATCTATGATATGCACTATCCAAGTCCGAGAACGTGTAGGTGAGAATGTACATGTGTTTGAATCTATGATATGCATTGTCTACGAATCTATTATTTTTTAATCTATTGTGTTTGAATATATCTATGAATCTCATATCCAATATCTATCGTGCATGTGAGAATAGCAGCATATTATCAGTGGTCATGTAACCGCCAATAATAATATAGTATCACTCATTATCGACGGTTATTCTAACCACCACTATAGTTTTGTCGGCAGACTCATTGTCGGCAGCTACTCATTTGCGACGATCAACACTTTCAGTTGTTAGGGTTCAATCCTCGCAAAAGCTTTTTGTAGTGCTATCTATTTCGACGGTCCATTAGCGACGAATCCTGTTTTTTATCAGTGGTACTCGACCGCCTCGTAAAGTGCTTATTATTCATGGTTACGTACACCAACGTTACTCACATTATTTCTCATGAGTACTACATTATAAATCCTATGGTATTGTGAATGATTAATATATTGTGACTCTTGCACAAGAGATTAAGCATGCTATCCACATTAACAATTTTTTTTCTTTCATAATATGTTAATGTAAAAAAGAATGTATAACGTGGATCAAGTTGGTCATCATAGCATTCGATTTACACCTAAAATCGATATTTAGCATTGTGATACTAATGCGAGGTGATATGAAAAATAAGGTTGTAACAACCATATTAGATCATGGTATAAAGATATATTTGATTTTGAAGATGATCTAAACATAGGATAAAAATTTTGTAGCACCCAACAATAAGGAGGAAAATGACATCGTTACCTCTTAGAATGTTCTCTCGGGCTCCTCTCGCACGAAAATGGTATTTCCGTCACTTGACTACAATGCGAAGGTACACATAACGATGACCTCGAGCTCCCTTATGCGATGACGAACACGGGTCTTCGATCGGAGCACCTTCTCTGATGTTGACGGTGGTCTTCCGACTACTAATCCGACCAATATAGTGGTGCTTTGACGAGGGTAAGTGATGGTGGTGGCTAGATTTTTGAGAGGGCAACTGTTATATCCTATTTATAGAAGAAGAGATGAAATCGGAGCCAAAATCGTATCCGCTTCGAATCCAGTTCGAATCCATAAATGGGTCTCGATCATTCAACTCGAAACATCAATATTTTGAGCTAAGAATCTCATAATTTGATGTTATTGAGCTCATTGAAAAGTTCTCGACGAGATTTACAAAATGATATGATCATTTAGATTTTTTTGGATGTCAAAAATATTCCATAATTTAGGAAGAAAATATGAAAATTCACAATTGATTTGAGTCAATTAGGTCGGGTTAAAATCAAATTAATCAAATTGAAAAAAGATAATTATTTCCGCTTAATAATGATGCAAACCATCTTTCTTAAAGTTGCTATGAGTATATTAATGCTTTTATCGGAGTTTTGATCACCTTTTTATAAACCACGAATAAGTTGCATTATTGAATAACACCTATCTTCTTCTGAAAATCATTGATCAATTTTAAAAACTTGATTAGAATAAGCTTAGTACTATTTTACTAATCAATTAAGATGTTTATTTAAAAAGGAAATGAAGAAATGGATAAGTAACGTATACTATAGACACTCGTGCGAGATTCTACGAATTCCAATTTTGCACTATTCCAATTCCAGTTTCCAAATTCCAATTCCAATTTGAGTTAAGCGTGTTCTTCAATTCGAATTTCATTCTTAATTAAATCTATGTATGGTGGTGTATCATGTATTCTAACACTCCATTTCGATTCCAAATCTGCAACGATCCTTATTCTACCTTTACTGTTATTATTTATTAACAAATTTTATAGTTAGAATTTGCATATCTTATATGATAATATGTTGCACATTATGTGTATATATGAATAGGAATATATTGTTTGGGTCAGATGGGTCTAAAGCATGGGTGATCCATATTACCCATCAATCAACTCAATATCCATATAAATAAAATGATCCAGGTTTAACCCGATCCAAAAATCCAAATAATTCAATTGGTTTAACCCATTTCAAATGATTTGGTTCGGTTGTTTGGATTGACCCAAATAATGCCCAATCCAAATAATTCAATTTGTTTAACCCATTTCAAATGATTTGGTTCGGTTGTTTGGATTGACCCAAATAATGCCCACCGCTACCCAGCAAAGTTAGATGAGCTATGGTGTAAAGTGTAATTGTTTAAAAATCAGTCAACAGTAAAAGAGCGTTACTAGTTATTCAAGTCGATCTTGTTAGACACATAAATTTGATCGCCATAAAAAACTAGAAGAACTCGAGAAATTAAGTCTAAGATATACTTGAAGAACCCGGATACTTATGCATCAAGAATTCCTGTGAAACTAAGTGGATTAAGATCCTGTTGATCCAAGTTTGAAACTTGTAAAAACAAGACTTTAAATCCCATACTTCAAAATCTATTGTGATATCCATAGAAAAATAAAAAAAGACATGAAGCTATGCAACCTATGTTGGTATCGGATTGATGAGTTATTCAATGAAGTCGTGGAGGAAGATACATGAAAGGAGATCAAAGTTTAGATAGTTTAATACATCATTCGTTTTCATACATGATAGCTCTATAAGTAATACTGCGCACCTTCTGATTTATTTGATGATAATTTATCGAAGAAAGAATAAAATTCGCATAGGCCATATGCCTCGAATCTTATTCGCCACATACAGTGAATATTTTTATATTTAGTTAAGTACCATGAGAAAGCCGCCTTTTTAAAAGGCGGCTTCCATTTGAGCCAAAATCTGTGATCCAAAAGAGCATACACACAAGATCCAAAGGTTCCATTTGAACAGGAAGCCGCCATTTGAAAAGGCGGCTTCAATGCACCACACCAAAGCCGCCTAAAAGGCGGCTTTGGCTCAAATGGAAGCCGCCTTTTGAATAAGGCGGCTTTCTCACGGTACTTAACTAAATATAAAAATATTCACCGTATGCAATGAACAAGATTCGAGGCATACGGTATGTGCGAATTTCGGGCATGTACTTATTTGAAAAGGCTCATGAACACATATTTTTAGTTAAGTAGAATCAAGACAGTATATCAAATGACATCATCGCAGAGGAGGTTCGAGATGTGACAGGAAAAAAATAAAAAGCATTTTATTTTGAAGGACACTTTTAGTTTGTGTGTGTTGGAAGGAGAGGAATCGATGAAAATGGCACTCATAATATAAATGCAAAATGGATCAAGAAGTGATCATTAGGCATTTCCTGTGAAGAGATGACTATTAGGCACACAGAACAAAAAACTGTAAACAAATTAGGAGAATAACGATCGAGTCCTATGATGATAAAAGAGATACCATCAAATCCGGTGGTTGCAGAATCGAATTGAAATTGAATTCCAAAGATGAACATGTACTTCAGAAAGAACTTCCATGTTGAAGATGTCACTGAGGTTAGATGGTGTTATATACATGGGATGCAACCTTATGAGGAATCCTCCGATGCGTTTGGTCTTAGTCCGATCGCGAATGCAGGTCCCTTGGGCATTGGAAGTTCTTCGTTTACACTGCTCAGCATCAAGGCGATCGAGGACATCGTCGGACGATCAGCTGCATTTTCTTGGATGGACAGTAGTCCAACTTGCAGGCATTTCTTTACTTCTTTCTCTGGAAATTCACTGCCCATGGATGGATCTACGAGCTCGCTTATTTTCCCCTCTTCCCATAGTTGCCATACCTGATCCATCCAGAAGTTATCCTCAGTTAGAAATTGCACAACAAGAATCGATTCATTTCCGAGTTTATGAAAAATCAGATAGGAAAGGTACATGAAACAGAAGTTGGACATTTTGATGGCTTTAGATACTCACATATCCAAGAAGATTTGCAGACTCTTTGTAAGGGTAGTAGCCAATGCTCTTCTTGCCTGTGATGATCTCTAGCACAATCACCCCAAAACTGAAAACATCTGATTTTTCCGAGAAAACACCGTCGAATGCATACTCGGGCGATATATATCCGCTGCAACCACAGATTGGAACTAGTTGGACACAGTTGATATGTTGATAATGAAGGATTTTTTCTTTGTTAGCTATCACATTTCACTCACTATGTTCCCACAACCCTTTGAGTGTTGGCCTCTGTTTGATTCCCTCTGAAGATCCTTGCCAGCCCAAAATCTGAAATCTTTGGATTCATGGACCTGTCGAGTAATATATTGCTGGTTTTGAGATCCCTGTGAATAATGCGCAGCCTCGAGTATCTGTGGAGATATAGAAGTCCTTGCGCGATCCCTTCGATTATCTTGTACCGGATGCTCCAATTCATCAAGACTGATGTCTCTGGATCTGTATGAAAGAAAGTAGATTGGCATGGATATATGGGTGTGCATCAATTCAAAAATAAGAACGTGAAGCAACTGGATCTACCGAATATGAACTTGTCAAGGCTGCCGTTAGGCAAGTACTCGTAAACCAAGATCTTCTCGTCTTTGTAGGCACACCAGCCAAGTAGGCGGACGAGATTTGTATGCTGAAGCTTCGCGATCAGTTGGATTTCATTCTCAAACTCCTCGAAGCCTTGTCCAGAGTCTTTTGATAGCCTCTTCACTGCTATCACTTGCCCATCTTTCAGTTCTCCCTACACACAAGAGATGATACTTCTCAACTATGCTGCATGAGACTACGATTCTTTGCAAGTAGGAAAAACAAAACTTGTTACCTTGTAAACGGGTCCGAATCCTCCTTCACCAAGTCTATTGGCTGCGGAGAAATTGCCAGTTGCAGATGCAACCATGCTGAATTCTAGAAGAGGTAGTTCAGTGACATCTTTTTCGCCGATTGTTATTATTTCACGGGATTTACTTTTGCTCCACCAATCTGAATGTTGTTTTTGCGCAGAATGACGAATGCTATGAAATCAATGCAACAAGACCATATCTTAGAAAGACTAATGCGCGAAATCTCATGGTTACCTGTAATCTCTGGCCTCTTTCTCTTGAAGCAGGAGGCTATTAGCAAGAGTAGAGTGAGACCAATGGCAGTTGGCACCAAAGCAAGAATAAGAGATTTCTTAGTCTTTTTTGATGATCCTTGTTCTTGGAAAATGAGTTCTGCACTTAAATTTCGGTTGATAATTCATCTTACTTTTACGTATAATTTGCGTTCGAATCTCTGAAATGGAAGGAACAAAAAACTGAGGATAATTGTAGTAATTACCTGAACTTGCGACACGAATGAAGACATCGCCGCCATTGACAGAATCAAGAACCATGTCCTTCAAGTCTCCGTGCCACTGATAACACCGCAGATCGTCAGCAACCCGTCCGGTTTTGTTGATGTAAGCATAACCAGTGCACGAACAATCCCTTGAACATTCTTCCTCGCACTGGTGTTCTTTCTTGTTCCTCGAAAACGCAAATTTATCAGGGAATTTGATCCCTGAAACTTTCGCAAACTTGTCTCCCCTGTCACAATTTAACCGAGCCTTCCTCACACACCCACCTGTGAAATTCCCACTGCTCCACTCCCTTTGATTCATGGGCTCAAAACCATTCAAACACTCGCATAGTCTTCCTCCTCCTTTCATAATGCAAGTCGCGAAGTTCCCGCATCTGTTGTAGACATCACATGGCCAATTGGGGACATATGATCCATTGATCCAGACCTTCTTATTCATTTGCAGTGCAGAGCTGTTCAAGATGCCACTTGGTTCCAGAAACAATCTGATTAATGCATACCCTTCTGTGGCGGTGTACATATAATAAACACCTTCGTCATTCAGCACAAAGGTCTCCACATAGAGCAAGCTGACGTTGAGAGCTCCGACGGCATTCGCCGATCTCCCGCTCCAGCAACCGTACCTCCACAGGACCTGAGTACCTTTCAGCAGAACAAGCTGAAGAGGAGAATTGGGATCCAACCCAGCTGACACATCCCCTGGAGAAGGGTCAGTTGGGCTCCTCCAAGCAACAAGGTGTTGGGAGGTTCCTGAGGTTGAGTTGTACCTCAGCTTCATGCCCGGGAGGAGGGTATCAGTTGGGTGATCGAAGCTCTCCCATATGGCATTGCCACTCTCGGATGTGAGGACCAGATTGCCTGAATCCATTAAAACAGCACTTGCAATCATGTTGGTACTTGAGATATTTGATGACCAAAGCGTTCGGGTTCCATTGCCTCCAAGGAGTGCGATGTTACTATCACGTGTGATGGTTAGAACACCAGATGGGTCTGTGAGCGGAGCTTCTCTGTTGGCGACCCATACCACGATCTTCTCAGGTATGTTGTAGTACCATACGCCTATGTATCGATTGGTGGTGGAATTAGTTGGGGAGAAGAAGCCCAGAGCGAAGACCCCACCTGACGAGATGAGCTTCTGATCCACCGAGAGGGTTGCTCCTGATGTCAGCCTGTCCCTCTGCGAAGAGCAGGAGATGAGAAGGTGGGTACATGTAATTACCAACAAGCAGAAGTGAAGAGAGAAGTCCATGTGGAAAGGGCTTCGATCAGATACGAGGTGCTTCGTTTACGTTACATTGTGTTGGGTTTAGATTTATAACGCTGTGTATGGAAGCTGGTAGGTAAGGGTGTCGTCAAAGTTGACTTAGCCTGAGCGGATCATCTGCTGTAGATTTTTTTACAGCACAGCCTGCTTGTACCTCTTTTTTTTTGCAAAAAAAAATCTTTTCAAAAAATCCAAACGTATGGATTGAATGTAAGCATATTGTTCTAAATACCTACAAGGTTGCATTTTGATCGGATGTTCGTAGTTATTTTCTCAAAGTCAAGGAAAAAGTTAAATTTGAAATGATTTTTTTAGTCGGACTCATGTTGTCTTTTCCTTTGACCTTTGGGATAAAATAGTTACGAACATCCAATCAAAATAAAACATGGTGGATATGTAAAACAATATGCATATATTCGATCCATGAGGTTGGTTTTTTGAAGAGATTTTCGTAAAAAAAGGATACAACAGATGCATTTGTGGTTAAACCTAAAACATAGGATCTACTCCCAGACTCTATATGATTGGGCTCAGTAACTATGCTCAAACTCAGACTTGGTTTTGAGCTCAAAATGACGAACTTTGAAATCGAACTCGCCGAGTTGGAGACAATGGCAAATTTAGGTCATCTTTTCCATTTCTTAGAAAAAGTGGGCCACCGCTTTAGCTACAAGATGCTACAATTACCATCCCGACAATTAGACATTCAACCCCTTTTATTTCCCTATGCAGCTGAGGTTTTCTGGACTTAGAACTAGAGACCGCATCCATGATGTAAATCATTCCATCTACGATCCAAGCAATTAGGATTGAGAGAGAATCAATGGATTCTTTTTCGAGAGCGAAAGGATCTTCTTATCAATCAAGTGATCATTTCAATTATACGTCGCAACTCAATTGGGCATGCATGTTCCTAAGTTTTCATATTTTCATCTTGCATATTAATAATTATACCATGAGTAGTTTAGGACATCCTCAAGATATGTTTTAGATACCACTATACAGTTGCAATCCATCTTTGCTCAATGGACACAACAATCATACTTTAGCACCCGCTACAATAGGTCATGACGCAACTAAAGGCACCAACTTAGCTTAGGGAGGTGGTGAGTTATTAGCAGTAGGAGACAAAGTTACCTATTCCATTAGAAACTACAGACTTTTTGATACATCTTATTCATTCTTTTACGATCCATGTGACTGTCTTGTTTCTGTTGAAAGATGTCCTATTTTCTCACAATCACTTTTGATACATAACAAAGCAAAATTTTGATTCTCATTTTCTTATGATGGATGTGGAAGAGGAGAAATATGTCAAGCATCTGCTTGGGACCATGTTTTCTTAAGTCTATTCTGGATGTATGATGCAATTTCGTCGGTATTATTTCATTTCAGTTGAACACAATAGGATGTTTGAGAAACGGTAAATAATCAAGGGGTGGTAGCTCATATCACAGAAAGAAACTTTGCATAGAGTTTCATTACTATTAATGGGTAGTTTGGAGATTTCTTATGGGCACAAGCATCTAAGATAATTTACTCTTGTGGTTCTTTATTATCCGTATGCTCTATTTTTCTTGGGTGGTCATTTTTTCTGGACTCTTAGTTCACTATTTCTGTCGAGCAGATATGCGTATCAGCAAGAACAATGAGAGGGGGTTTAGGGTGTAGATGTGGGAAGGGACGTGATAGTGTGGAGGAGGAGCTGGGAGGAGTTAAAAAATGGTCGAGTAAGTTTGTTGCAACTTGGAGACCAAAGTTAAGTGATGGGGGTTTCAAATGTCTTTAGTTCATCTGAGAGGATGAGGAAATTAGATAGAGCGGTTGGTGGATTGTGTATTTCAGACAAAATCCCAATTTACACTTTGCCTACTCATCCTATTACATTTATACTTGTAATTTTTTACACCCATACACACAAATGAGTAAGCGAGTTGAGTCTTTTAACTCAACTCGATTATGATAACAAGTTCATCATTCGACTTGAACCCAAGCTCATTAACCATTAGATCTTGATTCACATGCTCATATCGAACAAAATTCGAGTGAATTCATCAAGCTCAAGCTTTCTTGACACCTCTATTGGTGGGGAGAAAAATGTTGGGAAACAACCTGATATCTTCGCCTCTCGGATATCAGTTATCGATATGGACTACCTTATACGGATACAAATCTGCAATCACCACCACTATGGAAGTACATGAAAGAAAAATAACCATATATAACCGTGGTCAGTCACCTCTTGCGACCCGGAGAAGAAAGATCACTGTAATTAGAACGAGTACAACACTCTATGCTCTCTCTCTCTCTCATCTCTCTCTATTTCTCTATTTTCTCTTGTGGTATTCCTTCTTACTGTGGTGTAGAGGCAATGCCCCCACCCCCTTTATATATAGCCAAGTTATAGGGTTTAGGGTTTAGGGTATAACCCCCTTGTCATATTCCCAATATGATTATAAATAAAATACAACTCAACTACTATTAGGATTAGGAGTCCAACCCCATTAGGATTCCTAATCCTAAATTGACTCTAATTGTAACAATCTTTTCCTTGAGTTGAATTCCATCATGATTTCTTTATCTTCTTGAGTCTGCATTGGGCCATCATCGTCATCTGTAGGTCTCATTGGCAGGATCTCACTAACTTTGGGTGACTGATGAACCAAGATTTGCATAGGGTCGTACAGTTTTACAAGGCGAAACCATAGTTGATGTGTTGACCTCTCAATAAACCCTAATCAATCAACAATCTACCCACAAATAAAAATCAGGCAGTAAAGATACAACGTGCATCAAAATTTTTATAAACCATACAAAAATGCGTATAGTGACAAACAAAGTAGGGTGTCTGATAACTAGGGAAATTCCGTAAGGGTCACAATGATATATATATATATATATAAATATATAGTGTCGCTGAGGCGACTACTCGCAGGACTCCTAATTACTCAACAATTAACCCACAATAAAAGAATGAATTAATTAAGTCCCAAAAATGTGAATTAATATTTATTACTCTACCACAAGATGTACAGTGAATAAGTATGTAGAGGTCGAACCACAGAGAGCAATGCAAAAACGGAGTAGCCTATGATGTTCAAGTATCACAGAGTCATTCTTGTATGAATTCTATTTTTGTGGGTTTATATTTTTATATTTTTTTCTTCTTTTTTATTAATAATATGATATACTTATATATATTTATGTAATATATATAATTTATAGAATATAAATATATAAAGATATATATCCATAGAGGGTATGTATACAACATATAATACATACATTATGTACATATAGATATATATATATATATAATTTTTTTAATTTACTTTTTAGATTTTCATACATTAATAAATATGTGTATATATATATATTATTTTCTTTTTCAATAGGGGAATATATATATATAAAGTAGAGAGTGGAGTGATACAATATTTATAAAAATATAAAAAAACACTCAAAAATGTAGAAATAAAATCTTTTTGGTATTTTCATGATTTTTTTACTGTTTTTTTGTGATTTTTTGGTATTTTTCAAAATATTTTTGGTATTTTTAAATAGCAAAATAAGGGAAAACATGGATTAAGCTACTGGCTGGGAATAAAATGGAAATTAAAAAATAAATCAGTCACAAAATTTTTCCCAACTATTTTTAAAATAAAGAGAATAAAATATAGAACTTACAGGAGTTGAGTTTGCATTTTTATGAGTTTTCTATATATTTTTATATTTTTTTGGAAGTTTTTGAGTATTTTTGGATTTTTAAGGTTTTTCTTTTGAGATTTTTAGTGATTTTTGGATTGACACTAAAATATGATAAAATAGACCATAGGTAATTTTTTTGGGATTTTTCGAGATGGTTTAATATTTTTTTGGTATTTTCTAAGCTAGAAAGTAGACAAAATGCATGTTTTTGATTTTTAATAAATGCAAAAATGCAACAAAATTGGAAACTAAAAATATGGCATGCAAGATCAAGCTAACATGAGCTTATGTTCATTTTTGTGGAATTTTTCAAGATAATATGATGCATGAAATAATTGGACAAAGCATACAAAAATATATGGCCTGATAGGGGCATTTTTGCAAATAAAAATAAAGACAGGGGTTGCAGTGCAAAAACACCAAAAATATTACACGTAAACTGCAATTTTAAGGGCTAAAATGAAATGCAAAACCCGCTAGGGGCCCCAGTGCAAAATACCCAGCACATGGGACTACACGTGCTCCGCACCCACAGGGACCAAAAAGTAATTTCCAAAAGTCCAGGGTCCTTAATACAAATTTTCACAAAAATATTACACTGGAAATTTTATTTTATGGACTAAAGGCAAATATACAAACATACAGGGGTGCTTGTGCAATTTAGCCACCTCACGTGGGGGTACACGTGAGGTGACGTGGAATGGACCTAAAAGTAATATAGCAGAGGTACAGGGGGGTCCATGCAAAATTTACACACTTAAATAAACTTCGACTTTTATTTACAGGGGTGAACAAGAAATACCAAAAAGGACGGGGCTAAATAAGAAATTTACCCCTAAGTGCGCACTGGTGAACGTCGTGGATCAGTTCACATGGACACGCGTCGCGCATCCAACGGTCGGTACCGCTTCGCCGATGAAGGGCTGAGATTAGATGCGCCTCGTGGATCTGACGGTCAGTGCAGGTCTTCATCGGACGGATCTCGTTCAATCTGGGACGCTCCTCCTGATCGGACGGCGAGGGAGGCGTCTGGAGGAACAAGAAAGAAGCTCGCCCCAGGCGAGCTTCGATCGTGGAGCATGGGCTCCTCCGGGCTCCTTCTTCGCATCTGAGACACTCTGCTCGTAGCTGGAGACATTCCGCGTCTGTCGGCGGTCTTCTCATGGCTCCTGGAGGTCCAAGGAGCTCGGACGAGGTCGATGAAGGTCGGGACCTCCAGGAGCCTCTTCCTGGTTCGAATCGAGCCCAGATGGGCTCCTTTCTTCGTTTGACCTGCATAGAAAGAACCGGGGGAGCGAGGGCTATCTCCTCGACCCCGGGTTTTGAAGCTCGGTCGCAAAATGAGGTGAGGCGGAGGAGCTCCAAGGAGGTGGAGCTCCGATTCGCAAGGACTGGGGGTCCTTGGTTGAAAAAAGATGGTCGATGGACGGAGAATGCGATGGGGGATGAGATGAGAGGTGAACGGCGGTCGGAGACGGTCGATGTCACAGTGAAGAAGTCGCCGGAGCGGAGCTCCGGCGAACTTCGTTTTTTCGATTTCACGCTACGCTACTGATCTAAAGACTAAACTAAGAACGGAATTTAAATGCTAGAATCAAAAGGTACCTAAAAAGCGATAAAGGACAACCCTTATACCTGGGGGCCACCAGGGAGCAGGACGGACGCCGGAGCTCCGCCGCGTCAAAATGTATCCCTCCTCCGGCCGATTCGAGGTGCTGAGATGCTCCCCCTGTCACGAGGAACCTCCTAGGATCAGAATCGAGGCTTTTGGGTGGATGAAATTGGCCAAATTTGAGGAGGAGGGCGGAGCTTCTTATTTATGAACACTGGGATGGACCCTTATTGACCGGCGTTTATTGATTAATCCAATGAGCATCAAGTTGATCTAAGATATCGGCGGGTATCAGTGATCATCAGAGATGATTTCTTGTGAAGAACGTGAGCTCGATCGATGGACGAGATGGCCGTAAAAAAGGGAAGAAATCCGGGGAAAAGACAGTTCTGCGACGCCAGGTCCCGGATGGGACAGTTGACCGGGCGGTCAAGAAAGGCTGGCACCCCATTGGCCCACCTTGGCCGCTAGAGGATAAAATAAGAAATTTACTCGAAAATGATTTATTTGACCTAATACATGATTTTATTAGAATTTTCTTATAAAATGAAAAATGTGTATTAATTCATGTAGTATTTGTTTATGATTTTTTTAATTTTTTGAAGTATTTTATTATAGTTTTATTTTAATAATGTGTATATGCATGTATTTACATGTATTTTGTGTATTTTATTTTTATTTTGTGTATTTTATTTTATTATTTTATTGTCTTATTTTATAAATTTATAATTTATTTTTGTGAGTGTGAGGGTATTTTTATTTAATTTTTATGAGTTTATTTTCATATATAAATAAATAGGGATATGTATATGTAGGTATACTTGTAGGTCTTTTACCTATATATTATATATACTTTATTTATTTAATGTATTTTATTTGTTTTTATTCTGAATTTGTATTTTTAATAAGTTATGTATAATATTTACATTATTATAAAAATATAGATGAATAAAGAATAAAATAATTAAATCCCCTTTTATTTATGTACATACTTAACATAGGTATTTTGCCTATGTATTACATAAGCTTATTTTATTTTACAATTTTTTTGGTTTTCTTTTAATCTCAATATGTACATGTATTATACATATTATTTACAAAATTATAAAAATATGATTTTGATAAAAATAATGGATAATGAATTAAATTGAATATTTTAATCAGGCATGCTGCACAATGGGGGTCAAAAACCTAACTTTTGCAGATGGACTCCAAAAATTATGAAACCAATTTTATTAAATAGTTCTTGGAGCTATATACAATTAAAGGTGAGTTTGGGTGATTTGGAGTTTTTATTTGCAAGATATGGGTCTGTGAAGTTGAGATTTTGACTTTTTATTCTGTGTATAAAATGTACACTGAGTATTATTTTTACTCAAACTCAATTTTGTGTTTTTATTTACATTATTATCTACAACTTTCATGTACAAAGTTTCTTTATTTGATGAATGAATGATTATATACAAAATAGGTGTCAAAAATGCATAAATAAATGCATGAGTAAATGAGGTATTTATTGTACACGGGCCCTTATCTCCCCCTACTTTATTCCTTGTCGACCAATTCCATGCTGGCCTTGGTCTCGGGGTTAGGGTCATAAAATATTTGCAATATTTTACTCCTTTTTCTTTTCTTCTCTTTGTTCTATAATTTTGGCATTAAAAATCTTATTTAATGTATAATTAATACAATGAATGATGAATGCTATTATGTACAAATTAATGTTATTTACATGCATTTGTTGGGGTTTGTGAGGCCAAAATGATAGAATAAAGGTGATGAAATAGAGATTCATCACCCCCCTATACTTGCATTTGCTAGTCCCTAGCAAATACTTATGCAATAAGTACAAAAAGAATAAGGAAAAGAAAAAGGAGAATTAAAGAAGGATAGAGTGAATAGGGGTGCTTTCAGTGCAATGCATGTCTTTATAAAATCTGAATTTGGAGCTCCTGTCAGACCTTGGGTGTGGATGTGTGTGGAACCTAGTCGGGAACTAGTTTTAAAATACAACAGCCTTCGAGAACCACAGAACTTGGTTCAACCCACCTCAATAGCCTGGTCAGAACTGGTCTACATCATACGCAAACCCTTATAACTATGAAGCTGACTTGTACAGTGTAAGTGATAGTGGCTCTCCCCAACTGAAATGATAAATGAACTGACTTCTCCAGAATGACAACCCAATGATTCCCTAATCCAACAGCTCTTTCCTCGAGGAGCAGGGTATTCCCTTCTACGTTCAAGTGGCAACCAGCTCAAGAGGAGGGGGTGAAGAGAAGAATGGACGGTAGCCAGTGTAGTTACCTATCTTAGGATGCAAGACCAGTGTAGTCAAGTCATCCAGCTGCAAGCTCGCATATTTGACTTTGGAACTCAAGCTTGCTTATTGGCTTTACAACATATGTACATACTTTGCAGGCATTATATTTTTGTACAGGTCTGGTCTTTTTTTCTTCGAACTACTATGCACAACAGCATTTACATAAGGAGTTTTTCCTCTAGAGCCAGCAGACTATCCCTCTTTTGAAGCTTTATTGCAACCCACAATCTCCTGTCGTTAGACCTCATGGCTATTGGACCAGGTTGGGGTGCACTTCCCTCCCTAGACGAGGACGAATATTTCCACCCGTGTGCGTCTCAGACTGGCAAATCCAACCCCCTCACCACTCAAACTGAGTTGAGCCAAGTGAAAGGTGCAAGTGTCCAAGTTAGGTCACGGTCGGCAAGAGTCATACGTGTGTCTCGAAAAGTTCTAGTTAGTCAGTTGAGGTAACTTGAACCCAGCCCTGATTTCTCAAAGAATTAAGTCTGTATAGACCTGAAGTACCTTAAACCTAGTTCCCATAAGGTTCCAGTGTAGTTAGGTGCGGTAAGGTCTAACCAAGCTCCAATTTGAGACTTTATTAGACTGATTCAATCATACAGCTCACTCAAAAAGAATATGAACGGTATGCTCATGCTATGCACAATGATGCATTTTTTCACAAAGAATTTGCAAGAATCAAAAAGCTTTTTACACAATGAATTTTTGCAAATAAGAAGCTTGTCATATACAAAAAGTACATATAATTATTTACACAGGCGTGCTGCTTTATTGACAAATGTATGGATGTATAAGGACTTTTATAGGTTTTAATGAATTCTTTATTCAGTTTGTACAAAAAGAATTTTATGTCTCTTATTCACAATTTACAAGTATTTGTAATGATGTTTTTATTTCTCAGATCTAGTTTTGAAAGTAATTTTGCAAACTATAGTACACGATAATTTTTGCAATCATTTACACACATTTGAAAATTATTTCTGCAAAGATTTTTTTCACACCATTTATGTATTTTCCACAATAGTTTTGACAAACATTTTTCAAAACATTTGCACATAGGTTTTTCAAATCCTTTCTTTCACACAAAGAAAAGTTTTTGCAAACAAAACAATTTTACACAGGTTGAAAACATTTCACAGCAAATTTTTCAAAACAGTTCACACAATTTTCACATCATACTGTTGATGAATCTCCATTTCATCACCTTTATTCTATCATTTTGGCCTTAAAAACCCCAGCAAATGCATGTAAATAGCATCAATTTGTACATAATAGCATTCATTATTCATTGTATTAATTGTACATAAAATAAGGTTTTTAATGCAAAAATTATAGAATAAAGAGAAGAAAAGAAAAAGGAATAAAATATTGCAAATATTTTATAACCCGAACCCCGAGACCAAGGCCAGCATGGAATTGGTCTACAAGGAATAAAGTAGGGGTAGATAAGGGCCAATTACACAATAAATACCTCATTTATAAATTCATTTATTTATGCATTTTTGACACCTATTTTGTATATAATTATTCATTCATCAAATTAAGAAACTTTGTACATGAAAGTTGTAGATAATAATGTAAATAAAAATACAAAATTGAGTTTGTGCAAAAATAATACTCAATGTACATTTTATACACAAAATAGAAAGCAAAAATCTCAACTTCACAGACCCATATCTTGCAAATAAAAACTCCAAATCACCCAAACGCACCTTTAATTGTATATAGCATTCCAAGAACTATTTAATAAAATTGGTTTCATAATTTTTGGAGTTCATCCGTAGAAGTTAGGTTTTTGACCCTCCTTGTATATAGGGCTGATTAAAATATTCATTTTATTCAATATTCATTATTTTTATAAATTTATATTTTTAGAATTGTGTAAATAATGTATAGAAGACATGTACATATTAAAATTAAAAGAAAACTAAAAAGAATTTGTAAAATAAAATAAGCCTATGTAACACATAGGCAGAATACCTATGTTAAGAATGTATATAAATAAAAGGGGAAAACATTCTTTTATTCTTTATTCATCTATATTTCTATAATAATGTATATATTATATATAACTTATTAAAAATACAAATCCAAAATAAAAAAAACAAATAAAATACATTAAATAAATAAAATGTATATAATATATAGGTAAAATACCTATAAGTATACCTACATATACATATACAAATTTATTTAAAAATGTAAATAAATTCATAAAATTTAAATAAAAATATATTTATACTCAAAAAAATAAGTTATAAACTTATAAAATAAGAAAATAAAATAATTAAATAAAAATAAATAAAATAAAAATAAAATATATATAAATATACTTAGAAATAGATTATTTTAATAAAACCGTAATAAAATACTTCAAAAAAATAAATAAAAATCATAAATAAATACTACATTAATTTATAAACATTTTTTATTTTATACAAAAAATCTAATTAATTCATTTATTATGTTAAATAAATAGGTCAAGATCGGTCCGATGTGGACCAATCAGGGGCCAGGGAAAGTTGACCTCCGGTCAACTCCCCCCTGCGCCTCTGACTCCCGTCACGCCCATCTTTTCCCCGATTTTCATCCTTTTTTCATGGACATCTCGTCCACCCATCGCGCTCGAATCCTTCATGAAAGATCTTCTCTGATCATCCTAGATTCTCGTCGTGATCCTGGAACCCTTGTACATAGCATAGATTCGTTGATTTTAGCCAGTCAATAAAGGTCTCCAGGGATGTCTATAAATAAGTGCTTCTTCCTCCTTGTCCGAATTTGGCCAATTTCATCCTCCCAATAAGCTTGAATCAGTTCCTGGAGTAGCCCTCGTGACAGGAGGCGCTCCCCAGCACCTCGGTTCGGTCCATGGAGGAGGAGAGTTTTGTCGCGGCGGAGCTCCGGCGTCTGCACTGCTCCCTGGAGGCCCCCAGGTTTAAGAGCTGCGCCTTTTACATTCCTTAGTTAGATTTCATTCCTGCATTTCATTTCTGCCTTTTAATTAGTATTTAGTCATTAGAATTAGCGTAGATTTGGTTACCCGTAGTTCGCCGGAGCTCCGCTCCGGCGAACGAATTCACAGTGCTCTCACCGTGTTCCGACCACCCTCTCACCTTCATCTCCTTACCCTTCCAGTTCCCTACGCCCCAGGCATTTTCATTTACCCAGATCTTCCTCAGAGCTGGAGATCCGATCTCCTCCTCCGCCCCTCGCCGGAGATCACCGCCCCGCACCCCCTTTCGCTCATTTTGACCCAAATAAGACCCCCGGCCCCTTGTCTTTGTGCCCTGAGCTTTCTTGCAGGTGCTGGAGGCCAAAGGACCCCCGTTGGGGTCGATTTGATTCTTCTGCAGGTACCCGGGGGCCTCATCCTTCATCGACCTCGCTGGACCACTCCGGGGAGCCTCCGGCTTCCCTAAGCGCTCCAGTCGACAGAGCAGGGCCCCAGGAAGCTTCTTGGAACATCAGATGCCCGAGGGAGCGACGGACGAGCGAGCAGCCCCGGATCGAAGGTCAGGGAAGGGGGAGTTCTTCCCTGTTCTTCGTGCCTTCGTCTTCACCGTCCGATCGCGGTCCCAGCCCAGATCGAACCAACACCGTCAGATGGAGCACCGCATCAACCGTCCGATCAACGAGGCTGATCTAATCTCAGCCGTCATCTGCGAAGCGTCATCGGGCGAGGAGGTGGCGACGCGTGTCAAGTGAATAAAGCACAACCGTTGGATAGCGCGCCTTTGGGGGTAATTTGCACATTCAGCCCCCGCCTTTTTTGTATTTAATTCTTAATTCTGTAAATAAATTAGCACGTTATAAAATAATTGTAATTTTTGTAGTTGGACCCCCATGTTTTTGAAAATTAAAAATTGGTCCTTCCGCGCCTCACGTGCAGTCCCACGTGAGGCGCGTGAAAATTGCACTTTAACCCTGGCAGGTTTTGTAAATTGTAAAACAGTCCCAAAAGTTTAAATAATTGTTTATTTCTGTAGGTATTTTTGCACTGATGCCCCTGTCACTAATTTTATTTGCAAAAATGCCCCTGCCAGGCTGTTTGATTTTTGTGTCCTTTATCTATTTATTAAAAATACCTATGGTGCTTCTAAAAATTCAGAAAAATGAGGATAAGTGCTTCATGTAGTGTTCTTCCACGTCCATATTTTATTCCACATTTTTTGCATTTATCCTAATTATAAAAAATGAAAAAGAAGCCCATTTTGTACTGTCTAAATTATAAAATACAAAAAAATTAGAAAATGATTTTGAAAAATTCCAAAAAAATCATATACGGTATATTTATATATATATTGAGTCCAGAAATTGAAAAACTCTAAAAATATGAAAAAGAAAAATAAGAAAATCAGAAAGCTCCAAAATCCAACAAAAAAAATAGAAAAACCCTTAAAAATCCAAAAAATATATTTTTCTCTTTTTCAAATTATCTATATATTAGTATTAATGTATTAAAATTAATTTGGGTAATTTTGAAGTTTATTTTATATTTTTAAAACCCAATCTATATTCGGCTATTTAATTAGTCCTATATTAGGGACATTTTTGAAATTTAAAAAAACATAAAAATTAGAAATATTCCAGAAAAAATAACAAAAAAATTAGAAAAATATTAAAAAGCTAAAAAAATTATATCTATAGATTATTAAGCATTCACATCTATATATATTTATTTATATATTATATTACTCCTCTCTCCTCTTATATATATATATATCTTTATATATATATATCTATATTTATGTAACTAAAAATATAAAAAGAAAATAAAAAAATATAAAATATAAAAACAAAATAAAAAATTATAAAAACAAAAATATAAAAAAATACAAAAAATCCAAAACCCACAAAAACCATAAATGGACATGAACAATGGATTGAATAAATGGCACATCACATACATTCCCTTCGCCTCCCAGTGTTCGACCTCTACCTGTACTTACACCTATACACATTTGCATGTAGAGTTATAATAAATTTTAACTCCACATTTTTTAGATATTCATTGCATATTTTATTGTGGGTTAATTGTTGATCGATCTTGGGATCTGTTGAGCGGTCGCCTCAGCGACATTGTGATCCCGCCTTGTGTGGATTACTCTAGACCCTCGTCAGGTCCCTGTCATCAACTGTATAGGTTTATAACCTGATTTATTAATCAGTATATATAGAAGAAAAACTGTATTTGATGTACAATATGGTTTTGGCTCTTATAAACTTTATTTGGGATTATGCTTATTTTTGTATGAGAGATTTTCGTGCAGACTCCTCAGACTTATTCAAGAATCATTTTCACAAGAATTTTGAAAACTATAGTCCAAAATAATTTTGCAAACATGTACACACATGTGACAATGATTTTACAAATGTTTTTCACACAGAATAGATAAGTTTTTCAAAGAAATTTGACAACCAAAATTTTCCAATCATCTGCACACTAGTTTTCACACATTTTTATTTCACTCAAAGAAAATAAATTTTTCACACAACACTATTTTTTCAAAGGTTGAATACTTGCACACACTATTTTTCAAGCAATTTTCAAAAGATTTTTCAAAGAAACTTTTTGCAGAAAATGCTTTTCTTGACTTAATAATCAGTACAAGTACAAAGAGTCTGAGGAGCTCACAATCATCTTTTATTATTATAGAACTACTTTTTACATTATATTTTATATTGAGGTGATATTTTATTTTTCATTATGAGTTATGGCTTATAGTATATACATGGTATATACGACCCCCCTATACTTAGCATGAGCTATGTCCTCATAGATCGAAGAGAAAAGAGAAGACATAACTCGTACTGAGTATAGACAAGTCTAAAGAATATATGTAAAATAAATGAATGAGAAGTTGACCGTCCCCCCTATACTTAGGATCAAATAATCCTAAGTATAGCATGTTGTACAAAAAACAGGGAGGGTTAAGGGTGGGAATACACAGATCGTATTTAGATTGTCTCCCCCTATACTTAGGGTAAGATACTCCTAAGTATAGACAAGAAGAGGAGACAATGGAGAGGATCGAAATGAAATGAAAAACTCGGGGTGCACATCCCCCCTATACTTAGGACAAAGTACGTCCTAAGTATAGAAAACTGTCTACAAGGACGGCACCTTTTAAATACAAAAAGAAGATAGAAAAGGAAAAGAAGAAAAGAAGAAAAGAAGAAAATCAGATAAACAGTTTTTGGAGTACATTGTCTAAATCTTCTGATGCTGCAGCTGTTGTGGATATGTCATCATGGTGCACGAGATAAATGGAATCGACAACGGTCAAGAATGTGTCTGGTTCGAGGTAAGGCTTCAGGAGTTGACCGTTGACAATGAATGGTTGTGCGTCAGGGGACAATTCTGCTATAGCAATACTTCCATTGTCACGCACTTCACAAACTCGAAATGGCCCTGTCCACTTACTCTTCAATTTGCCCGGGAAGATCCGCATCTTTACATCAAATAACCACACCTTCTATCCAATATCAAAGGTCTTTCATCTGATGTGCCGGTCATGCCAGCATTTCACCTTCTCTTTGTACATCAATGTGTTATTGTATGCATAGTCTCGGAATTCCAAGAGTCTGTTCAGATCATCCTTTCTTTTCTGACCACTTTTGCGCGAGTCCAAATTGCAACTGTTGATTGCCCATAGAGACTTGTGAATTAATTCCACGGGCAGATGGCACGGTTTTCCATATACAAGATGATAGGGCGACATGCCCAAGGGAGACTTGTAGGCGGTTCGGTAAGCCCATAGGATCGAGTCCAAGAGTTGAGACCAGTCTTTCATGTTTGGCCTGACAAGTTTCTGCAAGATAGTCTTGATTTCTCTGTTTGATAATTCTGCCATGCCATTGGTCTGAGGATGGTAAGGAGATGCGACACGATGATCGATGCCGTACTCCTTCGTCAATTTCTTGACTTCTTTATTAATGAAATGGCTACCCCCATCTGATATAAGAATTTTCGGTATCCCGAACCGCGAGATGATGTTCTTCTTCAGGAACTGACATACTGTACGGCTGTCGACGGCTCGAGCAGGGATAGCTTCAACCCAACGACTCACGTAGTCGACGGCAAGAAGGATGTGCTCAAAACCTTAACTGTTAGGGAAAGGTCCCATGAAGTCAATGCCCCATGCATCGAAAACGTCTGCTATCTGAATGATTTTCACGGGCATCAAATCTTTTGCAGTGAGTGTACCTTTCAGTCTCTGACAGTCAATACATCGCTTGACAAATTCTGCTGCATCCTTAAATAATGTGGGCCACCAGAAGCCACACTGAAGTACTTTGGCTGCCGTACGATCTCCAGAGTGATGTCCACCAGATTCGAGCGAGTGACAATGCTCGAGGACACTAGATTGCTCCTCCTGAGGGATGCACCTGCGCCAAATGCAATCCGCTCCTTCCCTGAATAAAAGAGGATCCTCCCATTGGTAGAAGCGGATGGTCGACATGAATTTGTTCTTCTGATTCTTCGTCCAATCCGACGGCGTTACCCCAGAGGCGAGGTAGTTGACTATATCAGCATACCAAGGAAGAGAATCCACTGCAAGGATTGATTCGTTAGGAAAGATTTCTGTAATAGGTGCACTGTTCAGAGGAAGCTCATGCTGCTCGATTCTGGAGAGATGGTCTGCTACCACATTCTGAACTCCAGGCTTGTCCTTGATTTCCAGATCAAATTCCTGGAGGAGAAGGATCCATCGAATCAGTCTCGGCTTGGCATCCTTCTTCTGCTGAAGGTACCGGATAGCAGAGTGGTCGGTAAAAATTGTGGCTTTTGATCCCAGTAAATAGGATCTGAACTTCTCAAGGGCGAAAACCACAACCAGCAACTCTTTCTCTGTCACTGTATAATTTCTTTGTGCTTCATCTAATGTTCTGCTGGCATAGTGAATGGCATAGGACACTTTCTCTTTCCTTTGCCCAAGAACAACCCCGACTGCAAAGTCTGACGCATCAGTCATTATCTCAAAGGGAAGAGTCCAGTCTGGCGGCTGTAAGATCGGAGCATGAGTAATAAGCTCCTTCAGCTGATTGAAAGCAAGGAGAACCTGCTGATCTACATTGAACTCGGTTTCCTTGCACATAAGCTCTGTCAAAGGTCGGGCAATGCGGCTGAAATCCTTGATGAATCACCTGTAAAATCCCACATGCCCCAGGAATGACCTTACATTCTTTACTGACTGAGGTGGCTGGAGATTTGAAATAACATCCACCTTCGCCGGGTCGACTTCCATGCCACGTTTGGAAACGACGTGGCCCAGCACAATACCTTCAGTGACCATGAAGTGGCTCTTTTCCCATGAAAGCACTAAATTGACTTCCCGACACTTCTGAAGCACTCTGTCTAGGTGCTCAAGACAAGAATCGAAACTATCACCATATACAGAGAAATCGTCCATGAACACCTCCATAAAACTGCCTACCATCTCGGCGAAGACTGCTAACATGCATCTTTGGAAGGTTGCAGGTGCATTGCATAATCCAAAGGGCATTCTCTTGAAGGCGTAGGTGCCGAACGGGCAAGTGAAGGTAGTCTTCTCTTGATCTTCAGGGGAGATTGCCACTTGGTTGTACCTGGAATACCCATCCAAAAAGCAGAAGAACTCCTTACCTGCTAGTCTTTCCAGAACTTGATCAATGAATGGCAAGGGGAAGTGGTCCTTCTTAGTGGCTGCATTAAAACGGCGGTCGTCAACACACACCCGCCAGGATGTTGGTACCGGAGTGGATATTTCCTCTCCTTTGCCATTTGTAACCACGGTAAGCCCGGATTTCTTTGGAACTACATGTAGTGGGCTTACCCATTTTGAATCGGAGATGGGATAAATGAAGCCTGCATCACACCATTTCATTATCTCTTTCATGATGACGTCCCGAAGGTTAGGGTTCAACCTTCTTTGGAATTCGCGGGATGGCTTGGCATCTTCTTCCAGATAGATGTGGTGTGAACACAAAGCTGGATTTATCCCTCGGAGATCTGATACACACCAACCAAGTGCCTTGCGGTTCTTTTCTAGAACCTCGAGAAGACGAGATTCCTGATCCGGATTCAGCCTGCTGCTGATGATGACCGGATACATTTTTCTTCACCTGCAAGGAAAGCATACTTCAGGCCTGCAGGAAGTGGCTTGAGTTCTGGTGTTGATCTGTCCAACTTGTTAGTCACTTCAGACACTATGCTGGTGGTGGGATGTACTTTTTTGAAGGGGTAACCATCTTCATCATTCTGTTGAGATCCTGGTGATGTGCCGAACGGTTCTGCGTGAAGCAGATCGTGTTCGGTCTGGAGTGAATGCTCAAAGAGATGCGCCTGCATCTGCAAATCTGTTTCCCAAGAATCATCGGAGCAAAGGTTGACTGTGCTTTCCAAGTCCTCCTAAAGAGTGAGGATTTCTCAGGTCCATGAATCGTCCATTGACAAAAATGAATCTTTGATTTCTGCAATAAAGTCACAGTCTGCTTCGGATGCTGCTTGGCTCTCATCAGTCGTGGCATTCGGCTCTCTACTCATATTGAGAGTGATCTTCTTGGTGTCTGAGCTAAAAGTAATTTTGCCAGACCCGTAATCAACCACGGCACCTGAAGTGCGTAAAAATGGTCGGTCAAGGATGATAGGGGTCTGGAGCAGAGGTGCAGGTGAGTCCATATCAAGGACTACAAAATCGGCTGGGAATTGCATCTCCTGCACTTTAACTACGACGTCTTCCAAAAGATCTCGGGGCCGCTTGACGGATCGGTCAGCGAACTGAAGGATCATGCGTGTCTGCTTGAGCGGACCCAGCCCGAATTCTTGCATTATGGATGAGGGCAGAAGGTTGATGGAAGATCCACTGTCAAGGAGAGTACGCTCGAAGACATGGTCAAAAATCTCACAACTGATCAGAGGTGCTCCTGTATCTTGCTTCTTCTGTGGGAGGTTGCTGATAGCTGCGACAGTGACCATGGAGAGAACGCATTTTTCTACACCTCGGCATCTGTTTTCTTGTGCTGGGCGACGCCTGTTAGTACATGCCTCCTTTAGTCCCTTCTTCACAGCTGGCATGTATTCCACGGCCTTCAATAAAGGAATCTCAACAGTCAACTTGTCTAAAATTTCCACAACTCCTAGATCAGACAACGCCTTTTTTCGTTTTGCATTTTTTTGGATTTTTCTATTGCATGAGGAAAAGGAATATGTACATCTCTAGCTGGTAAAGTAGAGTTCTTATTTACATCAAAATCATCGCCCATAGAATGTTGTACATCTGGACTACAAAAAGGAGTACAAACTGTATCCTGGCATGCTGGTGCTGCAGCGCGAGCAAAAAGTGTAGCGTCTGCTCCGTCGGCTGGCGAGGGATCGGCTGCTGCTGGCGGCTCCTCCAATGCTGGCGCGGCTTCGCTTCGGATGCGAACTTCTTTTTGTCGTTTTTGATTTTGTTGATTTTTTTTTATTTTTAGCTGAGGCTGCTGCAAATGGACGACGGCTGGAATGGCTTCTCCATCTTCTTCCTCCTCACCCACCCCTGTAGCTGGCACGGCTGATGCGGAAGATGACGATCTACCTGTTTCTTTATTCACCCCATTCTTGGTAGCAGGCGGAGGCAAGGCCCTACCGCTCCTGAGAGTAACAACATTAGAATAAGCAGTAATATCATTGCCAGACACGGACAGGACATCACAATCTACCTGCTCTTTCTTCTTGAAATTATTGGGGTTGGCTTCGACCTGAGCTGGAATGGTGGTTCGGGTGGCGGTCAGGTCGTCAAGCCTCTTGGTCATTTCCGCTAGCCCTTTGACAAGTTGGGCCAGACAATCCATGATGGGGTTCACAGGGGGTACTTCGGTGGGTTCAGCGTGCAGACCACGCTGTTGTTGCATAGATGTGTGCGGAGGTTGTTGCTGGTGGTGCTGAGGTGGTGCAGGAAGTTGAAGTTGCTGATAAGAGGGGGGAGGATACTGCTGATATTGCTGAGGTGGGGCAGCCGCATACTGATGGAAAGGCTGTGGGTGGCAGTACTGCGGCTGCTGGTATGGTGGGTTCTGCCTCCATTTGTTTGCATACTGGGGAGGCTGATGATACTGCTGATGAGGCTGAGAGGACTGTCCAAAGCGACCACCCTGAGGTTGGTGGTATTGCCGGTTGGCAAGCGGCTGACCCTGGGGTTGTCCCATAGGACGGGTCGGTTGTGCATCGTTGGTCCATACCCCGTTTACTTCCTGAATCAGGGGTGGTGGCGGGAAAACTGGATCAGGTCCTGAAAGAAACTCTGGTTGGTACACAACCATCTACTGCTGCGGCTGGCCCTGGTCGGGCGCCTGCACGTAGTACACGTGCTGGACTGCCGGTGGCTGCTGGCTCGGCTGAGGCTGATGTTGCGGTTGTTTCTCGTCCTTCTTCTCAGCTGGAGCTTCCGATGGTGTCGCCGACTGAACAGAGTTGATGGTGCCCACCAACAGTTTAAGATACTTGTTGATCTGATCAAGCTTGTCTAAATTCTGAGTCCTCTTCTCGATCACAGCGAGTTTTTCGAGGTCCTGTGATCGCTTCTCAATGATGTCAACTTTCGAGAGATGACCCCGATGATACTGAGGTTGGAGCTCTCATATCTCTCTGCTTCTTTGGACGCTGCCATGTGTACTTGTCTATGGAGGATCTGGGGCTGCTTCTGATATGCCTTGGATGAAGAGAGGGCGGCCTCTCCTTCAGCCATTTCTTCAAATATCTGCCAGACTACGTCTTCATCCTTATTGAAGTGCGAACCCCCACATGCTGCGTCAATGAGACTCTGGCTTTCGATATTCAGTCCCCCAAAGAAGTGCTGGACCAAGCTGGTCTTCGGAATCTCATGATGGGGGCACTTCTCCTGCAGGTCAGTGAATCTCTCCCATGCTTCATGCACTGACTCGTGGGGTCCTTGGGAGAAATTACTGATTCGGGCTCGCATCTGGTTGAGCCGACCGAGAGGGTAATACTTATGCAGGAAGGTTGACTTCAGCTCCTCCCAGGTCGTTACAACCTTCCCCAGATGGTTGACCCAATAGAGGGCCTTGTCTTGTAAGCTGAAGGGGAACGCCAACATCTTGACAATGTCCAGAGGGACATTGGGATAGTGAGTAGTGTGGCAAATGCGGGAGAATTGCTGCAGGTGAATGTACGACTCTTCATTGGTGTTTCCATGGAATGTAGGGAGAAGAGCAATAAACTGGGGTTTCAGCTCAAAGTGAGCATGTACCGGTGGAATGAGGATCCACTCAGTCATCTGGCTGTCTCCCGGATTGTATGTCTCTTTAAGTGTAGGCTTGGATGGTTGCGGGAATTATGGATCATCATTGTTAGGCCCACCGCCTCCTCCACCTCCACCTCCACCTCCTCTGCCTCTGCCTCCTCCTCCCTCGTCTCGGTTCATCATATCGTTCAACATATCCTGGAATGCTGTCTGTGTGAGGGCCTGCTCGGTCATCTGCTGTTGAATGGCTTGGATGGACACCAACAATTGTGCATTGACTTGATTCTGGTCTGGCATCTGTCCTTCTGGTTGGGGTGGCTGCTGACCCTTGCCCTTTCCTCCGGGAGCCATATCAGGGTCTGAGTCGGACGAAATGAACTCCGGAGTAGTCTCCAGGGCTTGCACTGTCTTTTATCTGCAGAATGAGAGAGTCCTGATCAGACCGCTTGCAATTAATGTTCAGCCGTCATGATAGAGCTGGAATTCAGGTCAACCCCATCATGTTGTGAATGGAAAAGGATGTAGACTGTAATCGACTTCCATTCACAACGGCGAAGGCGGGACAAAGTGATCCCACTTTATTGGGTGGCCAAGAGGAAGGTAGAAAACGAGGAGTCTGGAGATCGATCCGCAAAGTCCGGATCGGGTTCTCGGGAATCGCCTCGAATTTATTGGCGGAGTTAAGTCCATGGAATCGATGTGGGTGTCGGCATGGTCCCGACGAAAACCATCCATGGATCAACTTCGCGAAGCACAAAAGAGGGTTGGATTTTGGAAGAAGGATACGATGGTCAACGAGGTATAAAAGGAGCGTAAAACAATAGAAAGGCTCGGGTGAACAGGGTGGTAAAAAGGAGAATGACATAACAAAATTTGCGCAAAGGTGCGGGACTCGATCTTTGAACCTTAATCTAGATCCATACAAACGCAATACAAAATCGGGTTCACCAACTCACGCCATGTGAAGCTGTGAAGGTTCGGCTATTTATTATCTTTTCATTTTTAGAGTTGTGATTTCAGTCATATCTTATAACAAGTCCTTAGTACGCTACCCTATAGGAGAGAGAGTACTGCCAGAAGAGTATCCCGTACTTGTCCTCCTCCTGTGTAACCTGTAGTCTGTACTTTTTGGAGTCCTTGTATCCCTTCCTGGATCCCTACTCAGCCAAAGAAATAGAGAGAGGAAGCCGATAGGCGAAACCAATACTTCGGTTTTCGCTCGCAACGGAATCACCTGTGAGCGTGCAAGAACCTACTCGGACGCAGGACAATGAGACAGACACCCCCGTGAAGGCGTGGCCTATGCTCAATACTTTGGACAGGGTCGATGCTCTATGATGATTACTTGATATACTGTGATAATAGGCTTAAATTATGTGGAAGATAAAATCAATTCTTGATTTATAAACTCTAAGATCACATAATCCATGACTAATTTATTCCATGTACACAACAATAGAAAACCCCTTAATTAAACATAAATCGACAAATCATGATTTTATATCTGAGAAAATATTTTCAAAAATGATTGATTGATATTTTATTCAGCGGGATTATTCAAATATCGAGTTTATACTCGTCCATTTTTCTAAATAAACAATTATATTTTTAAGAGAGAAAAAATGCATTGGGATCATAGTATAACAACATCCAACATATTTTCACTTTACATTTTTGTTGGAAAGAAATGGGGGAGGGTAAGAGTGAAAAAATCTCCACTCTTTAAATGACATGCATGCATATGGACCACTCTCTCTCTCTCTCTCTCCCATTCTCCTTGAAAAGAGCCATCCTTACCCATGCAATCCTCCATGCATGAATGAATTGTTTTTGTCTTTATATGCATGGGGTGCTTCCCTTGAATGCAAGTAACATTCTTCTCCCTTCCCCATGCATGGATGAATTTATTGTTTTATCTTCATGTGCATGGGATGCGTCCCTTCATTCTAAAGCAATATTCATCTATAAAAGGAGGCATGACACATGAAACACACTCTCTCCTCTTACTCCCCCTATCTCTCTTTTATTCTATCTCTTTCTCTCTCTCTGGTCTCATGCAGATGAAGATGAAGGCATAGGCATCAACAGCTCTCTGCCCCCAACGTTCTTCTCTTCCTCGACCCCGACGACAACCAGCAACCGCGCAAAGCCGTTGTTCTCTAGTGCGTCCTCCTCCTCGCGGTGCTCCTTCAGCCAGTTGCTGGCCACTCTCCTCCTCCTCGCGGTTTACTCCAACCCCGCACGTCCCCGCGTCTAGATCCACCTCCTTCGTCGTGACGTCAAATTTCGATAGAGAAGACTCTCTTTCTTATTTTATTTACTTCTTGTAATTTCATCATGATAGCTAAGTTTGTTTAAGTTGATTTTGAAAGAAACAATTTGCAGTCTTTATATCTTTCTTGCATTTTTGTTGTATTGGTTGTTGTTTAAGTTAAGGTGATAGAATGTTTATTTGGGAATATCGTTTGTTGACTCTAGTTTTTTCTTTATAACATGTAATGCAATTCTCCATCCTTATTTCATATAACTTCTACTTAGTAATTTTTCTTCCATTTTAATTTGTAATTCATCCCCTCTATTTTCTTATTTAGTTGCATTCGTGCTCTCCTTCATTTACTTTAAGTTCTAAAGAGTATTTTCACCGTAGATCACATTCTTTCATATTTTTTCTCTCATTGCCATGAAGTAAGATTTGATTTAAGTTTGAAAGAAGAACAAATATCGCAATATTGCTTGGTCCCTGTGGATTCGATCCTCTACTTGCCGCACACTTTTTGCATACATTCATCGTGCTCGTAGTTGTAACATTATTTGTTTGATTGCGGTTTTGGGTGGAACAACAACGACGTGGTAAAACTAACTTTTTAAACCGCATAAAATCGCATCAACATTTTGGCGCTGTTGCCGGGGACTAGGCAACATTTGCAATTTTTTCTCTTCTTCATTTTTACTTATTTTCAATTATCTAATCCGTGTATTTTTTGTTTTGTTTTGCAGGTACTTAGGCTTAAAAAAATTTTACTTGTCTTTTCATGTATTTTGTTTTAGCAAACTTGTAATTTGATAAAAAATTTTATAATCTTAATTTCCCCCTCCCTTCTCGGAAAAGCTCGCCATCAGTAGGACAAAACCTTACGGATTAGCGCCAGAAGTGCATGCACTGTGAGTCCATCTTTCTCTTAGGCATCTTAGGCTTTTAAAATTTCCTGCATTTGTTTGCGCTCCGAACTTGAATCGAAAAAAAAATTAAAAAACACTTCTTGCTGGCATCATCTCTGTGGTCTTCTCCCTCTGATAATCTAATTCAAAGACCACCAAATCATGTATTGATCATTTAAAAAGATAAGCTTGAAAGGCCACCGCAGTGGCCCGAGCAGAAAGCGGAAAAATTCTGAATGCTTGTTTGATGCACGTGTATGACACAAAAATCACGAGCACATAGAACCCTTGGATAGAGACAAAAAACCCTGGTGCTACGTGGGATTGCAGAGAGAAATCGTAATTCCTCGACGCGTTGGACACAGGTTCTTGTGGGAAGAAGCAGATCTTCGATCTGAGTACCGCACCCTGGATCCCCCAGCCGGATTAGGACATCGATTTCTCACAATCTTCCACACCCACCTCATCTTTAAGGATTCTAATTTCTCTGATAATTTTGTTTGAATCACTAAACTAAAATTGAAAAGATAACCGCTCCCGCGGCAATTTTTATGTGAGTGAGTGAATCAACAAATTGTCTGGTGTATTGTGCTGTGTATGCTAGGTCGTAGGTCTCTGAAAAATCCATTGCAATAATCTTTACATTGCGATCCTATCCGTCTCCTTCGACTGAGAAATCTGAAAATTCACCTAACCTAGGAGACATGGGAGCAGAGAAACCGAACACCATGGACCTCATCTTCCAACAGCTACAACTTTTGAGAGAAGAGAATGCGACAATCCGACATACCATAGCTCCTCTCATCCGACCACCAACCATCAGCACGCGTTATTTCTCTACAGCAGAGGACACAATCCATTGGGTCCAAAATCACATCCAGCCCAAACAGCTGATTGAGCCCTTACTAACACAACCAACCTCAACTGTGGATTTTGATGCTTTGACCCAGGCCATTCAGCAATTGGCTGCAACACAACAAAAGTCCAATCAAGCCAATACACCAAGTGAGAGACCCAACATACTTGAACGACCGTTCTTAGCCACTGCTAAGGCACATTTTGACTGTGAAGATGAGAAAGTGGAATTGAAAATCAATGATGAAAATATTCCTGTGGATCATGTCACCCCTACTTCTGGTGACTCTGAAATTGAGGAATGTGGATGGATAGAGAACTGTGTTATTCTTGATGATTTTTCCCCCATCCATCTCAGCAAAGATCCTCTGGAGGTTAGTCTGAACACCTCACAACTCACTCATAAGGAAATGTCTCGTCTAGACTCTGCACTTGAAGTCCCACCATGTCTTCTCACTGGCCGGACAATTTTTGAATTAGATGAAGCCTGGGAAACACTAAATCCTGATCTCAAATTTACTTCATCCCTGGGTATGCCAAAGACGAAGACATGTTTTGATGATAGCATTGATCCTTCCTCGGACGATTTTGAAAGTTATGAACCTCGGTGTATTAATGATATTGATTGGTTTGAGACAAAAGTTGAAATTGAGGATGGCACTTATGTTGAGTGGGAAGAAGAAACAGAAGGAGATATACCATTTGATGTTGATTTCGGATGTGATTTTTCAATTAAGGAAAGTACATATTTTGATTTGAAATCTGAGGACATATCAGACAATGAGTTGACTTCTTCATGTACCAAAACTCCCTTCCAACCAACACATGATGATATGCTGGAGATTTTTTGCGATGACTCGTTAAAAAATGAAATTTCCAATTCCATTACCCCCACCACAAGGAAAGAAGATCAAATCAATTTAGTCGATGACTATATGGATACATCTTCTACTACCGAGTCTGATCAGAGTGATTTTCTATTCTCTGATCCTTTTTGGGATGATACCGAGGAACTACTCAAAACAATCGAAGAAAATCATCCATTAGCTAATATTCTCCCGCTCATGGCCTCTGAATCTCCTAATCAAATGTCTTGGAAAGAATCATCTTTGTGGCTCAAGAAGAGAACTGAAATGAAATTCACGATAGATGCCACTGAGGATAGCCATGATGATTATTTGAGGGAAAATGATGATTTATCACGATATTCAGAGGACCTCATGGAGGAATCAATTCTTGATCATGTAGAGCTCGACTTCAATACATCATATCTGGTCCATGAGCCCTTCACCAGTCCACCCATTTCCCTCCCATCACATCCAATCCAAGATCAAACTAATTCAACTCTCATTCCAATTCATCAACCAATTAATGTCTTTACCGTATTAATGAGCGCACACATTTATCAAATTCATCAACCGCACTCTCACATCTGGGTCAGGATATCCGTATCATATCAAGAATTTCATTTGGGTTTTCTGAATACAGCTTCTGCACTCACACGCAACACTGGATACTCTTGATAAGCTGAATCGTCGAGTTGGGACGTTAAACCAACAACAATTTGTGGGTCCACACCCATAGGTATCTTTTCCTTTCTTTGTATCCTTCTCTTTACTGCATTACATTAGATAAGTATGGGGGTCAACCTCCACACTTCACAAAAAAACCAAAAATACTTTTCACAATCACTCACCCCTTATGATCCTCCTATTACACTTTGTCTTCACCATGAGGACATGGTTTCTGATAAGTATGGGGGGGGGTGTCTGCATAGTTTTCACAATTGCATACTTTTCAAAACAAAAAAATCTTCAAAATTTTTGCAAAATTTCCCCAAAAAAATATTTTCAAGAAAACCACCAAAAATACATCCTTCCTAGTTTATCCTATCTTTTGAGAAAACATCTCTTCATTGCATAGATCATAGACAGAAGCTGAGTTGACCCTAATCCACTTAATTCCATTAGAATTTCACTAGGCATGAGTTTTTAAGCTTTCTTCAGGTCCATATGGACTTTATTCTCTTAGTTCCACTAACTCTACTAGTGAATGAACTTCTGTATCTAACTAGATCACCTAAGCAACTAGTAGCACTCTTAAACACTTCAGTGGATATTAATCAACTGCACATTGCACTTAGCTTGATTGAGTTTATTTTACGAGATACAATTACAATCTAGTTGAGGTGAGGAGTTGTCCTCTTGGTTGTGCCAATGCCTGAACCTTATCTATAGTCAGTGAAGGAACCTAACTCAAGATCAACACGATCTCTCTAGTCTAAGTATGTCAGCAATTAAGCCAGTATCGTGCCTCCAAAGACAATATTAAAACCGATACTACCTTTTGATGCCAAAACCCAAAATAAAAACACCACAAAAAGGCATATCACAATACAAATGCCAAAAACCACTAATCATGCAAAGATGTACAAAGCAAAAGAAAAGAAAGAAGACCACCAAATAACCCTTCTCCACCAAAAAGCCGTGGTAGCAGCCCAATGATGCTACTTAAAATATTTAAAAGAGGCCCAAAGAGGCCCAGGGTTATGCTCTGCAAAAGGAAAAAATGAGAGCAACGGACCAAAGCGGTCTACAGAAAACCCCAAAAATTAAGTCCCATTCTCCAATAACTATGGCCTATTTTTTTATGCTGACATATTTGGGTGAAAGGAGAATATGCCTGAATCCAGGTGAGGACTCAGACTATATGTATAGGGAATCATTCGGTACCTCGATAGATTGTATTGATAGCTCGTTCTCTTGACTCACGAAAGCTAAAACTGTCACTAACACTGTTTATATCCACTCAAGGTCAAAGAGAATACATGTTTCTTAGGGATGAGCTGACTTGATCGACCTTCTGAAACCATGTCTGATTTTATTGGAACTGAGAGGCTGTTGAAACTACAAAACTCAAGTCAAGGCGACTATTCGAAACAAGTCATTAATCCATGGGTCGACTCTACTGAAGTTTGTGTATTTTTGTGGTTAAGAACTGAAAACTCAAAGACTTTGTGGGAGTGTCTGCTGCAAACCCTCACCAGATCTACCTTGGCTAAATTCCCTATCCTTCATTATTACTTATCTTACTCTTGCTCGGGACTAGCAAGACTTAAGTATGGGGGTGTGATGATTACTTGATATACTGTGATAATAGGCTTAAATTATGTGGAAGATAAAATCAATTCTTGATTTATAAACTCTAAGATCATATAATCCATGACTAACTTATTCCATGTACACAACAAGAGAAAACCCCTTAATTAAACATAAATAGACAAATCATGGTTTTATATCCGAGAAAATATTTTCAAAGATGATTGATCGATATTTTATTCAGCGGGATTATTCAAATATCGAGTTTTATACTCGTCCATTTTTCTAAATAAACAATTATATTTTTAAGAGAGAAAAATGCATTGGGATCATAGTATAACAACATCCAACACATTTTCACTTTACATTTTTGTTGGAAAGAAATGGGGGAGGGTAAGAGTGAAAAAATCTCCACTCTTTAAATGACATGCATGCATATAGACCATTCTCTCTCTCTCTCTCCCATTCCCCTTGAAAAGAGCCATCCTTACCCATGCAATCCCCCATGCATGCATGAATTGTTTTTGTCTTTATATGCATGGGGTGCTTCCCTTGAATGCAAGTAATATTCTTCTCCCTTCCCCATGCATGAATGAATTTATTGTTTTATCTTCATGTGCATGGGATGCGTCCCTTCATTCCAAAGCAATATTCATCTATAAAAGGAGGCATGACACATGAAACACACACTCTCCTCTTACTCCCCCTATCTCTCTTTTATTCTATCTCTCTCTCTCTGGTCTCATGCAGATGAAGATGAAGGCATATGCATCAACAGCTCTCTGCCCCCAACGTTCTTCTCTTCCTCGACCTCGACGACAACCAGCAACCGCACAATACCGTTGTTCTCTAGTGCGTCCTTCTCCTCGCGGTGCTCCTTCAGCCAGTTGCTGGCCACTCTCCTCCTCCTCGCGGTTTACTCCAACCCCGCACGTCCCCGCGTCTATATCCACCTCCTTCGTCGCGACGTTGAATTTCGATAGAGAAGACTCTCTTTCTTATTTTATTTACTTCTTGTAATTTCATCATGATGGCTAAGTTTGTTTAAGTTGATTTTGGAAGAAACAATTCTCAGTCTTTATATCTTTCTTGTATTTTTGTTGTATTGGTTGTTGTTTAAGTTAAGGTGATAGAATGTTTATTTGGGAATATCGTTTGTTGACTCTAGTTTTTTCTTTATAACATGTAATGCAATTCTCCATCCTTATTTCATATAACTTCTACTTAGTAATTTTTATTCCATCTTAATTTGCAATTCATCCCCTCTATTTTCTTATTTAGTTGCATTCATGCTCTCCTTCATTTACTTTAAGTTCTAAAGAGTATTTTCACCGTAGATCACATTCTTTCATATTTTTTTCTCTCATTGCCATGGAGTAAGATTTGATTTAAGTTTGAAAGAAGAACAAATATTGCAAATTTGCTTGGTCCCTGTGGATTCGATCCTCTACTTGCCGCACACTTTTTGCATACATTCATCGTGCTCGTAGTTGTAACATTATTTGTTTGATTGCGGTTTTGTGTGGAACAACAACGGCGTGGTAAAACTAACTTTTTAAACCGCATAAAATCGCATCAACACTCTACACAACAGAGAGTCATCATTGGTGAGCAAGCCCTACTCGCCTACGTACGATAGAAGCGCCATTACTTCGGAAATCCAGGCGATACACAAGACAGTTGCAGACTGGGTTTTTGGCTTTAATCCTTAGGGGGTCGCACTCGCTCAAGGGAATAGGGTTTTGGTCCCCCTCCAAGGTACCTGAAAACAATGAGGGCTTTATGAACCCGGTACAATGATAGTCCATTACAGATTTTAATTAAGGTTAAAGTTTATTTAGCAGTCCCCTTGTTTTAATTTTTGGGTTTTCACTTTTTTTTAGTCTTTTTTCATACCAGCGCCTAACGTTTTTGTAGATTCTCATTTAAGTCCAAGGTGCTCAAAATCAGAGGGAGATAGCGGAAAAGCCGTGCAAGTGGTTCCATGATGGAAATCTCACCATTGAATCGAATGATGCATGCTGAGTTAGAAGACTTACAGTGCATCCCAGCTCTCTCCATGTGGTATGCAAAACAGAATTTTTAAACCTATCTACATGTCGGTATGCAAGGCTCAAAATCGCCCTAAACATTAGCTGCTATTAACGTGAAGAACCATAAGTCGCTCATTCATCTTTAGCCTGAAAGGTCCGGTCTTGGCTCACCCCTCCTCTTCTCAACACACTTGAGTTTAGGAGATAGCGCTTTATGGGGCTTGCTGTGGCACAAGGGCTAAGAGACAGATGTGCGGCTTGTTTAAGTTTGACTAGATCCATAAGAAGTAGACTATAGGAACATGCATTCTTATTAATGTTTGGACCTAGCTACCGAATCAAGCAACCTATATCTAGGGGCTCCAAGCACACAAAACAAAGTAAAATAAAGGCGGAAAGCTCAAAACTGCGGGAAACAAAGAAAAGAAAGCGATGGAAAACTTGGAAAACCGCGATGAGGCCCCCAGGTGAACAATCACCCGGGCACTGGACCTCATTGTGAAGAGTAGAGTCCTGTTAATTATTACATGCTAAAATTGTCTCTCTCTCACCATAAATTACAAAAATAATCCTAATTGTTCTATACCTATCTAACTCTCATCTCCTTGTTCCCTTGGTGCTCTCTCCAGCTGGTCACGAGGTGAAGACCAGCCTCCTCCAAGCTCGGCTGCCTTGGCTCCCTAGGAAACCATCCTCGCGTGGTGGGCCCTCGCATCAAAGCCACAAAGAGATTGAATTAGTAGAGCTCAATCAATAAAATAAAGCAGGAATGAATCAATCACGATAAATAAATGAATCAATAAAGCATAGTGATCAATTGCAAAATAAATAGCTGCTCATCAATTTTTAAACAAGAATGACAAAATTAATAGGCTATGCTCATTGCTCCCCGGCAACGGCACCATCTGATAACTAGGGAAATTCCGCAAGGGTCACAATGATATATATATATATATATATATAGTGTCGCTGAGGCGACCGCTCGCAGGACTCCTAATTACTCAGCAATTAACCCACAATAAAAGAATGAATTAATTAAGTCCCAAAAATGTGAATTAATATTTATTACTCTACCACAAGATGCACAATGAATAAGTATGTAGAGGTCGAACCACAAAGAGCAATGCAAAAATGGAGTAGCCTATGATGTTCAAGTATCACAGAGTCATTCTTGTATGAATTCTATTTTTGTGGGTTTTTATTTTTATATTTTCTTCTTCTTTTTTTATTAATAATATGATATACTTATAGATATTTATGTATTATATATATAATTTATACAATATAAATATATAAAGTTATATATCCATAGAGGGTATGTATACATCATATAATACATACATTATGTACATATATATATATATAATTTTTTTAATTTAATTTTTAGATTTTCATACATTAATAAATATGTATATATATATATTATTTTCTTTTTCAATAGGGGAATATATATATAAAGTAGAGAGAGGAGTGATACAATATTTATAAAAATATAAAAAACACTAAAAAATGCAGAAATAAAATCTTTATGGTATTTTCATGATTTTTTTACTGTTTTTGTGATTTTTGGGTATTTTCAAAATATTTTTGGTATTTTTAAATAGCAAAATAATGAAAAACAAGGATTAAGCTACTGGTTGGAAAGAAAATGGAAATTAAAAATATAAAACAGCCACAAAATGTTTCCCAACTATTTTTAAAATAAAGAGAATAAAATATAGAACTTACAGGAGTTGAGTTTGCATTTTTATGAGTTTTCCATTTTTTATATTTTTTTGGAAGTTTTTGAGTATTTTTGGATTTTTAAGGTTTTTCTTTTGAGATTTTTAGTGATTTTTGGACTGACACTAAAATATGATAAAATAGACCATACGTAATTTTTTTGGGATTTTTTGAGATGGTTTAATATTTTTTTGGTATTTTCTAAGCTAGACAGTAGACAAAATGCATGTTTTTGATTTTTAATAAATGCAAAAATGCAATAAAATTGGAAACTAAAAATCTGGCGTGCAAGATCAAGCTAACAGGAGCTTATGTTCATTTTTGTGGAATTTTTCAAGATAATATGATGCATGAAATAAATGGACAAAGCATACAAAAATATATGGCCTAGCAGGGGCATTTTTGCAAATAAAAATAAAGACAGGGGTTGCAGTGCAAAAACACCAAAAATATTACACGTGAACTGCAATTTTAAGGGCTAAAATGAAATGCAAAACCTGCCAGGGGCCCCTGTGCAAAATACCAGCACGTGGGACTACACGTGCTCCGCACCCACCGGGACCAAAAAGTAATTTTCAAAAATCCAGGGTCCTTAATACAAATTTTCACAAAAATATTACACTGGAAATTTTATTTTATGGACTAAAGGCAAATATACAATCATATAGGGGTGCTTGTGCAATTTAGCCACCTTTCGTGGGGGTACACGTGAGGTGACGTGGAATGGACCTAAAAGTAATATAGCAGAGGTACAGGGGGGTCCATGCAAAATTTGCACACTTAAATAAACTTCGACTTTTTTACAGGGGTGAACAAGAAATACCAAAAAGGACGGGGATAAATAAGAAATTTTCCCCTAAGTGCGCGCTGGTGAACGGCGTGGATCAGTTCACTTGGACACGCGTCGCACATCCAACTGCCAGTACCGCTTCGCCGATGAAGGGCTGAGATTAGATGCGCCTCGCGGATCTAACAGTTAGTGCATGTCTTCATCGGACGGATCTCGTTCAATCTGGGACACTCCTCCTGATCGGACGGCGAGGGAGGCGTCTGGAGGAACAGGGAAGAAGCTCGCCCCAGGCGAGCTTCGATCGTGGAGCATGGGCTCCTCCGGGCTCCTTCTTCGCATCTGAGACACTCTGCTCGTAGCTGGAGACATTCTGCGTCTGCCGGCGGTCTTCTCATGGCTCCTGGAGGTCCAAGAAGCTCGGATGAGGTCGATGAAGGTCGGGACCTCCAGGAGCCTCTTCCTGGTTCGAATCGAGCCCAGATGGGCTCCTTTCTTCGTTTGACCTGCATAGGAAGAACCGGGGGAGCGAGGGCTATCTTCTCGACCCCAGGTTTTGAAGCTCGGTCGCAAAATGAGGTGAGGCGGAGTAGCTCCGACGATAGGAGGAGGTGGAGCTCCGATTCGCAAGGACTGGGGGTCCTTGATTGAACAAAGATGGTCGATAGACGGAGAATGCGATGGGGGATGAGATGAGAGGTGAACGGCGGTCGGAGACGGTCGATGTCACATTGAACGCTCCGGCGAACTTTGTTTTTTCGATTTCACGCTACGCTACTGATCTAAAGACTAAACTAAGAACGGAATTTAAATGCTAGAATCAAAAGCTACCTAAAAAGCGATAAAGGACATCTCTTATACCTGGGGGCCACCAGGGAGCAGGACGGACGCCGGAGCTCCACCGCTTCAAAATGTATCCCTCCTTCGGCCGATTCGAGGCGCTGAGATGCTCCCCCTGTCACGAGGAACCTCCCAGGATCAGAATCGAGGCTTTTGGGTGGATGAAATTGGCCAAATCTGAGGAGGAGGGCAGAGCTTCTTATTTATGAACACTAGGATGGACCCTTATTGACCGGCGTTTATTGATTAATCCAATGTGCATCAAGTTGATCTAAGATATCGGCGGGTATCAGTGATCATCATAGGTGATTTCTTGTGAAGAACGTGAGCTCGATCGATGAACAAAGTTTCTTTATTTTATGAATGAATGATTATATACAAAATAGGTGTCAAAAATGCATTAATAAATGCATGAGTAAATGAGGTATTTATTGTACACGGGCCCTTATCTCTCCCTACTTTATTCCTTGTCGACCAATTCCATGCTGGCCTTGGTCTCGGGGTTAGGGTCATAAAATATTTGCAATATTTTACTCCTTTTTCTTTTCTTCTTTTTATTCTATAATTTTGGCATTAAAAACCTTATTTAATATATAATTAATACAATGAATGATGAATGCTATTATGTACAAATTAATGTTATTTACATGCATTTGCTGGGGTTTGTGAGGCCAAAATGATAGAATAAAGGTGATGAAATGGAGATTCCTCAGTGTCAAATACAGGGAACACACGATGTAGCACCCAATATTATTTACAAATAAATAATAAAGGTATGTGTGTATATATAGCTATGCACAATAGAGGGCCCTTCCAATAAGGTGCACCTTTCCTGCACCAATGGAAAGCCCATCACGAGATCCATTAGATCTTAATCTAACGATTTGTTATCATAAAAGGCATTTTAGTCCACATGTTTTCATTTTGAAATTGAATTCTATTTTTGAATTTGAATTTAATTTACACATTTTATTTTCCCTTTTTAGGCCGTCTGATTTGGTAAATTTTTTTGTTATTTATTCGGTGAGGTTTCGCCAACGTGGTGGTATTTCCGTACTATATAGAATAACAGAACTCTTTGTAAAATTTACACAGACATTGTAGAACTGTATCTTGCATTGTAATATAAAATCACAGTTAGCAATAGTTATATTATTTTAATTGTAATTTCAATAATATTATTATAAAAGTGCATATAGTTTTTGTAATATTCGTATGAAGAACTGCAGAAAAGATAAATTAGTAAATCATCAATTATTAAAAGAAAAAAAATAAGTGTAAAAGAATTGAGAGTGTGAAAATTTATATGATATTGTAAAGAATATATTAGATTGTAAAAAAAAGATCTGAAATTTGTAAGAAAGAAACTGCGGTTGTAAAAAAGCAATATGAGATTGTAATAAATAATTTGAAAATTGTAAGAAACAATCCGAAATTTGTAAAAAAATGATTTAAGATTGTAAAAAATGACCTGGGATCGTAAAAAAGGGTCTGAGATTATAAAAAAATGATCTTTGATTGTAAAAACCGGGCGTACCCTCCTCCTGCATATATCCCTCCTCCACTCGCACCTCCTCCGCCCTTCTCCTCCACCGACGTCACGTGTGCCGCCACCTCCTCCTATGTCATCGTGCTCCACCACCTCCTCCTTCATCACCGTCATGTGCATAGGCGGAAGGAGGCTTCAACGTGTGCGCCACCATCTCCTCCACACCGTCGTGCACCCCAATCATCGTTGCAGCAACAAGGAGAAGCTCTGCCTATTGCGGTGCTGCACCACAAGCCAAAGAAGATGAGGAGGCGGACCACTCCATGGACGCCGACATGCTCCGCCTGCTGCACGCCTCCTACGATGCCAAGCTCGATGGCAGCATGATTGGCGTCGATGGCGGCATGATGTTCCTCATTTTTGGAATGACGACGGTGGCATGGAGAGAGGGAGAGAGAGAGAGAGGAAGAGAGAGGAGATAATTGTGGAGATTAATTATTGCATTCTAAATATAGAATATAAAAAATGACCATAATGGGTTTTTCATCATTAAAAATATATAAATAACGAGTCATTAATTATGACCATCAGATTGATTACAGATGGATACGATGATTGGCTTTCCTTGCACCCATGAAAGGTGCACCTTATTGGATATATTTCCATGCACAATATTAGTCAAACAGTGTGGGGTTTTTAATTTTTAATAAATAAATATATTATTATTATTTTATCTTTTTGTATTTTGTTTTTATATTTTTTAAATATTTTTTTATATTTTTAGTTTCTCTTTCTTTTTATAAGATATAATATACTATATATAGGATATATATACACAATATAGATAAAAGAGAGAAATATAACTAAAAACAACCAAAAATTACATAAATAAATATTTTTAGGTTTTGAATATTTGTTTACCATTTTTGTGATTTTTAGTGAATTTTATTATTTTTTATACTTTTAAAGTGGAAAATACCCTAAAATAGGGATAAGTTAATAGGCCGAAATTAAGATGGAGATGAAAAATACCAAACACTATCAAAATTTCTCCAAATTAATTTTAATATGTAGATAATAATAGAAATAAAATTATAGAATAAAAAATAATATTTTTGGAATTTTTGGTAATTTTATAGAATTTTATCAAGGTTTTAGGGGTTTTTTCAATTTTAAGTATTTTCCTTTTCTATTTTTAGTTATTTTTGGTCTGAAGGTTAAAAATACTTAAATAAGCATAATATATTTTTTGGAAAATTTTCAAAGCAATTTTATTTTTTTGGCTTTTTTAAGGCAATCAGGGACTGATCGTGCACTATTTAATTTTTAAAAAATAGGAGAAGGGGATAAAATGCAAATGTAAATTTATAGCATGATCAAGCATGCATACATGTACCTGCTCCTATTTTTTTGGTAATTTTAGAAGCATAGTGTTATGCCACAGACCTTCGAGGATCGAAAATTAAAGGTATGAAAGTCATTATCACGAAAATCACGCGGTAAACAAACAATTTTTTTTATTTTACTACTTATTTACCTGTATAGCGGACATGATCGAACTCAGGGAGGCTACAATTTTCGAGGGTTATTTAATTAGCCAAAAAATCAATTAAAAGAAAAAGTAGGAATCTCAAAGGCAAACTATCTGTGATTTTTGTGAAATTTTCTCTTATTATTATTTTTTTAATTTTCTTATTTTTATTTTTTAATTTTCTGATTTTTAAATTTTTAGTGATTTTAATTTTGCATTTTTTTCCAAAAATGAAGAGTAATAAGCATAAGACAAGAAATACACACACCAACTCTTTTTGTAATTTTCAATTATATCAAAAATACTTAGAAAATACAGAGAAAATATTTTTGTGTTTTAAAGATTTTGAAATATTTTTGGGAATTTCTGTTGAATTTTAGATGTTTTTGTATTTTTCTAAAAATCAAACAGTGGCAAAAATGAGAAACAATGCACAACCTGGAGTAATTTGCAACTTCAAAATGTTTTAAGTGCCTCAAAACTCTTGGCAATTATTTTTATGATAAAATAGCGACAAATATCTACAAACAGAGACTGAAATCACTATTTTGGATTTCCGTAGAAATATTTCATGATTTTTATAACATTTTTAGTATTTTCAATTTTTCTGAGATTTATAAATAGTTAAGGCACAAAATTTGGACAGAAATTAAAAGATAATGAATAAAACTACTCTAACTTTTTGGAATTTATTGATCAATATTCAAATTTTTATGAATTTTCGAATTTCTAAAAGAGAAAAAGACACTATTTTTGATTTTTGAAATAATATCAAAAGTCAACAGAATTTGATGAAAAATTTATACAATGATAAAAACTACAGCATGAACATAAATATTTTTTTTGAAAATTTTTAGACCAACAAACTCGTTTATTTTGATGAGAAAAACAAGAAATTCAAAGTCTGGAAAGGTTGAATATATCGTAATTTCTGCAAGAGTTCAGATCTATAAAGAACACAGAAATAAAGCAAGGAATAATATGCAACTATCACACAATAACCATGTGCAGATCACGTGAGATTGCAGTGCAAGATTGTTTTACAAATAAAAATAACTTCGGTGGAGTTTAAGCAATTTACCCATAAAATATCTGGCAGGGGTATCTCTGTAAATTCTAGAATCTCCAGCACTTCACTAATATTTTTCCCAATAAAATAATCGTTAGGGCTTTCTTTTCGTTCCTTCTTCCTCAAGTCAGATTGGACGCTGCCCCTTGTTCCTTTGTTCTTGATGGTCCGCACAGGTGGGGAGTCTAGGCGCGGTGGGGGGCGCGTGGGGCAGCGTCGGTGCCGCTGGGCAGTTGTCGAGAGTTCGGAGGGTGACAGTCACAGGCCGCCGCACTGTCGAGAGAGGAGCGAAGGTGGCGAGCGCTTGAGGCAGCACCAACGTTGGTGGATGGGGCTGGACTGTGGAGCGCAGTCACGGCGAGTCGGCTGGGAGAGGCTCCAGCGGAGGGCAGTTGGAGGGGCGCGTCGGTGCGCTGCTTGCGAGATCGGGCAGAGGGCACGCGGGCGACAGGCGGTTCCAGGAGGCAGGACACGACTTCGTACGGCGAGGGAAGCAGCATGGATGACGCGGTGGTTCCGCCCCAGGCGGAGGCTGAAGGCGGTTGGGATGGTCGCGGCCGAGGGCTGAGAAGCGGGCGACAGGGGGTTGTTGCCCTACCGTCTGCCCCTTTTTTGTTTATTTTTTTTATTATTTTTATATTTTCTTTATATGTAAAACAGCTGGTAATAAAAGGATTTTTTATTTTTTTTATAGAAAATGTAAACAGAGACAGAAGAAGATTTATTTATATTTTTTATGTTTTTTTGTTTCCTGCAAAATAAAGATTAGAGAGATAAGAAAAACAAATATATATATATATATTTATTTAATTTTTAATTTATTTATGCACAAAAATGGGATGTGTGAACGGGCGGATCTTGCGATATGAGAAATCGAATCCGGTTCTCCGACCATAGTGTGTGGTCGGAGTTGATAGATCGTGGGAGATAGAAAAGAATGCGGAGAGATCAAGAAAATGAGATGAAAAATCGAGTCCATGGCGATCAAATCGCGATGGATTTTTAAGATCTAGAAGAACAAAATGACAACAAAGAACAAATACGAGAAAATAAAACTAAGGTTAATCTAGGATAAAATAAGAAGAAAAATGACGATGGATCTCACCTTAGGAGTGGAAAATACCTTGATTACCTCGACAAAGGCCGACACGCTGTCACCGGACGACTCGGAGGCTAGACACCCTTCCACGACAGGAAGACTCTCGGAGATCGGGCTCCTCTCATCAAAGATTGACCCAGTTGGAATGAGAGAGAAGGAGCCATATAAATTGAAAAGATAATGGAGATGAAATTTGAATTTTTGACTTTTTGGATAAATATAAGAGATAAAATTGAAATGAGATAGAGATAAAAAGATAAGTGTCAAAAAATATTTAAAAATTTAACTATTTTTTTTGAATTTTCATCACTTTATTTTTTGGAAAATTAAAAGTTAATTTTTTTTATTTTTTGAGGAAGTTAGTTAAGAAAATTAAATATATACATATACTATATACATATATGACATTATATACATGGGTAAATGAGCAAATTAGTTTTTTTATTAAAAAAATTTTTATTTTTATTTTTTATTTTAGATAATTAGTAAAAATATTAACAATATATACAAATACAATATGTACAAAATACATGGGAAAATTGCACAAACCACCCTAAAAAACAACTTTTTACTCGTAACTCCAAAAATTATGAAAATATAGTCATTTTAAAGATAATTTAATTTAGAATCCAAAGGAAGTGAGATTGGTTCAATTTGAGTCCATATAGAGCCAGAATTGGTCTTTCAATTAGTGCTTAGTGGCTTTCTTCCAATTGTGGTTGCTTTTATTCTGTACATGATTTAATTGTGCAATTATTTTTATTAATTAGAACACATTTTTATTTACAATTTGGTTTTAAAAGTTATTTTATTTGAGGTCAATTAATGTACAAATAAAATAGTGTAGTATACAAATATACACAACACACAATTTTTTTGATTTTTTTAATTGAGGACCCTATCTCTCCCTACTTTATTCCTGATCGATCATGTCAAATCTTGACCTTCTCTCGGGGTTCGGGTCAGTCTGTATTTATTACATATATACAATCTTCCTTCTTTTTTTATTTTTCCTTTCTTTCTTTCTTTATTTATTTTAGGTTAAAATGGTGGGAAGTGTACAATATTTACACACAAATGCAAGTTAGTAAGAATATGGAGTTAGTGTTATATACATGTGTTTCATAAGGGATTTTAAGATAAAATAAATGAATAAAGATGACGAATCGCAGATTCATCATCCCCATATGCTTTAACTTTGCTAGTCCCTTAGCAAACATTTATTTGAACGAATAAGTGAAGAAAAAGAAAAAGAAAGGGAAAATAAAGAAAGTACGACAATGTTGAGTATTAAACTTATCTTCATAAAATTGTAGTTTGGAGCTCTGTCAGACCTTTGGATTATTAGTGTGTTGGAACCTTAATGGGAGATGGATTTAAAACCTAACAGCCTCTAAGTTCCACAAGACTCCTATTCAGGTTACCTCAATAGTCAGGTCAGAACAAGTCTACATACACCAATTCTTATGACTATGAATCTTTACTTGTACGATGTAATTGAGGTATAGCTCCCCATCTCAGAAGTAGCAAAGAAACAACCTCCCTCAATAAGGTAACTCTAGTTCCCCGGTCTTGCAACTCTTTCCTCGAGGAGCGGAGATATTCTCTTCTAAGTTCAAGTACAACCAGCTCAAGAAGAGGGGATGGAGAAAAGAGTGGACGGTAACCAGTGTAGCTACCTACACTTGGATGCATGACCAGTGTAGCCAAGTCATCCGCTACAAGCTTACAAAAATTTGTCTTTGAAGCTCTTATTGTATTTATTTATTTTCTTATCCTTGTATATACACTCCGCTAGGCATTTACTTTTCAATCAGGCATGTCCACTTTTGGAGATTCTGCATTTTTCCATATTTTTTTAAAGCATATACAAGGTGCAGCATGTACATAAGGAGTTTTTCCTCTTGAGCCAGTAGACTATCCCTCTTTTGAAGCATTATTGCAATCCTACAACATCCTGTCTTTAAACCTCAACATCGCTAGACCATGTTGAGATGCACTTCCTTCCCTAGAGGAAGACGAGAGGTTCCGCCTAGATGTACTACCCTTGTATGCTACCCCAAGCCAAAAGATTCTGCCTCCTCACAACCTCATCCATGAAGAGCTACGTGCAGAGTGCTTGTCCAAGATAAGCCACGGTCTGAAAGAATCATGCGTGTGTTGTTAAATGTTCTACTTAGACTAATCAAGATGACATGTGAACATAGTCTTATGGACTTAAAGAATTAAGTCACTAGGACCTGAAAAGTCTTAACTCCATTTCTTATAAGGTTCCTCTGAAATTAGGTGGATTAAGGCCCAACTAAGCTCCATTCTTAAATTTTATTCCAGACATAGTTTAAATATCAATACTATCACGAAAAATGCACATGCAAATGCAAGAAAATATGTACAATGCAAAGAAAGCATTTTTTTGAAAAAATGATGCACATGTGAAAAGAACATTTTTTACACAATTTTCTAATTTTAAACTTTTTATGGATTTTTTTGAGAAAAATGCAGATGTAAAAGAATTTTTTTTAATTATGTAAGTTTTTATAGATTTTTGGTTTTGTAGTTTTTTTTTCAAAAAGGAAAAGGGTTAGTAAAATATATACAAGTATATACAAGAATTTTTGTTTCGTTTTTGTTTTCTTTTTTTTGTTTTCTTTTTTTTTTGTTTTTTTGATTGGTTTTTTTACATGTGGATTTTACAAAATTATATGCATATCTCCCCAAGTAAATATATTTAAAAGTACGAGTTATGTCTAAAGTATATATACAATATATATGACACCCCCTATACTTATCTCGAACTATGTCCTCATAGTGATCAGAGAGCGAAAAAGGAAGACATAACTCGTGCTAAGTGTAGAAAAGCAAAAAGACTCATATGCTACAATGACTCAAAGATAAGATAAAAAGAAGAGAAGTTGGTGATCCCCCCCATACTTAGGAGCAAGTAATCCTAAGTATAGTAGACTGTACAAAAGGAGAAAACCGATGAAGAGAATGTACAGACTCAAAAATAAAAGACGAATATGCAGAACATCACCCCCTATACTTAGGGCAGAGTATCCCTAAGTATAGGCAACAACAACAAGAGTGATGAACATGATGAATATGAACAACACAAATTTTTCATCCCTCCTATACTTAGGATAAAGCACATCCTAAGTATAGCATATATACACACACAGAAAAGGGGTGAATGATAAAACAGAAGAAGAAAGAGTGAAACGAAAGGATATACAAAAGGAGTGGATGTACAAAGATCAAGAAGGCCGAATGCGAACCTTCTTGCGAGACCGCTGAGGAATGGATCTGACAAGGTGCAGGTTGATATTGGGATTATCATTAGATATGAACTGATCAGGATCGACCAAGAATGTATCCTCAGCAGTCTCAGAGTGTGCAGGCACGAATCGATTATTGGAAGTAGTGTGGTCATGTCCTGCCTGGGAAGTCTCGCAAACATCAAAGTAAAATGGCTCGAAATCATTATTAGAAAAAGTAGGATTAATTTCATCCAGGCGAGCCTCTACTGAATCATCATCTTTATCAAAAGGCCCAAATTCCTTCATAAAATCAATCAAATCAAATTTGGCCTGATCGATCTCATCTGAATCAGGATGAATAGGAATGGACTCATCAGTGAAAGTAGTCGAATTATGTCCGTCCTATCTAGTCTCAGAGTCTGCCTTCCGCTCTAGGGTATCTATCATGTAAATTCCACGAATGTCATCAATGCATCACCACATACCAGAAGGGGGAACTCCAAGGTCTATGCTTTTCGAGTCTTCCTCCTTAAAGAGGAATTCCTGGATTTCATTATCATCCAACATATAACAAGAATCTATGATATTATCATCGAGGTCAAATTCCTTGGGGTTGGATAACACGAGCGGGCTCTCATGGGATGTAGGTCTCTCGTCAATAATGGGTGTAGTGATCAACACATCGCTCCCTACATCAGAACGGAAGCAAATCTCTCCTGAACCATAATCAATAGCGGCTCCCGCAGAGGCAAGGAAAGGCCATCCCAGGATGATTGGAGGGTGCTCCACAGGGGTGGAGGTCTCCATGGGCAATACAACAAAATCCGAAGTGAAATTCATGCCTTGAATAAGAATGGCAGCATTTTCTAGAATACCCTTCGGCCTCTTGACAGATCCATCAACAAATTGAACTATCATCCAAGATTTCTTAAGAGGCCCAAGATGAAGAGACTGTACCATAGAAAAGGGTATTATATTGATTGAAGAACCGCCATCAAGGAGAGTGTTATCACAAGAATAGTCAGATATGGAGCAACTCACAAGAGGTATGGTAGTGTTCCCTTTCTTAAAATGTGGACGGTGAGAGATGGCGTAGGCAGTGACCATGGTCAAGATGTGATGCTCAGATCTTCTCCTTCGCTTTCTCTTCTTGTGTTGAGGAGTAGATAAATCTGTCATGGCCTGTTGAAGTGGGGCTTTAATGATCTCATGAATAGTGGCCACCACTTCGGGTTCAGTCAACTTTTTTTTTTGAATTTTTGGACCTCCTCCATACAAAGGAGGAGATCGAAATCATCATATACATGAGGATTGCCGAGAGCAGTTTGTATAGTGGCATCCTTGGGGTCAAAGTTGGGACAATGATGTGAATAGATGTGTGGGTAAATGATCGGGCATTTGAGTCCTCTCTTCACAAATGAATCAATAATGTGTCTCCAAGAATCTTTTTGGATTTTAAAAAATTTTCTCATTTTTTTGTATTTTGCATGATTGCAAGCTCTCATGATTATCCTCAAGTGAATCCATATCCTTAAATAGTAGATAAACGTTCTGGATCGTATTTATGTTAAATAAATTTCTAATCCTTGAATTCGTATGTTTCATCATCTGGTTCAGTGTCTCAAGTGTGGAAATCATGAAAGGTGACTCCAAAATCCCATGAATGGGTGGGTTGAATGAGGGTGGGTGAAAATTAGAGTTCATCTCCTGAAATAATGGGTTAAGTGGATATGCACAAAAACCAGGAGGAAAATCCTCCTGAAAAAAGGAAGGTGGATCGTCTGGAAGGTACGAGGTATCCGCGAAGATTAGATTAAAATAACTCCAGTTGGCCATCTTTGAAACAAAAGACAGAATCGGGAGAGCATGAGGGTCAAGTCAAAAGATATGGAGAAAAAGGCACATATGCACAGAAGAATCGAGTATGCACACAAGCAATCAAACACAATACAAACCCCCAATTCACCAACTCAACGTGAAGACCGTGAAGGTTCGGTCACCTATCTTGTCAAATTTAGAGTTTGATGAGAATACAATCTATCAAAGCGGTTAGAGCGAGCTATTAGGAACCCAATGCTCTCAGGAGACTGGCCTAATCCTAAGGTTAGATCTTTTCCAGTCAGTATGAATTGCGGACCGTTTATCGGCTACCCGATCAATTCAATCTGTTAAGGACGTCGCGAGCCGCTTTATCGGCTACCGAAGAGATCCTCACTAGAGAACGACTAACCCAAGATAGTAGTCTGAAAAGAGTTCGGGCATGGTTCTATCATAGTGTGCGGGTTGCTCTCTCGCTACATACAAACCAAACAATGAGGGGGTTACTCTCTCCAAAACAATGATTTTCCTTGTGTTTATTTTAGGGTCGAGTTTTCATTAGCAGTCCTGTATTTTAGGTAGTTGTCACTTGGTTAAAATATTTTTAAAGAATCGCCTACCGAGTGTCCAATTTCCTTTTAACTTATGTGAGTGAAAACAAAGAAGAAGATCGGAAATGTCAATGCACGATCAAAAACAATGATGCATGCAGGGGTTTGAGATGAGTACCTTGTAGCCAGCATTCTACATGCAAGTGATCCACGCAGAATTGAAATAAACTATCCTATATGATGCAAGTGAACCATCCTAGATGATAACTTCTATTAACGGGCAAGAACAAGTTAATTTGACTAAGTCCAAATTACGCTCTAATCTATAGGTACAAAAATTCTTGCTTAGGGTGTTTGAACCTAATTAATTACCTAGCTCAAGCAAATTAATTAAAACAATCAAGAGGTAGCTCACGAAATCTGCGAGAAACAAGGAAAAATAAGGCGATGAAAACAAAACTGGTGAGGTCCCCCAAGTGCACCGGCACTTGACGAAACAAACCCCGCAACAAATGAATGCCCGTTTACAAGAGTTCGAATAGTAGAAATCTCTCTCTCTCTCTCTCTCTCTTTCCTTCACTTCTTCTTCTCCTCTTCTGACGCTATCCTATGGCTTGATGAAGAATCAAGCTGCCTCCACGTCGCTTGGGTGCTTCGGCTCTCATAGGATTGCCTCCTTCGCTCTGCGGGCCCTCGCAAGAAAAAGAAAAGGGAATGGGTAAGAAACACAATTATCAAATATGAAAAAGAAAAAAATGAATTGAATGTAGTGGATATGAACAATGAAGTGAATGGAAAAACGTAAACAAATATTTACAACCAAGAATAACAAGTCAAAAGAGAAACCTAACTACCCTCACCGTACCTCCCCGGCAACGACGCTATTTTGTTGTGCCACAGACCTTCGAGGATCGAAAATTAAAGGTATGAAAGTCGTTGTTATCATGAAAATCCCGTGACAAACAAACATTTTTTTATTGTTGCTACTTATTTACATGTATAGCGGACATGATCGAACTCAAGGAGGCTACAATTCCCGAGGGCTATTCAATTAACCAAAAAATCAATTAAAAGAAAAAGATGGAATCTCAAAGGCACACTATCCTTGGTTTTTATGGGATTTTTGTCTTTTTATTTTTAAAATTTTTTATTTCTAATTTTTTTTCATTTTTTCATTTTCAAAATTTTAGTGATTTTAATTTTGCATTTTTTTCAAAAATAAGGAGTAATAAGCACAAGACAAGAAATACGCACACCAACTCTTTTTGTAATTTCAATAAAAAATGCTCAGAAAAATCCAGAGAAAATACTTTTGTGTTTTAAAGATTTTGAAATATTTTTGGAGATTTTTTATAGAATTTTCAGATATTTTTGTATTTGTCTAACAATCAAACAGTGGCAAAAATGAGAAACAGTGCACAACCTGGAGTAATTTACAACTTAAAAATGTTTTAAGTGCCCAAAACTCACGGCAATTATTTTTATGATAGGGATAAATATCTGCAAATAGTATCTGAAAACACTATTTTGGATTTTTGTAGATTTTTTTGTGATTTTTATAAGATTTTTAGTATTTTTCAATTTTTCTGGATTTTATAAATAGTTAATGCACAAATTTTGGACAGAAATTAAAAGATAAGTACTCTAATTTTTTTGGAATTTTTGGAGCAATATTCAATTTTTTATGAATTTTTGAATTTCTGAAAGAGAAAAAGACATTGTTTTTTATTATTTAAATAATATCAAAAGTCAACAAAATTTGATGAAAAATTTATACAATGATAAAAACTACAGCAGGAACATACACAATTTTTTGAAAATTTTTAGAGCAACAAACACATTTATTTTGATGAGAAAATCAAGAAATTCAAAGTCTAGAAAGGTTGACTATATTGTAATTTCTGCAAGAGTTCAGATCTATAAAGAACACATAATTAAAGCAAGGAATAATATGCAACTTTCACACAATAACCACGTGCAGATCACATGAGATTGTAGTGTAAGATTGTTTTGCAAATAAAAATAACTTCGATGGAGTTTAAGCAATTTACCCACAATATATCTGGTGGGGGTATCTTTATAAGAATCTCCAGCACTTCACTGATATTTTTCCCAATAAAATAATTGCTAGGGCTTTCTTTTCATTCCTTCTTCCTCAAGTCAGATTGGGTGCCACCCCTTGTTCCTTTGTTCTTGATGATCCGCACAGGTGGGGAGTCCAGGCGTGGTAGGGTGCGCGTAGGGAGGCGTCGGTGCTGGTGGGCAGTTATCGAGAGTTCGGAGGGTGGTGACAGTTGCGGGCCGCTGCGCTGGTGAAAGAGGCACGAAGGTGGCGAGCGGTTGAGGCGGCACCGGTGTTGGTGGATGGGGCTGGACTGCGGAGCACGGTCGCGGCGAGTCAGCTGGGAGAGGCTCCAGTGGAGGGCGGTTGGAGGGGCGCGTCGGCGCGCTGCTTGCGAGGTCGGGCGGAGGGCACACGGGTGGCAAGCGGTTCCATGAGGCAAGACACGACTTCATGTGACGATGGAAGCAACGCAGATGGTGCGGTGGTTCCGCCCCAGGCGGAGGCTGAAGGCGGCTTGGATGCTCGCGGCCGAGGGCTGAGAAGCGGGCAGCGGGGGGTTGCTGCCCACCGTCTGCCTCCTTTTTTTGGTTTATTTTTTTATTTTTTATTTTCTTTATATGTAAACAACTGATAAAAAAGGAATTTTTTATTTTTTTTTATAAAATGTAAACAGGACAGAAGAAGATTTTTTTATATTTTTTTATGTTTTTTTATTTTCCTGCAAAACAAAGATTAGAGAGAAAAGAAAAATTATATATATATATATATATATATATATATGTTTTTAATTTTTTATTTATTTATGCAAAAAATGGGATCTGTGAACGGACAGATCTTGCGATATGAGGAATCGAATTCGGTTCTCCGACCACCGTGCGTGGTCGGAGTTGATAGATCGTGGGAGATAGAAAAGAATGCGGGGAGATCAAGAAAATGAGATGAAAAATCGAGTCGGTGGCTATCAAATCGTGATGGATTTTTAAGATCTAGAAGAACAAAACGACAACGAAGAACAAATACGAGAAAATAAAACTAAGGTTAATCTAGGATAAAATACGAAAAAAAATGACGATGGATCTTACCTTAGGAGCGGAAAAGACCTTGATCACCTCGATGAAGGCCGACGCACTTTCACCGGACGGCTCGGAGGCTAGGCACCCTTCTCCGATAAGAAGACTCTTGGAGATCGGGCTCCTTTCACCAAAGATTGATATAGTTGGAATGAGGGGGAAGGAGCCATATAAATAGAAAAGATAATGGAGATGAAATTTGAATTTTTGACTTTTTGGATAAAGATAAGAGATAAAATTGAAATGAGATAGAGATAAAAAGATAAGTATCAAAAAATATTTATAAAAATTAACTAATTTTTTGAATTTTCTTCTCTTTATTTTTTGGAAAAGTAAAAGTTAATTTTTTTATTTTTTGTGGAAGTTAGTTAAGAAAATTAAATATATACATATACTATATACATATATGACATTATATACATGGGTAAATGAGCAAATTAGTTTTTTATTAATTTTTTTTATTTTTATTTTTTTAGATAATTAGTAAAGATATTAATAAATATATACAAATACAATATGTACAAAATACATGGGAAAATTACACAAACCACCCTAGAAAATCAACTTTTTACTCGTAACTCCAAACGTTATGAAAATACAGCCATTTTAAAGATAATTTAATTTAGAATCCAAAGGAAGTGAGATTGTTCAATTTGAAGTCATATAGATCCGGAATTGGTCTTTCAATTAGTGCTTAGTGGCTTTTTTCCAAGTGTGGTTGCTTTTATTCTATACATGATTTAATTGTGTAATTATTTTTATTAATTAGAACACATTTTTATTTACAACTTTGGTTTTGAAAGTTATTTGATTTGAGGTCAATTAATGTATAAATAAAATAGTGTAGTATACAAATATACACAACACACAATTTTTTTGGATTTTTTGATTGAGGACCCTATCTCTAACTACTTTATTCGTGGTCGATCAGGTCAAATCTTGACCTTCTCTCGGGGTTCATGTCCGCCTGTATCTATTACATATATACAGTCTTCCTTCTTATTTTTCCCTTTATTTATTTATTTAAGGTTAAAATGGTAGGAAATGTACAATATTTACACACAAATGCAAGTTAGTAAGAATATGGAGTTAGTGTTATATACATGTATTTTATAAGGGATTTTAAGCTAAAATAAATGAATAAAGATGACGAATCACAGATTCATCACATAGCAACTATTTTTAATAAATAGAAAACAAAGCATAAAAATAGTTTGCCTGGTAGGGGTATAATTGCAAATATAAATAAAGGTGAGGGGCAAAGTACAATTTCACCTAAAAGTTAACACCAATATTTAAATTTTATATATTAAAAGACAATTACAATACTCCACAAGGGTTTACATGCAATTTTTACAAGATAAAACATGCACATGTACATGATTTCGGGAGGTATTATAGTGCAATATACAGAAAGTTCAGGGGACTACGTGCAATTTGTCAAGAAGTTTTTAAACTTCATAAAATATTTACCAGATTTCAAAGAAATTACAAAAAGCAGAGGGAGGTCTATGAAATTTACCCACTTATGCACCTGGATCTAGCCGTTCTTGTTCCTCCACGTGTCAAATCTTGTGATTGTAAAGAGGATGATGATTAGTTGATCCAATGGCTCGGATTAGACCTAGCAGGGGCTCTTGATCCAACGGTGATCAAGGGTGTTGGAAGAACACCCAAGAACCTGATGCCACGAACTTTGATCCATCGTTTCGCGGTGCTCCGGTGGTCGTTCTCTCTTCCGACAAGCCCAACAGGTAGCTAGGCTTCCTCCGCATACGGTTGCAGGGTCAAGGTGAGACGAGAGGGAGCCAGATGCTCCGACGAGGATGAGTCACCTGGGGTAGATCCAGATGATCGATGAGGTCCTAGGTGCATCGTCAGACCTGCAAGTCGCAACCAAAATACTCGTGGGTGCGAGGGCTATCGCCTCGACCCAGGGGTTACTCAAAATAATAAGAGATATGGAATGAAGGGGGGAGCTTCGATGAGGGCAGCATAAGGAGCTCCGATTCCTTGAATCAGGGCTTGATTCAAGGGGGTTCTGAGAAGAATCGGTGGAGAACGTGTAGGGGAGCGAAATGGAATGAAAGTCGGAACGGATCAACAAACGGATCACTACGATTTTGACCTTGAACCTTAGCTCAAGGAATTTGGGGCTTTTCGATTTGAATGTTATTTGCTTGATTGAACTGCAAATTAAAGATGCAAAATGAAAATTAAACTATAGGATTACCTAGGAATGATGGAAAAGAGGGCTCAACAGAGCTTGGCACTCCGTAGCAAAACTAGCCGGAGGAGCTCCGGTGGTGGGGTGGATTCGCGTCCTCCGCTTGCTCTCCTCGGTGCAAACCGCGAGCTCTACCTTTCTGTCACTGTGGAGAAGCTCATAGGTGTGATTTGAGGGGCTAAAGATCAAAGGATGGATCAAAAGTTAAAGGGGGGGGGGGGTGAAGGGGTGTATTTATAGGTGAAATTTCGAGGATTTTCGAGGGAGGATGGCATGAGAAAGAGCGAGGGTTGGTGAGGATTCGATGATGGGCGTGGATCCAAGAGGAAGAGGCTACAGATTGGTGGGAGGCTCGAGGACAATGGCCGAAGAGGGAGGCATGGAGAAATTGGAGATGTGGTGCCCACGTGACTTCTGACATGCATCAAAAGAGATGAGGTACAATTGATTGAGGTCAACATTTGAAGGTGCCCGGTTGGTCCACGTGGACCAACCAGGAATTTATAAGGCAAATGCCATGGAAAATGAATAATGAATAGCATTTGATTTTATTATTTTTAGATTATAAAATAAAAATGTTTCTAGTTTTCTTTAGTAATTTATACATATTTTTATTTATTTTTAGAGGTTTTTATTTACAAGTTAATTTTTGGGGTTAATTTAGGTATATTCTTCTATGTTTTGTGTATTTTATTTTTATTTTTGTATCTTTGATTTTATTATTTCTTATTTTATTTTATAAAATTATAACTTATTTTTTATACTAAATATATTTTTAATATATTTTTTGATATAATATATACACTTAAATAAATTGGTGTATTAATTGTATATGTATAGATTTAATTCATCTATGTAATATATATATATATATATTATTTTAATATTTTATTTATGGTTTTATTTTAATTTTAATATGTAAATATATTACAAATAATATTTACAAAATTATAAAAAATATAAAATTATAAAAATAATAAAGAATGACAAATAATGATTATTATAATTGGATATATTGTACAATAGGGGTCTAAAACCTAACTTTCACATCTTAACTCCAAAAAATATGAAACCTTCATTAAATAGCTTATTAAAAGTTATAAATAATAAAAGGTGATTTTGATACATTTTGAGTTTTTATTCAGGAGATATGGGTCTGTGAATTTTTGATTTTTAGATTTTATTCTCTGTATAAAATGTACATTATATGTTATTTTTGCATTAAACAAATTTTGTATTTTTCTATACATTATTATATACAACTTCCATTTCATGTACAAAGTTTCTTTATTTAGTGTGTCAATTTTAAAGAATAAAATAGGTTCCAAAAAACAATTATTGGCCTATTTTATGGAGTGGTTTGTCTATGTTTTCTGCACATTAGCCGTCCTATCTCCCTCTACTTTATTCCTTGTTGACATAGTCATCATGATGACTCAGTCTCGGGGGCTAGGGTCACTTCAGTGTCGATGACACTTCTCTCCTTTTCTTTTCTTTCCTTTATTTTTTTATTTTGGTAATAAATACTATAAACGTACAATACTTTATATAGTATTTTGTACAAATTAATGAACATTTATTTTGACAAATTAATGATAAATTTATGCATTTAGCTAGGATTTAAAGGCCAAAATGAAAGAATAAAGGTGATGTAATGGAGATTCATCACCTCTGTACTTGTCTTTGCTAGTCCCTAGCAAACACTTATGCCTATAAGTGTGAAGATGAAAATAGAGAAAAGAAAAAGAAATAACTTGGAGTAATTTTCGACTCTTAAACTTGTTTGAATAATGTCAAAATTTGGAGCTCAGAGAAGACTTTTGGATTAATGGTGTGTTTGGAACCACTTAGAGGTTAGGATTTGTGACACAACAACCTTTAGGTTCCGTACTCCTATTATTCAGTCCAATTCACAACCAGGTCAAAACCATCCTCTTAGTTGCACTCATGCTAACTTGAAATGATAGAACCATATGTGTGAAATTATTAGCTCTCCCCATCCAAAACCATTGAACTGCCAAGGTATCTGCTCTTCTGATAACTCGTCCTCGTGGAGTCAGATATTTACTTCTAAGGTCAGGTGCTTCCATTCTTTACAACTGAAGGAGATAGGGAGTTAGAAGAATGGTAAGAGAAGTGGGAATGGACCAGTGTGGCCTTCATCCCACGTGAAGTCGGTCAGTGTAACCTTATCTTCACCAAGAAGCATACCTTTTATGAAGCTCATAGTTGTGGAATTTGGTTGAAGGCTTTTTTGGGCATTTTCTTTGACTTTGCATAGAATCTGCATTCTTGTTTGTGCCATAGTGGATATAGCATCTTTTGTTCCACCCACTATTTTGGGGTCTTAGAAAAAGTTGTGCCGGTAGACCCTCCCTCATCCGAAGCATCGTTTCAATCCATCTCCAGTCTTTAGATATCATTGTTATTAGAAGAAGTGGGAAGTACCAGTGTCGAAAATCCCCAAGAATGGTTCCTGAGCCACCCATGACAACGCGACCTTGCATCGTCCCGACTTAGACCCCAAGATTTTTCAACAGTCCATCTTGGTTGAGCAAAGTGCTAAGTGCGAGGTTTCCAGTCAAGTCACTGTCTCAAGAGTCGTACAGAGATATGAAGGGTTCTATTTAGGCACATTGAACTGACTCATGAACATAGTCTTATGGAATCCAAAGAATTAAGTCAAGGCGACCTGAAGTATCTCCAATTTCAATCCTCAATGGGTTCCTCTGAAATTAAGTGTATTAAGGTCTGAATAAAGCTCTAGTCTTCAAACTTTAGTTGGACTTGTTCAATCGCCTAGATTATTCTGAAAAATGCTCATGCTATGTACAATGCGGGAAAATATTTGTTTGCTGCAATTTCAGATTTTTGATCTTTTTATGGATTTTTGAAAAGATAATGCAAATGCAGAACTTTTTTAAGATTTTACAAATGTTTTTGGTATTTTGATTTTGCAAATATTTTTGTGGTTTTTGCAAATAAAAAATTTTGGCTAAGAAAATAGGTACAAATATTTACACGGGGATGCATCTTAAATTTACAAGAGTAGGGTTTTTAGGAATTTACAAGGGATAATTGATCATTTTTATAGATATATTAATATAGCTAGTAAAGAATTTTAGTGTGATGTATATATTCCTCAAACTTATTTGAAAAATTATTATTTTTTCAAACAATTTTGAAAACTATAGTCCAAAGTAATTTTGACAAATAATTTTGACAAATATTTACACACATTTGAAAATCATTTTGCAAAGGTTTTTCAAACAATATCTATAGATTTTTTAAAATATTTTGAACCATTTTTCAAACATTTGCAAATCATTTTTCAAACATTTTTATTTCACGTAAAGAAGCAAATTTTACAAAAAAATAGTTTACAAATGTTGAAAATAATTTGTAAAATATTTTTCAAATAATTTTCAAAATATTTTTAATTAGATTTTCACACTATTTTCCAAATATTTTGCAAAGCATTTTCACCTCATTTATTAGTCAGTACATACAAAAAGAATTTGAGGAATAATAAACATTATTTTTATTAAATAATTTAATGAATTTGTATATATATAGTGTTTTAGACTTATTTATTGAAAATATGAAAATACGAGTTATGGCTAAAATATATACAAAATATATATTGACCCCCTATACTTAGCTTGAGCTATGTCCTCATAGATCGAATAGAAAGGAAGACATAACTCGTACTAAGTATAGAGAAGTCTATACTACAACGACCAAAGAATAGGAAGTCAGCCGTCCCCCTATACTTAGGATCAATTAATCCTGAGTATAGCAGTTTGTATACCAACACAGGGAGGGTTGAGGGTGGGAAATGAATAAATAAATAACTCAATGCCTCCTCCTATCTCCGTCTATACTTAGGGTGAAATATCCCTAAGTATAAAAAGAATGTCAAAAGTTGAGGAAGCAGGTGAGGGATCACAGATTGAGCACCTGAATGCATTCATCCCTCTATACTTAGGATGAAGTATATCATAAGTATAGAAATGATGTATGGGACGAATGTGACTTTTTAGAAGAATCAAATAATAGCCAATGAAAAGAGAAAATAAGAAAATGATTAACTACTCAAAAGTGTTTTTGCTAGCCTCGTCTGATTGAGTAGATGCTTTGGCAGTGAGTTCTCCATCTAGGACCACCTTAATTGAATCGACCATGGACAAAAATGTGTCATGTTCGAGATACGGCTTCGGCAGTTGTCCGTTGATCACAAATGGTTGTGCGTCAGTTGGCAAATCCGATATGACGATACTTCCATTGTCATGCACCTGTTTCACTATGAATGGCCATGTCCACTTACTCTTTAATTTCCCTGGGAATAGTTTAAGCTTTGCATTGAATAACCAAACTTTTTGTCCTGGCTCCAAGGTCTTGCGTGGTATGTGCTTGTCATGCCACTTCTTGACCTTTTCTTCGTACATCAGGTTGTTGTCATATGCATACTCACAGAATTCAAGGCATATCCAACTTCCTGTTCTGTCCTCCCTTCTTGGAATTCAAATTATAGATATTGATTGCCCATAATGATTTGTGAATGAGTTTTATGAGAAGATGGCATGGCTCATCGTATACTAGGCTGTAGGGAGACATTCCTAATGGAGACTTATACGTCATCCGATAGGCCCAAAGTACTGAGTCTAGCAACTATGACCAATTCTTCCTGCTGTGGCGTACGAGCTTTTGCAATATTATCTTTATCTCCATGTTTGAGCATTCGATCACGCCATTGGACTGTGGGTGGTATGGAGAGGTAACGTGATTTTCTATGCAGAATTCCTGAGTCAGCTTCTTCATCTCTCTGTTGATGAAGTGGCTACCCCCATCAGATATCAATATTTTGGGGATCCTGAACCTTACGATGATGTGGTCTTTTAGAAACCGGCAGACAGTACGACTGTCGGTAGTTTGGTTGGGATAGCCTCCACCCAACGACTTACATAATCGATAATGAGTAGAATATACTCGAATCCTTGGCTATTAGGGAACATGCCAATGAAATCAATGCCCCATGCGTCAAACACGTTTGAAATTTGAATGTATTTCGGGGGCATTGTGTCTCTCATTCCAATGGTGCTGCCCAGTCTCTGACAGTCAGTGTAATGCTTGACAAAATCTTCTGCATCTTTGAATAGAGTCGACCACCAAGGGCTGCATTGTAAAACTTTCGCTGTCATTCTTCTTCTAGAGTGGTGTCCTCCTGATTCTCAAGAGTGGCAATGCTCGAGGATACTATGGACTTCCTCCTGAGGAATGCATCTTCTCCAGATGCAGTCCACCCCTTCTCGAAAGAGATATGGATCCTATCACTAGTAGAAATGGATATCTGACAAGAACTTGTCTCTTTTCAGCTTATGCCAATCTTGTGAAGTTTTCGTGGATATACAAGATAGTTCACAATATCGGCGAACCAAGGGAGCGAGTTGACTAACAAATATGGCTTCATCTGGAAAAGTCTTTGTGATCAGCAATAGGCTCTGCTCAAGAGTGTCTAGCTCTGGCAATCTTGACAAGTGATCGACCACCACATTTTTGACTCCAGGTTTATTGCGAATTTCAAGGTCAAATTCCTAGAGCAGAAGGATCCATCTAATTAATTTTGGTTAGACATACTTCTTGGATTGTAGATACTTGATGGCCGAGTGATCTGTACACACTATAACCTTGGATCCAAGCAGGTGGGATCTGAATTTCTCCAAGGCAAAAACCACCGCCATCAGCTCTTTTTCAGTGACAGTGTAGTTTCTTTGAGCTTCATCAAGAGTTCTGCTGGATAGTGAATAGCAAATGGAATATGATCTCTCCTCTATCCTAAAACCCCCCCAATAGTATAATCAGAAGTGTCTGTCATGATCTCAAATGGTAGAGACCAGTCTGGCGGTTGAAGGACAGGGTCCTGAGTGATTATTTCTTTCAACTGTGTAAAGGCCTGGAGGACTCTATCATCAACAATGAAATCTGCCTTCTTTCCTAGAAGCTCGGTCAAGGGTCGAGCAATTTTGCTGAAATCCTTGATGATTCGTCGGTAGAAACCGACGTGTCCTAAGAATGATCTGACGTACTTCAAATTTGTAGGTGGCTCTATCTTTGAAATCACTTCCACCTTCGTAGGATCAACCTCCATGCCACGCTTTGAGATGACATGGACAACCACAATACCTTCGGTCACCATAAAATGGCTCTTCTCCCACGAGAGCATAAGGTTCACTTCACAACATCTTTTCAGAACTCGGTCTAGATAAGATAAATACTCATCAAAGCTGTCTCCATAGACCGAGAAATCATTCATGAAGACCTCGAGAAAACTTCCAAGCATATCTGCAAATATTGCCAACATACATCGTTGGAATATCGCCGGAGAGTTGCATAATCCAAACAGCATTCTGCGAAAGGCATAGGTCCCAAACGGACAAGTGAAGGTTGTCTTCTCTTGATCTTCAAGAGCAATGGCTACTTGATTGTAATCAGAGTATCCATCTATGAAATAGAAACATTCCTTTACGGCTAGTCTTTCAACTTTCTGATCGATGAAGGGAAGTGGAAAATGTTCTTGGTCGCTAAATTCAGACACGGTAATCCACACCAACGTGCCATGATGTTGAAACTCTGGTTGTGATCCCCTCTCCTTTTTCATTCTTTATTATGGTGATCCCTGACTTCTTAGGTACAACATGCAGGGGGCTCACCCATTTTGAGTAGGAGATGGGATACATGAATCCCGCTTCACACCATTTCGTTATCTCATTCATCACGACCTCCTGTAGGTTTGGATTTAATCCACGCTGAAATTCACGAGAGGGTTTGCTATCATCATCAAGGTATATGTGATGCGAGCATAGGGATGGATTTATCCCATGGAGATCCGAAATTTTCCAGCCTATGGCCTTGCGGTTACTTTCTATAACCTCAAGCAGATGAGATTCTTGTTCCTCGATTAGCTGTGAATTGATGATTACAGGGAACATGTTCAGTACACATGCAAGGAAGGCATACTTCATGTTCGCTTGAAGAGGTTTGAGCTAATGTGGGATTGGTTCGGTTCAGTGGTGACTTCAGCTACTATGCAGGGCGATGGTGTTGGGTCTTTCATCTGTTGTGTGACTGTAGGCTCTTTCTGCAGTGCTGCACCGAATTCTTTGATGATCGAATCTTGTTCACAAAAATCTGTAATGATGGCCTCTTTCTCTGCCAAGGACAAGTGGTCATAAATACATTCATTAGGAAACTCAACAAAGATCCCGTCTTGCAGGATATCTGGGAATTCGACTGTGTTGTCCAATCCTTCCTCTGTTGAGAGGAAAACTTGGGTTTCATTGCCATCCATAAATAGGTTTGTATCATGAATTTAAGCCAAGAAGTCATGGTCTTCTTTCTATTGTTTTGTAAGATCACTTTCGTCCGATGCAGATGTTGAAGGTTTAGGCACTTGAATCATCTCAATCGGCACTTTATTCGAGCGGAAGGTTATCTACCCGATGCCATAGTTCACTACTGTTTCGACTATTCGAAGGAACGACCATCTAAGAATTATTGGGGTATGCAGAAGAGGAGCTGAAGTGTCCATGTCTAGAACTATGAAGTATGTAGGGAACTACATTCCCTGAATGCTTACCACGACGTCTTCCAGAATTCCTTAGGGCTGCTTGATGGGCGTGTCTACGAACTGCAGAATCATTCTAGTAGATTTGAGTGGTCCTAACCCAAATTCTTTGACCAGTGAAGTGGGCATTAGGTTGATTGAGGATCCAATGTCAAGTAGAGTTCGGTCGAACTCTTGATCAAGCATCTGACATCTGACAAGAAGAGCTCCAATGTCCTTCTTCTTTGTTGGGAGATTGCTGATTTGCATTTACTGTAGTCGTTGTGAGAATGCGCTTCACATTTCTTTCACGAGCTTTACATGGTTGTCTCCTTGAGGTACATGCCTTCTTCAAACCATTCTTGATGTTAGGCATGTACGTGATGGATTTAAGAATAGGCATCTCAAGAATAAGATTCTGAATGATTTCTACCACATCAGGGTCAGACAAAGCAGCTTTCATTTTTTTTATTTTTTTGGATTTTCTCATTGCATAAGGAAACATAATGTGTATAGAATCAAAAGCAACAGTGGAAATAGTATTCTTATTTACAACAAATTCTGTGCCCACATCAAGATGTACATGTGGATGACTAAAATGAGTAGGGTCATCCCGGAAATGTGAGCATCGAAAATATTTATACGAGGCTCCATCGGACGGTGTCGGATCAACTGCAGGTGCAGTCTCCTCTATGGCTGGCTGGTTGGTGCTTCGACTGCTGTTGCTAGTGCTATTTTTTTGGCATTTTTGCTTTTGCTGATTTTTTTTGGATTTTTGGTGGTGCTTCTCCTTCTTCTTCCTCACCCATCCTGGCTGCTGGTCCGGCTGATGCATATGAAGATGACGACTCCCCCGTGGTTGCTTTATTCTTCCCCTTGCAAGTGGTTGATGGATGCAAGGTCCTACCGCTCCTAAGGGTGACAGCATTAGATAAAAATAAATCACGTGTATGTGACTCTGTAAGACCAGTGGAAACTCACAGACTTCCTGATCTTTCTTCTTAAAATTATTGGGGTTTGCCTCCACTTGTGTGGGAATGGAGGTCTTGGTGGCGGTGAAATCGTCCAACTTCTGACTGAGATCTGTAAGGCCCTTGACAAGATGGGCCAGACAGTCCAATGTGGGGTTCAAAGGAGATGCAACATCAGGTACGTTGGCATGCTGACTACGCTGGTATTGCTAATGGTACTGAGACTGCTAGTTGGGGTACTGAGAATGATACTGAGGAGAAGGGTGATGTTGTTGATACTTCTAAGGAGGTTGCTGCTGATAGGGCACAACCGTATACGTCATGATCTACTGGTATTGTCGGTATTGCGGTTGTTGGTACTGGTTCTGTCTCCAATTGCCATGGAATTGTGGAGAGTGCTGGTGTTGAGGCTGGCTATTCTGGACAAACCTCCCTCCCTGCTGTTGAGGGAACTTGCGGGAGTTAGAAGCCTGACCCTGCTGAGGTCCGCCTGGACGGGTTGACTGCGCATCTTTCGACCATACACCATTCACCTCCTGAATGAGAGGTAGTGGTGGTGGTGGGGGGGGGGGCGAATTGATCTGGAATATACTGGGGTTCCGGTTGGTAGATGACTAGTTTCTGCTGTGACTGCTACAGAGTGGATGGCTCTAGGGCTTGCACGTAGTAGACATGCTGAACCACTGGATGTGGCTGACTCAGCTGAGGAGGTTGTGACAGTGCATGTTCCTTCGTCTCAACTGGAGTGGGGGCCGATGCAGACACAGAGTTGCAGGAGCTTATTGTATTCACCAACAGCTCCAGCTGCTTAGTGATTTGATCTAGTTTGTCCAGGTTCTGCGTTCTCTATTACATCACAACAAGTTACACTAGGTCTTGTGATCACTTCTCAATTATGTCTACCTTGGACAAGTGGCTCCCAATAATGCTCAGATTGGATCTCTCATCCCTGTCCGGCTCATGGGATGCTGCCATATGTATAGACTTCTGAATAATCTGTGGCTGGTGCTGATAGGCACGCGACAATGATAAAGCAGCCTCTCCTTCGGCCATTTATTCAAATATTTGTCAGACGACGTCCTCATCTTTATTAAAATGCGAGCCACCACATGCAACGTCCACAAGCTTCTGACTTTCTATTGTAAGTCCCCTGAAGAAATGTTGGACCAGGATGGTCTTAGGAATCTCATGATGGGGGCATTTCCCTTGCAGCCCAATAAACCTCTCACAAGCCTCATGAATAGATTTGTGAGTGGCTTAGGTGAAGTTTGATATACGGGCACGGATATGATTAAGTCACCCAAGAGGATAGTATTTGTGCAAAAATGCTGACTTCAGTTCTTCACAGGTGGTGACGACCTTCCCCAAGTGGTTGATCTAATGAAGAGCCTTATCCTGAAGGCTGAAGGGAAATGCCATCATCTTGACTACCCCAAGAGGCATGCCAGGGGTAGTGAGTTGTGCCACAGATGCGCCCGAACTATTGTAGATGAATATACGATTCTTCGTTGGCGTTTTCTCGTAAGGTGGGTAAGAGCGCCAACAGCTGAGGCTTCAATTCGAAATGGGCATGGATTGCAGGAATCTAGACCCATTCAATGACTTGTCCCACCCCAGGATTGTATGTTTCTCTAAGAGTCGACTTGGGCCACTCTACTCTAGGCTCATCTGTTGGGCTTCCACCACCTTTGCCTTCGGGATTTTCAAATCCTTCTTGATTTTCGCTCCCTCTCCTCAAGTCATTGAGCATATGTTGGAAGGAGACATGTGCTAAGGCCTGATCCATGAGTTGCTGCTGGATTTCCTGAATAGAGGCAAGGATCTGGGCGTTACTACATTCTAGTTCGGCTGTTGGATCTGATCTGGCTGAGGTGATGGTTGTGGTCCCTTCCCATTTCCTTTAGGAGCCATCTCTCTCTCCGATCCTGAGTTTGATTCTATCACAGTTTCTGGCTCTAGATTGGGCTCTTGATCTGCAAATGAAATAAGGCCCCGATCAGTCTGTATGGAGGCACCATAAGTAATAACTCAGTATATGTTAAGGTCAACACATGATTTCATTAAGGATGGTGGTGTGTATGGAGTAAAATCAATTGCCATTCAAAATGGGCAGGTTTCGGGATGAGAGTGATCTCGGTTTATTAAAAGAGGATGGGGAGTCTGGAGATCAGTCCACGGAGTCTGAACCCGTGTTCTAGGGAATCGCCCTGAATTATTGGAGGTGACGAGCATATGGAATCGATGTTGGTGTCTACAGGGTCCCAACTAAGCCATCCATGTGTCGTCATCTCAGAGATCAAGAGGAGATCGAGAATGGAAGAATGATACGAAGGTCAAACAAGAAATAAAGGGAGTGTAAAATGATAAAAGGCCCCAAATGAGCAGGGGGTAAAGTAGGGAATCAAAGTAAAGTGCAAAAAGGCACACAATGTCCAGGAATGATCATTGAACCTTAAGCTAATTCAAATAAACACAAAAAAGGATGGGTTCACCTACTCAACACATGTGAAGTCGTAAAAGTTCGGCTATTCTTTTGAATTTTATTGTTATTTTCGAGCAATCTTATAATGAGTCCTTAAGTACGCTAACCCTATAGGAGTGTGTACTGCCAGGAAAGTGCCTCGTACTTGTTCCACCTCCTTTGTAATCTATGATCTGCACATTTAAAGGTCCTTGATCTTATGCCGGGGTGGCTACTCAGCCAAAGAAATAGAAAGGAAGCTAATAGGCGAAATCAATACTTCGGACCCCACTCACAACAGAATCACTTGTGAGCGTGCAAGGACCTACTCAAACACAAACTGATGAGACATACACACCCATAAGGTCGTGGCCTAAGCTCAGTGCTTCAGACCAAGTCAGATACTCCACACAAGGTGGGAACACCGTGCTCGACTAGGCCCTACTCAGTCACGTACGATAGAAGCGCCAATACTTCACCGACCCAAGTGATAATCAGGGCATACAGATCGAGATTTGGGCTCTTAGCGGTCGCGCCTCACTCAGTCTGGAGTGTACCTGAAAATAATGTGGGCTTTATGAATCCCAAACAATGAATTGTTCGTTACAAATTTTAATTAAGGTCAAGTTTATTTAGCAGTCCCTTTTTAAATTTTTGGGTTTTCAATTTTTTTGAGTATTTTTCAGGACAAGCCGTCAAATGATTTTTTTGTATTTTTCCTTTATGTCCTAAGTGATATAAACATAGGGGAGAGAGGACTGAAAAGCCGTGCAAGTTGTCACTAAGATGGAAATCTCACCTTAGTGACTAATGATGCATGTAAAGATAGAGTTACTTACAATGCTTCCCAGCTCTCTCCATGCGGGATGCAAGGCATCATTGAAATAATTACACTATAAGGCAATATGCAAAAGCGAGAAAGTATCCTAAACAATAGCTGCTATTATCGGGAAGAATCTAATGTCAATTACTCAGAAAATGAGATCTAAAAGTTCGATCTCTGAAGTGCATCGGTGTTCGCCACAGCGGATCCTGCAAGCACTGTATAGAACTTCTCTCGGCGCTCGATCTCAAGTCCAAATAATCGACAATTAATTTTTGACTAAGTGCAAGCGCGTATCGCTATAGGTGCATGCAATGTTATTAGGGCTTTGGACCTACCTACCAAGGCAAGCAACATACTATCTAAGGGCTCACTCATGAAAACAAATATAAACAAAGGCGGAAAACTCAAATCACGGGAACATGAAAAATCTAGTACGAGGCCCCCAGGTAAACAGACACCTGGGCATTGGACCTCGTGTGGTGGAGAGAGTAGTGTCCAATTAATTACAAATTATTTTGCAAAAATTAAATCTCTCTCACTAAAAAAATAGAAAATGCTATGCTAAGTTTGCTCTTCTCCTCCTTCCATGTGCTTCTCTCCTACTCTCTCTGGGTCGACTCAAAAAGAGAGAGCTAACCTCCGTTTGCCTTGGGTGCACCCACCGCCTAAGAGACAATCCTCATCAAGTAGTCCTTCGCAAGAAAGATTAACAAGAAATTTTGATTAGTACTGGAAAATAATTATCAAAGAATAAGTAGCAGAAAAATGCAAGTAAATAATGAACATCTATATATACAAAAAAATATGCTTCAATCCGTTGCCCCCCGACAACAATGCCATTTGATGAACCAAGATTTGTAGAGGGTCGTACGGGTTTACAAGGAAAAATTGTAGTCGATGTGTTGACCACTCAATAAACCCTAATCAATCAACAATCAACCCACAAATAAAAATCATGCAGTAAAGATATAGTGTGGATCAAAATTTATTACAAACCCTACAGAAATGCACATAGTGACAAGCAGAGTACGGTGTTGAACATAGGGAACACGCGATGTAGCACTCAATATTATTTATAAATAAATAATATAGATATGCATGTATATATATGTGCACAATATTAGTCAAATAATGTGGGGGTTTTAATTTTTAATAAATATATATTATTATTATTTTATCTTTTTGTACTTTGTTTTTATATTTTTAAATATATTTTTTAGATTTTTAATTTATTTTTCTTTTTTTATAAGATATAATATACTATATAGGAAATGTATACAATATAGATAAAAGAGAAAGAAATATAACTAACATTATTGAAAATTTTAGAAATAAATAATTCTGGTTTTTGAATAATTTTTACTATTTTTATGATTTTTAGTGACTTCGACTAATTTTTATATATTTTTAAAGTGGAAAATACCCTAAAACAGGGATAAGTTAATATGTCGAAATTAAGATGGAGATGAAAAATACTAAACACTATCAAAATTTCTCCAAATTAATTTTAATATGTAGACAATGATAGAAATAAAATTATATAATGGAAACCAATATTTTTGGATTTTTTTTGGCAATTTTATAGATTTTTATCAAGGTTTTGGGGGTTTTAAATTTTAGGTGTTTTCTTTTCCTATTTTTAGTGATTTTTAGTTTGAAGGTTAAAAATACTTAAATAAGCATAATATATTTTTTTGTGAATTTTTCAAAGCGATTTTATTTTTTTTGCTTTTTTAAGGCAAACAGGGACTGGCCGTGCACTATTTGATTTTTAGAAAATAGGAGAAGGGCATAATGCAAATTTAAATTTATAGCATGATCAAGCATGCATCTAGGTACCTACTCCTATTTTTTTGGTAATTTTGAAGCATGGCATCTATTTTTAATAAATAGAAAACAAAGCACAAAAATAATTGGCCTAAAAGGGGTATACATGCAAATACAAATAAAGGCAATGGATAACGTGCAATTTCACCAAAACGTTAACACCAATATTAAATTTTATATATATTAAAAGACAATTACAATAATCCATAAGGGATTACATGCATTTTTTACAAGATAAAATGTGCGCATGCACGTAACTTTGGTAGGGACTATATTATAATATAGAGAAAGTTTAGGGAGTTGCGTATAATTTATCAAAAAGTTTTTGAATTTCATAAAATATTTACAGGAATTCAAAGAAATTACAAAGAGCAGAGGAGGTCTATGAAATTTACCCACGTATGCACCCGGATCTAGCTGTTCTTGTTCCGCCACGTGTTAGATCTTATGGTTGTAAAGAGGACAACAGTTCGTTGATCCAACGAATGGGATTAGACCTGACAGGGGCTCTTGATCCAACGGTGATCAAGGGTGCTGGAAGAACACCTAAGAAACTGAAGTCGATGAACTTTGATCCATCGTTTCGCGGTGCTCCGGCAATCGTTCTCTCTTTCAACAAGCCCATCAGGTAGCTGGGCTTCCTCAGCGTACAGATGCAGGGTCCAGGAAAGACGAGAGGGAGCCAGATGCTCCGGCAAGGATGAGTCAACTGGGGTAGCTCCAGGTGATCGTTGAGGTCCCAGGGGTGTGGTCAGACCTGCAAGTCGCAACCAAAATACTCCTGTGTGCGAGGGCTATCTCCTCGGCCCAGGGTTTACTCGAAATAACAAGGGATATGGAATGGAGGGCGGAGCTCCGGCAAGGGCGGTGGAGGGAGCTCCGATTCCTTGAATTAGGGCTTGATTCAAGGGGGTTCTCAGGCGAATTGGTGGAGAACGTGTAGGGGAGCGAAATGGAATGAAAGTCGAGACAGATCAACGATCAGATCGCTACGATTTTGACCTTGAACCTTAGCTCCAGGAATTTGGAGCTTTTCGATTTGAGCGTTATTCTCTTGATTGAACTGCAAATTAAACATGCAAAATGAAAATTAAACTACATGATTACCTTGGAATGACGGAAAAGAGGGCTCAATAGAGCTTGGCGCTCAGGAGCAAAACTAGTCGGAGGAGCTCCCGACGGTGGGGTAGATTCGCCTCCTTCGTTGCTCTCCTCACTGTAAACCACGGGCTCTACCTTGCCGTAACCATGGGGAAGCTCACAAAGGTGATTTGAGGGGCTAAAGCTCGAAAAAGAGGGATCAAAAGTCAAAAGGGGGTGAAGGGAGTGTATTTATAGGCGAAATTTCAAAGATTTTCGAGGGAGGATGGCGTGAGAAAGAGCGAGGTTTGTTGAGGATTCGATGATGGGCGTGGATCTAAGAAGAAGACGCTAGAGATTAGTGGGAGTCTCGAGGGCAATGACCGAAGCGGGAGAAGTGGAGAAATTAGAGAAGTGGTGTCCGCGTGACTTCTGACAGGCGTCAGAAGAGATGATGTACAGTTGACCGAGGTCAACATTTGATTGTGCATGGTTGGTCCACGTGGACCAGCCAGGAAATTTCAAGGGAAAAATGCCTTGGAAAATGAATAATAAATAGTATTATACTTTATTATTTTTAGGTTATAGAATAAAAAATATCTAATTTTGTATATTATTTTATACATATTTTATTTATTTTTTAGAGGTTTTTATTTACAAGTTAATTTTTGGGGGTTAATTATAGGTATATTCTCCTATGTTTTGTGTATTTTATTTTTATTTTTGTATCTTTAATTTATTATTTTATTTTTTTTATAAAATTATAACTTATTTTTATACACTTAAATATATTTTTATTATATTTTTTCCGATATAATATATACACTTAAATAAATAGGTGTATTAATTGTATATGTATAATTATAGGTATTTCATCTATGTATTATATATATATATATATTATTTTAGTATTTTCTTTATGGGTTTATTTTAGTTTTAATATGTACATATGTTACAAATAATATTTACAAAATTATAAAAATAATAAAGAATGACTAAAATGATTATTTTAATCGGGTATATTTTACAATAGGGGTCTAAAACCTAACTTTCACACCTTAACTCCAAAAAATATGAAACTACCTTCATTAAATACATTATTAAAAGTTATATACAATTAAAAGTGATTTTGATATATTTTGAGTTTTTATTCAGGAGATATGGTTCTATGAAGTTTGGGTTTTATGATTTTATTCTTTATATAAAATGTACACTGTATGTTATTTTTGCATGAAATGAATTTTGAATTTTTCTATACATTATTATTGAAACTTTCATGTATAAAGTTTTTTTTATTTGAGATGTAAATCATAAAGAATAAAATAGGTCCCAAAAAATAATTATTGTCCTATTTTGTAGAGTGGTTTGTCTGTGTTTTCTGTACACTTAGCCGCCCTATCTCCCCCTACTTTATTCCTTGTCGACTTAGTCATCATGATGACTCAGTCTCGAGGGCTAGGGTCACTTCAGCGTCCTTGACACTTCACTCTTTTTCTTTTCTTTCCTTTATTCTTTTATTTTGGTAATAAATACTATAAACATACAGTATTTTATACAGTATTTTGTACAAATTAATGAACATTTATTTTCACAAAGTAATGGTACATTTATGCATTTAGCTAGGGTTTAAAGGCCAAAATAAAAGAATAAAAGTGATGAAGTGGAGATTCATCAATGACACACCTGTCATTGGACGCCCTCGATATGCCCCCTCTTGGATAGTCGCATAACTCAGCATTGTGCCTCATGATGCGGTACCATAATTCTCTGGTGACTAGAGATTGTGTCGACATCATCTGATAATCTGAATCACACTTGCTTCTCCTTGTTGCACAGTTCTGTAATATAGATGTCGATAACCTACCACTCTCTCATTGTACTACTTGTCTTGGGAATAACTGAAGCTCCATCACCTGTCACGACCCTTCCCTTGAGCTTATACACCTTTTTCAACATCCTCATCCCATGCATCACCACATGTGCTCCCTTGATCTCTTTGAGAACTCCTCTTTCAATGGCGACTCGATGTCCTCGTGACTCGATTGTTTTCAGTGAAATCAATTTCTTCTTGGCAGGAGGAATGTATCTGACACCTGCAGAGTTCGTACTACTCCATCAAACATGCAGAATTGCACTGATCCAATCCCCTTGACATGTCGAACTTCTCCACCTTCCATCTTGATTGTGCCATCATTACATGTTTGAAATGTTCTGAATCATTCCCTGGATGAGCATATGTGATCCGAACATGTTGAGTCCAGAAGCCATCTTGAATCTTCCTTCATCTCCCTAGAGCACACTAGCAAATCTCCCTCGCAGACTGCGGTGGAATCCTCTTGGCTGGATTCAGAATCACCAACCTTCTTCTTTCCTTTCTCTTTCTTATGACTTGGATAATTGTCATAATAGAAGCACCTTATCAGACCTCGTAACTTGGATCGACCTATGAATCATGTCTCCCTTGATCTTGAACGTCTACCCTCATTTGCTAACACATGATCTTCATCATTCATTGCCACATCCATCAACCTCCGTCGAGACTCATTCATAAGCAGCTGAACAACTATATCATCTAATGTGATGGTCTCCTTGCATAGATTAACGTCATCACAATATGATCATAGGAAGATTGAAGGGAACTCGACAAGATGAGTGCCTTATCCTCCTCCTTGAAGAGAGGTTTTCCTTCTGCATTCTTCTATTCAAGTGTGAGCACATCTGTTAGAATCTTATTGAATTCATCCAAGTGTACTTCGAGCTTTATCTCGTCAGTCATATTTAGACCATAGAGCTTCTTCTTCGTCAATAGCCGATTCGCTAAAGATTTGGACTTGTATCATCCCTCGAGCTTCATCCAAACCTCCGTTGGATCCTCTAGGCTGGTGACTTCGCGAAGAGTCTTATCTGCTATGAACAGTTGTATTGTACTGTTCGCGATATCCCTCATCTCCTTCCACTCTTCCTTTTTCATCTACTCTGTCTTCTTTTCTTTATTATAGAGAGATTTTACAAGTCCTTCTCACGTTTGTATGTTCTCACCCGTTGTTTCCATAAGGTGAAGTCATCCTTCTCGTTGAAGGGTTCTGCGGAGAATGATGCACCCTTGATGAAAATTTCACCATCCACTTTTCTATCTTACCTCCTTGCACTATCTGAAAAATTATAGAAGAATCCTCCCAATCCGAACCATCCAACTCATCTGGAGTACACAAAAGCCCCTATACAAACTCCTGGATCACCTCAATCGGATTTCGGATGCTCTTGATCTCAACGGTTCACCGTAACCATTGGTTCTTCACAGCTTTTGAAGAAGGTGCACCTATTACGTCACGTCATCTCATCAACATTGAATCTTGCTATGATCTGCCATGTCGTTTTCCTCGGTGTCGTTGAACCATGCGCTGATACCGGTTGTTGGGACACGATCCAGTATAGTCTCTGCTCTGATACCAGTTGTTGGGAAATGACCTGATATCGTCTCCTCTTGAATACCGATTGTTAGGGATACATACCATCTTATACGATTGCGGATCCACAATTACGACCACTACGAAAGCACATGAAAGAACAACCATATATAACGGTGGTCGGTCACCTCTTGCCACCATCGGAGAAGAAAGAAGACTATAATTAGAACGACTACAACTCTCTCTATTCTCTCGCTCTCTCACATCTCTCTCTTCTCTCTCTCTTGTAGTATTTCGTCTTGCTGTGGCGTAGAATCAATGCCTCCATCCCCCTCTATATATAGCCAAGTTACATCCCCATAGTCCTATTCTCAATAGGACTATAAAAAACTCAACTACTATTAGGATTATGAGTCCAATCTTATTAAGATTCCTAATCTTAATTGACTTTAATCATAACAGAAAACTTCCCTGAATGTCCTTAACCTTGATTGTGGACATTATAGGGTTGACATGGTACATATGCCCTTCTTAGATGAGAATAAAGCCCATTCTTTTGGTGAACGAGAAAAGACAGGCCTGATTTTCTTCCATCCTCTCAGGTATTCTCATTCTCAGAATTGATATTCCCCTTCCTTATTCCACAACTATTCATGTAATAAATATTCCTCCCTTTTAACAACGACTATTATGTATCTCCAATTCATGCCATCAATACATAATTATAACCATATATTCAACATTAACTACCACTTATTCCCTATCAATAATAACAATCAAACAAAGAATATGAAAATACTTTTCTTATTTCACATTTCTTTCACCAACACATATGATAAGAAACATGCATTAAATGTAAATGTCATACACCTTATACTACCTCCCTTATTCTCCAATAGACCTTCAAAGTGGTTGCATCACAACATCTATTAATGAGGGAGAATTAGATGATCATATAATCCAACTTTAAATAAGAGGGAAATATGGTGCATGTTTTATTTTGAAACAAAAATCGATTTAAAAAAATCCATACTATAGCTTCTACAAATTCAATGGATAATGATCACATAAAAAATGCATCCAAAGTGTATGCATCATCTCATGACAAAATACTCATGGTATTTATGTATAACATTTTTAATTTTGAAATGCATCTAATCCCATGAAGATATTAGTGAAAGAGTACTCATGGATAGTCACGATGAAAAGTCAAAATGGAAAAATCCTTTATATTTTTTATTTAAAAAGGTAGGATCAATTTCAGCTTTAAGGAGCTCTTAAATTTCTGATATATCTGGCGAGTTATTCTTCTTGTGGAGACTAAACCTTAGATAAGACAAAGCTTAGTCCTGATTGAAGACTAAATTGGATAAGGAAGTTAATTACATATTTGGATTTGGAGTGCTCAAATCCTAATCCTATGAGATTCGGGATTTCACTACTCCAATTCGAGAGAATCAAATAGAGAAAGAGATGAAGTAGAGAAGAGTCTGACCATTGGTAGGTCTTGGCCTACGATTAGAGATTGAACTACATGAATGTTTTAAGATTTTTGGACTTCTAGGGCTTTAAGACGTCAACTCCTAAGTGAACTTGGTGATAAATTTACCTTAAATTATATCTATTTTTGTTAATTTGTGCAATTGTAGAGAGCGTCGACTCTATATAAGTCCCTCACGGGTTACATCTTTGGTCGTTGTGCTTGGTTTTAGGTTCCTCTCAACTCCATGTTTGTTTACCATCACATAGGGAGTTTCCACATCTAAAATTTTCCTTATATCTGTGTTTAGTTTTTTTGTTATTGCAACTTTTATCCATGGTTGTAACTGCATTAGTTTGATATACTATGTAGGTCGGCTTATCAACTTTGTGTTAGTTCAACAATTCAAGATCTTCCTAATAAGTCTATTAGGACCAAAATGGTTGATAAGACTGATTGTAAATTTTATCCATGGTCGTAATTGCATTAGTTTGATATACCATGTAGGATCGACTATTAGTTTATGTTATTTTAATAATTCAATCTCTTCCTAATAAGTGTATCAGGACCAAAATGGTTGATAAGGCATCCTACAATACCTATAGGATGATCATCTGAACGAGATCAACTATAATTTATGAAAAGTAAGATGAAAAAATTACTATTTGTGAAGGCCAAGCACCTTTCAACTTTTGCCATCCAGAAACCCGATGAAAAAGCGATATAGAATGAGAATTCAAGCATGATCATATATACATAATTATCCTATAATTTGTGGATGAGAATGTATACAATCCTATTCAAAAGGAGACCCATATCTGGGCCAAATAGGAGAACACACACGATTAAAAACATGGAACAATAAATTATTTCTACTCAATAGATTGCCACAATTGAAACTTAATGATGATACTTTTGCTCTAGATAATCTAAATTAATTTTAAATTATTATCAGCTAGCTTTCCAACATGGGAACAAAGTTTGAAGACGAGGTTCTATGCATGTTTTTAACTTGCTACTCTTCGAGATAATTTGGTGACTTCTCGAATTTTCTCGCTAACTCCACACAAAATGGAGTTTTTCCCTTAAAGACCATAAATGCAGGTATTTTGGACAAAGAGATAAGAAGAAATTCCTAAGGTTAGTCATCATGATCATAGAAAACGAGGGGAAAACTAAATTCAGAAATGATAAAGGAAGAAATCAAAGCAGTCGTACGTACATATCCAAATACAAATATTAGGAGTGTCAACATTATAGGAAGAAAGACTACATCATGACATATTTCTTCCAACTAAAAGGGAAAAACTAAGGGAGGTACAAAATAGAGAGAAGGATGAGAATGTTGCTATCATGGCTGTTGAATATGATGTGGTCATTGTATCCGACATGGATATGATGAAAGTAGCCAGAGATACACTTAGTGGCTAGTTGACAATGGTTCAACCCTACATGTGACCTACATATGACCTACAATAGGAAGTGTTTTGCTCCTTATAATTCTGGCGACTTTGGCATTATCAAAATGGGTAACGGTTCCTGTCTAGTGTTATCAACAGTGGTGAAATCATTTTATAGAATACTATCAAAGTTCTTTAGAAGCCAAAAAATGTAAGACACGCTTTTTACATGCATTTGGATTTAACAACCACATAAAATCTTGGTGATGAATGTTATTGCAATGAATGTTATTGCAACATATTTTGTGGTGGATAATGGAATCTTACCAAGAACAATTCGTTAATGGCTCAAGGAAAAGTTTGCAATACCTCTACATTATGCAGACATCAATATCCAAGATAACAATAAATGCATCACATGATGACAATTCATTTGAGTTGTGGCACAAAAGGTTTAATCATATAAGCAAGAATGGTTTGCACACGTTGATAAGGAAGAATCGTCTTCCAAGAATGAAGAAAGAAAATGTAGTGTAATGCACTCATTGTAAGGTCGAATAACAATTGGGAACTACATCCAAAAGTAACTTACCTTTTTGGAAGGCATAAATGGTGTAGTTGATTTACACAAGTTATGTGGTCCGCTGAAGGTTAATTGTCTCTGTGATGCATTTTATTTTATCACCTTTATTAATGATTATTCAAGAAGATATGGATCTATACTCTATAGAGGAATGATTGGGTATTTGGTGCATGCTCAAGGACTTTTAACACATTCATAGAGAGGCATATATGTAAAAAGGTGAAGTGCTTATGCAACAACAATAGTGGAGAGTATGCATGACCCTTTGACATGTATTGCATGTCTTATAGGATTAGACATTAGAAAACTTCACCGAAGACTCCTCAGTCGAACATGGTTGCTAAGAGAATAAACAAGACTTTCATGGAAAAAGTTAGGTGCCCACTCTTTGAGGCAAAGCTACACAATTATTTTTTGAAGTAATCATTTTGTTTGGGCTACGCAAACTCAAATATGTCATGCGATGTTTATGATAGATGTTGTATATCCGATTATTTGATGACATATATAGTTAGTGATGTTTCATAACAATCGTGGTTGCATAAATGTGTGGTATCGTCTACTATAGAGCCCAATTCATCGCTGCAACGGAAGAGATCTTGTGGATGAATAAGTACATGCAATAATTTAATTTTGTTCAAGACAAGTAAATTCTTTATTGTAACAACCAAAGCACGATACACCTTGACAAGAAGTCTATTTTTCACGCAAGGTCAACATACATCTATGTTAGATATCATTTGATATATGATGGATTAGAAATAAAGTAGCTTGTACTATAAAATCCACACATAATAATAGTAGTGATGTGATGATAAACACTTCAACATTTAAGAAATTTGAGGGATGTTGCTTCGTCATTGGTTTAGAGTAATTCCCACAATGCAGGCGAGAGGGAGATCTGTTCGGTAGATTCAAATCGTGGTGGGAACTCAATCCTTAAATAATATATTGCTTACTTCTAATTACAGTTTGGGCTAATTGGGTAAGGAAATTAATTAAGTTTTTTTGGTATTGGTGTTCTTAACCTAATTCTTTGAGATTTAAGTCTTCAGGATTCCATATTCTCTCTTGTCTATTGCTGTATAAATGAACCCTTAGACCCTCTTTTAAGGCATCCAACCCAAGAAAGAAAGCAAAGAGAAAAAGAGAGCAATTAGAGAGGACTTTTCTCATTCCTTCTTGACTCGAGATTCGAGATTGAGGCCCATCCATGTTTCCATATTTGTGACTTCTACGGTTTCTAACTTTCTAAACATCAATATGTTCTTGATCTTGGTGATCAAGTTGCCTTAAACTATCTATATCTTTGATAATATATACCACTTTAGAGAAGGTTGGCATTCTGCAAGTTCCCCACTAGCTAAATCTTTGAGTATAATGTTTGATTTTGGATTGCGATCAGTACTTATATTTTTTGCCTCACATTGATGTTTTCAACATTGAAAATCCTATGTACATATGTTGTTAGCTTTTCTATGGTTGGTGTAACATCTTGGGCTCTAAACTTTACCAGCTCATACAATTTGTTGGGCTTGGGTCCAACTTGATCCCTCGGTCACTATCTAAAATGCTTAAGCTCATGTTTTTTAGTGGTAGCACCGACCACTTATAGTCCACTACCACACTTTGTGATGATTAGATGTTGTGTTATATTTGAGGTGATACAGTTGGATTATTATCCGAGGTTGCAGTTGCCTTGCTTTGAAATACCACCTAAGATATGCTTATCCACGTTATGTTTTTTCTGCAATTTGATCTATGCATGGAATCCGTTGTCGATAAGGTCTTGTATTAATTGTACTTGTTATCAACCAATTCAAAAGAAGGTGAGAGCAAGACCTTATAAATGATGAAGTCTAGAAAAACAGTGAGATCAAATGACATTGGATGTTTAAACAATGCCAGGGGTAGAATGTATAACTTGATTTAGAAGGTTTGATTTGTCAAATCGAGAACAATATTATATGTGTGTAGGGGATCCTTCCAATGATATGATATGGGTCTTTCTTGAAATTTAAAACATCACTATCAATTTGTAAATTGTTTAACAGTTTTGTAAAATATAAACTGCACATTATAAAATAATGATAATCATACCGTTTTGTAAAATATAGCATCCATATTGTAAGTAACATTTGTTGTCCAATATAATAATATTTTCATAAATCTTTCTTGATATATATATATATATATTATGTTAACATTTATTATTAAATTTATGGAGTTAGAAATAGTAAAATAAATAGAAAAAATACCCTAGATATGACTTTCCATGTATCCATGAAAAATCCACCTCAATGGAAACTTCCACTGCACACACGCACACGCACGCACACACACACACATTTTGATACCTTTAAACAAGAAGGAAGGAGAAGTACAAAATTGTACAAATTATAAATGTATCAAAGCATATGATGAAGTTATGGTAGAGGATACTTATAAACAAGTTGAGAAAATCTATCAAAGAATCCATTGACATGAGTTCTTAGGCTGATAGATTCATGACAAAGGGATCAAACAAAAGGTTGTGTGACACTAAACCTTTTAGGTGCTTTAGTCACGTAAAGACTAAAGAGAGTGCCAACTAATAAGCCAATGACGATTATGATGCCAGCAATGATTTGGTGTGATTATGCTATATATTTTTCTATGCCTATAATATAAGACAGACCAAGTGCCAATTGGAGTAATGATTGACACCGAACATAGGTTTGGTGGTAGGCCCACTACAACAAAAGTGACCTAAGACAACGGTTATGTAATGACGATTTATCATATTCGTTGTTAGAATTAAATATTGCAATGATTTTAAATATCCGTTGCTAACTTTTTTTTAAATAACAACGATTTTTGTAAATCGTTACTAATATATCATAGCAACGAATTTTTTCATTATATTTTTTCCCTACAACAACCAAAAAAATATTCGTTGCCTTTTTCGCATAACAACGAAATAATGTTCGTTGTTGTTTTCTTATAATAACGAAAATAGTATTTGTTGCCATTTTCTCATTAACAACAAAAATAATATTCGTTGCTATGTAATCTAATAGCAACGGAAATAAGTTTCGTTGTATTAATTTCTTTATATCAACATAAAACATTCGTTGTCATGTCTATAACAAGGAAAAAATATCCTTGCATCCATTTTCCCGTAACTAAAAAAAGATAGTAAAACTTAAAGTTATGTAGCTTATTCCTTGCATACAACAACAACGTATACATTTGTGTTAATTAGCATGAGATATCCAAATATTATATTTTTAAATATTATAAAATATTACAAATCTCAATTAGTGAAAACGAGTTTGGCCTTATTTTATTGACGGAAATTTGATCGATGATTTGGCATTTTTTAAAAATACATGTGTGCGATTTCGGTTCAGATTCCATGCACCTCATCCTCTAACGATTCAGACTTGGTCCATCACTATCCCTTTGATTTGAATTCGAGGAAAAGTAGACCTAGTTCACGATCCCTTTGATTTGAATTCGAGGAAAAGTAGACCAGGATTTTACCCTGTTTGTCACTCCACGCCCTCTCCTCGCCCCTCCTTCCTCACCAACTTTCTCCCCCGCAGATCGATTTCCGCTGTCGCCCGCCGCAAGATGCGCTAGGGTCATTGTGTATATAGTCCATACCGACGTCTGAGTTTTTCCCCATTCACCCTATCTCAGTCCTCATCTCCAACCCTAGATCTCCTGCAACTTTCACTCTAGATATCGCGATCTCCACCCTCCTTGCTCCAATGTCAAAGAGGAACACCCTCCGCCATCATATACATTAGGTATGATTAATATTGACTCCTTACATTTGATAGATTTACAAATTTCTCAAGTTTTCATTAATTTTGTAGTTTTTGACAATATTGTGTTCAATTAGTTTCGAATTTTTGCATATATCGAGCCATTGTTTGATATCCTTAGTATATTCTCACAATACCATTCTCAAACATTGGTGAGGTTAATTGATGTGATTGATTTTGAGTTTTGCTGTGAATTGATTTTGAGTTTTGCATTAGTTACAAAATCAATGTTAAATCCTTAGAGTTCTCATGGAAGTTTGATGAAATCCTTTCAGGATCGCCACTATTAAAGCATGGCTTGGTCCCATTGTTGGTCATGTGTGGATTTTCAGGGATTAGGGATCTTGTTGAGGGTTATCTAGTTCCTTTTGGTTGTATTCCATGGATTCATTACTCTTGAATAGGTTTGGATCTGTATACACATGGTTGAATATGCATTCCCATCTTATCTACACGATATATGTCTAGATCTAATCTTTGGGGAGGAAAACTTATTGTATTTTAAATCTGATAGGACCTAATGATACTATCCAAATATTTTGATTCAACTTATCAAGTAACTACGCAGTACAAATCATATCCCTTCGGCAATGGATTCAGGATTATATATGTAAAGGCTTTAGTAATCGTAATGGCTTCAAAGGAATCATGATGCTCACAGGGAGTTACTTCAGGTTTCTTGTGTATATAATTTTTTTGAAAATATTTAAAAATCCACAGAAATCCAGCAGAAAAAAACAACACTTGCATGCTCGGCCAGTAGCCATGCTATTTGAATCCAAAATTTTGAGATATAAAACGGCACATTTTGCCAATTTCAGTCACACCAAAATCTGGACTGATGTTTAATCATGTCCTCGTTATTTATTTTCTGTCATCATGAGAAAATATTCTGTAGTTTTATTTGATCCTTTGTCGGTACTATTATATGCATAATATGTATTGTTCCAAAGAACTGATAGGCATCTTGCACTTTGCCTGCCTTTGCATGCACTTCAATGAATGTGTTAAAAGTAACAACATCTGGATTGATGCCACTCCTAGTCATCCCCTTGAAAAGCTTATTTCGTGTGTTGTCTCTATCTTTAGTTGTTTTTCATAAGGTTACCATTCTTTATGATAAAACCCATTATATTTTTCGACTTTAGTGGTTGTTTGATTTTATTTTCTTTTATATCTCTGACTGTTACACACATCTGTTTCAATCGATGGGAATGTTAGTTGCCACTGAGTTCTTTTTAGTCCTTATCACTTTATCAACATGCGAAAGTAGATCTAACAAATAGTTTCAACATATGATCTCTGTATATAGTCCCAAATCACCTATTCGAGCTTTGATCCAGATTAATCTATTCGAAGAGTCATTTGGCAAATAGTTCAATCCTATCTTTCTGTTTATGCGTTATCAGCTGTGGAATCTTTTGGAGCAAGTCTCAATATTTACAAATGTATATGTGCTTTTATAGAAATTAATGTTTTCTGTCAAATATTTTGGAATTGATGATTACTAGGCATTTGTTGCTGCTTGAGGTATTTTAATTATGAGAATGAGGCTACATCACAGTGGACTCTTATATTAGTAACCATGGATTAAGTACAAAGGTATCTTCCTTTAAAATAGCAATTAGCAATGAGCATGCTTCCATAGCAGTTGTTATCAAGTTAATAACAGTAGATTTGGTGCATCACGGGGAAGTAATCTCAGGCAAATGGGCCGGGGTGCAGGGAGGGGATACACAATAGTTGTTATCAAGTTAATAACAATAGATTTGGTGCATCTCTTTGTCCTTTTTTATTCACTTCCATGTTCATTTATATTAATTATGTATGTAATGCTGGTGTGTTGCTAAATTAATCTTCGCTTCTCTGCTCTGTTCGTGTTCGCAGACTTGTGTTCTGACTGTGCATATCAACTGTAACGGCTGCAAGAAAAAGGACAATACGATTCTTCAGAAAGTGATGGTATACCACTCATTTTTTGTAATCCATTTCGTGACCATTGCTGATGTTTGCATCACATTGTGATCGTTTTCTGATATTTGATTTATTGGTCTTATATCATCTCATAAACCCATGGATGTATGAATTGCCATTTCTTTAGGTGTTTTTAAGATTGCTATAAACGGAGAGCGCCGGAAGGTGACCGTGACATGCAATGTGGATCCTGCCTCCTCATCAAGAGCCTCCTCAAGAATGATAAACATGCAGAGTTAGTGGTCCCCGAGAAAAGCCACAACCGGTTGCGGCTGCTTCTGGTCGTTGTGGTAAAGAAGGAGCAACACGACCTACGAAAGATGGCAAGCCGCCGAAAGGATGTGGTGGTGAGAACCAAGGAGCAACTCCCTCCATTGGTGCTCCCTCAGCTGTGGAACCTCAAGGGCTTTGACTTGTCTAAGTTGAAAGACCTCAAGATCCAATTTGATAAGTACCCAAGGCCATCGAGTTCAATCTCCCCAACGAGTAGCCAGATGTTGAGAACTGAAATTCTCAGTATATGTTGATAGTCTAGATCTCTAATTTCAAAAGATCTCCTCAATTTTAAGAACCGAACGGTGTTCTTTGTCAAATTCCTTCTTTTAATTATTGTTTTTGCAGTGCACATTTGATTATCTAGCTCATGTATGCTTCCTCCGTTATATCTTATTTGTCAACGGATAATTATTTGTTGCTATATCTCATTTGCCAACGGATAATTATGTGTTGCCAAATCCCATTACCCAACGGATATTTTTTTGTTGTTATTTCTCATTTGCCAACGGATAATTATTCGTCGCATATCTCATTCCCCAACGGATAACTATTCGTTGCTATTTTTTATTTGTCAACGAATAATTATTCGTCGTTATTTTAGTCTTCCAACGAATAAGTATTCGTTGTCATTTTAAATTGGTGATGAATAAGTATTCGTTATCATGTTCAATTTACCAACGAATAGTTATTTGTTGCTATTATTTAACAACGGCTTATATAACAACGAAAATGGCAATGAATAAATAATTCGTTGAGAGGCTGCATAGCAACGATTTATTCGTTGACTTCTTCCAAAATTATCCGTCGCCTTTTCTACATTTTGTTGTAGTGGCCTACGACTTTGAATAAGTGATTTACTTGTTTTGAAGAAATAAACAAGTGAGTCAATGGCTGCTGCCTCTTTGACGTTTTTGGAAGAGGAAAAACACATCTTTCTTTCGTCTTCATCACATGGAATTAATTTCGATGAGAAGTTGCCACACGGAATCTAGTTACCATGTCAATTCCTTCTTCATGAGCCGTCTTTGATTTCCAACAAAGGTCAGCGAAAACAGTCAATGACATCCATAAGATGGACACGTTACAAGATCCATCACGCTAGAGGATTACTTGTAGATTCGCGAACGGTGAAGGTTCCTGTTATTATAACAACACAACATCTCCTGCTCTATGAAAACAGTCAATGGTATTCTACACTTATTACACTGTTTGAGAAAGGATGTCCTTCTTCTTGAGGTTCATTATTCATGATACTCCTACTTCTTGAGTATTACTAAACCAACATGCTTACGGTACGTTCCTATTAGAATTCTTTTTGTAAAAGAATATGCTATCACTTGTGGGAATAGATGTTAAATTATTTCATGTTTAGCCACTACATCTTGGATATGTGTGTGTAAGTGTGTGTATATATGTATGTATGTATGTATGTATGTGTGTGTGTGTATGGGAAAAGGGAGTATGCTCCCTGATTGTAGCCAACTTACATGTTCCCATCCCCTTTTCCCTGTATTTTTTTTATTTTCTTAAATGAAACATATTGGAATTTAGATCATAATATGTAACCATGGTGCCATTCAAAATTCAACTTAATTTGAGACTTCTATCCCATCCATCAAGACTGTCAAATTTTAACGGTCTCAGAATTGCTGAAATTGACCCCCTTCAGATGGAGGGCATATGAGTATCTGTTTCTGACGAAATTGGAATGACATGTTAGGGGAATATAGTGATGAATATACATATTTTTTATTTTCAAAAAAATAAAAAATAGAGAGAAAATAAGGGTGGGAGTAGCCTCCTTCAACCATATATATATATATATATAGAGAGAGAGAGAGAGAGAGAGAGAGAGGAAAGGGATCCTACTCCATGGAATAGGTAACTTACCTACTCCACTTTCTTTTTTCAATTTTTTTATTTTTTTGAAAAATACTTTCATGGATTTGCATAATATATCCCTCTAATATGTCATTCAAATATCGTCAGAAACAGAGACTCCTACGGCCTCCATCCAGAACATGAAAAATACAACAAATCTGTGACTGTTAAAAAATGACTGGATGGAGGCCGTAGGAGTCTCTGTTTCTGACAAAATTTGAATGACATATTAGAGCGATATAGTTATGAAAATTCATGGAAGCATTTTTCAAAAAAATAAAAAAATTGAAAAAGAAGAAAATTGAGTAGGTAAGTTACCTACTCCATGGAGTAGGATCCCTTTTCTCATATATATATATATATATATATATATGGGTAAAATGGGGCTGCCCCCTATTGGGAGCTAACTTGGCTCCTCCCGCCTTGTTTCCCTCATATTTTATTTTTTTTTTGAAAATTTCTTCCGTAGAAATTCATCACTATATCACTATATTATGTCATTCAAATTTCGTGAGAAACAAATACTCCTGCAGCCTCTATCTATCTAGACAATCATTTTTAATGGTCGCAGAAGTGTTGAAATCGACCCATCTGGATGGAGGTTGTAGAAATCTCCGTTTCACACGAAAATTGAATGACTTAATATAGGGATATAATAATAAATATTTACGAAAGAAATTTCAAAAAAATGGGGAAAATGGGGCTGGGGGCCAAGTTATTTCCCCTTAGGGGCAACCCCATTTTACTCGATATATATATATACATATGTTAAATGAGTCTACTCCTTGGGAGTAGCCAACGGGCTACTCCACCTCTATTTTTGTCACATTTTTTATTTTTTTTGTAAAATAAAAATATGTATATTCATCAATATATCCCTCTAACATGTCATTCTAATTTCGTCAGAAACAGAGACCTTTATGCTCTCCAACTAAAGGGGGTCATTTTCAGCAATTTTGAGACCGTTAAAATTTTACAGTCTTGATGGAGGGGATAGAAGTTTCGAATTAAGTCGAATTTTGAATGGCACCATGATGACATATTCTGATCTAAATTCCAATAGATTTAGTTTCAGAAAAATAAAAAATATACAGGGGAAATGGGGTGGGAGCATGTAAGTTGGCTACACCCAGGGAGCAGACTCCTTTTCCCAATATGTATATATATATAGGTTAAATGAGGCTACATCCTGGATGTAGCCAATTGGCTACTCCCACCCCCATTTTCATATTCATAACTATATCCCCCTAATATCTCTTTCCAATTTTATCAGAAACAGAGACTCTTTCCCTCCATCTGAAGGGGGTCAATTTCAGCAATTTCCAGACCGTTAAAATTTGTCAGTCTTGATGAAGGGGATAGACGCCTCGAATTAAGTCGAATTTTTAATGACACCATGGTGACATATTGTGATCTAAATCCCAATAGGATTCATTTCAAAAAAAATACGGGGGAAAAAGGGCGACACATGTAAGTTACCTAAACCGAGGGAGCATACTCCTATATATAGAGAGGGGGGTGATGAATCTCGTATTCATCATGCTAAAATCCACTTTTTAATCCACTAGCTAAAATAAACCAATAAAAATCATCAATAATTCCTCATTATTATCTTGTACTATATTAACCTATAATTATTGTATTTAATTACTATTATTTACTTTATAATTATTTTCTCTTAAAACCCCATGAAAATTAGGTTAATAATTGTCTATAACTTCCCTAACCATTAAAAGAACTAAAATATACAAAAAATATCAAAACCGAAAATCAGTGTTTTAAACCCTTTAAAAATACCCCTAAAAGTACTTTTTATACAAATGACATCTTTTGGCTTTTTGTCCAACATGAAACTTGTAGCTCTCATCAAGATATACATCTTTCATGTTTTGACTTTTTTTTAGTTTTGCCTCTAACTATTTCTTCTTGATTTTTCTCTGTTTTTAGACTTTCTGATTTTCTGATTGGGCCACGTGGCACATTTTGGGCTGCCCATGTGGCACGTTCTCTCTCCACCACCCGCCTCCTCTTTCCGCCGTCCGATCTCCTTCTACGGCCTTCCATCCTAGCCGCTCATCGCTCGCCCCATCTCAGATATCTGATCTGATCTCTAATCAGATCCAAGCGGCCCCCTAGCGTTTCACTTACAGCCACCCGATCGTCTCGCCATCCTATGCCCCTCCTCACGCCACGTCACCCGATCTCCCTCCGCTGTTAGATAAGACCCTAACGCCTATCTGGACAGACCATCTCCACGCTCCTTCCAACGCTTCGATCATATCCCCAAGGATATGATCTCCACCACTCAACTACACCTTAATCATGGTCGTTTGATCATGAGATCCAACGACTAGACCTTCGTCCTCTACCTCCGTAACCCCCCCTCTTCAGTCGTTTTAATCACCACCTAGCCACTCCCTTCCAATTACAGCCACCACCTCCGATTGCCCCTCCTCATTGTAACACCACCTCCGGGAAGCTCGCTCCCTCCTCTCCCTCGCGTAACTCCCAGCGCCTTCCCTCTTCACTCCAAACATTCAATTCCACCATTGCAAAAACAACACCCCCTCTCCGGTAACCGACCCGTCCTCCTGTAAAGCCCGATCTCCGCCACTACCATTCATCATCCACCACTCCAAAGGCTACGACCTAGCTTCTTCCACCCTCCGATGAAAGCGGAGGGTGGTAGTTTTGAGGTGACAACGGTCGTGTGCCTCAGGTGTGATCCATGGCTGCTCGGCCATGTAGCGGTGCCACCACGCACTGTCGAGCACCAAGGCCGGGCCTACCTCGTCGTGAGACAACCAAGGCTTCATCTGAAGCCTAGCCCAGGCTAATTCCTCCATCAGATTCCCCTCTCCGTTGAGGTCTTCTTCTTTTGTCTTTTTCTTTAATTTTCTCTTAATTTCCCCGTCACCTCCGAACACTTCCACATCCACCCGACCACCCGATGAGCTCCACCAACCAACCATCATCCTCGCCATCCACGCCGAACCCTCTTCCCTTCTCCAGAACCACCCCCACTCCGACCCACATTCTTCCCCGCTCCATCGGGAATGAAGCTCCCGGCCGCCGCTCCTGTCACCTCCACGACCACCATCACAACTCACAATACTCACAACACTGCACGCTTCAACTATCCTAACATCTGTAGGTACCCTAGACTTCAATAGTCGGAGCTCTGCAAGAAGCTCCATTCAAGAGCTTGTTCTCTGGCAAGGGTTCATCATCATCCCCTTCTTGGACCTTCCACGCCTCCTCCTCCGTCGGATCTTCATCGCTAATGCACCAGGCATCTTCCTAGAGCTCCAGCATGCATGGAGGGACGAGGTTGAGCTAGATGAAGGTCTCTGGATCCCCGCCTCCTCCGGTGGCCCGCGGGATGAAGACAATACAATTACCATCTGATCATCTGGATTGGACGATCGTGAAGATGACACGTGGCATCTCCAAGGCGAACCTTTAAGCTCGGTTTCCTCGAGCCTCTCACCGAGCCACCGTTCGATACCACGTGGCCTGAACCTGCGACGTGCCCTGAGCTTGGCCCCCTCATGTGCATCGCATGTGGGGGCTGGGTGATTTACATGAAGGACCCCATAAGTTTTGATAATTTCATAGTGGTCCCCAGGCACGTGCCTGATGTACGCGCCTGGGTATTTTACATGGATGTCCTCATACTTTTTTGGAAAATACAAAGTGACTCCCGCATGCAATGGAGAATTTACAGTGGGGCCCAGATAGTTTTGGAAAATTGCAAATAGGTCCCTTTAGGGACCTATTTGTAATTATTTACCATTTTTTCCCATGTTATTATTACATTTATGTCCCTGCATTGTTTTCTTCATAACTTGAGCATCGTAGGTATTGCATGATTTTGGTGTTGTTTTGTTCATTGTTTCTTCATATATCTTATGCCATGTATAATTTTCTCATCTGATACTATTTTAAATATGATGAGTTTTATTGTTAGATGATGTCCTTTGCTCTATATGTCTTTGCTATTAATAGATGACTACTCATAAGTTTATGCGCAAAACGACTCTGAATCTGAATCATATTTTCTGCTCATTTTCTCTAGGGCATTTTTGTAATCAATTATCTGCATGAGGACCTTTAAATGAGAAATTATTCACACATACTCTTAATTGACCAAAATTTGATAAATATATTGAAGTAGCTCGTTTCCCTGTGTTCGACCTTAGTAGACTTGTCAAGAATAAATTTTCCACAACGTTCAAAGTTTGTGGTCTTTGATCGACCATTTTTTGCCTCCTATATTACCGATTAATAAAGAGGCGAATTCCACGCTCATCAAATGATGCCGTTGTCGAGGACACGACTCACCTTTATTTATTTGTCGAATTTTGATATATTTTATGTTGAATATTTCAAAATTTGCAGATCTTCTTTTCATGCATCACTTTTGCATCATTTCTGTTGATTAATTTCATTATTATTTTTCTAACATTTCTCTTTTGTGGCAGGGCCCATGAAGATCGAGGATGCTTGACTCCATGGAGGCGTGGAGTTGGGAACTTTTGTTGAGAAGGCCGCAAAAGAGTTGGCAAAGAATTATAGGAACTTTTATCAGTCTACTTGCATTTGCATATTGTAAAAGAGAGAGAGAGAGAGAGAGAGAAATAGTGTTGCATGTGCATGTTTAGCATTCCTCATTAGAGGGCTCATGTGATGTAAAAAAAAGAGAGAGAGAAGTAGATCACCCCTCCCTCTCTTACACACACACTTGCACATATACAATCACCCCCTTCTCCCTCCTCTCTGTATATTTCACACAACCACTCTCTCTCTCCTCTCACCTCCAATCTGTACACAAAGCCCCCCCACGCATCTTCTGTAAAAATTCATCCCCCCCGTATCTTAGTGTAAATGCTCCTCCCAACACAGACCCCCCCCAAATTCAGATCCTTTACTTAGGCTATTTGTAGCCTAAGTATAGGGGGGACCGACTAATTCATCCCTTCCTCCCTCTCCGAGTCTTCCTATAGTTAGGTCATTTTTGACCTAAGTATAGGGGGGCCCTCCTCCTCAGTTCTGCTATATCACCCTATGTCTGACCGGGCCATGACTTCATATCACTTGTGCTATGAGGGCATACCAAAAGTTAAGTATAGGGGGGCATACCGTATATTACAAAATATCTACTTTAGCCATAGCTCGTATATTTTTACATTAATTTTTGAAAAATTCTTTTTGGGCTTGGTTTAGGTTAACTTGTGAACCGCGTTTTATAAAAATTCATGTAAAGACTTTTCTTAAAATTGAGGGATCCATATTTTATGTATAAATTAACTTTTGATAAAAATTAATTTTTTAAAGTTAACCTTCCTAAAAAACTCCATAAAAATTTGAAAAATTAAAACTCTTTCTTTAAAAGACTCTAATTACTAAGCTTAAAATGAGTAGCTACTCTCAGTGAGGGAACTTGGGCCTCCCTTAGCAGAGTAGGTGGTTTATAGGACACTGTATATGGCTTCATCCTCAAGTAACACGGGTCCGTCTAACAGTCCGTACTTACATCCATACTGGCTGAGAGTGGACGCAACTATTCATATGAGCCTAGGACAATCATTGTCTTTCAAAGGGTCTAAAAAATCTGAAAAAAATAAAATCCATAAAAATTTGCAAAAACAAAAATCAGACAAAAACAATCACCCGAGGAGTTGGTGTATTCCTGACACATCCACATTCACTTAAGGCTTGGGGATTTGAGAACACTTGATTTCTGTGATTTTGAGATTCTGAGTTAGCATGCCTTAGTCATTAAGGTTTTAAACTTAATAATATCCACTTCCCTGGTTTGAACGATTTGAGTGCTATATTGCACTCTTCATCTTTACCATCTAAAAGAATATGATCAACACAACACATTCACAACTCCATGATTGATAAGATGAGTTGAGTTATCACCTGAGCAATTAGGACTAGAGATTTGAGTTTAGACCCGATCTAATGATGCTCGAGGATGGGATAAAGTTAATGAAGGCTTCAAGAAACCTGAGTGTCAGCAAAACCTTAGCCAGTATGTGAAGAAGTTCATATGCTATTTCTTTGATATTTACCTATGTGCCATGGTGTGATGAAACTAATTTAATTGTTGATCAATGCGCGCCAACTTTTGGTAAAAATAGTGGAGCTAGCCAAAAAGAAAAGAAAAGAAATGTTTAAAGAAAAGCTCTATCCTCCAAAAGTTAAATTACAAATGATCTTCCATCAGTGGCGAGCGCTCGCAACCATTTTCAAAGTGTCTACTTGGACCAAGCGCTAATTAGGACCAAGGAGACGGGCTAGCACCAAAAAAGGGCTCTGCATCGTAAGCGATACAAGTATGGGTGTCGAAGGTATCTTAGATACTCAAAAGAGACACACCCTGGTGTACTCCCGGAAAAATAAGTGCAGCCGACTCCGAATTCTCTTGACGGGCACATTGATCAGCAACAAAAATATCTAAGTGTTGAGTAATAAGGCACTCGAGAGGCTCGTTGTTCCAATGTGAGGGAGAGAAAATTAGACATAATCCTATATCCTCCACCATCTGGCCATCCATCTACATTTCAAGTCTGACAAACTAATGAGACGGTTAACTGAAGTAAGAATAAACTTATTCCCTAGTGTTGAGGATGAGGTCTAGAGGAGAGTCCCTTGGACTGGAACTTCGAGTTATGCCTCGACTCGACTCTCATGAAATGCAGTATACAAAATGTCATATCTTTATGTTATATGTACAAAAAGAGAGTATGATAATTAGAGAAGTTGGATTACTTCTGACTAGAGCATTGATAAGCTCAGAATTTTAGGATCGCTTAAATTGAGGGTCTTCGAAAGATTGAGCCTGGAAATCTTCACTTGCACTGTCAGGAATTAATCCGACTCCTTCGTTCTTTAGATGCTCGAGGACGAGCATGGTTTAAGTATAGGGGTATGATGAATCTCGTATTCATCATGTTAAAATCTACTTTTTATCCCCTAGCTTAAGTAAATCAATAAAAAATCACCATTAATTCCTCTTTATTATCTTGTACTATATTAACCTATTATTATTGTATTTAATTACTATTATTTACTTTATAATTATTTCCTCTTCAAAAACCAATAAAATTAGGCTAATAATGGTATGTAACTTCCCTAACCCTTAAAAGAACTAAAATATATAAAAAAATATCAAAGCCAAAAATCGGTATTTTTAACCATTTAAAAATACTCCTAAAAGTACCTTTTTTACAAATGACCTCTTTTTGGCTTTTTGTCCAAAATGAAACTTGTAGATCTCATCGAGACGTACAACTTTCATGTTTTGACTTTTTTCTACTTTTGCCTCTAACTATTTCTTCTTAATTTTTTTTTATTTTAACACTTTCTGATTTTTTGATTGGGCCACGTGGCGCCCTCTGGGCCGCCCATGTGGCCCTATCTCTCTCCACCACATGCCTCCTCTTTCCGCCATACGATCTCCTTCTGGGGCCTTCCATCCTAGCCGCTCATTGCTCGCCCCATCTCAGCCATCTGATCTGATCTCTGATCAGATCCAAGCCGCCCCCTAGCGTTTCACTTACAGCCACCCGATCGCCTCGCCAAGTCGCCATCCTACACCCCTCCTTACGATATGTCACCCGATCTTATGATATGTCACCCGATCTCCCTTTATCGTTGGATACGACCCTAATGGCTATCTGGACCGCCCATCTCCGCGCTCCTTCCAACCCTTCGATCAGATCCCAAGGATCTGATCTCCATCGCTCAACTATGCCTTAATCCTGACCATTGGATCGTGAGATCCAATGGCTAGACCTTCGTCCTCTTCCTCCGTAAGCCGTTTCAATCGCCACCAAGCCACCCCTTCCAATTATAGCCACCACGTCTGACCTCCCCTCCTCGTCATAACGCTACCTCCGGGAAGCTCGCTCCTCCCTCTCCCTCGCGTAACTCCCATCGCCTTCCCTTTTCACTCAAAACATTCAATTCCACCGTTGCAAAACCCCCACTCCCTCTCCGGTAACCGACCCCCTCCTCCTATAAAGCCCGATCTCGGCCACCTCCATTCCTCATCCACCACTCCATAGGCTACTACTCAGCTTCTTCCACCCTTCGATGACAGCGGAGGGTGGTAGTTTCGAGGCAACGATGGTCGTGTGCCTCAGGTGTGATCCATGGCTGCTCGGCCATGTAGCGGTGCCACCACGCACCGCCAAGAATCGAGGTTGGCCCGGCCTCGTTGTGCGACGATCGGGGCTTCATCTGAAGCCCAGCCTAGGCTAATTCCTCCATTGGATTCCCCTCTCTATTGAGGTCTTCTTCTTCTGTCTTTTTCTTTAATTTTCTCTTAATTTCCCCGTCACCTCTAAACACTTCCACATCCACCTAACCACCCGATGAGCTCCACTAACCAACTATCATCCTCAGAGCTCCACCAACCAACTATCATCGTCACCATCCATGCTGACCCCCTTCCCTTCTCCAGAACCACCCCACTCCGACCCACCTTCTTCCTCACTCTGCCGGGAATGAAGCTCCTAGCCGCCGCTCTTGTCGCCTCCATGACTACCATCTTACCTCACAAAACTCACAACACTGCATGTTTTAGCTATCCTAACATCTTCAGGTACCCTAGACTTCAATAATCAGAGCACTGTAAGAAGCTCCGTTCAAGAGCTTGTTCTTTGATGAGGGTTCATCACCATCCCTTTCCTGGACCTTCCAGGCCTCCTCCTCTGTTGGATCTTCATCGCCAATGCTCCAGGCATCTTCCTAGAGCTCCATGAAGGATATGGGATAATCCTCAAGCGCATCACGGAAGCGTGAGCGTCGTATCGAATACGATAATGAACGACTAGTCACACTAGTTGTTATATGCAGCAGAAATTAAAAAATGTTCATGCGACGAGACCACATGATCCAAGAACACTTCTTGGATCGTTTCATCTAAACCACAAACAAGTAATAGGATTACCTCTTGAAGCGTGGTTGCGATCGAGTCTCTAAACGAAGAGACCTCCTGTATCAAGTCCGATCCGACAGAGGAGACACATGCGAGCGCGGGGATGAATCGCGTGCTTCTCACAATCCATGTTGATGATCCAAGCGGCGGATCTCCTGATCTCGACACACGAGATCCGACGTCTTCTTCTCGAGCGAGGCTCACCGAAGGAGACAAAGATCCACGAGCAGACGATCGGGCAGCATAACGATGACGCTGCAGCGATGGAAACTCCCTCTAGGGCATCCATGGTGGACGACCATATAGAGGGAGAGAGAGTAGGCATGTAGAGAGAAAGAGAGAGAGAGAGATGTGCTTCAATAGCATAGCCCTTGAGAGCATGGTATGCCTCTCTATTTATAGGGTTTTGGGATCCATGGATCTCAATCCATGGGACATATAAAATCAATGGATGAGATTGATTTATGTCTAATCCAATGGTCAAGATTGTTGTTGATAAAAACCAACAACTAATAATCTAATTTAAATCAAATATATTTGACATATGAAATATAATTCAATCCTAAATTAGATCAAGCAATTAAGGAGAGATTAGCATGGAGATCACTCCCCATAAGGAAAGGGGGGACAGCTACCACATTCTTTGTGGGAATGTGTAGCCGTCCACCATCTCCTTATGGTGGAGGCAATCTCATGCAATATCATGAGATTGCATATCTCCATGGATTTCTCTCATAATCATTAACAACTTTTGTTGTGATTTATTCTTCAAAAATAATTCATGATTAATTTTGAGAATATTGCAATCTTGCCATTGAAAAATTGTGAATCACATTTACAACCCAAAACAAAATATAATTTATATTTTCAATTAATTACACAATGTGTATCCAATACACATCATTAATTAATTAACAAATATAAATTATAATTATCTCTCTCTAATACATTATAAATCACATTTTTAATATATTATGAATAATATGGATAATGCTATCCACATTATTCATATCCATGATAATTAAATCACATTTAATCATCTTGGATCTCTATTCTTACGTGCCCAAATAATATGAATCACATTCACATTATTCACATCTTTGATAATCAAATCACATTTAATTATCTAAGATAACTCTCCTTATAATATGAATCAAATTCATATTATTCATGATAATTAAATCACATTTGATTATCCATTTTCTCAATGCTCGGATACATATATCAACAATAGAATTATCCATGAATTCTTTCAAGGATAATGCGCTTTCTCCGCGAATACTTGGAGATAAGGACAGGGCGACTGTATTGTTCCACGTATAGTGACTTGGATATTGAGAACATATCTCAAATCCCGATCTCAGGCCTACCATAGATGCTTGATTAAATCAAGACCGCAAATCTAATCTTCTCATTGAATCTGAATCACATTCAGATCAATGTCCAATATTTGGACTAAGATCAGATTACTTCTCTACTGAGAGGAGTCACTAAAATTCAGACCCGTTTCGACACTCCTTAGGAATGGAAGCGTCATGGTTATACAATCGTTTATGATCACATCACCCTCATGTATTCCCAATACCTGTACATCCTGCACACTGGAAGACTCAGAATAAACTAGAAGTATAAGATCAATTTTACACTGTCTACTTCAGGGTTTTATCATTAAGTTTCTCATTCGATCATTTGGAGTTGGTATTGATCATATACTTTCCAAAAGCATATATCACACCCATGTGTTGATCATATACTTTCCAAAAGTATATATCAAACCTACAAATTCAGTCAAGCTTCCAAAGCGAGATGACCGTGCACGAAATTTGACTCTTCCCAATATCTCATGAGTGAGCTCATGTCTTCCGGTTCAGTAATGAACCTGTATGATCCCTTTGAGAGATCGTATTACTCATATGCCCTTATATGCACACCAGCTCGTCGGTGTATAGACCTTGATTAGGTCATCAACCTATTGGTCTGCCAAATGTACATACTCAGACATATAGTAACACATCTGTCTCTGGTTAGAGGATGCGTGCCTATATCATGACAACATACGACATAGGACTTTGGATATCTCAATCTCGTTAAGTCAACTCTTTGACCTAACTTATCTAAGACCTCCGAATCTCTATTCCTATGCAGAGGACCTGCATCAAGAGGTAGTTAGATATCAGCCTTTAGAGAAAGGATTGCCATCTCCTTCTCAGGCTGGAGATCATCTCTTAATGATCATTGACGGTGCTCGATGAGTCCTCAATCTAACTCTTTAGATATTCATCCAAGCACCAGCCTCTATGATTCAATACTTGAATCAACAGCTGTATGATCATCAAGATGGCCATGGTACATAACCCTAATTGTACTAAGGGACTTATTATGCAAATTATTTATTCTTCATTTCAGATCAGGGAATGATATTCGCAATAACATTTATTGCATAATGGCTCGTCGTGGGCTCGCATGTCCAACAATCTCCCACTAGCCCAAAGAGCCATTAATGGGCTAATCATTTAAACCCACACTCATGTGACAATCATAGACTATTTAAAAAATAGCTAGGTAAGCTGATCAGTCACTCTGTTCCCAAGAGACTACGCAAAGTCCTTTTACGACACTTGCATATCCCATAGAAACAGTGCTCGCATCCAGTGCGAATGTTGCATCTTATGCAACCAATACTCAATTTTGTTATAGTGTTCTTGACACTATAGCTCGATAATTATTATAACCAGTATGCCCATAATCCTTATCAGAATACCTTTATTCCTAGAGATCTCTATCTCCTAAGGTATCTACAGTTAATACCCTTATACATCATTATCTACAAGGTCTTAAACTTTTGAAGATAAGACTTTGAGATCACTATCTCTAAGTTTCATCATCTTTGAAGATATTGTTATTACTGCAATCAAGTATTTTATTCCATAGTAGGATTAGTAACAGATTACTACTCCCACTGCATGGCAGACATCTGGCTCTTTTGCACATCTAGCATACACTCAGCTTCTCGTAACTGATGCACAAGTGCAAGCAGTTCTAGCATTCACTTCCTCAACTCTCTGAGGTGCTATCCCTTTAGATAGGCCACTGCCATATTTTAAGGGAAATTAACCTTTCTTGGAATTTTCCATAAAATGGAATAAGTCCAAGGTGTACTACTAATGTGACGATCCTTATACCCTCTTCTCTTTGCTTCTGAATGACTTCAAAACTGACATCTAAGAGGTATCCTTGAGATCATATCTCAAGGTATGAAACAACCAAATTATAAAATACTTATTATTATCCTTATATCATTACAAATGATTAGAATAATATCTACATTTAGCACGATGAACACAATGGCATTCCCACTAAGCTTCACATGGTTCATCAAGATTTTATCTGAAATCATAACATTTATAATTTCATCAAATCTTATGTTCCAACTACAAGAAGCTTATTTGAGTCCAAAGATGGAGTTCTTAGCTTGCACACCTTGCTTTCCTCAACCATGAAGCCCCGGGGCTACTTCATATGAATATCCTTAGAGAGGTATTCATAGAGGAATGCAATCTTGACTCACATCATGAAGATGTCATAGTCAAGTTGTGTAGCTATAGTTAGCAATATTCTGATGGGTTAAAGCAAGGTCACTGGAGAGCAAGTCTCATCGCAAGCGATGTCTTCTCTTCGGTGTGTAGCTCATGGCTACGAACCATGCTTTGAAGGTCCCTACCTTCTCATCAGGTACCCTCTTTCTCTTGAAGATCCATTTACACCATAATGGGTCTTACCCATATAGTTGGACCCTCGAGAATCTACAAACAACATTTGTATATGAAGTCTACTTTAGACTTTATTGCTAACATCCATCTTTCCATGATATGATCTTCAGAAGCATCATCACATGAAGTCAGATCATTGTCAGCCTGACACATGGAATCCATCCTCAAACTTATTTGAAGAGGTATTAATGTTTCATCTTTAATTGTCTATTTAGTTTCCGATTTCAGGAGCCTCATTATCTTCTCAAGATTAAATGAGTTCCTTTACTTTATTTTCATCTTGATTCTCAATAGAGTCATCCTCTAAGAATCACATTCTCAGAGATGAGATCATTTAAGAATCTCAGGGTCATAAAGTAGGTATCCAATACCATCTTTTATTTTCCTAATGAAGTAGCACTCTCCAGTGCCAGATTCCAGCTTAATCACATAGAACCTTATTAAGGATATACATAATGTAGTCTCTACCACATATATATATATATATACCTGGAAACTAAGAGATAATTATGCTAAGATTAATCATTGATCAAATCATGTCACACATGATCAATTGTAACTCCCTACAACTCTATTGAGTTAAGGTTTATTGGGAGGATTGAGATAGGAATGATATTCACATATCCATAAGATATTCCTTGAATTCATCTAATAGGTACGAGCTACCTTGGTTAGATCAAATTCATTTCATCTTCCTTCAAACTTTGGTTCTAAACCAAAAATGTGAAATCTTTGAACATTTCAAAGTTTTCTAAGTGAAGAGAAGAAATCTCATATCACAAATAATCATCAATAGATATCACATATCCATAATGTATACTATGATATAGATGATTCACATACATTAATATGTATGAGATCCTGAATACCTTGACATCTTACACCTTTCCCAAAGAAGGGTGTATTGGACATTTTACTTTGAATACAATATTCATAAGTATGCAAGTTTTGAAATTTTAGACATTCTAAAGTTTCATCTCTTACTTGTCCATTGATCTCATCAACAGACATATGTCCAAAATATGATGCCAGATCATTGTCAAATGATCTTTATCCTCCTATAGATCTTTAAAGGTTTAATTTTCAGTATCAGAAATCTTAATGAACCATTCATTAATTTTCTAATTTAGCGGAGTCCAGTAGATGTTAGATTACTATTTGAAATATATCCATCATAACTCTCTATGACAGGTTTATTCCAAATTCATGTTTATTTCCAACATTTAGAAATAACTATGAGTGCATTCTAATATCCAGGTCACAGAGACATTCTCTAAGACTAAGGGCTCCCACTGAAAATATGAAGTCTATTGATCCAATGAAAATTGTTGCAATAATTATATCTCTTCCAACATGGATGACCATTAAACCTTAAGATCAAATTTCTAATATTCTAATACAGATGCAATCAATTGTAAGTGTCATTAGAAGATTGAGATACAATTACTAGACTTTATCTTATCAAATAAGTAAGTCAATTTCAATGATTATATGTAGATTATTCTGATGTACTGTCCGATTCCTTCTCTAAGGATTCTAGATAGATTTGATAGTCATATTATCAATACATCAACTTATTGCAGTATTGGCATTCATCCAACTCTTTGGATGTCATATGGAAGTCACAGAAGTACAATCAACTCTTTGACTATACTTCTTACTTGGGTCCAACCCATGCTTCCACTGTGCTCCCTTTATCTATAAGCAACCATTGCTCAAGACAAAGGATCTCTTATGTTGAAATAAAAAATTTCAATATAAGAGTATTTCAACATTTATATATGCTTCATTCAATTCATACAATATGAATATTATGAAGCTTCATGAATGACTAGAGTATAGATAGTAGAATGATGACACTCATCGTATCTACATCCATTTAAACTCTTAAAACTTAGGTTCAGGTAGGTACTCGAACAATTTGTATACATCATCTCCTATAGAGCCACCATTCTGCATAATGCAGAGAACCATGCCATTAGAATGTCGAGAGCACATATGTATGCCAGAACATCTTCTTAGATTTTATAAGGATTATTTGATAATTACGATCATTATCGACATGTCACTTCAAAAGTACATTTGATGAGATCAAGACTTATAGAGACATACAAACCCTAGGGTTTTAGTCCTATTGTCTATTTAATTACCATTCCTCATTATTATGAGGAAACTTGCACATTGCAACAACATACATTATGTGTCCAATTGCAAGTACAATATCTGGATCATGGGTCCAATCCATGATATTCTACTGGTTATTATTGAGTATAACATTGAGTGAGATTAAAGAAGGATTATCTGAAATAAGAAATTTGCATAAACATATATAAATATATAATTTACTTTGATTTAGGAATTTTTATATCAAAGTTGTCTTGCCATGTCAACAATGAAAGTTCATTCCCTTAATCACTTTCAATGTAAGAGATATACTTACCATTATATCTCAAGCAAGATCTCGGATCTCCTTCCTTATCTTTGTTACATCCCAATAATATGATAATATGTAACTCGGATAAAAAGAAGCAGGAACACATTCCGCCTTGCAAGTCCAACTTGCATTCCCAATTCGGTCTTTAACAACCAGTCCTACCACCCCTAAGGTGATCTTGACCCGTCATTAACTGAACCAACCGTCAACTGGAATAGTACTTGCTATACGCAATCCAATATCGTCCCAATAATATGAGGATCCGATATTGGGGTAACTACGCATACGACCTTACTCTTTCGAGAAGCAAAGAGTCCGATCCAGATGCGCTTGCATATAGGAGTTGTCACTTCGGACGGGCGTCTCCTACATACAATCCCTGGCGACGGACCCTTCGCCTTGACGAGAGACCATGGATGTCACTTATGTGATCCTCCATATCATATTCAACTTTTAATTAATTATCATGAATCATATTCACATAATTAATTTTTCCAAGGGAAATAACACATCTATTATAATAGAGTATTTTTAATTGGATATAATTAACTTAATTACATTAAATTAATTATCAATCCAATTCAATCAACAAACTTGATTTTACTTGAATATATGGTATTATCTCAAAGTATGTATTAATTTGAATTTTAATAATTAGAAAATACATCATGATCTCTCAGGCATCATTCATTCCCTACATGATGTCATGACCAGTACCGGCGGGAGTGGGACGGACCACAACCGGTGCGATCCCTACCCCAACGATCCCCGACTAGACACCATATCCGCCTCGGGAAAAAATAATGCCGAGTCAATCACTTTGTACTTGAGATGATCATCGGTTATTCAACCGGAATTAGACCATATAGTAATAATCAAAACATTTTTGATTATAAGGAAATTTGCTAGACAAATTCCCAATCCTATTCAAGTAAGGAGTTTGATGACTGTATTTCCAATTATGATCTAGATAAAATCTAATCAATTTATTGGTTGAGGCCAAGTCAATTAAGGAAGTAATCATCATTCAGTATTTCTCAAATATTTTCCATAATTAGTTCATGAAATTAACAATTAATTTCACTAATTGACAATCACATGGTTTTTAATTAGGACTGTAATTTCAGCAGTGACCCCTACTTGCTAATATGGGTTTTTATCAGTTGTGCTCCTTTGAGATATTGCAATTTCAGTTCTACCCCTCCCTTTTTTGAAATATCAATTGTGCCCTTACCTTCTTGCAAAATTCATAGTTTTGTCCTTTTGTAATATCAATTATGCCCCTACTTTACCTTAACAGAAGGGCACAACTGTGAATTTTGCAAGAATGTAGGGGCATAACTGATATTCCAAAAAAGGGAGGGGCATAACTGAAATTACAATATCTTAGAGGGGCACAACTGATGAAAACCCTACTGAAATTAACATATCTCAATCAATTTAAATCCAAATTAGACATAATAAATTTTCAAAGATTGCTAATTTGATTTAGGACAGAACCTAGGTGATATTTTACGCATTTCGAGGCGGATCAAAACAGTAATTAACTCATTAATCATGTTAAGATTTGCAGTTCCCGCAACAGTGAATACATGTTCATTAAAACAACCATATCTCGAGCAAACGGAATCCAAATTACGTAAACTCAGATCCTATGATTTCCTTATTTAATGGGGAACAAAATCCAAGTTTTTTTTGTGTTTAAATAATTTAAACATGGCCGAAAATAATCAGTAAACAGAGATGCGAAAATGAAATGCGATAAAACTTTCGCAAATCTAATGAACCCAAGTCGCCTTCGGTTTTATGGATCGTATCCAAAACCTCCGACCTAAGGCTCTGATACCACTTGAAGGATATGAGATAATCCTCAAACGCATCACGGAAGCGTGAGCTTCGTATCGAATACGACGAGGAACGACTAGTCGCACTAGTTGTTATATGTAGCGGAAATTAAAAAATTTTCATGCGACGAAACTACATGATCCAAGAACACTTCTCGGATCGTTTCGTCTAAACCACAAAAAAGTAATAGGATTACCTCTTGAAGCGTGGTTGTGATCGAGTCTCTAAACAAAGAGACCTCTTGTCTCAAGTCCGATCCGACGGAGGAGACGCTTGCGAGCGCGGGGATGAATCGCGTGCTTCTCGCAATCCATGTTGATGATCCAAGCGGCAGATCTCCTGATCTCGACACACGAGATCCGACGTCTTCTTCTAGAGCGAGGCGCACCGAAGGAGACGGAGATCCACAAGCAGACGATCAGGCAGCATAACGATGACGCTACGGCGATGGAGACTCCCTCTAGGGCATCCACGGTGGACGACCATATGAGAGGGAGAGAGTAGGCGTGTAGAGAGAGAGATATATGTGCTTCAATAGCATAGCCCTTGAGAGCATGGTATGCCTCTCTATTTATAGAGATTTGGGATCCATGGATCTCAATCCATGGGACATATAAAATCAATGGATGAGATTGATTTATGTCTAATCCAATGGTCAAGATTGTTGTTGCTAAAAACCAACAACTAATAATCTAATATAAATCAAATATATTTGACACATCAAATATAATTCAATCCTAAATTAGATCAAGCAATTAAGGAGAGATTAGCATGGAGATCACTCCCCATAAGGAAAGGGGGGACGGTTAACACATTCCTTGTGTGAATGTATAGCCGTCCATCATCTCCTTATGGTGGAGGCAATCTCATGCAATATCATGAGATTGCATATCTCCATGGATTTCTTCCATAATCTCCAACAACTTTTGTTGTGATTTATTCTTCAAAAATAATTCATAATTAGTTTTGAGAATATTGCAATCTTGCCATAGAAAAATTGTGAATCACATTCACAACTCAAAATAAAATATAATTTACATTTTTAATTAATTACACAATGTGTATCCAATAGACATCATTAACTAATTAACAAATATAAATTATAATTATCTCTCTCTAATACATTATAAATCACATTTATAATATATTATGAATAATATGGATAGTGCTATCCATATTATTCATATCTATGATAATTAAATCACATTTAATCATCTTGGATCTCTATTCTTACGTGTCCAAATAATATGAATCACATGCATATTATTCACATCTTTGATAATCAAATAACATTTAATTATCTAATATAACTCTTCTTATAATATGAATCAAATTTATATTATTCATGATAATTAAATCACATTTAATTATCCATTTTCTCAATGCTCAGATACATATATCAACAATAGAATTATCCATGAATTCTATCAAGGATAATGCGCTTTCTCCGCGAATACTTGGAGATAAGGACAGGGTGGTTGTATTGTTCCACATATAGTGACTTGGATATTGAGATCATATCTCAAATCCAGATCTCGGGCCTCCCATAGATGCTTGATTAAATCAAGACTGCAAATCTAATCTTCTCATTGAATCTGAATCACATTCAGATCAATGTCCAATATTTGGACTAAGATCAGATTACTTCTCTACTGAGAGGAGTCACTAAAATCCAGACCCGTTTCATCACTCCCTAGGAATGGAAGCGTCATGGTTATACAATCGTTTATGATCACATCACCCTCAGGTATTCCCAATACCTGTACATCCTGCACACTGGAAGACTCAGGATAAACCAGAAGTATAAGATCAATTTTACACTGTCTACTTCAGGGTTTTATGATTAAGTTTCTCATTCGATCATTTGGAATTGGTATCGATCATATACTTTCCAAAAGCATTTATCATACCCAGATGTTGATCATATCTTTCTCAAAGTATATATCAAACCTACAAATTCAGTCAAGCTTCCAAAGCGAGATGACCGTGCACGGAATTTGACTCTTCCCAATATCTCATGAGTGAGCTCATGTCTTCCGGTTCAGTAATGAACGTGTATGATCCCTTTGAGAGATCGTATTACGCATATGCCCTTATATGCACACCAGCTCGCCGGTGTATAGACCTTGATTAGATCATCAACCTATTGGTCTGCCAAATGTACATACTCAGACATATAGTAACACATCTGCCTCCGGTCAGAGGATGTGTGCCTATATCATGACAACATACGACATAGGACTTTGGTTATCTCGATCTCGTTAAATCAACTCTTTGACCTAACTTATCTAACACCTCCGAATCTCTATTCCTATGTAGAGGACCTGCATCAAGAGGTTAGTTAGATATCAGCCTTTAGAGAAAGGATTGCCATCTCCTTCTCAGGCTGGAGACCATCTCTTAATAATCATTTGACGGTGCTCGATGAGTCCTCAATCTAACTCTTTAGATATTCATCCAAGCACCAGCCTCTATGATTCAATACTTGAATCAACAACTGTATGATCATCAAGATGGACATGGTGCATAACCCTAATTGTACTAAGGGACCTATTGTGCAAATTATTTATTCTTCATTTCAGATCAGGGAATGATATTTGCAATAACATTTATTGCATAATGGCTCGCCGTGGGCTCGCATGTCCAACACTCCGACATGCATAGAGGGATGAGGCAGAGCTAGATGAAGGTTGCTGGATCATCGCCTCCTCCGATGGCCTGCGGCGGACGAAGACGATACAGATACCGTCCGATCATCTGGATTAGACGGTTGTGATGATGACATGTGGCATCTCCAAGCCTTATGATGAACCTCCAGGCTCGGGTTCCCCGAGCCTCTCACCGAGCCATCGTTCGGTGCCACATGGCCCAAACCTGCGATGCGTCCCGAGCCTGGCCCCCTCACATGCACCGTACATGAGCATTGGTAATTTACATGAAGGAACCTGGAAGTTTTGATAATTTCATAGTGGTCCCCAGGTGCGTGCCTCATGTACGTGCCTGGGTATTTTACATGGACGTCCTTGCATTTTTTGGAAATTACAAATTAACCCCCACACACAATGGAGAATTTATAGTGGGGCCCAAGTAATTTTGCAAAATTAAAAAGAGGTCCCTTTAGGGACCTGTTTGTAATTATTTATCATTTTATTTTCTGCATTTTTATTATATTTGTGCCCCCACATTTTTTTCATCATAACTTGACCATCGTAGGTCCAAATTGCATGTTTTGGTGTCATTTTATTCATTATTTCTTCATCTATCTTATGGCATGTTTAAATTTATCATTTGACACTATTTTAAATATGATGATTTTTTATTGTTAGATGATGTCCTTTGCTCCATATGTCTTTCCTATTAATAGATGATTGCTCATAATTTTATGCATAAAACGACTCTGAATCTGAACCATATTTTCTGCTCATTTTCTCTAGGGAATTTTTGTAATCCATTATCTGTACGAGGACCTTTAAATAAGAAATTATTCACACATACTCTTAATTGACCAAAATTTGATAAATATATTAAAGTTGCTCGTGTCCCTGTGTTCGACTTTGGTAGACTTGCCAAGTATAAATTTTCCACAACATTCAAAGTTTGTGTTTTTTGATCGTCCGTTTTCGCCTTCTATACTACAATTATCGATTAATAAAGAGGCGAATTCTGCGCTCATCAGGGGGGAGGCTGTATTGAGTAACAACCAAGTTGGCTGTTACACAAAGTAGTTTCCCCCTCATTTTTTTTGAAAATAAAATCATGTATATTCATATATATATATATCCCTCCTACATGTCATTCGAATTTCTTCAGAAATAGAGACTCATATGCCTTCCATCTAAAACAGGTCAATTACAAAAAATTTGAGAACATTAGAATAACTTGTTATAGATGAAGGGCATAACAGTCTCTGTTTCTTACAAAATTCGAATAACATGTAGGAGGGATATATAGATGAATATATGGTTTTATTTTCGAAAAAAACTAAAGGGGGGAGGGAAAATGCTTTGTGTAACAACCAACTTGGTTGTTACTCAAAACATCTTCCTTTTCCCCATATATATATATATATATCGAGAGAGAGAGAGAGGGATAAATGGGGATGCCCTCTAGGAGGAGCTAACATAGCTCCCCTATCCCTTTTTCTCAAATTTTTATTTTTTTTGAAAAATGCTTCCATGAAAATTCATCACTGCATCCTTATATTATGTCATTCAAGTTTCGTGCGAAAAAGAGACTCTTGCGACCTCCATCCAGACAATCATTTTTTAACAGTCGCAGAATAGTTGAAATTGCCCATGTATAGATGGAAGTCATATGATTCTCTGTTTCACACAAAATTTGAATGGCATAATATAGGGATATATTTATGAAAATCCTCAGAAGTATTTAAAAAAATAAAAAATGAGAAAATGGGGTAGGGGAGCAAAGTTAGCTCATGAAAAACCACCCAATCTACTACTCTAAAAGAAGAATAGTGTCGTTGAATCGATCGGGTGAATTTTTGCATAAAAGATTAATTTTTAGTTAATCTTCTTTTTATTTTATTTATACTCTTAAACTTAAGGGTATACCGGTTAAATAAGGGAGTGTCGAACTTAGGGAGGCAAACTGTTCATAACTAGGGTTAAACTACAGACAAACTAAAGTAAATGGGTTCCTAATTTTTATTAATTTTATATTGTTTTTTTGTGATTTTTAAGTATTTGATATTTTTTTTCTAGAAAATATTTCGTAATTTTTATTTAATTTTTATATTATCATTTTTATATTTTATTATATTTTCTATTTTTATGGATTTCTAAGAGATTTTTAAGATTTTTATGGATTTTGGTTTATTTTTATAAGAAGGAAACTTATTTTTTATGGAAAATTGTGGATTATTTTCGATTTTTAAAATAGTAATCAGTATGAAAATATCTTTATTTCATCTTTAATGGAAAGTACGCAAAATTATCTTTAAAATGATAGGTTGCGCGTTTTGTGTGAATTTTATTTATTTAGTTATGAATTTTTGAAGTGTTTATGTATTTTATATTTTTTTATTGATTTTTATATATGATATTTATTTATTTTTTTAGTTTACTATGCAAAATATGGTAAAATATACTAAGTGTAATTTTTATAGGAATTTTAGGTAGGTTTTTATATTTTTATGTGTTTTTAAGGCTTGTTATATATATATATATTTTTTTTTTGGAATGATTTATTACTAATAGAATTATTTTTATTTTTAAAACTTTAGGTAATACTGTATATAGTGCAAAATACGATACTAATACATAATATTTTATATTTTTTATCTTGTATTTTATTTGTATTATGTATATAGTGAGGTATAGGATTTATAGTATTATATATAAAGTAGGGAACTTTTTGTAATTTTCTGAAAATTACAGATGCATGCGTAAATGATAAAACTTGGAGGGACTTCGGTGTGATTTGACCGCCAATCACACACTATCCACGTGATGCTTCCAGAAATCCCGATCTGTATGAAAACAATAGCATTCGGAAGGGTTGTCACGCAAAATTCACAAGGATGCACGTGCCAGGCACATGATGTCTTCAACTGCTTGGATCCATTTGTGGTTAATCTTAATTCCCAGGGCATGCTCGCAAGTTACCCTAAAAGAATATCTGTCTCACGTGTTGCGCACGTGAGGGCGGTAAGCAGCGGCCGGGGCTCTTATGTAGACGCGCGGCTGGCTAAGGGTCCTTGGATCAGTTCTGATCCAAGGGTAGCAGTATCACCTATTTAGTCGTCTATTCCTCTCCAATTAAAGTTTGTTGGCAGCGGCGGAAATCTTCAAGCAATGCTGGAATATTGAAGGCGATCTCCAATCGATTCAACTCATCGAAGCGGTAATAACAGTTTCGCAGCAACACCTGAATTGGCGTAGAGCTGTGCAAATTTTAATGATGATCGAAGCAGTGACGACTTAAACCTGTGGTGATTGGTTTCCGTTCATAGGATTCTCGGTCAACAGATCCCCATGCGGAAGTTGTGAATCAGAGAAGTTTCATCAATAGAACTTGAGTGGAGGTGGTTTGCATAATGCTTTGTCACAATTTCCAAATCCTGGTGGATTTCGTTTATGGTGCTATCCGGATCTACTTGTGGTTCTGCTTGATTCCAAGTATTGTGCTCCTCATCTAAGGTGCTCAATGATGATCGTTAATCTCCAAATATCACGAATACAATATCCAACTACCTGCAGATGTTGGAATGGCTCGAGGATGAAATCCTCGACCAAAGTCCAAATAGAATGGTGAATAGATGGGGGTCGGATACTCAGATCGTTTGAAAATGGGGCCACATACGAAATCAGATAAAATTGTAGAGGATGAGACGCGGCTTTGAATAAGTGTGTAGTGGATGATAAGGGAGGTGAAGCTCAAGCCACGGGACGCGAGCGATGAACAATCCTAGGAGGAGAAACTGCAGCAAGGTGGACATAAGTCACTGAAAGTGGAGTAAGCCCTGGCTAACGGCTATGGTGATAAAGGCGAAATTGAATAGTGGAGTTGAAGGAGAAGAAGAGAAACAGAGGAGAACGAACAAATCAAAGGACAGAGAGGAGAAGGGAGTACGAGAATGGAAGGAAGCCTAACCTGAAGCTGGAAGTGGAGTTGTCGCCTGGAAACACGGAACTCGGTAGAGTTCCGATGGTCGTGGCCTCGACTCACGGTGGGTCAGGAGGCTCTCGCGCGGCGGAGCGGAGTTGGACACTAGCAGCGATCTCGCCCTTTCTCCTCGCTTGACCCTGCTCGACGATGGCGAAGCTCTGCTGCCACTCAGAGCTCTCTCGGAGCTTTGGGAGGACGATGGAGGAAAATGAGGGATGACGAAATCAGAGGGGGATGAGGGGTATAAATAGAGGAGGAGAGGGGAAGAGGCGGTTGGGTAAACAGCTTAACGACCAACGATCGACCGTTAAGCCGTTAACGGAGGAGAGGAGAAGAGTGGGGTGTGGTGTTGGAGGAATAAGAGGTGACGGGAGAGAATTGGGAAAGTAGGAGAGAGAAATGTAGAGGAGAGAGAAAACAAGAGTAATAAAATTAAATTAAAATAATTAATTAAGTAATTAATAATTATATTAATTTTGTAATTAAATAAATAATTAATAACTAAATATGATTAATAAATAAATAAAGAGTTAATAACTAAATATTATTGCAATATCAGTTATGCCTCTCCCTTTTTTGGAATGTCACTTGTGCTCCTCACTTCATGCACCGTTATTACTTGTGCCCTTCCATTAGTTTCACCGTCAATAAGTTCAACTAAACCATGATTTACTCAAATCATGATTTACTCAAACCATGGTTTAATTAACAAGGGCATACATGTCAAAACAAAACCCCTCCCTAATCTGCACAACACCTCCTCCTACTGCCAACCCTCCCATCTCCCATTGCTACTTCGCCTCCTCCACCAACTGCAGTCCCCCTGCTCCCATAGGTTGGTTTGAGTTGCGGCGATTCCCGATTACAAAATCTCCGCCTCTTGTAGTTGAGAAGCTTTGGAGAGGAGGTGACAGTGATCAACAGAGCATGGTAAATAGCCTCGCGAGGAGCATCTCATGTAAAGGCCTCGCGATGGAGGAGGAAGAGGAGATGTAGGGGGAGGCAGAGGATGAGGAGGGGCTGGGATTTTCATGCTTTGTTTAGAAGCCTCAAATTTGATTAGTTGCTTCATGAAAACTCCTTAAAAAATCAATAAAAATTATCATTAGATCCGGAATAGGTTGGTTATCTGTGAAAATACAAAATATTTTGATGTTTTGGTGGATGAATTAAGGTGAAGTAGAGAGAGAGAGAGAGAATAAATAGAAGGAAGACAAAGAATAATGGAGGAAGAGGAAGAAGAATAGAAGGGAGACAACTGAGAGTCTAGAGTGGGAGGGGTAAAGACTGAGGGGCGAAGGTGGCAGAGGAGGGGGAGAGGCGGAGGAGGAGGTGGTCGGAGGAGGAGGGGCTAGAGGGGAGAAACAAGGGATTTTCATGCATTTGTTTAGCAAACTCATATTTATGATTAATTGGTTCATGAAAAGTCCTCAAAAAATTCAATAAAAATCATCATTAGATCGCATAGATGGTTTATCCGTGAAAATACAAATAATTTTATGATTTGCTGGATGAATGAAGATGGAATAAAGATAGAGAAAATAAAGTGGACGAAGAAGAAGAAGAATGGAAATGGAAGGGCGGCGGAGGAGGAATGATTGGATGGGGAGGGGCAAAGGCGGAGGAGGGGCTGGAGGGGGCGAAGTAGGGGGAGGGGCAGAGAAGGAGGTGGTTGGAGGAGGAGGAGGGGCAGAGGAGGAGGTTGTCGGAAGAGGAGGGGCGAGGAGGTGGTTGGAGGAGGAGGAGTAGGGGCTGGAGGGTGAGGGGCGAAGGAGGAGGAAGGGCTGGAGGGAGAGGAGGGAGGAAGAGTGGAAGGAAGAATGAGGAATGAGAAAGAAAAAGACAATTCTACCCTCGAATTTTTATTTACTTACTCTTTTCTCCCCAAATTTATCTTCCGTTTGGGATGAGGATGACAACAACTAGCTCGAGAGGGACACATGATCAACGTAGAAGAATTAGGGGGCACAAGTGATATTCCAAAAAAGAGAGACATAACTAATATTGCAATTGCAATATCTAAGAAGGGCACAAATGATAAAAACCCAAAATTCTTTGTTCATCTGTGGTTGATTTGCAAATTTACTGTCCTATTAAAATCATGGCTAATTGTTGTGCCTGCAGAGGACCCATTACCATTTATATGGACAGGGTTATCAACAAGTAGTGCATGTTCCTGAACAGTTGGGGTTGGTGGTTACTCTAATTGCTGCTTACCTGATATGCTACAATCCGAGAACCAACACTTCCCAGACCCCTAAAGTGCTTGCTTTATAGTATCCAGCTCCACTTATATATTTTATTGCATGCTTTCTGTAACCTGCAACTTGATTTCACACATCTAGATTATCCGTAAAAACTATTAGTATATCATTAACTTGCACTCCAAGGTGATTGAATTATATAGAAATGAAATTCAATGAATTGCCCTGAATATTCATATTTGGCAGAGTGCCAATTCATAGATACATATACTATAGAAAAGATTCCATATGTAAAATTTAACAGGTTAGATGGTGTTATTTACATGCGAGGCATCCTTACTATCTGCTGTTACGTGCCACTGCAACGACGGGGATCCAATTTCACTGGCTTTTGAGATGTTGGCAGAGCTCTCTGATGCATTTGGAGTTACTCCAATTGCAAATGCAGGTCTCTTGGGCCTTGGAAGCTCTTCATTCATGCTGCTAAGCATCAAGACAATCGAAGACATCGAGGGACGATCAGCCGCATTTTCTTGGACGGACAAAAGTCCCACTTGCAGGCACTTCTTCAGTTCCTTCTCCGGGAATTCACCACCCATGGATGGATCTACGAGCTCACTTATCTTTCCCTCCTCCCATAGTTGCCATACCTGATCCCATTCCAGACATACATCCTCATTAAAAAACATTCCACAAGATTCAATTGGTTAATATAGTTTGCCGAAATCAAATAGCAAAGTCCAATTGGAATTTTATTTTTGGCTTTCGATACTTACATATCCAAGAAGATTAATGGAGTGCTTAGAAGGGTAGTATTCAATGCTCTTCTTGCCCGTGATGATCTCTAGCACTATCACTCCAAAACTGAAAACGTCAGACTTTTCTGAGATAATGCCATCGAATGCATATTCAGGTGATATATATCCACTGCAACCATCAATTGGAAATAATTAGAAATGGTCGATACGTTGATATTCAATAAATTTTATGTAGACATGCACATTTTACTCACTGTGTTCCAACAAGTCTCTCAGTGCTGGCTTCTGTCTGGTTCCCTCCAAAAATCCTTGCGAGACCGAAATCTGAAATCTTTGGATTCATGGACCTGTCAAGAAGTATATTGCTAGTCTTGATATCCCTGTGAATAATGCGCAGTCTCGAGTATCTGTGTAGGTATAGAAGTCCTTGTGCAATCCCTTCAATTATTTTGTACCGGATGCTCCAATTCAGCAAGACCGATTTCTCTGGATCTGTATGAAATGAAGAGACGAATGACATGGATATATGTGCGTGTATCAATGGGAAAATAAAAACGTTAAGCAACTGGACCAACCAAATATGAACTTGTCAAGGCTTCTATTAGGCAAGTACTCGTAAACCAAGATCTTTTCGTCTTTGTAGGCACACCAGCCAAGTAGCCGCACAAGATTTGTATGCTGAAGCTTTGCAATCAGTTGGATTTCGTTCTTGAACTCCACGAATCCTTGCCCGGAGCTCTTCGATAACCTCTTCAGTGCTATCTCTTGCCCATTTCTCAACTCTCCCTACACACAGCAAGCGATCCTTATCTACTTTGCTAAGCTTCATTTTCTTGACTTTGTCCGGATTCTTATATGGAATAGAAAGAAAAAAAATGGTACCTTGTAAACAGGTCCAAAGCCTCCTTCTCCTAGCTTATTTTCGGTGGAAAAATTATTAGTTGCTGCTGCAATAATGCTGAATTCTATGAGAGGTAGCTCAGGAACATCATTTTCACCATTAAATCCCACATCGGAGTATTTCCTCCAATTCCACCTATCTGATAATTGATTTCACCCAAAAAAAAAGGTTGGCTACAATATGCACCAAGAACATATCTTTTTTTTAAGCAACCAAGAACATATCTTAGGTAGACTAATACACAAAATCTCATGTATACCTTTAATCTCTTGCTTCTTTCTCACACAGAGGAATGCTAATATTAAGGATAGAATCAGACCAATGGCAGTGGGCACCAGAGCAAAAACAAGAGTTTTGCTTTTCTTTTTTGATGACCCCTCTACTTGCACTGTCAATTCTGCGTTTAAAATGAAGCTGTTTAACTAGATAGTTCATCAAGTTACATAATTACATAAAATAATATGTTAAAATAGCACACAAAGATCAAATCATTGAGTGGATGTTTACCAAGCACAACACAAAATTTGCACTTACCTGAACTCGCAACACGGATGAAGAGATTGGCCCCGCTATATGAATCAAAGACCATGTCCTTCAAATCACCATGCCACAGAAAGCACCTCAGATCAACAGATGGGCCGCCGGTGACATTGGCGAAAGCATAGGCAGTGCACGAACAATTCCTCGAGCACACTTCCTCGCATTCTCTTTCATTCTTATTCCTGCGAAACACAAACTTGTCAGGGAATTTGATCCCTGGGACCTTGGCAAACTTGCCTCCACCGTCGCAATTCAACTGAGCCTTCCTCACACACCCACCTGTGAAATTCCCACTGTTCCACTCTATCTGATTCATGGGCTCAAATCCAATCAAACACACACATACATTGCTTCCCGTGTCCGTACTACAAATCCCAAACTTTCCGCATCTGTTGTAATTTTCACAAGGCCAACTGGGAGCATAGCCTCCATTAAGCCATATCTTTTGGTTCCTATCCATAGCAGAAAATCTTAACATGCCTCTCGCTTCCAAAAAGTATCTAACCAAAACATATCCATCTGTGGTCGAGTACATATAATAAACTCCTTCATCATTCAGCACAAAGGTCTCTAACAAGAGCAAACTCTCAATACCAAGCCCGGCAACATTCGCCAATTTATCTGTCCAGATCCCATACCTCCACAGGACCTCAGTGCCTTTCAGTAGAACAACCTGAAGAGGAGAATTGGAATCCAGCCCACCTGACACATCCCCTGGAGAAGGGTCAGTTGGGTTCCTCCAAGCAACAAGGTGTGAGGAGGTGCCTGAGGTTGAGTTGTACCTCAGCTTCATGCCTGGGAGGAGGGTATCAGTTGGGTGATCAAAGCTCTGCCATATGATATTGCCACTGTCGGATGTGAGGACCAGATTGCCCGAATCCCTTAAAACAGCACTTGCAATCTTGTTGGTACTTGAGATATTTGATGACCAAAGCATTCGGGTTCCATTGCCTTCAAGGAGTGCAATGTTTCCATCACGGGTGATGGTTAGAACAGCAGGTGGGTCTGTGACTGGAGCTTCTCTGTTGGCGACCCAAACCACAATCGTCTCAGGTATGTTGTGGTACCATATGCCGATGTATTGATTGGTGGTGGAATTAGTTGGGGAGAAGAAGCCCAGAGCAAAGATCCCACCTGACGAGATGATCTTCTGATCCACGGAGAGGGCTGTTCCTGGTGTCAGCCTGTCAGTCTGCGATGAACAGGAGACGAGGAGGTATGTACATGTTGCTGCCAGAAGGTAGAAGGGAAGGGAGAAGCCCATGGGTATGCTTTGGGTTGGGGTTGAGTTGATCTGCTCTCTTCTATCTCCGTTGGTTTTGACAAGATGTCTGCGAATGTTTGTATGTCGGAGGGAAATTTCCTTGCACTGTCGTCAACCTTTGACATTTTGGACCAAACCGTTGGCTCGAATCATGGTAAAATCAATAATAAGTGGGCAATAAAACACGTTCGATTGCACAGAAAACTATCTATCAATCATACTTAATCGACTCTGCCGACGCCAACATAGCATAAACGTATTTTGCCCACACGTGTCTCCTCTCCGAGAGGGAGCATCTGAAATGTCAGGCGAGCTCCGCGAGCAAATGTCCTGTCTAGGCATCGAATTATTTTTTTTACTGATCAGGGCATCGATCGGCAAACCTTTCACCGATCCATGCATTTCCCGCCAAATGCCAGCCTCATCATTCCTTGTCCCTTCTCCTTAACTTAATCCCCTTCCATTCTCCTCCTTTACATTGTATACTTAATCCCCTTTCATTCTCGTACTTTATATTATACATGATCAACATAAAATATTGTAATATTTAAATAATAATAATGTATACAATATTTTAATATATAAATTTAGAATATTATAATATTATAAATTTGGGTTTAAACTGTTCTTATATTTTACCTACTTTTAATATAATTTATTTTATCTATTTCTTTATTATTAAATATATAATAAGATTGTGTATATTTTTATTTTATGATTGAATTTAAGAATAAATAAGATAAATATTTTTTCTGGATATAATGAGAGATAACATCCAATTATAATGAAACAGAGAACATCATCGACATAAATCAATATATAATCCTCTTAAACATAATGAAGCAGATAATTCATCATATCCATTGCAACTGAACATACTACACCATTACACCCAATTACTTCCAACATTACATCAATCTATAAATATGTTGCATTCATTGCCTGCGAACTCGCTCCTCGTGTAATACGCTCAGACGAGCATATTTCAGTGCAATGGTATAATGCAAATTCGTTAAGTCGGCATAGAGATCTTCCTCCTCATCACATATATTAGTGTGCAGAGAAGTCTCGTTCTGTGAACTCTCGACCATAACAGGGGCCATGGACTGGCCGATTCAACAATCGCTCCTCTGAGGGGGACTCTGTAGGGGCCCCAGATGGCCTAGACAGGGGAGGTGACTGGTGCACAAAATCTAGATCCAGTGGTGTTGCAGAAAGTGATTGCCGCGGTGACTGTCATAGAGACGCTTCTACACCATGGGATGCATCAGTAGTAGATAGTAGATGTACTGCAAGATTCGATTGTGCAGGGATGGACGCACTGACTTACGTGTCGTGAAGCAAGTTTTTGGCATAACCTGCACGAATAAAATTACATATGAAATTATATATATTGAAATTATTTAAGATCATTAATAAAAATAAAAAAAATATCGAATGAAAGATAGCAACCACTTACTCAAAATTTAACCACCAAGCAGTTGAAAAAAGAAAATAATAAACATGACATCACATTAATATAAAGAACTCCATTACATTGATCAGGTAAATGTTATCGAGATACATTTATACATTAATCAAACATTTGTTGTTCCCTACGGAGTATTCTTGATACTATAGTTCTACGACCTCGACTACCTCCACCAGATGTACCTCCACTCTCCACACTTGGCTCCCGTGGTCGTTCTCTAACTGAAGTTGTTCTATCTAATTGTGGAGATTGTTGTAGTGGATGTTGCTGAGGAACGTATTGCTATTGTTGTCGATATGTCGGATTCGATCGTGGTGGATGTATAGAATGAAATGGAGGTAGATGATCCTGACTCGCATAGTATGAAAAACCAACCCCAGGCTGAGGAGGAATAACATGGCTGGTAAGCACTCTATGAATGTCTGCGGGGGGGGGGGGGGGAGGGTTAGAACCCCAAAGTCATCATCCTGTGATGGTTGAGTAAGTTGAGTCTCTATTGCAGGCCTTGCTTGAGATGGTCCTGCCTCGATAGCATGAGTATCAACAATATACAGTTGTTCAGGAGGGAAAGCAATTGTGGTAGGTCCAACAACCGCGTAAGTTGTTGAGAAGAAAGGGACTGCTGATGGTTCATTCGAATAAGAGTACCACAGATGCTACTATGTCATTTGATCCGTCAACCCAAAGTTATGTAATGCTGAGTCCAACAAACCAATAACATTATGCAACTCCGAGCTGTGCTCGTAATGCTCAAGAATCGCACATGCTTTATATACTCTTTGTACCCGTGATATTAAAATCATCACATAGTATTTCTATTTGTCACAAATCTAACTAATCAGTGAGTTAATATAGAGTTCATACCCAGGCCTAAATCTGGGAGTGTAAGGCTCATATGCAAGCTGTGGTGCAGGGATTGACGTTTGAATCCAATGCCGGGTAATTTGCCAATACCATTGCATTTATCTCGTTACCCGTTGTTCAAAACTTTCCATCGATGCTCTCCATTACAACTGTTTGCCGTCTCCGGTTCCACTGTAGTATCTGGTCACGAAGTCGGTCAGCTCAATCGATCGAGTCATTGTCCCACTGTCTAGTCCGATGCTCAGGGTAAATTATTCTTGGCATTGGATCAGAGACATGGGGGCACAGATCAAATTTCGCATAACATGGTCCGGCATGTGCATCACCGCCATGTTAAAACAAATCAAAACCGTTTGTGACATCCATACCTCTTGTCTCTGGCAAATAGGAGGAATGTTATTTACAATGTCCATGTCATATGGAGACCACCACATCTGTTAAATATTTTCAAGTATTAGTCACTGCATTTTTAGTTATTAACGTTATACACAAAAAACATACCTGATGTTCATGTTGAGTATCTAACTCATTGCGATAGAAGGGAAGATTCATACTCTATACATTTTCTACGAAAGATCTCCTCTTTGATGTCCATCTATTCTCAATAATTTGTTAGTAATATATCATAGTGCGAAAGTACAATTGCACAATATTTTTGTGTTTTACCTGCACGCATAGGGACCATGATACAACACGTCCTGATCCAGACGATATAGACGAGGAACACCAATGTGTATATGCTGCCATGGCCAAGTCTGCAGCAAGGTCAAGAAGAGATAACATCTCTTCGATTTTCCCAACGAGCACTCGTCCAATTGTTGGTACAATTATGTTAGAACTGCACCCCAAGCCAACTGTCCACATTCTTCCAATCTCAAGCAAACAAGGGTATCGTAGTGATACTTTGTTGCCCGTTGAGTCTGGAAAAATAAACTCTCCAATTTGGTATAGAATAAATGCACGAACTATTCTCACCAGACGATTCGCATCTTGTTCCAAAAGATTTGCATCTGTGAGAATATTTTTATTGATCCAAGTGAGCTTCAACCATCCGCTCGATAAGTTCTCCCCTCTTCCAGTACTCAGATTTATGTCAATCATTTGTTTGCAATAGTTTGACCGTTGAAAGTGTGAGGGTGCTCTAGGCATGTTACGGGAGCCCCATCAACACGAAGGCCTGTTAATATGGAGATGTCTTTTAATGTAACAATACTTCACTGTATCGAAGATGAAAAGTGTGGGTCTCCGGTTTCCAACATTGCAATAAGGCCATCAGAAGTGACTGATCGAGGTTGGTCCTTTTTAGGTTGGTGGCACATCGCATGCCGGCCACCTCAAGCAGTAGGTCGAAAGCCTCAGTACGATGTTTTGGTAGAACCTTATTAAATACAAGGTCATGTTCCACGAATTTGTATTGTTGTTACAATGATATATTATAAAATTAGATACACTATAATTTTCACTGTACGTCTAATGGTAGGTAGTGCTTACCGAAGTATCATCGTTCAATGGAAGGATATATATGTGATTGCTCTGTTGGATCATGACTGAGGTATCAACATTTCCCGGTAATGAATCCATTCCTATTCTATCACAAGTATGATAACATTTGCAATAAAAAGACAACTTATTTTCGAATATAATATCGAAGATAGCAACTATTTTCCTGAAAAATGACAAGGTACATTTAACGTCCAGAACACGTAGTCCGAGTATGACCGACCTGCCTACATAATCCACATCTATTACTCGATCCATATCATCCTTGCTATTTCGGATCCTTCCATATTGTGGGCGATCATGTCCTACTAATACATTAGTAGGCATCAAAATAGCCCTAGGAACATTCACCGATGAAAATCAACGATCAGGAATTGATGAGAATTCAACCGTGTATGTCACACAAAATGCAATAGGCGTATAGAACCAAGAACAATTTTATACATGCTCGATGCCGAAATTAATAGAACCACAAACCGCAATTACACGTGAGCATGTGATATGTATGCACTGAACCCACATGTGCACTCGAAATCCGTTCCGTTGAGGATGACTCTGTAATTTTCTTCTCTACACCTCACCTCAAATATTGTCTGAGAAAATTGCTCAACATCGTGTGTACGAGCTGCCTTAACATTTTCATTTAAAATTTGATTATACCTCGGCATTAAGTCAGACTTTGTCATCTTACCCTGTCTGCGATGGTCACAAAATATGTATTAAATCGATAAAATATGGCAAGAATCATCGTCAATATCGGAAGATCCCACATGCCTTTCAAGACGCTATTGAAGCATTCTAATAGATTGGTTGTAGTATTCCCGTAACGACGGCCTTCATCATAACTTGTTGTCCAGTATATACGATCCCCATCTTCTTGATGAACAATCCAATCATAAGCATCATGATCTAGAGATCGGATTTTTTTAATAATCCTATTATGGGTAAGTGTATTTGTGAATGGACCCGTGCTATAAAATTTTCATATCTCTCAATTATCATGTCCAGCTCGATACATATTCGTCTGCATGTGTCGCAGACAAAATCGATGACATTGTCCACGTTCTGCCGGAAAGTATTTGGGTATTAATTATTTCAGGTCTGAAAATCGATTAATTAAAAAGCATATCCCCTCATGTTGGACTAAAAATGCCAATTTGTGTAAGAAGATCTCCCAGGTAGCTATTTTCTCTTTTTCAACCACTGCAAACACAACTAAAAATAGGTGTCCATTTCCGTCGACCGATGTACTACGAGTAGATGACATTTGAATTTACCATGCAAATGAGTTACATCAATACTCAATATCGGATGACAAAACTGAAAACCACTTCAGGGATAGTCTGAATGCCCAGAACAATCAAAAGAATGTAATTTTTATCAGGAATGACTTGTTGACTCCTTGGATCCTGATATGGTTCCGTTTCAAATTCATACCACGAATCGGGGTTAGTCTTTTTCATCGTCCACATAAATTTATGAATATCGATGTAAGATGAGTCCATATTACCAAATATTGTAGCCAATGTATTCTTTCTCTCGATCCACGCCTTTTTATATGATATCGGGACATGATAGGTATCTGAAACCAGACTTTTAATCATATTAGGTGTCATTGTTAAGTTGGATCTCAATATCTTCAAGATGAATCTGCTAATAAATTTTGTGTTGCACTGCATGTTATCAATAAGAAGTACTGGGTTTCGGCACGTATGTTCATCTTGATACATCCGAACTCTCTAAATTTCTCTCTTCTTACTACAACTCGCATGTAATCTCCACTTACAATTTGGAAAAGCACACCCAATCATGTATATATCTTTCTTGGAAGCTATTACTTTGCTTTGGATGTACTTGACCATACTCCATATACTTACAACATCAATTAAATCTAACTTTGCAGTGAAAGATCTATTATGCCAATACTCAAGTCAACTACGACCGGGTAAGATGGTATCCTGGGGCTCGCTTAGGAATGGTATCTCCTCAGCATATGTGTTTATTATCCAGTCTTCGTATTGGAAAATATCAGGCAGTTGCGACATTGGATCCAATGTAATATCATAATCGACAAGATGATCAAAAATAGGTTCATTGCTTATTGAACCAATGAGTGATTCTTGTCCATGAATGTTCGCATATACAACATTCAGATCGGAGATAGCATCATCCTCCTCAATGCTAGTATTTTCGTCAACATCAGTTTCATAGTCATTGTCATCATCATCCCCAGGCATATCCTGCGCTTCCTATCCACTTCGAGATGATTCAACGATATTGGATGCATTCAATTTGAGATTTTCTATTTCGTTGGCTTCCACCATCAATTGCATCATCCCGAGAGAATGAGCAATAGTTAACATCAACCAAGTTGTCTGAGTATCAGAAACAACAACTGGACAGAATGTGTTGATGTTGACCGACCATCTGCACATCACTCGTACACTATATCGATCTTGGTTATAACCAGTTATGGTACAGACCCTCGATACGAGATCTTTGAAGGTGATAGCTAAGGGGAGACCTATCATCTGACTTCTACCCCCTTCGTAACTGACACTACCATTTCATTGATGATTTGCCATTCCAGAAAACATACAATGCGGCAGGCCTGCCATATTCTATGAAAGAGGGAAGTCAATTTTAAACTCATCAAATGTTCAATTCTTATAGACTCATAGTGACAGACTTTCATAATCGAATCCTACTAATGATGAATACACTTAGGGTAGAGATTAAAATAATTTTTAAATAATCATGTATTACTAATTATATAATAAAAATACACTTAAGTAATATTTTATTATAATTTTTAATTACACTTACATAAGATTTTACATCCAATTTTAACAATTTATGTATCACTAATTACTTAAGGAAGAATTTAATCTAATGTTAAATAATCAAGTATAAATTAATAAATAATTTAATGATACAATTGTTATTTTTTAATCCAATTTGCATCTAATTTTAGCTAATCATGTATTAATAATTGAATAATAAAATATGCTTATTTAATATTTTTAAATATTTTTTTAATAATCATGTATTAACAATCAAATTATTTTTTCAATCCAACTTAATGACATAATTGTAATTTTTTAATCCAAATTTGAACTAAATATGAATTACTACATGATATAATACACTTAGTTAAGATTTTCAATATATATATATTTTTTGCTAATTATGAATTTCTAATTACAAAATATGAATTTACTGAAATTATCTTTTGCATGCAATTTTAGCTAATCATGTATTAATAATTGAATAACACAAATACACTTATTTTAGTTTTTTAGATATTTTTTTAAATAACCATGTATTAGTAATTAAATTATTATTTCAATCCAATTAAATGACATAATTGTAAATTTTTAATCAAAATTTGAACTAAATATGAATTACTAATTATATGATATAATATAGTTAGTTAAAATTTCCAATATATATTTTTACTAATTATGTATTTCTAATTAAAAAATATGAATCACTTAAATTAGATTTTGCATCTAATTTTAGCTAATCATGTATTAAAAATTGAATAATACAAATATACTTAAGTGGTCATTTATTACTACTTAAAATATATAAATACACTTAATTAAGATTTGTAGTACATGATATAAACCTAACAATAACTAGATTTGACAAGGGCATGCATCCACAATTGAACGGAATGGGTTCGCTTATATGAGAAATAGATAATGCAAAATTAAATATTTTCCATAATATGACAGAGCTTATTTTGTATAAAATTACAGAGATTATTTTCCATAAATGGCATAGATTATCTTTCCTAACACAACAACAAGCACATCATTTACTAAGTTTATACCAGACTTAACAACAATATAAATTGTAAATCTTTAAATATACCTTCTGCAGACGAAGTGCAGACGAGGGATATTGCGAGAGAAGGGGAGGACCTCTTCGTAGTAGGGCGAGAGGATTGATGAGGGTAAGATAAGTATTGGATGTGAGGAAGAGGGCAAGTTGTGTGTGTGGAATGCGTGAGGGAGTGAGGGGCTTAAATAGGAGGGAGAGCGCACTCGAATCGGTGCACTATTCACCGATCGATGAACGGTTCGTCGATTCCAATGCATACCATGAAGATCGTGTTGTTTCCTCCTCATAGACTGCGTTCCGGGGGGAACAGGCGTTGAATGTTGACGCGTAGTGAGTTGATCGGCGAACCGTTCGTCGATTAGTGAAGGGTTCGCCAATCGATGCAATGATCGGTAAAAAAAATAATCCGATGCCCTGCCAGGGCATATGCTTGGGTAGCATGCTCTGTCGGGGAAATTGCTTGACGACCGGATGGCTTATCAAGTATGCATATTCTCTCTGATCTAATGTTCGTGTCTGATTGATTCACTGGTGTTCTTGGGAACTGCACCGTGCGGAGAATTAATCCTTTAATTCAGTACTTATCCTTTAAACGAATGGCTAACATAATTTCAATATCAGATTCATGCTTTCAATCATTGTTGTCAAAAATGGAAACAGTGGGAGACAAAGGAAGCGCAAACTTTCGAGCCCAGTCTGTGATTATGGCTTCAGATGGCAATGGCTGGAAGGAACTGGGCGAGAAAGCCGAGGCTTCAGCACCACAAGTGGCTTGAAAAATTAGTCAAAAGGCCTCAATTTATTTTGGGTTTCAATTGCCTATCAGCCATAACGAGTGAAAGGACCCTTAAAATTGCCAACGAGAGAGAAATAAAAAAGATGTAAGAACGAGAAGAACAAAAATGCCCTAGTATAATTTTGTCATCCACCCTACGTAGTGCTCGAATTGGCAATAAGCCCCAAATCCAAACAAATCCCCCCTATTTTCCCCTCTTTGACGGCAAATACGCCTTCGCTGCCCCTCTGTTTCTCCTCCCGACCTATGAAACAGGTCACCGACGTCAGCCTCTACTGTTCCATGCTGATTTGAGGCTCTAGGTCCCTCCCATATCATCTTCTACCTTCAACATCGCCAGAAAGCTTCACCCCCTGGTGATATCGATCTAACCTTGCACAGGTACGCCAAAGCTCTACTTTGACTGTGCGAGGAGCTTCTCGATCTTCATTTCTTAGCATAGGACTCCACGGCAGAGCCACCTGTAAATGAGGAACTTTTGGATAGTTCACTTTAATCCCTGTTGGAGCCTTTATGAGTTATTTCATTTACATTTTAGTCCTAAAATCTTGCAAAAAATATAATTATTTAATTTCTTACACTTTTAAATGATAAATTTTGATGGTTTGTATTAAAATTTTCCAAAAATTGGCACATGTCTAAGTATTTTTAGTTAATGTATTTATTTATTGCATTTTATTCGATGAAATTATATTTTTTTGAATCAAAATCATTTTAGGTTTCTAGACTTGATTGCTTGTGTTGGGAAAAAATCATACTAAGAGTACATCATTAATGAACAAAACCTTCACCCGTTTTGCAAAAAACCAACTACTGCAAAGTTCTAAAAAATCCCCAAGATTCTGAAGACTTTCTTTTTTTAAGATTCCAATTCTACCTTTGAGGTTTATACTCTATAACCCCACACTTTAGTTTACAAAAATATTACAATTTGATAGCTTTGAAAAATAAAAAATCAGCCCCCTTTTTAGTAGATTAATTCTAGTAATTTCATTTCTCATCAAAAAAATAAGAAAAATAGGCATTATGTATATGCTATATATACACAAGGCCTTCAAAAATCTTTTGAATTTTCCCTATAATTTTCTAGAAAAGGATAAATACACTGAAACACTTTTATAATTTCTATAAAATTAATAAATATGAAAATCGGATAAATAAGAACCCATTTTGGAACATTTCAAACCCTCTACATGTTAAAAATACCCATAGGTATCTATAGGGCCATTTCCTATTTTATTCCTTATATTTTATCCTCCTCATTTACTTAAGTGGATTTTCTTTTCATTTCCAATTTAAATATATCCCAAAAATATAAAACAAAACAAAAATATTTTAAAGACACCTTTCTAAATTTAAAGCCCAAAAAATATTTTCTATTTATTTTTCCTTATATTTGTCTACATTTTATTCTACTTAAAACCCCTAAAAACTTAAAACCACAAAACCTTTTATAAACATTGAATACTTCTCCAAAAATTAGTTGAAAACAAAAAAAATATAAAAATAAATACAAAAAATATCAATTAAAAATAATAATTACAAATTTAAATTAAAAAATCTCATAGAAGTACATAAAAACCTGAAAGATACAAAAATACCATTTTTGGACACCCGTGTTGCACCCATACCTCTATTCACCGAGTAACTCTCTACACACCCACATACACACCTACACACCTCGGTAGCTCTTTTAAGTCTATCTTCTTATGTTCAACCTCGGGGCTTGCCAAGTAAATCCACATATACTTCCACTCCTTTTATTTTGACCGTTGAGATCCTCCTACTGCACCGACCGATAAAGAAATTGTTCTTATTGCGTGGGGATTTTACGCATTGAAAATAATGCTATTGCCGTAGAGGCATGACTACCTCTGCTAGCCTAATAACCTAACCATTATGAGCATTTTTTTCTCCACATTATGCTAGTTTTCATTTTTATTCTTTACATTTACTTTGTGATATTGCATTTGGATTAGCTATCTTATGTAGGGAGTGTGTTGCTTGGTTGGTTTTCTCGGAAGTCGAACAAACCGAGTGATACACAGATTGTTTTGGGCTTCAGACAGTCCTTTTGTGCAAAGCAGAGTTAATTGCAAAGGATCATAATGTAGTTACCTTAATTTAGTTTAATTTTAGCACTTGTGATATGTTGTTCGGTTTGTAATAACGTAAATTCTAAACACTCCGATATTTGTTTGTTTCAACTCCTCGATTGAGTGGAGTATGGATCTCATTGGCTGTTCCATGTTCCCATGGCAATTTGTTTTACGTTGTTTCTCGTTATTTGAGCTTTCTACATTCAATTTATTCTCATTTTTTAATAAGAATATCGACTCATGATCCTATAGACTTCAATAAATCAATCAACTTCTTTCCCATAAAGAAGAGTTTATACTTGGGACTATTTCTTCTTGCATTTTCATCCAGTGTAATTTAAATTCTTATATAGCATCCCACACGAAGAGCATTGGGAAACAAGGTGAACATCCTTGATTGAGCATCCATCATCACATTTCTCTAGTTGCATTGTCAATTCTCCCTTCATTTTTATCACTTGGGATAAATAGAAAAATGGAGAATTCGGTACTTTGTTTGAAAATATCCAAAAAAGGTGAAAACCAAATATCTAAAAAAGGGAAAGCTAAGTGCAATTAGACCTAAAATTAAAAATCATAAATGAATAATTGTCTTAGGTTCATAACACCTTAATCACTTGTAAGTACTTTCACTTGAGAGATGCCCTCTGTACATAAAGATTAGTGTCCAAATCCTTAGTTGGTTGCTTGCAATATTGCATTGTAAGAAATCGAATCAGGAGTGGGTTAGAGAGCTACCTATCGATATTGACAGATAATAGAATGTCCCACAAGTGTGTTGGGTTTTCCGAAGTAATAAGGTGCGTTCACCACCTTGTCAATGATTGTGCCTCTCTGGCATTTACTACTCGGAGACCAAGGTGGAGTGTGTACCTTCTCATAGTAACCTTTCAAGGCGAGGGAATTCGTCTTGTGCATTACAGAAGTGTGAAGATTGCACCTTACACTATCTAGGTCGAGTAATCGTACTAGTCGCAAAGGTCGACTAATCGTAGTAGTCGTAAGGGGACATCGGAAATTAATTTTTTTGATGATTACACATGACATGGGAACATTCCCATGTAATTTCATCTTGATCACAAACAAGTATTAGGGTTACCTCTTGTAACATTATCGCGATCTTCTTGTTGTTAAACGAAGATACCTCTTGTCTCAAGTCCGATCCACCGGAGTGAGCACTTACGAGTGCGTGGATGAGAGGTGTGCTCCCCGCAATCCGAGTTGATGATCCCGAGCACAAAATGTCATAATTTATTCTTACAAAAACTGTAGTCTTCCTCATGAGCACGAGGCACCGAAGAAGACATAGATCCATAAGAAGTCGATCTAGCAACACAACGACAACGCGACGACAATGAAGCTATCATGCAACCTTAGAGTGGATGACCATAAGGGTTTGAAGGAAAGAGTTTGGACATGTATGAGAAAGAGAGAGAGTTTTGTTGCTTCAACTTGTGTCTAGAAAAGCCTAAGGTTGGTTCTACTTTTATACAAAATTGGACAGCTAAGTTGCAATCCTTATAGAATTCAATGGTCTAGATTTTGTTACAGCAATTCGCAACAACAAATAATTAATTGAAAAGAAATAAATAAAATGAAAACATTCTCAAATAAGTTTAATTCTTTTTAAATCAATTTAATGTGGAATAATAAGGAAGGTGCATAGCCTCCTTCCCAATTAAAATGGACGAGCGTTGATGAACATGCTCGATCTAGTCATCTTAAAAGATAGACAAAGTCGATGTGTCGATCATACAGTATTCACATAAAAAGATTTGTATTTATTATTTATACTCTTAAACTCAAGTGTATAACATGAAGTAAACGAGTATTGAACTCATGGATGCAAATAGTAGAAACTAGGGTAAAGGTAATAGATAGATCTAAGGTATAGGAATTTATGTTTTTTAATAATTTTTTAATTAATTTTTAGATTTTTAGTTTGTTTTAATTTTTGTATTGTTTTTATGTTCTTTTATATATCTATATTTAAGAAGTATATGTATGAATTTTATATTCTATATTTGATTTTATCTTTTAATGTTTTATGTTTTATATTTGTTTTACATTTTTAGTGATTTTTAGGTAATTTTTATAATTTATTTGGGTTTTTTAATTGGTTTTTAAAGCGGAAATAATATTATTATGTAAAATAGTGGAGTATTTTGTATTTTAAAAATGCTAAAAAGCAATAAAATTTTACATTTTATTTTTATACAGTAGATTGTGAAAATACCTTTAAAATATGGCATTATACATTTTTAGGTTTTTCTATGAATTAGTTATGATTTTTATAAGTTTTATGTTTTTTTTATTTTAAGCATTTTAATATTTGATTTTTAATCTCTTTTTGGTTTACGGTTTAGAATACAATGAAATACATGTAATATATTTTTTGTGGAATTTTTATATGTAAATATGTATTTTTTTGTATTTTAGGTTTTGAATGTATTTTTGTAATTTTTTTTTGAATTGTTAATGATGTAAAATGTTTTTATTTTTGAAAATAATTTTTAATATTTTATATAGTATATTGTATTGTATGATAATATTTTTTTATTGGATTTTTATTTTATTTATGTGATTTTATACATATTTTACATGTATTATATATTTAATATTGTAGTAAGGGTATACTAATAATATAAATATAATATAGAGGCTACGCATGCAAATGAGAAAGACGGAGAGGGTCACGTATGCAAAAAATTCCAGAAATATCTGAGTTGAACTGAGGGGGACCTATTTGCAATTAAGGAAAACAATGAGGGTGTAACGTGCCAAAAGACTTCCTACACATGAAGATCCACATGTTCCCTGCTAGATCTGGACCTGTTGGAGATTATACTAAATGCCAAGAGCATATAAAGTACTCATATATCGGACCCGACCTGGTCATGTTTGGAGTTCAATGGAGTTTGGAGGTATGATGCAAATTGCCCAAAAATCTCTCCTCACGCACGTGATGAGCATGTGCAACGCTTAAGCAGCGGCTGGCAGACGTAATCTACGATGTTGGATGGATTTAGATCGGACGGATGTTGTATCTCTCGTTCTTCCCCAATTTTACAACTGTTGTAGGTGGTTGTAGAGCACGGTCGTATTCGATGATTTGTGCTATCTCTGGCGATGGAATCAAAACTCGAGGCGATGTAGCTGATGGATCATCTCAGATGTTCGATAGTGGGGGTTCGTCAAATCGGATCTCCAGATGCTCTCACGAATCGGATGCGTGCTATTCATTGTGTTCTTTCCCCTTTTCTCGAATGGGGCTCCAAGCCTCCAAGTGGCGGAGGTCATTTACTTCGGTCACTGGCGTAGTTATCATGCTTCACATGATTTGGTGCTTCGTGGAATGAACTTGATCTCCAGTGGTCTGTACTTCACCCGATCAGATGGTGATGCGTTTGGATCTCCAGATCTGATGCAAGTGGTTCATGCTGAATGTTGTGATGCTCTACAGGTGGTTTCGATTTCACCCTATTGACATGGAAGGCCGTATCGATATCGATATCGTTTTGGTCTGCTCGGAAATGAATATATCGGGATATATCGATGATATATCGACGATATCGGTGGAAATGTTGAAAATGGCTCAAAAAGTCAATTTTTTGGCATTTTTTCATAAATTAAGATCATCCAAGATATTAGAACAACAAATAACCTACAAATACACACTTATATTATACATATCGATCATTTATAGACAATATATCGCACATATCGGTCATCATATCGAACATATCTCTGTTAATGTTTATTCCTGACCTTTAGATATTGGAAATGAATTCCATTCAAGTTCTTATAACATTAAATAACTTAAAAATATACATTTAGATGACACATATAGATCATATGTGAAGACTATGATCCTTATATTGCACATATCGATCATATCGAAATATCACTGGTACTGTTAGTTGTTGACCTATATATATTGAAAATGGAGTTCATCCAAGTTCTTAGATCACTAAATAGCTTACAAATATACTCTTAGATCACACATATCGATCAATCTATGAAGCTTTTACCGCATATATCGATTATTTTGAACATATCGATATTAATGTTTAATTCTTAACTTATAGATATTTTGTTTTTGAAGAATTGACTTATAGATATTGAAAATCGATTTCATTCAACTCTTATAATATGAATAACTTGTAAACATACACCAAGTTGAAGAACCATTGTATGCACCCTCCTTTCGCACCGTACTCTACTAGTACGGGGGTCTCGTTGCCCGGTCAGCGAGCCTGGGGGGCTAGGGGGGGGGCCCAGATTGGCCCCTCTTGCGAGGGTGTGGGGGCAGCGCCCCCGACCCGAAACAATCTATATATATAAACCATTATGTGTTTTAAAACTAGGTGTAGATAGATATATGTGTTTTAATACTGGGCGTTGAATCAATCTTCAATGAATAATAGCATTGATATACAGAGATATCGATGAAATATCGACGATATCGATCAATATCTGGGATTTTTTCTACTGAAACCAGTCATTTTTGACCTATATGAGTCGATATGGCAATATATCGTCGATATCCTTGTAAAAGGAGATACTGGGTAATATCAAAATCCCTACCCTGTCGAAAACGATATATCGGCGATATATCGCTGATATATCGCCGATATAGCCAATATATGACCGCGATGCTTTTCTCACACTGACCTCTATGCTGAAACGACTCAGGTTTTGTGTGTTCAGATCTTCAGCGATACTTCTAGTCAATCGATGCTTGTCCTAGTGAGTTTGCAACGGAATCAATTCTTTAATGCAAAACAATGGATGAATGAATGAGTAAAGGTTCTGACGAAGGTTATGGAATTGGAACCAAATCTTCGACCACCGTATGTGATCTGAAGAGGATCATGTTTCGAAAGAAAATACAGAGAACTGGATTAACTACTGATGAATGTGAATCTGTAATGGTTATGGTTGAAATTTGAATCAAATCAAAGAAATAGGAAAATTGAAAGGAGAACTGAGGAGAAGGAAGAGGATTAGTGAGAAATTGAAGAGGAATCTAAGGGAGAATAGCTACTAGGAAGGTGGAGGATGCGCCTGGGGATTCAGAGCTTGATGGAGCTCCGTGGTTTTTGCCTTGATGATCGACTGGTCAGAGGATCTCGCCCAACAGAGCATAAGCTCACTCAAACGGAGGATCTAACCACTCCTAACTCCCTACCTCGTTGTGACGACCTCAGATCGACTCGTTCTTGTCACGATCGATAGGGAGGATGGAGCTCACTAGAAAAAATGAGAAATGGTAGATGGAGCTCTAAAAGGGGGGTAGGCTCTATTTATAGGGAGAAGAGAGGTTGTCAGAGAAGATGGAGAAAGGTTGCATGAATGTGGTGATGTGAAGGAGTTTGTTGGGTCAATGGAATGGAGGTTGGGTGGTTGAATAAGGAGGATAAAAGAGGAGAAGAGGAGGAAGAAGAACTAAGAAGAAAGGCGTAGGAGGAAGAAGAAGAAGGGGAAGAGGAAGGAGATGAAGTTTGAAAATTTAAAGGAAAAAGGATAGCCAATCAGGAACCACCACATGTGTTGAATAGATTGCAGAGGGGCTCCTAACGTCCAATCTTGGAGGGCCTACGGTGTACAACAAGTCAGATCCGACAATAACTGTATCGACTGCTCTCGCAATACTCGGAACGTCACCAATCAATTAAGACAACAATTAAACCACAACGTATGATAATTCGATGCAAATGTGTGAGTCAAAACTTATTTTTATTTTAACTCCACAATATATAAGTGTATAGTGTATAAGTATGTAGAGTGTCGAACCACAGAAAGCAATAATCATTGGGTAATTATTATCTATTACAAATAAATAATATTTTTTTAAACTGTTTGGCTTTTTGAATTTTTGCGAGTTTTTAATTATGTTTAATTTATGGGTTTTTATATTTTTTATATTTTTAGTTTCTTTTAAATTTTGTATTTTTTTACCTTTTGTTTTTAAGATATTAATATGTATATATCTATATCTATATATAATAATATGTATATTATGAATACTATGTAAATGAAATATATAATAAATAAATATAAAAATATAGGAAATATAAATAAGAACAATAATAATAGTAATATGTATATAAGTAGTATAGATTATAATATATATAAGATCTTATATTTTTAAATATAGCTATATATATATATTCAAAATTCACGAAATAAAATGTTTTTGTGTTTTTTATAAATTTTCTCCATTTTTGTATTTTCTTATAATTTTTGTTAATTTTATGTATTTTTATTTGATTTAAAATATTAAAACAAGGAATAAGATAAATAGGCCGAATTGTTTTGGTTTTTAAAATATATAATAATAAAAAATGCCCAAAACTATGTTTATTATATATTATATAATATGAATACAATTGTAGAATAGAAAACCATTTTTCTTTGGATTTTTATACAATTTATACTGATTTTTATAGAGTTTTGGGGTTTTCATTTTTAGCATTTTCATTTTATAGATTTTAATGATTTTTGGTCTGAAGGTATATAATATAGTTACTTTATTTTTTTTTGGAATTTTAAAGTTGGTTTTATAATTTTTTATTCTTATATGTAGATAGTAAATAAAATAACACTTTTTGATTTTTAGAAAATAGAAAACAACAATAAATTCCTAAATAAATGATAATACAAGGCATTCACAGTAATTTTCCCATGAATTTTAGTAATTTAGAGTTGTTTTTACTAAATGAAAATGCAAAAATAAAAAGACAAGCAGGTATATGATAACAGAGGATCTGAAGAGGGTCGTATGGTTTCACAAGGTGAAATCGCAGTCGGTGTGTTGAGCACTCTAAAGCCCCAGTTAGTCAGTAATTAACCCACAATATATATATATATATATAAAGCCATAAATAACAAAAATATGAGGTTAAAATATGTTAAATACTACTAAAAGATGCATAGCGAGTAAGCAAGTAGAGGTCGAACCACAGAGAGCAAAACATGTAGCCTATGGTTATTTATACACAACTAAGTCATTTATCATGTATATACATCTTTTTATGGGGTTGATCATTTTTTATTTGTATTTTTGTTTTATATTTTTGTATTTTATTTTTTAAAATTTATGCTTCTATATTTTCTTTTTATCTTTTTCATATTTTTAGATTTCTTTTTCTTTTAAAATACTTATATAGAGTATATACGGATATATATACATATAAAGTAATATATTTATAAATACTAGCAAATCTAAATAAAATGCAACAACTAATTTTTTGGGTTTTATATATTTTAATGCTTTTGGTATTTTTCTAGAATTTTTGCTAATTTGTATGGATTTTTAATGTCAAAAATATCCCAAATAAGGGATTAAATAAATAGGTCAAAATGGATTTGAGCATAAAAAATAATAAATAGGTTCCAAAATTACCCAAATCAATCGTAATATAGAAATTCTTATATAAATAAAATTATAGAATAGAAAAACATATTTTTGGATTTTTAATGAATTTTTAGATTTTGTAAAGATTTTAGTATTTTTCAATTTTTAGGAGTTTTCTTTTTACATTTTTAGTGATTTTTGGTCTAGTTACAACATAGTAAAATAGACACAATATATATATTTAGGATTTTTAGACAGGTTTTATATTTTTCGGTAGTTTCTACTATAGACTGAACAAAAAGAAACTCCTTTTGATTTTTAATAAAATAAATGCACAAAAATGCAAAACAAATATGTGGCGTAAAAATACATGGCAACATGCATTTATCCCTATATTTGCGAATTTTTAGGATCAAAGTAGCTATTTATAAAAAAATAGATGAAGTGCACAAAAATACATGCCATAACAGGGACATAGTTGCAATAAAAATAAACTTTAGGGGTTCAGCTGCAATTTTGCCAAAAATATACAACCCATTTTTAATTTTCATAGACTATTTTATAATTACAAAAACTACGAGATGCTTCAATGCATTTTCACCACCTCACATGGGACGACATGTGAGGTGACGTGGAATGGACCCAAATGTAAATAAAAGAAGTACAAGGGGCCATTTGCAAAATTTCCATTCTTTTACAAGTTATATTTTATTTACAGGAGTGAATAATAAATACAAATAAACAACGCTAAAATAGTCAATTTACCCCATAAATGCGCATGATCGAACGACTGAAGGAATTGCACTTGACACGTGGCCGCTCCATATCGCGCGATGACTCTTCACCTTGGATGCTTGAGATCAGATCTCGAGCGGATGATCTACGGCTGTGGCGCGCTGCATCCAACGGCTGCTGCTGCAATTGGGACTCCTCATCAATCGGATGGTGAAGAACACAGGAGGAAGAACAGGGAAAATCGCTGGAGCTAGCAAACTTCAATCTCCTCCCCCACGCGTCTCTAGCGATGGTTTTCTTCGCAACGAGGCTCAAGAGGCTCCTGGAGGCAACATCTGTCTGCTGGAGGGCACAAAAGATTACGACGAGTGATGGAGATCACCAGCAAGGTCGATGAAGTAAAGGGCCCACAGGTACTTGCAATGGGATCAAACTTGACCCAGGAGGGTCCATGTTGCCCCAGACCCAGCAAGGAGGTTCACACAAACAACAAAAAGGGATCTGGGCAGTTATTAGATGGGTTCGGTGGTTGGATAATGTAGCGGCAAGGCTTTTGGCGAGGTGACGAAGGGAAGCCTTGATTCGCAAAACCAAGGAGGTCCTGGTTGGGCTGATGACTCAGGAGGGTGGAGATTGAGTTGGGGAAAGAAGTGTGATGGTTAGCGATGGTCGGAGATAAGCGAGGCACGATGAAAACACGGCAGGAACGTTCGCTGGAGTGGAGCTCATCGATTAAGAGAGATCATTAGCCTAATCACTAAACTAATCACTAAAATGAAATGCTGAAATGAAAAGCTACCTAAAATAATAGAAGAAGGCACAACTCTTATACCTGACGGAGCTCAGGGAGTAGGGTGGCCAGCGATGGCCGTCTAGGTTCACCTCCATCCACATGGAGCGACTCCGACGACAAAGACGATCCTCCTGTCACGAGGATGCTTCTGCGAACCAAGAATGGGCTCCTAGACTCGGATTAGTGACCAAAGAGGCGATTGTTGCCAGGGGTTTTTATTTATAGAAAATGATTAGCACCCTTATTGACCGGCGAAATGGCGAGAATCAGGCGTATGTACAAGAGATTTGGAGGCTTGGCGTAGATCATGATGAAATAATGATCAATTCGTATGAAGGGGTCGAAGGAGTTTGATGGATGGATCATGCGAGAAAATGGGATGAAATCGCAGGATGTGATGGTTCTGACAGGAGCTATGCTTGGAGGTTGAGTTGACCAAGGGTCAACATTTGACGCGACCCCATTGGTCCACGCCATGTACTAAATGATAAAATAGATTGATTTATTATAGAATAAATAATTAAAAAAAGTAATCGATTTTATTATTTTTGAGTATAAAATAAAAAAATGTTTATTATTTTATTGAGTATTTTATTATGATTTTTATTTATTTTTTGTTGTTACTTGTAGTATTTATTTTTAAGGGTTATATTTATAGGCATATTCATCTATGTTTTGACAAATTTATTTTTATTTTGTATATTTTATTTTATTATTTTATTCTTTTATTTAATATATTTATAAATTCTTTTATGTACATAAATATATTTTTATTATATTTTAGTGGTGTTCTTTGTATACTTTGATAAATAGGGATAATAATATGTAGGTATACTTATAGGTATTTTGTCTATGTATTATATACATTATTTTAATGTTAATATATTTTCTTGGGTTTTAATTCCTCTTTATATTTTTGATAAAATATAAATGATATTTACAATAGTATAAAATATAAGATAATAAGGAATGAAAGAATGAAATCCCTTTTTATTCGTTTATAGGTATTAACATAGGTATTTACTCTATATATTAATATAGACATTTTATTTTATATTTTCTCTTTGGTTTTATTTTGGTTTTAATATGTGTATAAGTTATAAATAAATCTTTACAAAATTATAAAAATATATCATGTCATGGAAAGATGGATGTTAGCAATTAAGTCTAAAGTAGACTTCATATACAAGTGTTGTATATAGACCCTCAAGGATCCACCTATGTGGGCAGGTTCCGTTAAGGTGTAAATGGATCTTCAAGAGAAAGAGGGAACCAGATGAGAAGGTAGAGACCTTCAAAGCACGGCTCGTAGCCATGAGCTACACACCGAAGAGAAGACATCGCTTGCGTTGAGACTTGCTCTTCAGTGACCTTGCTTAAACTCATCAGAATATTGCTAGCTATAACTACGCAAGTTGGCTATGACATCTTCAAGATGTGAGTCAAGATTGCATTCCTCTATGAATACCTCTCCGAGGTTATTTATATGAAGTATACCAAGGGCTTCATAGTTGAGGCAAGTAAGTTTTGCAAGCTGAATAACTCCATCTATGGACTCGAATAAGCTTCTTGTAGTTGGAACATCAGATTTGATGAAATCATAAATGTTATGATTTCATATAGAATCTTGATGAACCATGTGAAGTTTAGTGGGAGTCCCATCGTGTTCATCATGCTAAATGTAGATTATATCCTAATTATTTAGAATGATATAAGGATAATAATAAGTGTTTTATAGACTGACTATTCCATACCTTGAGATACAATCTCAAGGAAACCACTTAAGATCTTAGTTCTGAAAGTATTCAGAAGCAAAGAGAAGAGGGTATTGGGACTGTTACATTTGGGGTACACCTTGGACATGTTCCATTTTCGGAAAAATTCCAAGAAAGGCTTCTTTTCTTTAAAGATGTGGTATGACCTATCTGAAGGGATAACACCTCAAAGAGTTGAGGAAGTGAATGCTAGAACTGCTTGCCCTTATGCATCAGTTATGAGAAGCTAAATGTATGTCGGATGTGTACAAAAGCCAGATGTCTGCCATGTAGTTGGAGTAGTAAACTGTTACTAAGCCTACTATGGAAATAAAACACTTGATTGCAGTAATAACAATGTCTTCATAGATGACAAGACTTTAGAGATAGTGATCTCTAAGTCTTATCTTCAAGAGCTTAAGACTTTATAGATGGAGATCTAAAAGGTCTTAACTGCGGATACCTTAGGAGATAGAGATATCCGGGAATAAAGGTATTCGGATAAGAATAATAGAAATTACATACTGGTTATAATAATTATCGAGCTGTAGTGTCAAGGACACTATAACTAATAAAATTGAGCATTGGTTGCATAAGATGCAACATTCGCATTGGATGCGAGTACTATTACTGGGGATATGCAAGTGTCGTAAAAGGACTTGGTGTAGCCTCTTGGGAACAGAGTGATTGGTCAGCTTACCTAACTATTTTTCTAAATAGCCTATGATTGTCACATGAGTGCAGGTTTAAATGATTAGCCCATTAATGACTCTTTGGACTAGTTGGAGATTGTTGGACATACGAGCCCACGGTGAGCCATTATGCAATAAATGTTATTACAAATATCATTCCCTGATCTGAAATGAAGAATAACTAATTTGCATAATAGGTCCCTTAGTACAATTAGGGTTATGTACCATGGACATCTTAATGATCATACAATTTTTGATTCAATTATTGAATCATAGAGGTTGGTGCTTCGATGAATATCTAAAGAGTTAGATTGAGGACTCATCAAACACCGTCAAATGATTATTAAGAGATGATCTCCAGCCTGAGTAGGAGATGGCAATCCTTTCTCATTTGGCTGATATCTGACCGACCTCTTGATGTAGGTCCTCTACATGGGAACAGAGATTCGGAGGTGTCAGATTAGTTAGGTCAAAGAGTTGACTTAACGAGATCGATATAACCAAAGTCCTATGTCGTATGCTGTCACGATATAGGCACGCATCCTCTCACTAGAGACAGATATGTTACTATATGTTTGAATATGTACATTTGGTAGACTAATAGTTTGATGACCTAACCAAGGTCTATACACCGGCGCGTTGGTGTGCATGTAAGGGTATATGAGTAATATGATCTCTCAAAATGATCATACAGGTTCATTACTGAACCGGAAGACATGAGCTCACTTATAAGATATTGGGAAGAATTAAATTCTACGTGTGGTCATCTCGCTTTGGAAGCTTGACTGAATTTGTAAGGTTTGATATATGGTTTTGGAAAGTATATAATAAACACCTAGGCATGATATATGCTTTTGGAAAGTATATGATCGATACCGACTCCCGATGATCGAATGAGAACCTTAATGATAAAATCCTGAAGGAGAGTCCAAAAGAGATCTAAAACTTCGATTTGTTCTGGGTCTTCCAGTATGCAGGATGTACAGGTATTAGGAATGTCTGAGGGTGATGTGATCATAAACAATAGTATAACCATGACGCTTCCATTTCGAGGGAGTGATGAAACAGGTCTGGATTTTAGTGACTCATGTTTTAGAGAAGTAATATAATCTTAGTCCAACTATTGGACATTGAACTGAATGTGATTCAGATGTAATGAGAAGATTAGATTTGCGGTCTTGATTTAATCAAGCATCTATGGGAGGTCCGCAAGATCTAGATTTGAGATCTGATCTCAATATCCAAGTCACTATACGTGGAACAATAAAATCGCCCTGTCCTTATCTCCATGTATCCGTGGAGAAAGTGTATTATCCTTGAAAGAGTTAATGGATAATTCGAGCATTGAGAAAAGGGATAACTAAATGTGATTCATATTATAAGGAGAGTTATTTGAGATAATTAAATGTGATTTAATTATCAAAGATCTGAATAATATGAATGCGATTCACATTATTTGGGCACATGAGAATAGAGATCCAAGATGATTAAATGTGATTTAATTATCATGGATATGAATAATGTGGATAGCACTATCCATATTATTCATGTATATTATAAATGTGATTTAAAATATATTCAAGAGAGCATATTGTGATTATATTTGTTAATTAATTATTAACGTGAATTGGATTCACATTGGATGATTAATTGAAAATATAATTTACATTTTGTTTTTAGATGTGAATGTGATTCACATTTTTCCAATGGCATGATTGCAATGTTCACAAGATAATTATGAATTATTTTTGTGAAATAATTTACAACAAATATTGTTGTAAATCTTGGAGATCTCATGAGATAATGAGATCTCATGAGATAATGAGGAGATAGACCCATTTTATCTCAAATGAGTAGCTATCCCCCCTTCTTTAGGGGATATGGTTGATCTCCTCATTATCTCCAATACTAGTTAAAGTGATTTCATTTTTGAATTGATTTATATTGATTTATCAATATATATTAATTTAAATGAAATCAATTGTTGTTGTGTTTTTTACAACAACATCATGGGCATTGAAATAAACACAAATCAATCTCATCCATTGATTGTGTGTTGTCCATGGATTGAGATCCATGGACTCCCAAAACCCTATATAAGAAGAGTCACCCCTTGCTCTTCGAGTTACACGTTTACAACATAAAACTAATGCTCTATCCCTCTCTCTCTACACGCCAAGACTCTCTTCCTCTCTCTCTCTCTCTTATGGTCATCCATCATGGAGCCTTAGAGTGAGTCGCCATCGCCGCAACATCGTCGTTATGCTGCCAGAGTATTTGCGCGTGGATCTCCGTCTCCTTCAGTGCGCATCGCTCGTGAAGAAGACGTTGGATCTCATTTGACTAGATCACGAGATTTGCTGCTTGGATAATAAACATGGATTGCGAGAAGGACGCATCTCATCAACGCGCTCGCAAGCATCTCCTCCGTCGGATCAGACTTGAGATAGGAGGTCTCTTAGTTTAGAGACTCGATGGCAACCACACTTCAAGAGGTAACCTTAATACCTATTGTGGTTTAGATGAAACGATCTGAGAAAGGTTCTTGGATCATATGGTTTCATCATATTAATTTTTTTAAAATTCCGTTGCATCGAGCAACTAGTGCGACTAGTCGCTCCCGATCGCATAAGATGCAATCATCACGCTTCCGCGATGCTCTTGAGGATCTACCCATATCCTTCAATTTATTCATTATTTATTTACAGATAATATTAAGTGCTAATCGTGTATTCCCTGCGTTCGACATCCTACTCTGCTTGTCACTATATGATCATTTTTGTCGGATTTTAATAAATTTTTATTCACACCTGCTTCTTCATTGATTGATTATACTGTGTGGGTTGATTGTTGAACTGGGCTCGTGGTTCTCATTGGTCGTTTTGATGATTGTGTTTCCACCTTGTGTGGAACACACGATCGATACAACGCAAGACTTAATTTCAGGCACGGCTTTAGCCGACCTACCAGAGATATTTCATGATCAGACTTAAGACACAACATAGTTGGTGGCCAAAACAACACAACCATATCCACCTTCTTACGGCACACAACCAAATTCATATATGATGAAGCTTGATTTGCTAGATGGTACATTATTGCCAGAGCTTAATCCATTACCTCCTATGCTTAAAGTACACCTTTCTTGCGGGATCTGAGAACATATATCCTGTCATCATTAACTCCAAGTTAACTGTAGAACATGAGTCTAGGTTGCTTAAATTCTTTGAAAAAACTGTAAGGAAATAGGCTGGAGAGTGTCGGTTCTTGTTGGGATTAACCCTGCTCTCTGTTCACACTACATTTACCTTGATGATAATGTTAGACCTTCCCGTGAATTTGAAAGGAAACTGAAAGAGAAGTTGTTAAAAAAATTAAGAAATGCTGTGGAGCATTTTTCATTCATCCCATCTCAGACTCCAAATGGGTGGTCTGTTTACATGTCATCCTGAGGAAGTGGAATTCAGATGATCACAAACGAGGAGGGAGAATAGATTGTGACATGAGTACCTACGTCGTGGCATATCTATGTCGATTACATATGCATGAATGTTGCATACAAGAAAGATCAGTTTCCATTGACCTCTATTGATCAAATTTAAGAGAGGTTCAGGAAAGAGTTCTTACGTTTTCTTGATGGATACTCGGGCTACAATCAAGTAGTCATAGCTCCTGAGCACCAGGAAAAGACTATCTTTACGTGTCCATTCAACACAAATGGATTCAAGCTATGCCTTTCGGGTTATGTAATTCCCTTGTCACTTTTAAGATGTATGATTGTTGTGTTCGTCGAGATGGTGGGAGATTTTCTAGAAGTATTCATGGATGATTTCTTTGGTTCATGGGGATTCTTTTGATTCTTGTCTTGAGCAATTGGACTGAGTACTTAAAAGATGTATGGAAATTAATCCAATGCTCTCATGGGAAAAGATCCATTTCATGGTACATAAGGACAACGTATTGGGTCACGTCATCTCAAAAAAAGAAATGGAGGTTGACCCTTGCAAGATGGATGTGATCAAGAAGCTTGATCCACCAACCAACATCAAGTTAATGAGTTCTTTCTTATAACACGTTGGATTTTATAAGAGATTTCTTAATGAGTTCTTTCTTATACTTTTCAAAGATTGCCTGACCACTTCCTGAGCTCTTAGTAAAAGGCATTGAGTTTATTGTCAATCACAGGTGTCTAAAGGCCTTGAGATCTTGAAAAGAAAGATTATATATTCTCCTGCTCTACAATCTTTTGACAGGTCTCCTCTTTGATTTCATGACCGATGCATTGTATTTTCCTTTAGGAGCTATGTCAGGACATAGACAAGATGGGATATTGTTCACAGTACCCTACTCGAGTAAAATTTTGGATCCTACACAGAAAAACTATACAGTGACTACAAAGGAAATGCTCATAGTTGTTTGAGACTTAGAGAAGTTCAAATTGGATCTTTTAGGTTTAAGGTGACTATTTATACTTATCACACAACTATTCGGTACCTAATGGAAAAGAAGGATGTGAAGGCACATCTTCTTATGTGGATTTTGTTACTCTAGGAATTTTATTTGGAAATTAAGGATAAACCTGAATTTAAGAGATATTTTGTCTCCTATATATATCATTAGATAGATAACCTTTCTATTCATGTTTGTCCCAAGCAATTTCTTCAGCCATGTTCCGCATGCTTACTTGGTCTCTTATGTAATATATATATATATATGTGTGTGTGTGTGTGTGTGTGTGTGTGTGTGTGTCTTTATATATATATATACAAACCAATTTGTTGAGCCATATTCCGCATGTGGTATCGAAGCTACTTTCTTGGGGTAAATCTTTTTAGGAAAACTGTATCTCCTCCTTAAAAATATGGTTGTCTCTATCTTTGAAAAAGTATAGTCATGTTTGCATGAAGTTAATAGGGATATTTCTATCTATATATTGAGTTGTTGTTTGAGGTCTTCTAAGGATTTCGTTCCCGCACATGTTGTGGGAATTTCAAATTTTTGGTCATGGATCAGCTTTCATTGTTGAAGTTAGGAAAGATAATCTGATTAAAAAGAGGATGTTTATGGTTCAACCAACTCTATCAAGAGAGTTGAGTAGGAATAACCATAGCTATTAGAAGACATTCATTGAGTCATATCTTCACGATAAAGTCCGTTCGAGATCATTGAAGGCGGCAAAGTGACACTACCACGATCAAAGTTGATGGACACATTAGAGAAATGGAAGACAAAGACTAGGTTAGCAATATTTATACTTACGACGACGATTGAAGAGGAGCTGCTCGAGCACATCCGAGAAGCAACCACTCCAAAATAAGCTTAACCAGGTCTACATGTTTATTCTCGCACAAAAATTATGCAACTGCAATCGTTGTAAAATAAGATCATAATGATCAAATAAGGTTAAGTGACAATTAATCAATATTTTACAAAAAATGTGCTTGCTCTACTACGATATTCTTAATTATATCCACAATCAAAATTTAGTAAATCACTAATGTGCTGATCATGTCATTTCTTTACTTTGTCCTTATAGACCATGTTGCCATCATATTCTATGTTTTTGATCTCTATGAGATCGTTTGGATCCAAGTCTCTACTCTTTTTCCCATGATGTATGTTCCAGTTTATCTTCTTAGTTTTCCATTCAGATCTATGCACTAATTCAACGAGCGAAAGGCATGGATTGCCATAAATCATATAGAATGGGGAAGTAACGAGCAGGGTCTTGTAGGTCATCCTATAGGCCCATAGAACTTGGTCCAATAGCTTGGATCAATTCTTCCTGTCAGCGCGAAGGGCCCCATCTGGGGCAGTCCCCAAGTTCCAAAACACCTCCAGGTGTCCTTGCCCTCCAGAGCTCCTCCATCAAGCTCCAGAGCTCTTTGAGGTGTCTAACATGTTCGGAAGGCCTGCAATATCACAGAGAGACTGACAGAGCTCTAGGAGGAGGCCGGAGGATCCTGCTAGATCGAATCAAAACTCGCCACACCCGAGTTCCTTCCTGGTTCTTCCACCTGCCTCGAAAACTGTTGGATCAAGAATGTCTTCCCAGATGTCGTTGGATCACGCCAAGCTTTAGTTGTCGATCATCTTCGAGCGATCTAGTCTCCACCATGCATCCTCGAACCGTCATCGGGCTCCCTCATCGTGACACGTAGATAAGTGGGGAGAGTACATCCATCTGATTCCGTGCCTGAGGAGGTAATTTGCAAATCCTCCCCCTCCTTTTTATAAATTTATTTATTAATACTGTAAATATAACGTGTAGTTTAAATAAAATGGACATTTTGTATTAGGACCCTTGGTACTTATTATATTTGCATGAGATCTCATTATCTCATGATATCTCCAAGATTTACAACAACAATTGTTGTAAATTATTTCACAAAATAATTCATAATTATCTTGTGAAATTTGTGATCATGACATTGGAAAAATGTGAATCACATTCACATCCCAAAACAAAATGTAAATTATATTTTCAATTAATCATCCAAGGTGAATCCAATTCAACATCGATAATTAATTAACAAATATAAATCTCAATATACTTTCTCTTATATATTATAATTCACATTTATAACATATATGAATAATATGGATAGTGTTGTCCATATTATTCATATTCATGATAATTAAATCACATTTAATAATTTTGGATCTCTATTCTCATGTGCCCAAATAATATGAATCACATTCACATTATTTAGACCTTTGATAGATAAATCATATTTAATTATCTCAGATAATTCTCCTTATAATATGAATCAAATTCATATTATTCATGACAATTAAATCACCTTTAATTATCGATTTTCTCAATGCTTGGATACACATATAAATAATGAAATTATCCATGAACTCTTTCAAGGATAATGTGCTTTCTCTGCGGCTGGAGATAAGGACAGGGCTTTGAGAGGAGTCACTAAAATCCAGACATGTTTCGTCACTCCCTCGAAATGGAAGTGTCATAGTTATACAATCATTTATGATCACATCACCCTCAGGTATTCCTAATACTTGTACATCCTGCATACTGTAAGATCCAGAATAAACCCGAAGTATAAGATAATTGGTAGCCATCCCCCCTTTTTTAGGGGATGTGGTTAGTGTCCTCATTATCACCAAGACTAGCCAATTGATTTGATTTGAAATTAAATTATATTGATTTATCAATATATATTAAATTAAATTAAATTAATTGTTGTTGTATTTTTACAATAAGATCACAGGCATTGAAGAAACACAAATCAATCTCATCCATTGATTGTGTGTTGTCCATGGATAGAGATCCATAGATCCCAAAACCCTATATAAGAAGAGGCACCCCTTGCTCTTTGAGTTACGTTTACAATGAAAACAAATTCTCTCTCTCCCTCTCTCTCTTTCTCCACACGCCAATCCCCTCTCTCTCTCATAGTCATCGTCCACCATGGAGACCTTGTGAGAGTCGTCATCGCTGCAGCATCGTCGTTATGTTGCTGGATCATCTACTCGTGGATCTCCATCTCTTTCGGTGCGACTCACTCGTGAAGACGATGTTGGATCTCGTGTGACGAGATCAGGAGATCTACCGCTTAGATCATCAACATGGATTGTGAGGAGCACACGTCTCATCAACATGTTCGTAAGCGTCTCCTCCGTCAGATCGGACTTGAGATAGGAGGTCTCTTAGTTTAGAGACTCGATCGCAACCATGCTTCAAGAGGTAAACCTTATACCTATTGTGGTTTAGATGAAACGATCCAAGAAAGGTTCTTGGATCATGTGATTTCATCGCATTTAAAATTTTTAAATTCTGCTGCATCGAGCAACTAATGCGACTAGTCGCTCCCGATAGCATTCGATGCGATCATCACGCTTCCGTGATGTGCGTGAGGATCTTGCAATATCCTTCACATCCACCATAAACCCTAGAGGGGGTCGCCATCGTCGTCATGCTGTTATACCATCGCTTCGATCATTCTTAGATCTCCATCTCCTTTGGTGCATCTTCCTTGTGAGGAAGGTGTCAGATCTTGTGAGGCGAGATCAGAAGATTTGTCGCTTGATCATCAACATGGATTGAGAACAACATGTGTCTCATCAATGCACTCGCAAGCATCTCCTCCGTTGGATCGGACTAGAGATAGGAGGTCTCTTCATTTAGAGACTCAATCGCAACCATGCTTCTAGAGGTAACCTTAATACATGCAAGTGGTTTTGATGAAACGATCCGAGAAGTGTTCTCGAATGATGTGGGTTTATCATTTTTTAATTTTATAAATTTTACTGCCCCGAGCGACTAGTACGACCAGTCGCTCTCGATTGCATACGATGCGATCATCACGCTTCCGTGATGCATTTAAGGATCTTTCCATATCCTTCAAGATGACACTTGGAGGTGATCTTGCTGGCATTCAGTGGTGCTCCATCAAAATATCCGTGAGGGTACTATGATGCATAAAATTCCTTGAAATGAAGAGTAAATGAAAGATTAGCGTGTATTCTACCTCATTAGTAGGAGTGGATTGAGATGGCACATAAGAGCATATTTGTCCGAGGAAGGAGAAGATGATAAGAATGAGTATGTCTGCGTAAAATTCAAAACGCCCTACAATAGATGAAATGGAATGAAATCTCAAGCAAAGTGAAGCTAATGGATACACTACAAGTTGAAGAAGAAAACAAAGTGAAATGGCTTGTGGTTAGAGTACTGGAAGCCTTCGATAATCACCCATCCTTTGGCTATGAAAGAGGGAGCTCAAATCATTAATAACATGGGTTACATAATGCCAAATGAAGGAATGACCCTCTCTCCTGAATCTTTCATCTTCCCTTTTCTTTGGGTCATCTCCTTGGCGATGCCTCATGTACAAGTAACGCATCGAAGCTCGATCAAACTTAGGGTAGTAGAGAGGAGATGGTGGCCTGGAGGTCACTTAAGAGGGATATATAAGGCACTACAGTTGATGGCTAGATAAGGTTAGGTTGTCATTGGAGAGTGAAGATGTGCTCTTTTCCACTCTTAATTATATATATATTTATGTCATTTGTAGCATGTGATAAAGAGAGAGTAATAAGGATCTTCATGGGTGATGATGGGTCATGACATGTTCGTAGAGTAGGAGAAGGGGGTTTGTTCTCGGATATGGAAGAAGGATTAGGAGTAGGAGGGACCTGAGTTGACTAAGATAATGCTGACCAATGCATGAAATGCAAACAACTATGAATAAAAAATAGAGAATATTATTTAATGCAAAAAGTAACATGTAGACAAAATTGTATGTCTTACTGAGGTCTAGTATGTTCATGAAGGATTCCAATGCAATCGGACTCAAGAATGCAAGTTATGAATTTATGTTTGATATTTTGTAGAATAGAAAATACCAAATTTATCTTTCGTATTTTTTTATTTTTCAAAAATTCATGCATGTAAAAATTACATATGGCACTGAATAATACATGCAACATTAAACTAATTTCTCAAATTTTTATGTGTTAAGAAATTGTCAGAATAAACTGGTGAACTTAGTTATGTACAATTGAATACGTCGGTTTACACTAAGTCGGACTTGATCTTCTGCTCAACATCCGAGATTTCTAGATTTTAAGTTGGGATTTTTACACTCATAACCCTGAGTACTCTCGCAATAACATTCATAACCCTATATAATCACGAATTACGCTCAGGACCCTGAATAAGTGTGCCCTCTTACATCTATAACCTTCTGTTACTTTACCTCATTAACTCAACTAGATGATTGAGTTAATCTAACAGATCAAAGATTTAACGGTTAAGATTAACCTAAATAAAACAAATATCCCACATCTTTCTCGTAGGCTGCACAACGTTGTTGAGGCTTGGCGAAGGTGGAGTGTCGCCATCCTCCTCTGCTCCCTCCTCCTAGCAGTCGCCTTCCCTTCGGATGCGGCGGCACGGGGGCTCAGCGACGAATTCCCTTGGGGCAGCTTCGGGAACTTCCCGTGGCCCTCGCCCAATGACTTCAAGTTCCCCATGAGCGTGGTGTGAAATGAGAAGGGATCGTGCTTCAAGAAGAAGCTGGTGTGCACTCCCAAGTGCACCAAGACCAGCAAGAATGGTGGCACTCAACAACTGCAGGGGGGCTCTGTAGGTCGTCGCCAGGGGGGGGGGGGCATCTGCAGGTCATCACAGCGGGGAGGCATCTGCAGGTCGTCGTGGGTAGGGGGGGGCTTTGTCGATCGTCCGGGAGGGGGCTTGAGGTCGGTTAGGGATGGGGAGTGGTTGGAGGTTGGTTGTTGGCATGCGAGGGGTGGGCCTTGCAACTTGGTTGACGATGGGCAAGGTCATGGGCCTATCTTGCAGAGGTGGGTCTTGATAGAAAGGTGGGTAGAGGGGTTTGCAGAGGTGGTCGTGGTCGGCAGAGGGTGGGGGTGGGAGGCTTGGAGGAGTGGTCACCGTCGACCGCAGGGGGCAGTAGTCGATCGAATCAGGGAGAGGGGTTGGAGGGGGCATGTTTTGCAAATAAGAATGAACATCAGGGGTATTTTTGTCTTTTTAAATGAAAACTGTCAGGCATCCCAAACGGAACATAACACAAGGTTATGTCATGCAAGAGTTAAGCATTACTCGGGGTTTCTCGTGTAATTCGCTATTATGCAGGGTTATGAATGTTATTGTGAAATTACTCAGGGTTATGGGTGTAAAAATCCCTTTTAATTTTTATATAATTAGTTAGACTATTAATAAAAGAAACAAATGAAAAAGAAATAAATGTAAAAGAGTTAGCTAAGTACATAAAATGATAGGTATAAGTTAGTCGATTTTAAACAATGCGTATTTAGGTCCCCAAACCCAATTTTCAGTAGACAATGTATGCACGAGAATTCAGCTTTATGCCTTTTTATCCTCAAAATTAGGTTTTTGGATTTATTTCTCAATTGTATATGTTAGTATTTTTTGGTATTTTTATGGAATGAGGTTATTGATATGTACACAATGGACTGGTTTAACATTAATTAGAGTTAGCATGAATTTATTAAAAATGTCAGAAAATTGTACAATACATATAGTTACATTTTAGCTCAAAATTCTCACTATTTTATCTGAATTTTCCTTGGGTTTCTATGATGGGTTAATTTCCTCAAATTAATCTACTATTATCGATGAGATGTTTTTACAATCTTATCATTTTATGTGGATTTAATTGTGCTTTGCTTATAAATTAAGAACAAAATTCAAGAATAAAAATGAAGAGTATGAGATTCATCATAGAGATAGATCGAATGGTTGTCAAATGAGCATTATAGATATAATATACCTGATTTTGTGGTTTTAATGTTTTACTTTTGTTTTCTTATTAATGTTATATTTTTTAAGTATCTTGTTATATTTATACATTGTTGTATTTACATAGATATTTTTTGTTAATTTTTGGTTTAAATATTCCGCTATGTTTCTACACCGTTTTATTTACATAGACATGTTTTGGTTAATTTTTGGTTTTCATATAAGGTATGTAAAAATTAGGAAATGTAATCTATGAGTTAGATTTACTTATATTTATTGTATATTTTTTGCATATTTTTTATTTTTATTTTCTATTTTAAGGTATAAATAGGATATAAAATGAATTATACAAAACTAGAATCAAGTAAAATGGAGCTCATAAGTTATATGTATACAACGACAACAAAGTCTTTTCCCACAATTATGTATGGATGGATACAAGGATTTTTTGCCTCCATTCAAATCTTTTTTGGATCATTCTCGAGCCCAAATCCAAATAACTAAGATCCATTCGGATAGTCTCATTCAAACACTTCTTGGGCCTTCCTCTCCCTCTCTTACCCAACTCAGCTTCCCAAATCTCACATCTTCTAACTGGTGAACAATTGACCTCTTTTGCAAATAGCCAAAGCATTTTAAGCGGTTTTCTCACATCTTATCCTCTATCGGAGTTACACTAACTTTTCTCCTGATCATATCATTACAAATCTGATCTTTCGTGTATGACTGATGAATCCTCATTGATCACTCTTTATTCTTTTATTTTAGCTATAAATCTTTGCAAAACACAAGGTATATGTTTGTAAATAGAATAAATTATCAAATTACATGCATTGTGTAAATATCAATAATTAGCATGTTTTTGTGCAAAAATAAAAGAATAAAGAAATAAAGAAAAAGAGGGAAATATTTAAAATAAATATTGAGTGACCTAAATCCAAGGGAGGGCCAATCATTGGCCTGACCGCAAAATAAAATAAATAGAGGGAGATAGGGCAACTAAACCTTGAACAAAACTCCCCCTCTTATGTATATACTTTATTAAAAATAAAGCAAAAATAAAAATAGGTTTTTATTCTTTTGTATATACTTATAAAAATAAAAGAAAAATTAGAAAAATAAAAATAAAAAGAAAATAAATTCACCCTCTCTCTCACCCTTGTATATATACCATGTATATAAGAATAAAAGACATATTTATTTTACCCTTGCAAATACATAATAAAAATAAAATAAAAATTATTTTATATCCCACATTTTATATTGTAAATAAATAAAATATAAAATAGGGATAAATATACAAAAATAAACTAATAAAAATAAAAATAAAAAATACATAGGTATTCATACCTGTATATAATATAATATATAATGTATGTACATAATTTATTTTTCAAAAAAAAAATAAAAATCACAAAAAATACTTTGAAAATAAATAAACATTTTTTATTTTGAAAATATTTTAAAATAAAGTCATTTACTACTTTTAATTTAATTTCTAAATAATTATGAAATGGCACCTCCTGATTGGTCCACGGGGGATGTTGACCCCCGGTCAACTCCCCCCTGGACCACTCTGCTTCGCGGACCTCGTCTTGACCCGATTTCTCTCAATTTTCCTGACGTGATCCACTTCCCATTTCCCCAAACCCCGTGCTCCGATTGTAGCTCCTTGATCTGGGATTCACGCCTGCCATTCCATCTAGGTATCCGAGCCTCGTGATGCGTGCCCGACTCCCATCTTCCCGGACCTTCACTCCTATATAGCCTCGGCTCCAGCCGCATTTTTTCGCACCTTCGGCCACCGTCTTTGACTCCCAGGACCTCCACCTTCTTGCCTTGAGTGACAGCAAGCCCAAGGGGGTGCTGTAGAGAGGAAAGAGGCACCCTAGCCCCAGGTCCGGCGACCCACGTCGTCGCGCTCTGCCACCGGCGAGCTCGAGCCTCTGGAGGCGTCGCTCCATCGAGGCGAGGATCCTAGGAGGTAGCTGACCTCCCCCACAGACGACCTCGATCATTAGGTGACCCTGTTAACCTTTAGCTACGCTTTAATTCAAGTTTAGCATTGCCGACCGATTCCTGACAATCCATTCATCTGTTCGACCATCCGACCTCACCCACACCTTTACGAGACCTCTCCGCACATTCTACGCTCCTCCGATCATCCTTTTTCGCCTTGAAACTAGGACTTAGGTCCTCCTCCGTTGCCGCTTGTCGGAGGACCACACCCCGACTCATCCGATCACCCCCTTCGCCCGCTAATGGGTCGAGGCAGTTTGCCCTCGACCCCTCTTGTTTTATGTGCAGGTATCGAGGCTTAAGAGCCTCATCTGGAGGCTCAACTATTCATGAATAGTTGCTACAGTTTGCCCTCGTCGCCGGAGCTCCTCCGACGCGCCCGGCCCCATCCGAGCATCCCACCAGCTGCAGAGTACCTCCAGCTTCCATTCCCCTACCTCAGCAGCACCTGAGGACCTCCTGATCGCGCGTATTGGCCCGACGAACCTCACCAGGGAGTTGTTCTTCCAGGAACCTCTAGTACCATTCGATTGAGCCCCTCGCTCCAGATTAGATCTCATCCATTCGTTCGCGTGAGGCTTTTGACCGTCAGATCCCTCTGAAGATCAGATCCGAGCCACAGATCAACGAAGAGGCGTCCGTGAATCTCAGCCGTCCGATCATAGATGGAGCACCTTCCAACCGTCGGATCTTAATAAAGGGGTAAATATCACTTAGGCCCCTCTTTCTTTAGCAGATCCTAGTATTTTGAGATATTGCATTTTACTCCTTGTGTATGTGGTGCGCGTGCTTTGACACGTGATTTGTGGAACATTTGCATATTTTATCATATAGTTTTGGGCTGTTACTGTTTACATTTTTATAAATAGGAATTACATAAATGCCCTTGCTTTTGTGAATCACGCGCGTGCCTCATGCCCATCTGGGCTTTTTGTAACTTTGGCCCTGCAGTTTTAACACGTGTTACCATTTGGCCCTGGAATTAGTTTTTCTTTCACTTTGGTCCATGTGTGCTGTGCTTGTTTATTGGTTGAATAAAATATCAAATGAACTTCAAATCTTGTGAAATTTGGACACGTGGCTCCTGCCACTGTGTAAAAATTTCACTATTTTTTGGGACATTTTTGAGTTGTTTTTCTATTTTTAAAAATTCAAAAACCCTTGTTTTTGCTAATGTTTGAATTGGAAATCAACTAAAAATATTAAAAAGCCTTAAAATATTCTTAAAAAATTAGGTATTACTTGTTTTAGTGTTTACTTGCTTTACTCTAAGTTTGGCTTAATTTGGATTTATAAAACCCTTAAAAATTAAAAAAACCCAAAAAACCTTATAAAAATTATTTAAATTTCTAAAAAATACAAAAAATTGCAAATTCTTTTTCCGTAGCATAGTTTTTAATTTTAGTTTTTCATAAAAATTGTTTCCACATTTTTAGAGGCTATTTCATATTTTTGAATAGTCTTTCAAATCTGGCTGCACAATAGGTTCATGTTTTTGCCTTTTTTATTTTTATAAAATCCATTAAAAAGTAGAAAATTCTGAGAAAATTACCAAAAACACTTAAAAAATCATAAAACACAAAAATATTTTTATTGTAATTTTTGGAGTTGTTTTGTGGTATTTAATACATTGTTGATTGTGACCTTTTCCTTTTCTTTTACATTTTCTCCATAATTAAAGATACAAAAAATTTAAGGGTAAATTACAATTTGGGTCCCCATATATGGGTCAGATCTCAGAATGAGTCCCGATCTTTAAATTGTAACGATTTGGGTCCCAGGACCATTAATGTAAGGAACTTTTTAAGGCTAATGACAAGTATGCCCTTGTTTAAAAGTTGGAACTCAACCCCATTCCCTTTTCAATAAGGGCATCTTCGTCATGAACCCCAAAATTTCCATTTCCTAAATGGTCCTGGGACCCTAATCGTTACAATTTAAAGATCGGGACCCATTTTGAGATCTGATCCATAGATGGGGACCCAAATTGTAATTTACCCAAAATTTAAAAATCCCAAAAATCCACCAAAAATATTTTCTTTATTTTATTTGCTTTTTAGACTACTTCGTAGGCTCTTTGAGCCAATTAGTACTCTTTGTGTTCAACTCTGGTCGCTATACCGGGTTAAATAAATAGCAAGACCGCTATTTAGCTCTATTGACTGATTATTGGTTTGGTGGTCTATATTTTTCTTGATTGATCAATCTCCGAGATCCGGGTCGCAACGACCCGTATTTTTTACCTTACCCGGATTTCGTTGAGTGATTTCATCGATCATCAAAATGGCGCCGTTGCCGTGGAGCACGGCTTAGTAGTCGTTTCTATTTTCGCGGCTTTTTCCGCGGCTTTTTGTTTTCTTTTAGTTTCACAACTTTCTCCACGACTTTTTCATTTTCTTTTGTTTTCTTTTTGTCTTCTTTTTATTTTATTTTATTTGGTTTTATTTTATCTTTATTTTTTCATATATTTGTCATTTTATTTTATTTTTCTTTGCATTATTATAAAAACTGTGTCTGATACTCTTTTGTTTGATTTTCTTGCGAGGGCCCGAGGACCGAGGCGGCTTTCTTCGAAAAGCTGAAGCAACCGCAGAAGCCGGAGGCAGCTCTTTTCTTCGTAGAGCCGCAGGAGAGCACGAGGGAGTTGAGCAGGAGAGAGGAGAGGATAGATTAGTTTAGGCTTATTTTATTTTTTAGTTAGATTTCATTATTGTAATAATATAGGACCATGACTTTCAGACTTGTGGATTGCGGGGTCTGTTTCACCGAGCACCGGTGTGCTCGGGGGACCCCACCGAGATTTTCACCGGTTTTGTTTTACGGCTTTTCTTTTATTTTGTTTTCCCGAAGATTTAGCGTTAGCCTTAGGATTTTTTGTGCCTGTGACGTAAATTAATTAGGACCCCAACATAATTAGATTGCCTGTTCCTATAGACCGTATAATTGGACCTGATTAACTAATTAATAATAAAAAGCTAACCTGGTCACTCGAGGGGTCATGTGCCGCTAGAGGTCGTATACAGCGCTGGTAGGATCCGTTGTGGCAGACACCGATCGATATCAGAGACCGGACCCCGACCCCGTAGAAATTGCTTCGTCTAAGGTCGTTTTCCTCGTGCATCGTATATGTAGTTTTATTTCCGTCTTTACTTTTATGCGCTGATCACTCTACATGTAGACTCCTGGAGTCAGGTACGCATCTCTTACTCTGCATGCATCATTGATTTCTTCGCATATCAGCTTTTTCATCTTCTCCCCCGTTTTCTGGACCTAATAAAATCAGGAGAACCCGAAAAATTCGTTAGGCGTTGTTTGCTTGAAAAATACCTAAAAAAAGAAAAATCATAAAATTTGAGACTGCTAAAGCAAATTGCACTTAAAAATCATCTCACAAAAAATTGCATTGGGACAGAAATTCCCACATTGGATGGTTTGATTGTGCGAGAGAGTGACCCACACCCTAGGTAGAGCCATATCTGATCCCTTTTCAGACTACTGCTTCTGGGCTAGTTGTTCTCAAGTGAGGATCGCTCTGGTTTCCGATAAAGCGGGCCGCGATATCCATAACAGAGCGAGTTGATCGGGTAGCCAGTAAACGATCCGCAGCTTGTACTGGCTGGGAAAGATCTAGTTAGGATTGGGATAGTCTCCTGGGGGCATTGGATTCCCAACAATTCGCTTAATCGCTCTGTTATACTATCTGATCACCAAAATAAAAAAAGACAAGATAAACGACTGAACTCTTACGGTCATCAGCTCACGTTGCGTTGGTGAATTTGGGGTTTGCTTGACCATCCTGTTTGCTTTACAGATCCCATCCGCCCGACTTGCCAGATCATGATGATGGGTCGGAGGTCCCTTAGGCAGCCTCTGGTTGCACCGCTTACGAGCACTCCGGACCGCTCATCTAGGTTGGTTCGTGAGAGCCGAGATCCGCTCTCCGAACACGAGTTTGCTTCCATCCTGTTCCCCCCCCGACCACCTTTCTTCTGATATTCCTGAGGTGCCCGATCATAGAGAGCAGCAGACAGATGATATTCGGCACCTGAGCTTGGGTCTTTTGCCTTTGCAAAGACCATGACCGGCAGCAGCGAGGACCGCACCAATGGCCCGAGAGCAGAGCAGACATACGTATTGGACCAGGGGTGCGATCAACAACATCTTGATAGCTTCCCTCGAGATGATGCAGCAACAGATTAGAGATTAGAGAGCTTTCATGATTGAGATGCGCCGGGAGATGGAATGAATGAGAGTCGAGAGATAGCAGCGCAGACCCGGTGGAGACGGACCTGAGATTCCAGAGCAGCCTGAGGAGCCAGTTCAACCAGCAGCAGCCAGACCGATGCAGGAGTTACACAACCCCGGATCGACACTTACACACCGGTGGATCGTACTTCCAGCGATAGTGGGGGACTTCAAGTTCCCCCCTTAGTCAATTCAGCTTCTCCCCCGTTTCCATGGGCTCGCGACTGAGGAGCCACACCTTCATCTACAAGAGTTCGAGATGATCTGCAGCACCGTCCACGATCAACAGGTGGACGAGGATACCATCATGATGATTGCTTTTCCATTCTCCCTTGTAGACAGAGCAGCCAACTGGCTTAAGTATTTAGGGAGATTTGTTACTATATGGGAGCAGCTCCGGACCGAGTTTCTCAACAAGTACTATCCACTCAGCTGGACGAATGCAACGAGGGCATTGATCAACAACTTCTCCATGCTCCCCAATGAGAAATTCCATGAGGCATAGGAGAGGTTCAGAGAGCTTACCGACAGATGCCCGCACCATGACATCTCGAAGCCAAACCTAGTTCAGAGCTTCTTTTGCGGGCTTACACCAGAGCTGCAGGGGTTGGTAAATGCATCATGTGACGGCTCCTATTTCGCCAAGGATGAGGATCAGGTCTGGACCATCTATGAGGAGATGGCCGAGAACTATACAATGATGTCCCAGACTTGACTCTACACTCAGGGACGCCCCCAGCCACATGCCGTGCAGTTTCAGAGGATAGCACGGGTCGATGCTGGTCCTTCTACTTCGTCAGCGGCAGCCACACAGGTAGAGTCCACAACCGCTGACTTGGGTATCATCAACGAGAAGCTAGACCGGATCGAGTTAATTGAGAAGAAGCAGTGCCAGGGCATGATGCAGATCGATCATATGGCACAGACGCTGAGTGACCTGAAGACCCAGATCATGTGTCTCCAGGAGGCACAAACGACTTCTCAGCCCCATCTCAGGTCACGGGCAGACACCGACAGCAGCAGCAGTTCAGACCAGCCTCCGCCTAGTACCGACAGGTTCACCATGTTCAAGCGGAGCCCTACCAGCCGCAGCAGCAACAGTACATCGAGTCACCACCATCTCAGGACAACCAGATGGTGGTGTATCAGTCGGACCAGCCCCTGGCAGTACTACCACCACCCACTTACGAGCAGAAGCCATTGATGGATGTCAACAGGATATGGTACGACCGACCCCAGCCCGGTATCTGGTGAGACCATCCCGGATTCCACTGGTCGGTCGGAGGCACCAGTTCCCAACAGCAACCTCCAGTTCCGGGTGGCCAGTTCAGCCAATAGCGTGAGCAGCACCGACAACCCCAGTTCCCAGCACACCAGCAGCCATCCCATAGAGAGCAGTATGGTCCTCGTCCCTATCAGCAAGGACAGTCTTGAAGGCAGCAACAGCCTCAGAAGCAGTATCATCCCCAGTACCCCTCTCACCCTCACCAGCAGCAGCAACCTCATTACCAGCGAGGACACCTGTCAGGTTCTCATGGACCGACCTATGAGAACCCCGCACTTGATGAGTTAGCCCGCCTCATGTCCGAGCAGCAGGCCACCTTTCGATGGGAGATGGACAAGTTTCGTCAAGAGTTGAGGGAGATTGTGAAGGAGAAGGCCACCATTCATGCCCATATCGAGCCGAACCCTAACAACCTGAAGAGGAAGTCTGAGCAGGTAGAGTTCACTGAGGTTACCACTCCTAGTGCTTCACTTGGTGATATGACTGCATATATGTTTGATGCTAACTTTGTTTCACTTGGGAGCGGTAGGATGTCAGCATGCGGCACCTCGTCTGAGCGACGACCCCATGCCACTTCAAGAGTGCCAGGCGAGGAGGAGAGCGATGCTGATGTCGCTCATGAGCATGATGATGATGGTGGTACTGACGCTACCAAGGACGATGATCCAGCCGACAGTATTGAGGCCGTCGCTTCACCAAATGGAGGAGGTGGTACCAATGCCACCCTACCTATTGCTGAACCAGTGCACGGTACTGATGCCGCGATACCAGATGCCGAGGGTGATACTGATGCCACCATTTCCAGTTCTACTGCTAGTCCTGTTGTTTTTCCGCCTGTTCATGTACCTCAGGACATTTCTGCAAATAAAGGAAAGGGTTTGTTATTTTCCGATCCACCTGTGTTGATTGATGATTTATGTGCGGATTCTGTCGTGCTTGAGCAGCCCAGACCTGATCCTAGTCCTTCATCTGAGAAGGATCCAGCAGTCCCCTTTCCCCAGGCACACCGCTTGGGTAAGGGCCGATCAAGGTAGATGTCATACACACATCTACCTTGGCATTTTTATTTCTTCTACTACCATTCTCTGCACATGTCTATGGTTCACAAGCCAACATTATGATCCTTAGAGCACAAAATGTCTCACGATTGCTTTATAATACTTTTCTTTAACTTTCAAAGGAATTTTCTTTTCACAAGAACAATAGAGGTTCCTCTCCGCTTTAGCCAATATGCATTTATTACACTATTAACATCTCCATCAATTTCCCCATCCTTTTTGTGATGCCCCATCCTACGGGGAGAGCATCGGACCTAACTCCCTAGAATCCAGATACTCTACAATAGGCGCATTCACATATCATGATTGACATCTGGAATGTAAAGCAGTAATCGTAAAGAATAAAATGCTCCAATAATAATTATATATTCATAGCTCTCTCAACATTTACAATTATACGCATATTTACAATTTATTATTACACGACTAATAAACTTAAATTACAGAAGCTACAAAAGTACTACAACAACTAGTACAACTCTAAGAGTGAAGTACCTCGAAGTATGGTACAAATTGCGGAAGCTCAAGTCACTACTGCCGCTCAACAACCTGTAAACCATGATGGATTTACAAAGAAGTACGTATGAACAAAAATCTCAATACAACCAAAGCAGGCTAACAACAATGCATTAATAGAAGTGTAAAAGGTTAAATAGAGGGATGTTCACATTCCACTGTTATTTCTATTGTAACTATGGTTAACTATCCCAGACATCTGTAAAATAGTTAGTATAAGTTGCATACAATCTACTACTTGTACTCTACAAGTGTCAGTATTATCATCCATAAATGAGCTCATCAAGTTTGTACATCTACTTACATAAATTGTGGGGATTAATCATATATGCATATATACATATGTATATTATCCAAGATAACTTTATATCATTTAGTTTCAGAGTTAAAACATTAATAATATAATCTCAACAATCACAATATGTGCACTGGAGCAACCAACCCAAGCAAATGGACCTCAGTTCCAACTTTAACCCATTTCCCCCAGCTTACCTGTCATAAAAGGAATACCAAGGAATGAGTACACCACGACCAAACAAGACTGTACCGGATACACCCTTATGACAAAGTACGAGTATTCGATGAGTGTCGTACTAGGGACACAGACACAATGACTATACATGTAGCTCTACGCTCAACTGATAGAGTTGCAGAACACACCGACAAACTAATAGAACCAGAACTAACACACCATCTAGGGCTCAACGGGACAACAAGAGTTGCATCCCACTCTCATGTATGATAACTTCTCTAAGCATAACACATGCAATAAACATTAATAAAATGATAATTCAATCTTAGTTTTATTTACTAATTTAATATTTACTTAAAAACAATATCACACATCACACTGATCTTAGGATTCAATCCTAATTCAATACTAAGATCAGCATGATATTGTTCTTAAGTAAATGATAAATTAATAAATAAAAGTAAGATTGAATTATCACACTAATTTTTCCCATACTGAGCAATATTGCACTATTTCAATCTTAAGATCAGTGTAGTAGCATTCTTAAGTAAATATTAAATTAATAAATTAAAGTAAGTGAATTATCTCTTTTTTAATGTTTGTTATGTGTGTTATACGTAAATAAGTTAGCATACCTGAGAGTGGTGCACAACTCTCTTGATCCCGATGAGCCCTAGATGGAGTGCTACTTCTAGTTCTTGCAGGTTTGTCAGTGTGTTTTGTGACTTTGTCTGTTGAGCATAGAGTTACTGGTATAGTCGATGTATCCGCGCCCCTAGTACGACACTCGTCGAAGACTCGTACTTTATCATAAGGATGTATTTGATGCAGTCTCGTTTGGTAGTGGTATACTCGGTCCCGAGGATGCCCCTTATAGGAAGTACACTGGGGGAAATGGGTTGAAGTTGGAATTGGGGTTTGTTTCCTTGAGATTATGTTATTAATGTCTGAACTAGGCAACTAAATGATGGAAAGATGTCTTGAATAGTATCAATATGTACACATACATATATGATTAAACCCACAATGATTCATGTTAGTAAATATACAAACTTAATAAGCTCGTTTATGGATGACAATACTGATACTTGTAGAGTACAAGTAGTAGATTGTATGCAACTTATAATAACCGTTTTATAGATGGCTGGGATAGTGAACAACAATTAGAATAACTCTAATTGGACATGAACATCCCTCTGTTTAATCGTTTACACTTTTGTTAGTGTAATGTTATTAGCCTGCTTTAGTTGTATTGAGCTTTTTTGCTCATATGTATTCTTTTGGAAATCCATCCAGGCTTGCAGATTGTTGAGCAACAGCAATGACAAGCTTTCACAGTTTGTATAGGACTTCGGGGCACTTCGCTTATAGAGTTATACTAATTGTCGTAGTACTATTATAGCTTATATAGTTTAAGTTTATTAGTCATGTAAATATGTATTGTAGGCTCCATGCATAATTTTAAATGTTGACAACCATGATTATGAAAATGTTGTTAGAGATTTTTATTCTTTTCTTTTCCTGATTTACATTCCGAGTGTTATCATTATATATGAATGTGCCTATTACCGAGCATCTAGATCTCAGGGAGTCAGGTCCAGCGCTCTTTCCATGGGGTATGACGTCACACTATTGCAAAATAGATATCAAGTACCTAAAAGAATATTTCTTCTGAATGGTATTATCTCTAATCTTCATCTCGAGTCCTTCACTGTTGTTTCCATCAAATGCACACCCATATATTTAGTCTTATCCCTACTTGTACACAATCCTTAAGTCTCTAAGGTATGTCTCCAAACCTCCAACTTCTCACTTACTCCATTTCTTGACTCATCAATCAACACAATACCATCAGTGAACAACATAAACTAAGGTATCTCATCCTGAATGTGACTAGTCAACTCTTCTATAATCAAAGTAAAAAGGAATGGACTCAAAGTTGAACCTTGATGCAGATTGATGTTGATGTTAAAATAGTTATTCTTCCTAGACTGGATCCTTACACAAGATGGATCCCCATCATACATATCTCTATAAGGTTTATGTATAGTACATGTACTTATCTCTTCTTCAAAACTCTCCATAATATCTCCTACAGAGACGAATCATCAGCCTTCTCCAAATCAATAAAATTATTAAGGAGGTTCTTTTTTAGCTCTATAAATCTCCATTTTTCTCCTCAACAAGTGGATAGCTTCAATAGTTGAGTGACCTAACATGAATCCGAATTAGTTTTCAATTACTTTGAACACTTGCCTTAACCTTCTTTCGGTCACATGTTCTCAATTATTCATAGTATGACTCATCAACTTGATACCTGATGAATCTCCATTTCATCACCTTTATTCTTTCGTTTTGGCCTTTAAATCCTAGCTAAATGTATGTAAATATCATTATTTTGTATAAACATTGTATAAAATATTGTATTTAAAGCCAAATTAAAAGAATAAAGAAAAGGAAAGGAAAGGAAATAAAATGCTAAAGGTATTTAATGGCCCTAAACCCCGAGACTCAGGCATCATGGTGAACTGGTTGACAAAGAATAAAGTAGGGAGAGATAAGGGTCAATGATACAATAAAAATCCTAATTGTATTTCTTTAATAATCCATTTTAGGCCTATTTATTCTTTATTATTTATACATCAAATTAATTTGTATATAAAAGTTGTAGGTAAATATACAAATAAAAATATAAATTTTATTTCATACAAAAATAATATATAGTGTTCACTCTACACTCAAAATAAAATCCCAAAACAAACTTCACATACATGTATCTTCTCCATATGAATTCAAAATGCAGCAAAATCATCTTTAATTGTATATAACTTTTTATTATCTATTTAATGAACGTTGTTTCACTTGATTTGGAGTTAAGATGCAAAAGTTATGTTTTGGACTCCTATTGTACAATATCACAACAACAACAACAAAGCCTTTTCCCACAATTAAGTAGGGTCGGCTACATGGATTCTTCGCCTCCATTCAGATCTATCTTGGGTCAATCTCGGACTTATATCCAAAAAGCTAAGATCCCTTCGTATAGTCTCTTTCCAACACTTCTTGGGTCGTCCTCGCCCTCTCTTAGCCGGCTCAACATCCCAACACTCGCATCTCCTAACCGGTGCATCAGTTGACCTTCTTTGCAAATGACCAAACCATCTTAAGCAATTTTCTCGCATCTTATCCTCGATCGGAGCTACACCAACTTTCTTTCTAATTGCATCATTCCGAATCCGATCTTTACGTGTATGTCCACACATCCATCTTAGCATTTTCATTTCTGCTACAGCCATTCTCTGCACATGTCTATGGTTCACAGGCCAACATTCAGAACCATAAAGCATAGCAGGTCTCACGGCTGCTTTGTAAAACTTTCCTTTAATTTTTTAAGGAATTTTCTTATCACAAAGAACAGCGGAGGCTCCTCTCCACTTTAGCCAGCCTGCATTTATTCTATTAGTAACATCTCCATCAATTTCCCCATCATGTTGCAAAATAGATCCCAGATATCTAAAAGAATCTCTCTTCTGAATGTTATCGTCACCAATCTTCACCTCGATTCCTTCACCATTGCTTCCATCAAAGGTGCATTCCATATATTCCGTCTTAGCCCTACTTATACGAAAGCCTTTAGTCTCCAATGCATGTCTCCAAACCTCAAGCTTCTCATTTACTCCATCTCTAGTCTCGTCAATCAACACAATATCATCAGCAAATAACACACACCAAGGTAACTCATCCTGAATGTGACTTGTCAACTCGTCTATAATCAAAGTAAAAAGAAATGGACTCAAAGCTGAACCTTGATGTAAACCAATGTTGATATCAAAATAGTCAGTCTTCCCCGTCGGGGTCCTTACACAAGATAAAGCCCTATCATACATATCCTTTATGAGATTAATATATAGGACAGGTATTTGTCTCTTCTCCAAAAGTCTCCATAGTATCTCTCGTGGGACGGAATCATAAGCCTTCTCCAAATCAATAAAGATCATATGGATATTCTTCCTTTTAGCTCTATAAATCTCCATTGTTCTCCTCAGCAAATGGATGGCTTCAATAGTTGAGCGACCTGGCATGAATCCGAATTGGTTTTCTTTTACTTGGGAAACTTGCCTCAACCTTCTTTCGATCACACGTTCCCAAATTTTCATAGTGTGACTCATCAGCTTGATACCTCTGTAATTTGAACAATTTTGAATGTCTCATTTGTTCTTATAAAGAGGCACCACGATACTCCTCCTCCAATCTTCAGGCATTTTCTTGCTTCGCCAAATAACATTGAATAGATTCGTAAGCCAACTCAAACCACGCTCACCTAAAACTTTCCATACTTCTACAGGGATGTCATCTGGTCCAACACCTTTCCCAGGTCTCATAACCTTCAAAGCCTCCTCTACTTCTTTTCTTTGTATTCGTCTATAGCATGCACGATTCAAGTAACTTTCACTACTAGCTAGATCACCCAAAGTGATCTCTCTACTTCCTTCTCCAATGAAAAGTTTATAGAAGTACTGCTCCCATCTAGTCTCTATATCCTTCTGAGTAACAAGCACGTGACCTTCCTCGTCCTTAATGCATCTCACTTGAGAAAGGTCTTTGGTCTTTCTTTATCTTGCTTTGGCCAACCTGAATATATCCTTCTGGCCCTCCTTAGAGTTGAGATTTTTGTACAAAACCTCATAAGCTTTTGACTTAGCTTCGCTTACAGCCTTCTTTGCTTCCTTCTTCGCTATTTTATAGTCTGTGACAGTTTCCTCTGTTCTATCCTTAGACATAGCTTTAAAGCAAGCTCTTTTAATTTTTAGCTTCTCTTGCACCCCTTCACTCCACCACCAAGCCTCCTTTTGACCCGGAGCTCCTCCTTTTGACTCGCCTAGCATCTCTTTGGCTACCTTTCGAATACAAGATGCTACTGCCTCCCACATCTCATTTGCACTACCGCTACAATCCCAAGATAAGTCTTCTAAAACCTTCTCCCTGAAGCTTGATTGCTTCAGCGGAAGATTCCACCACCTAGTTCTAGTGATCTTAGGAACCTTCATTTTCTTTACCAGCCCTTTTATTTGTAAATCCAAGACTAACAAGCGATGTTGGGTTGTCAAACTCTCTCCAGGGATTATTTTGCAATCTTTGCAACACAACCGATCTCTTCTCCTCAACGCAAAGTAATCTATCTGTGTTCTAGTTGAGCCACTCTTATAAGTAATTAAATGCTCCTCCCTCTTCTTGAAAAGAGTGTTTGCTATGAAAAGATCATATGCAGTTACAAAATCCAGAATGACTTTTCCCTCTTCGTTTCTATCCCCAAAACCATGTCCTCCATGCACACTTGCATACCCTGAAACATCTTTTCCCACATGTCCATTAAGATCTCCACCTATGCAAACCATCTCTCTTTGTGGGATTCCTTGTAAAATCTTATCCAGATCCTCCCAAAAAGCTTGTTTAGTCCTTTCATCTAAACCAATTTGCGGTGCATAAACTGAGATGATATTCAGAATTTCTTCTTCAAGCACCAACTTTAGCAAAATAATCCGATCCCCAAATCTTTGCACCTCAACCACACAATCCTTCACATCTTTATGAACAACCACTCCAACACCGTTTCTGCCCTTATCTTTACCTAAATACCAAAGTTTAAAGCATGTCTTCTCGATCTCCCTTGCTTTCTCTCCAACCTATTTAGTCTCTTGAAGACAAAATATATGAATCTTCCTTCTTTCCATTGTATCCACTATCTCCATCAATTTTCCAGTTAAAGTACCGATATTCCAACTACCAATCCGTAACTTCCTTTGCAATCTCTTTTGGACTAACTTCTTTACTCGCATGCGTCCATTATGCGAGAACCCTTGTAAATTTTGGACTGCATCCGGGCGGTGATGCAGCGGAACTAGCTTATTTACCCGCATGCGTTCCTCATGCGAGAACCCTTGTAAATTTTGAACTACATCCAGGCTGCGATGTAGCGGCCCTTGCCAATTTTTCATTGCATTCGGGCGATGCAACGCGTTGAAAGTAGGGAACCCCCCAACGAAATCTGTATGTTTGCTTAAATCCATGTTTAAAAGATCCGAACGGTTTCGAGATAAATTCATAAATAGTGTTCTTAGAAGAACTTTAAGAACACTATTTACGAATTTATCTCTCCTGCGCTGGCTGTCGGCTACCTAACGCGCAACCCTCCTCATTTACCCGGGCTTGGGACCGGCCATGGCTGAGTTTCCTATTGTACAATATACTTGAATAAAATATTCATTTTATTTATTCTTTAAGTTATTCACAATTTTAAATTTTTATAATTTTTGTAAATATTATTTCTAGTGTATGTACATATTTAGAATATAATAAAACCAGAAGAATACAATAAAATCAAATAGTATATAAAATACATAGAAGAATATACTATACTTATACCTATAATAACTCGTCTATTTATTTAAGTATACAAATAACATCAGAAAAATACAGTAAAAATATATTTATGTATATCTAAATAAGTTATAAATATATAAATTAAGTGTATAAAATAATAAAACCTAAATAAAAAATAAATATAAAATATACACCACATAGGTAAATATACCAATAACTTATATGTAAACACTAACTTACAACAAAAAGCTTTAGAAAAATAAATATAAATAGGGATAAATACTACATTAAATTACTTTTCATGTTTTAATAAAAAATCAGTTAATTCATTAGCTATTTGTTATTATTTTACCAATAATTTCCCCTGGGATTTTTTGGTTGGTCCACATGGAACAACCAGAACACTCCCCTGTTGACCCGTGTCAATACCCTCCTCTCTCTTCCTCGAGATGACATTCTGTTAGAACCTGGATCTTCACCATTTTTTCCGCTTAAGCTCATGATGCTTTGGCTAGGCGTGATGCGCATTTCATGGAGATTGAACACCCCTGAATCATGCCCTAGCTAAAGATCAAATTGAATGCCCTCGATTCAGTTGCAATCCCTTGATTAATAAGCCTCCTCATCATGTCTATAAATAAGAACCTCATACCTCCTTGCCTGATTTGATACTTATTCGAGCCATGAAACCCCTCACCTTGTGTGTGTTCTTGGTGACAGAGAGAGCTTCCCCCATGTCTGAGGCAGAGCAAGGAGGAGAGGAGGCGGTCCAAGATGGAGCTCCGGTGACACCTCTGCTCTCTAGTTTCCAAGTATGAGTTGCATTTTTATCCATTTTAAGAAGTTTTAATTAGTTTATTTTCATTCATGTCATTTATTTCTCAAGTAGATCAATAGCTTAGGATAAATCCTAAATCTTTGATCGTCGGAGCTCACTGCTCTGTCCATGTTTCACTGTGAATCATATGCATTCCGACTCATCTATCACTTTCACCTTCTCCCTCTTCGCAAGATACATCGGTTCCACCTTTCGATCCCTCCCGGTCCTTTGTGGATCAGTGAATTAGAGCTCCTCCTCCACCACTCGTCGGAGCTCCCCCATCTTGCTCACCCCCAGGCGCAGTAGCTTCCAGTTGAGTCGGGGCAATTCTCCTCGAGCCCCTGAGTCTTCTCATGTAGGTACATGAAACCAAAAACCCCAAGAGGGTCAAATCTGGAGTAGGAGAAGGCTGTGAGGTGCCCAGTTCTTCATCGAGCTCCGAGCCCCCCATAGGGGACGCAGAATGCTTCGTGGAAGACGATGGACCCATCATAACGCCGAATGGAAGCCGGGACAAGGAGATACACATGATCGAAGGGTGGACAGGGAAGTGTTCTTCTCTATTCTTCCTCATCCATCCAACGCTGTTAGATCTCCAGCGCGACCCCTATCTATTCTGGGTCATTTACATCAGACGTACCGATGCCTTGCCTCAACCGTTGATCGGGTTAAGTAGTGCTTACGTGGTGCCACCATAGCCGCTCCCTTCCAACAATAAATGTGGTAATATCATCGATACCCCCTTCTCCTTTTTTGATTCCATTTTTAGTATTGTAAATATTCTTGTAGTGTAAATAAATGTGGTTATTTTGCATGAAACCCCTTGTCTTGTTTGGTATTTGCATTTATGTCCATGCCGGCTCACTTCATGTGGTCCCCACATGAGGTGGGAATTTTCCACACAAACCCTTTAACGGGTTTCTATATATGTATTTAGTCTAAAACTTTATATATTCAATGTTAAATTTTATGGGAAAATTTGTAAAGGGATCTGAAACTTTTTGCAAATTAAATTTTGTTCTTCTAGGGCACGTTTTATATTAAAATGTTGGATAAATTTCAAGCGTGCCCCTGAATTTTCTTTTAGGGTTCGCAAATGCTTGGAAACTTATTTTTATTTGCAAATTGATCCTTGCTAGCTTATTAATTATTGTGCATGTTTTCTATTTTTTATAAATGTCATTCATACTTCAAAAATTATGTGAAAATAGGATAATGCACATGTATGCTTTATCTTTCACGCCGCATATTTTATTTTGCATTTTATGCACATTTCCTATTTAATAAAATTAAAAAAGAGCACATTTTGCCCTATTTGACTTAAAAATACCTAAAAATTATAAAACTATTTTGAAAATTTCCAAAGAAAAATATATTTTATTTACTATAGTATTTTATAACTCCATACCAAAAATCCTCAAAAATAGAAAAGAAAATGATAAAAAATAAAAAGTTTCAAAATACTATAAAATATAAAAATTCTTCAAAATATTAAAAAATATTTGTTTCTATTTGATGATTTATTTATATATTATAACATATGCAAATTAGTTTTAAAAAATTTTGAATTTATTTATATTTTTGAATTCGAAAACAATTAGACCTATTTATTTAATCCTTGTTTTGGGATATTTTGGACTTTAAAAATGCTTAAAAATTAGCAAAAACACTTGAAAAATCACAAAAAATAGTATAAAATTTAAAATACCCAAAACAATTTATTTTATAAATGTTGATTATTTTTAGCTATATTTATAAATATAGCAACCCATATTGTATTATATATATAGTTTATATTGTTATTAACTATTAAAAATACCTTATAAATATTTTAAATACCTTTTTTAAAAATAATAAAAAGGTTTATATCTCAGGGTATTTTTCTGATTTTTGTATATTTATTATATATTATATATAAATCTTATATCATATATACATTATCTTATATATATATTCATATACTCTTATATATATCTATATAATATTATATAATATTAAAATTAAAAAGAAATTAAAAAGTATAAAATTATAAATTCGAAAATTGAAAAATTAAATAAAAATTTTAAAACAAAAAACATGCACAAAAAGACTAAGAGGACACTTATGTACATAATTCACTTTGATTAGGAATAATCATTTGGCTATCATGTTTGCTCTCTGTGGTTCGACCTCTACATGCTTACACATTATACACCTTTGTTTGTAGGGATGAAAACGGCCGGATATGGATGCGAATATAGGTATAATCATATCCTTATCCATTTTGGAATATGAATACGAATGCAGATACGATATTGACGGATGTGAAAAATATATTATCATATCCTTAAAAACAAATACGAATGTAAAACAAATACGAATCGGATACGGATAATAATAGAAATATTTAATAAATTAATTAAAATATACATGTTTAGGATGGTATACACATAAAATGGATATAGCATATATAGTGATTCCATAACAATTATTATCAACAATGGTGAATGCAATCATAAAATGTTGTTATGCATAGTTATGAATAAATTTATTAATATACTTATGTATAAAAACGAATATACGAAAGCGAATATTAGCAAATGTTTAAGTGAAATCCATAACCGCATCCATTTTAAACAAATACGAATGTCGATATATATATATATACACATATATTTATATATATACATATATATACATACATACATACATATATATATATATACATATATATATAGGGGCCCTTTCAAATAGGACGCAGTCCTTCCTGAGTTCAGGAAGGCCGGCCCTTTTTTGTATAAATCACGAACACTTTAGTAGAATACGTATACAATTTGTATTATAGGTGCACGTTATAAATACAAAGCCGCATACAAAACTGCTCATTATAATACAAACATTAAAACTTCACATTATAATACAAAACTGTATATGTATTCTACTAAAGCCATCCTGTTTTATACAAAAAAGAGGCTGGCCTTCCTTAGGAATGGAATGACCAAGTCCTATTTGAAAGAAATCCTATATATATATATATATATATATATAACGAATACGATAGCGGATCGAATACGAATATATTCACATTCGTTTCATCCCTATTTGTTTGTAGAGTAAAATAAATTGTACTTCACATTTTTGTTATTCATTGATTATTCATATGTTGTGGGTACTTGTTGCTTAGTCCATCGATCTTCGAGAGCTGTCATCACAATGACTTAGTGGTCCCGCCTTGTATGGACCACAAGGCAGTTCCTCGGATATCTTTGGACTTTTCAAATGGCACTGTTGTCGCTGAGCAACATGTTTGTAGCCTAATTTGTACATAGTTGTCTTTTCTTTTCTTTTTTTTTCTTGTACATATTTTTCTACCTTTTTCTTATTTGTTTATATTTCATCTCCTGTTTCTTTGAACACAGTATTTGATTATCTATGCTAATTCATCTCTTTGTTGTGTTTATTATGAGGGTCCGTTACGAGAGGATGGCTTTTCAGGAGGTCGATGCAATCAAGCTTAGTGGAGACTGGCATTCTTGCCCTGGCCAGTAGGAGAGACAACAAGCATAACAAGTAGAATACTTAGTATAGATCTTAGCTTAGGATTTTATTTTATTTTTTGTGAGAGGGTGATTTATTATTCATTATTCTTTTTAATAATACATGGACTTGGACATTAGACTCTAGGACATATTTTACCAAGTGTCTGTTCACTTGGGATTTCTTGTGATTTTCTTTGCCTTCTCCCTTTGCCTTCTCCCTATTTTTCCCTTTATGTTCATTTGTTTTCCAATGTTTTGAGTTATCAACCTTTGTTTTTATTTGTTTTGCAAACATGAAGCCTCTAGATTGTAGGATTGCTTGTATCGGTACTTAGGTCCAATCCCTAATAAGAATCATGTTCCTATAGACTTTTTTTGTTTTGATCTAGTTCGATTAATAATTGTCAACTATTTAGACTTGAACCCACACACCGAGAGAGGCACCATACAACGCTAGTAGGACTCGTTGTGGCATCATCGAGGGGTCTCCAAGAACGGAATTTCAGGTCCATTTCTGAATAATTGACATTTGGTTCTTCATGACTAATAATAGTTTATGCTTAATGTGATTTTGTTGATTGCACACCTCCATGTAGATAGGTTTAAAAATTCTGGTTTGCATACCACATGGAGAGAGCTGGGAAGCAGTGTAAGTCCTATAACTCTGCATGCATCATTAGATTTGATGGTAAGATTTCCATCATTGAATCGACTTGCACACCTTTTTCTCTATCTCCACTGATTTTGAACACCTAAGACACATGAAAATTCACAAAATCATTTATGCACTTGCATGCAAAAGATCCAAAAAAGGGAAAACTTAAACACTAAAACAAGGAGACTGCTAAAAAAACTTTGACCTTAGTTAAAATCCGTAATGGATAGCATTGTCTGGGGTTCATAAAGCCCTCATGTTTCAGGTACCTTAGGAGGGGACCAAAACCCCTCCCATGAGTGAGGCGTAACCTGATAAGGATCACAGCCCAACACCCGTCTGTAATTGCCTTGTGTATTGCTTGGATTTCTGAAGTATTGGTTCTTCTATCGTGCGTGGACGAGCAGGATCTGGTCAATGATGATGTTCTCGCCTTGTGTAAAACGTTGACCTTATCTGAAGTACCGAGCTTAGGCCACGCCCTCACAGGGGTGCCTGTCTCATCGTCTCACGTTCAAGTAGGTCCTAGCATGCTCACGGGTGATTCTGTTGCAAGCTTGGTCCGAAGTAGTGGTTTCGCATATCGGCTTCCTTATTCTCATTCTTTGGTTGAGTAGGGATCTAGGAAGGGTTACAAGGACCTCAAAAAGAGCATACTACATGTTATAATGGATGAGGATAAGTACGCGATACTTTTCTAATAGTATTCTCACTCCTATAGGGTTAGCGTCTAAGGACTTGCTAAAAGATATGCCTGAAATAACAACCCTAAAAATGAAAATATAAAAATAGTCGATCCCTTACGGCTTCACATGTGTAGAGTTGGTGAACCAAATTTCGTATTATGTATTGTATGGATATAGCTTAAGGTTCAAAGATCAAGTCCCGAGCACTTGCGCAAATTTTATTTTATGTGTTTCCTCTTTGACCCCATGCTCGTTTCGAGCCTTTCTACTGTTTTACATTCTTTTTTATTCCTCGTTGATCATCGTATCCTTCCTCATGCATCGATCCTTCTTTTCTCGCACGATGTAGATCCATGGATGGTACAATCGAAACTCCACCGACACCTACATCAATTGCATGGACTTGGCATCAACAATAATTCGAGGCGATTCCTGAGAACCCGGTTCATACCTTGTGAACTGATCTCCAGACTCCTCATCTTCTCTCCACTCTCTATCTATTTCCTAATCAATCGGGACCACTCTTGTCCCATTTCCACCCGTTGCGAATGGAGGTCACTTACAGTCTATGTAAAATGCTCCATTCACAGCTATATGGGATTGACCTTAATCTCGGATTCATCACTTCAGCTGGTATTCAATTTCACTGTGGTCTGATTAGGATACCACTTGCATTGCAGATAGAAGTCAGACCTGGATTCCAATCCAGAGTTCATTTCATTAGATTTTGGCCCAGAGATGGCTCCTCAGAGAATAGGAAAAGCATAGGGACATCAACCTCCACAACCAGAGCAAGGACCACCACCCGATCAAAATCAAGTGAATGCTCAGTTTGTTAGCATCCATCCAAGCCATACATCAACAACTAATTAAGCAAGCATTGGTTCAAACTGCATTCCAAGACATGCTAAAATGATATGAGGAATAGACCAAGAGGAGGAGGAGAGGATGAGATTCTTAGAGATGATCAAGAGGAAGAGGAGCAAAGAATTGAGAATCGTAAACCGACTCTGAAAGAGAATTATAATCCTTGAGATAGCCAGATGAACGAGCATATTCACATCCCACAGGTGCATACTCACTTTGAGCTCAAACCTCAATTCCTTTCTCTTCTACCCACCTTTCACAGGAACACCAACATTGAACCTTACATTCACCTGCAACATTTTTCTCATATTTGTATTTCCACACACTGCCCTAACATCTTGTTAGGTGTAGTCAAGATGACCACATTTCCCTTTAGTCTCCATGACAAGGCCCTGTAGTGGATCAACCATTTGGGGATGGTCTTGATGAACTAGGAGGTGCTTAAGTCTGCATTCCTTCACAAGTTTTATCCTCTTGGTCGGCTCAACCAGATACGAGCCTGGATTAACAACTTCTCCCAGTCTACCCACGAGTTTATTCATGAAGCATGTGAGAGATTCACGGATCTATAGGAGAAATGTTAGTTGACAATGCCTATGGGTGATTCCACGTCAATAAGGATGAAGATGTGGTCTGGATTTTTTTTAAAGAAATGGTCGAAGGAGAGACCACCCTCTCTTCATCACGCGCTTCCTAGAGACAGCCCCAAATCCTCCATAAACTTGTCCATATGACAACATCTAACGAGGCAGAGAGAGATGAGAGCTCCAACCTCAGTATCATCAGAGGCCATCTCGCCAAGGTTGATATCATAGAAAAATGATCACAAGATTTGGAGAAATTAACAAATAACCCATCATCTGGATAAGTTAGATCAGATTACGCAGCAATTGTAGTTGCTGGTGAATACCATCAATGCCTGCCAGTTGGTAACTCCACCGTTCGAGTCTCCAGCTAAGAAGAAAGAAGAGCATCCCACACATCATCAGCCTCAACCTAGTCCACATTAGCAGGCGATCCAGCATATATATTACGTGCTGACTTCCGACCAGGCACCACAACAGTAGTTGGTGGTATACCAACTAGAACTCCAGCCTTCTTATGATCCATTCTCTCCTCCACTGCCTCTCATTCAAGGGGTGAATGGAGTTTGGTCTAATGATACGTAGTTGGCCTATCCAGGCGGACCTCAGCAGGGCCAGCATGAAAATTCTCGTCCATTCCCTCAATGTCAAGGAGGGAGATTTGTCTAGTCCTCTTGGCCTCAGTATCACCAGTCTCCACAGTGTCATTATAACTGGAAATAGAACCTGTGGTACCAGCAGTTGCAGTACTGCCAGCACCAGCCGTATCATTCGTGTGTGGTTGCACGTCAGACGCAGTCTCCTCCTCCTCACTACCAATAGTATCAGCTTCCTTCATCTCATCAACAATATCTGCAACACCCATCTTAGCCTCTGCACCATCAGCCTCAATGTGATCATCACGTTGAACCTTCTAAGGTAGTTTCTGTAAACCCAATCCTCGATTGCTTGGCCCAGTTGATAAAGAGCTTAGCAGATATGGCACAGAAGCTGGATGACCTGACAACCACCAAAACTCTAATTATGGACCAGATCAAAGCCAACCCTAATAACTTTAAGCGGAAAGAGTAGGTAGAATGTGACGTCCTGTATGTACCGGTAGAGTCAGATGATTGTGATTTTATTTTGTCTAATGTTGTTACTCTCAGGAGCGGAAGGACCTTGCCTCTGTCTAACACTGTCAGAGGGAAGAATAAAGCTTCATCTGGTTAATCATCGTCTTCTTCATCAACCGTGCCAACCACATGTTGGGGTGAGGAAGGAGGAGGAGGAGGAGATATAGCAACTACCAGTTACCACCCCTAACAAAAAGAACAAAAAAACAGGAAAAGGAAAAAGACCAAAAAATGATCACAATCGAAGTGAAGCCGTGCCAGCCATGGATGAGCCAGCTCCAGCAGCCGATCCAACATCAATCGACGGAGCAGTGACCGCAGTTTGGACATCCACCCCATGCTCGAGAGTATACACTTATGAATCTCATATTCATCATGCTAAAATTGGTCAATTAGGCTCTGTTCCAACATTCATATGCATTTAATCATTAATAGAGCATTATTATCATTCATACATGTGTTAATAATATTTACATTTCATCATGCATAAATTGCATTAAAAATCTCATGTGTAAATTAGCCCAAAAAGCCGCTAACTTATTCTATTTTTAATTAATTCATCCTAACTCCGATTGACCCCAAACTACCTCCATTGTGTAGATATTACTAATCTGATTAAATAAAAAATACAAAAATTACTAACCCCAATAAGTGTCAAATAATCCCAAAGTCTAATTTCACATCTGACAGACTAAAACGAGCATATCTTCCTCATACAGTGTCCGATTTTAGTCTACTCACTTTTAACGTACTCCATTTTCATATACCTTCAAAACAAGACCAATTTCATAAAATTCAGAGCTCATATGTGAAAGTTGGGTTTTGGGCCTCTTTTGCGCATTTTAACTTTTTGCTATTTTTGATCTGAGTTTTGATGTACATAATTAATCCTTTTAATTTTATTTATTCTTAATTATTGTTCTTTGATGAAAGTTTTATTAAGCGACACAAAAATTCAAATCCAGATCAAAATTGAAATCAAAGAAACTGACCGAATCCAAGTGTCCGTTGTGAGTCTGTACAAAAGTTGTGTGTTTCTTACTTCTATTTTATTTTACTATTTTCTTATTTATTAAAAATCCAAAAAAATAGATTAGTGTGTAATTATTTTTCTTGTATTTTATCGCAATTTTTCTAAATTTTTATCCTCTCTAAAACCACCAAAAAAATTACAAAACTCCAAAAAGCTCGTTTTCTATACACATGGAAAACAAAAAAAATCACTTTATACAGATGACCACTTTTACTCTCTATTTCTTCACAAAAGTTGAATATCTCATTGAGGTGAACAACTTTCATGTTGATTACCATTTCATTTGAAGTCGTCCTCTATCACTTATTATTGTTTCTTCATTCTGGTCAAAGTCAATGCTATGTGGCATCCATCCATTGGTCCATCTCATCCAACTCACTCTTCCCCTCTCATTTTCTCTCCCCTCCATTTCCAACCAATCACACCACACCCACCATTGACCCCAAGTCAATACCTCCTACCACAACCGTTACACATGAAGACCCAACGGCTTCTTCATGTACACGTCGGGTCCCCTTCCCTTCCAGTTGTTCTCACCTTGCATGTAACCTCCTAAAGATAGCTATAAACCTCCACAGCTGTTACCACCACAATACATAACCCTCCAACATCCAAAATCCTATAAAACCCTTCCGCCACCTCCATTCTCCTCATCCACCATTCCACATACCTCTCATCCAACTCCCACACTATCCCAGGTGACAACAACGAGTAGGGTATCGATCCGCGACGAGGAGGTTCAGTGAGATCCTCGGTCACCTTTGTTGGCCGTGTCACAGCTTCACCAAGCTGTTGAGCCCTCTGCTCCTCTTCGTCGGAGTAGATTGAGCGACCACCATTGCGGAGCCCCTTAGCTTCTCCTCTATCGGTGAACCTTTCTCCCCTACTAGCAATCAATTCACCCTACAGGTAACTCCCTCCTCCTTCCTCCCTTCTTCTCATCTTCTTCCTCCTCCTTACTCATCATCTTTCTCTTCTCCATATTTTCTCTCTCCTCATTTCATCATCATCCTTTCACCAAATCACCAAATAAATTTCATATCAACGGATAAATCATGCCTCCCGAACATGAATATGATTTTTATTTATTTTTTAGCTGAGATCTTATCAATCAATTAATCAAAAATTTACATCAGCTAAACAAATAGGGGAGAATCCCCTGTTTTGAACAGGGGACTCCTTCACCACTTCAACCCACGTTCTCTCTCTTCCTCTTTCTTTCTTCTTTCCCCTCTCTTTCTCTCCACTTCTTCCTCACATTCTTCTTCCATTTCTTGCACCACCAACCCATCCTTTTTCTTTTTCACCTATACCCCCCTCTCCTTCAACCTCCACACCCATCTACACACACAAGTGTTGCACGTCCCTAGCACTCACTCGCCCACTTCCCACACACATTCACGTGCTGCTGCACTTGCACGGCCTCTTCACCTCCACCCCCGTCCGCCTACCATCGCCGCTAGATTAGAATTATTTGACTGTGCTCGTAATTCTTAGGCCACACATTCACTAACTATATGCACTATAGATCGTTCAACATTAGCCAAATTTTTAAATCAATTCTTCTCGCTAATAGAACTATCTGCTTAGGGCGTTTTTCATCTGTGCATATCATTTAGTGTAATTTAAATTCCTTGTCTTGCATCCCGCATGAATAACACGAGGATTCAGTGTAAGTCTTTTCTTAAGCATGCATCATTGATTCACATTTGCATTGGCTTTTTCGATTCTCCCTCCTCGAGTTTTACAACTTAGGAATTAACAGAATTGGGACTGCTCGTTAGGCGTGAATTTATGTGCTCACATAAACTTCAGTGATAACCTCAATTTAAAACCGAGAATGCTAACCAAGACGACTGTAAATAAATTGACATAAAATTAATCTGGATTTGATGGAGAGGAACTCACTCATTGTTTGTAAGGACAAGATCGCATACCTTAGGACAGAGCCAAAAACCGAAATGCTTCATTCAGACTACTGATTTTAAAAACAATTAGCTACTTTTCAGTGAGGGTCTTGAGTAGCCGTTTACGGTCTGACTTCCCTTAGCAGAGTAGGTGGTTTAGAGGACACCGCGGAAGGCTCCGTCCTCAAGTAACATGGGTAGCCGTTTAAACGGTCCGTACTTACACATATACTGGCTGAAAGTAGGTGCAACTAGTTGTATGAACTCGGGACAGTCTTTGTGAAATATTTCGGCACCTAACAGTTCCGCTTAATTTTTAAGATTATTTTGTCATTATATTAAAATTGAAAAGATAAGCGACCGAACCCTAACGTGCCTTCACCAGTGTTGAGTGGGTAAATTAACGTGTTTGTTTTGTGTTTTGATTTGTGTACGTAAAAGACCTTGCAATCGCAAGCAAATCATGGTTCGCTAATCATTCCATCCCTCTTGACAAGATGTCGGCACAATGGTCTTCTTTCCCGATCTCCACGACTATGTCCTGATATTCTTCTTCTCACACTCCTCAGGGGAGCCTGCTCTTCAAATCAGGTTCCTCTCAGCCATCATGCTCTTCCCGCCCATACATTCCACCCTGTGACCACACTTCTTCTTCTTGTAATAGACTTCTCTCACATTCTGACAATCTTATGAACATGAGAGAGAGACCAGAATTGAGGATGAACAATAGAGTGACCGATATTGATAGTACAACACAATTTCCGGTTACTATGATCTCACAACCTCTTGAACCATCCCCTACTCAAGATGACTATCCTCTTGAGTACAATCAATTTTCCTTCGACAGTCCACGAGAAAACCAAAGTCAAGGAAATATAACTCATGACCATACCATAATGTTTATGAACAATTAATACTCTACTCGACGTTACATGCCAGAATCACGACACATGGAGAATGATTATTCAATCACTAGTCATGAGATGTTTGAGGATGAGATTGCTCGGATTAATAATAGAGCAGACACTTTAGCTGAGAGAATATATGATCTCATCCAGTCCATGCAGAATTCAGAGGAAGTGAGGCCACCACCATGCGATCCACTGGATTATCATGTGACTCACAATCAGGCACAACCACCGCTGACCTCTGACCCTCCGACTGACCGTATTACAGAAAATACCAAAAAATTGAAAAAAATTAAAAATTCAAAAAAATTGGACAATTCTGAAATGGAAGCATTCTGCAAGAGTCTGATTTTAGAGCTTCCATTGATCAAAGCCATAGAATATGTGTCCGATCTTAAGAGATTTGTAAAGAGTCGACTGAACCCCAAAAAGACAGGTAAGAAACTATCCAGGACTGAATATCATGTCATATCTATGGTTAGTTCTTTGGTGATGAATCATAAAACCAAAAGCCATAAAGTCAAGCGGTTGACTTGGATCACATGTGAAATTGAGGATTCTACATTCACTCATGTTCGTTTAGACGATGACTCCACATTAAACATCCTCCCCAAGTCCGTCTTTGACAACCTCGAACTCGAACAACTCAAAAAGACTAGGGTGATTGTTCAATTACCCGATCGATCTACCAAAAGACCGTGGGGGATCGTTTCTGTCGTCGTAAGTTTCCGAGGTAAAGAACATAAAGTGGACTTTATTGTCCTTGACATTGACCACCTCGGAAGGATGTCTGAGTCTCCTATCATTTTAGGAAAGTCGTTCTTAACCTCCTCTAAGGCAATCGTCGATTGCGAGACTCAGGAAATCAAGTTCCCGAACTCGGACCACAATGAACAACCCCCAATGACACGTCCTGCTCTGAGGAAAACCAGCTTGAAACCGACAGTTATGATCAGGAGATTTCACATTATCAGACATCTCCGCATGACACACTGATACAAACCCTAGGAGAGTCACCTAAAAGACTAACTGTTGGACAAACTTCAGATTCTCACCACCCTATCACTGCTCCTAGGAAAAATCAAGATTTTGGACCTTATGAGAAATTGGACCATATTATTGAAGATCATCACGATTATTTGAGTGGTCCAATCTTTGAGTCAGCAATAATGCATGAGATACTTGAACCATATAAGGAACCGACTCCAGAAACATCCGACGTCACCAAAATTCACGACCTTCCGGAAGTGACATCAACAACCCCAACCATAAACCACAAAATCACCAGGAACAATCTCCATCGACCGAAGCAGCGCATGACCCTTCAAGAATTGGTCGATTTTTACAGGGATTCATCTGATGAGGAAATCATGAATGCCACATCGGTTACCCAAGACAGGGAGATGAAGACTTTCCAACTTCCTCCCAATACTTCCCAAGGAAAGAAACCGACCAAGAAAGTCACCTTTGACCATAGACACCAGGTGATTTCTGAAGAGTCCTCGTCCGAACCTGATGTGGTTCATCACATAAATGCAATAGGTACAGCTCTGATCCAAGGGCACTTACCTCTAATCGACAAAAGTTGGAAATCCTCTGCAGACGACTACTATTCTCCTGAGGACGACTCCGACGATGGCTAGTCATCTTCATCGCCCCCCTCTTCATCACACTCCACATCTCCATACTATATCCCTCCACACTCCCGCAAGAAGGTCCGTCGCAAACCTCCTTGATCTTGTACATCCGCAAATCTACCTGGTTCCCCATCTGTAATTACCCGATTATACTTAGACTGGCCTGAGAGTATAGGGGGACCTCTACCATTGTTTATACAACGCTTCTCTTCTTTTATTTTTGACCGATCTATACTTCGTACGAGCTATGTCTACATTTCACTTTATGCCATGAGGACATAGCACAAGCTAAGTATAGGGGGTGTGTTCGTATATATTTTTTCTACTTTATCCATAGCTCGTACTTTAATTGTCTTCATCTAACATTGGGGATGGGTACAAGTAGTGTGTATATTACTCGTTTTTCAAAAAAAACAAAGCAAAATAAAAAAACCTAAAAAAAACTTTTTTGCATAATAATTCAATCATGATCTTGCATTTCATCAAGCATTTCATGCATTCCTTGGTTGATATATTCTTGACACATTCACCATCACTCAAGGCTTGATGATTTTTGAGGACACTTGATTTTTGAGATCTTGAGATTCTGAGTTAGCCTACCTTAGTCATTAGGGTTTTGAACTTAATAATCCACACTTCCCTAGTTTGAAAGATTTGAGCGCTATATTGCACTCTTCATCTCTACCTTAAAAAAGGATATGATCAGCAAAATCACTTTTACAACTGCATGATTGATGAGATGAGTTGAGTTATCACTTGAGGAACTGAGACGAGAGATTTGAGTTTAGACCCGATCTGATGATATTCGAGGATGGGATAAAGTTAATGAAGGCTGCAGAAAACCTGAGTGTCAGCAATACCCTAGCCAGTATGTGAACAAGATTCATATGCTATCTCTTTGATAAATGACCTAAGTGCCAGGATGTAATGAAACTTAATGAAAATTGTTGATCAGTGTGCGCCAACTTTTGGTAAAAGCAGTGGAGCTATCCAACAAAAGAAAAGAAAAAGAAATGTCAAAAAAAAGCTCTATCATCCAAAGTCAAATTCCAAATGAGCTTCCACCAATGGCGAGCGCTCCCAAACATTTTCAAAGTGTACACTTGGACCAAGCTAATTAGGACCAAGGAGTCGGGCTGATACCATAAAAGGCTCTGCATCGTAAGCGATACAAGTCTGGGTAACGAAGGTATCTTAGATACTCAAAAGAGACACACCCCGGTGGACTCCCAGAAAAAAAAGTACAGACGACTCCAAATTCTCTTGACGAACACATTGATCAACAAAATAAAAATATACCTATGTTGAGTAATAATACACTCAGAGGCACCTTGTTCCAAGGTAAGGGAGAGAAAATCAGACACAATCCTATGCCCTCCATCATCTGGCGTCCATCTACACTTTCAAGTCTGACAAACTAATGTGACGGTTGACTGAAGCAAGAATAGACTTATTACCTAGTCTTGAGGATTAGGTCTAGAGGAGAGTCTCTTGGATTGGAACTTTGGGTGATGTCCCGACTTGACTCTCATGAATGCAGTACACTAAAAATCATATCCTTAAGCTATATGTACAAGCAGAGAGTCTGAAAATTTGAAAAGTTGGATTCCTTATGATTAAAGCATGGTTGAGCCCAGGATTTTAGGATCACTCAAATTAAGGGTCTTCTATGAATTGAGTCTTGAAAATTCACAATCACAGTAAGGGATGTATTCAACTAAGTCATTCATTCATTAATGCTCGGGGACGAGCATGGTCTAAGTATAGGGGTATGATGAATCTCATATTCATCATGCTAAAATTGGTCAATTAAGCTCTGTTCTCCAACATTCATATGCATTTAATCATTAATAGAACATTATTATCATTCATACATGTGTTAATAATATTTGCATTTCATCATGCATAAATTGCATTAAAAATCTCATGTGTAAATTAGCCGAAAAAGCCACTAACTTGGTCTATTTTTAATTAATTCATCCTAACTCCGATTGACCCCAAAATACTCTATTGTGTAGATATTACTAACCTTATTAAATGAAAAATACGAAAAAATTACTAACCTCAATAAGTGTCAAATAATCCCAAAGTCTAACTTCACATCTGACAGACTAAAACGAGCATATATTCCTCATACAATGTCCGATTTTGGTCTACTTTAAAGTAATTCATTTTCAAATACCTTCAAAACAAGATCAATTTCGTAAAATTCGGAGCTCATATGTGAAAGTTGGGTTTTAGGCCTCTTTTGCGCATTTTAACTTTTTGTTATTTTTGATCTGAGTTTTGTTGTACATAATTAATCCTTTTAATTTTATTTATTTCTAATTATTGTTCTTTGATGAAAGTTTTATTAAGCGACACAAAAATTCAAATCCAGATCAAAACTGAAATAAAAGAAACTGACCGAATCCAAGTGTCCGTTGTGAGTCTGTATAAAAGTTATGTGTTTCTTACTTCTATTTTATTTTCTTATTTTCTTATTTATTAAAAATTCAAAAAATAGATTAGTGTGTAATTATTTTTCTTGTATTTTATCGTAATTTTTCTAGATTTTTATCCTCTCTAAAACCACCAAAAAAATTACAAAACCCCAAAAAGCTCGTTTTCTATACACATGGAAAACAAAAAAATCACTTTGTACAGACGACCTATTTTACTCTCTATTTCTTCACAAAAGTTGAATATCTCATCGAGCTGAACAACTTTCATGTTGATTACCATTTCATTTGAAGTCGTCCTCTATCACTTATTATTGTTTCTTCATTCTGGTCAAAGTCAATGCTATGTGGCATCCATCCATTGGTCCATCTCATCCAACTCACTCTTCCCATCTCATTTTCTCTCCCCTCTATTTCCAACCAATTACACCACACCCACCATTGACCTCAAGTCAATCCCTCCTACCACAACCGTTGCACATAAAGACCCAACGCCTTCTTCATGCACATGTCGGGTCTCCTTCCCTTCCAGCCGTTCTCACCTCACATGTAACCTCCTAAAGATAGCTATAAACCTCCATAGCCGTTACCGCCACAATATCCAAAATCCTTTAAAACCCTACCACCACCTCCATTCTCCTCATCCACCATTCCACATACCTCTCGTCCAACTCCCACTCTACCCCAGGTGACAGCAGCGGGTAGGGTATCGATCCGTGACGAGGAGGTTCGGTGAGATCCTCGGTCACCTTTGTTGGCCGTGTCACAGCTTCACCAAGCTGTTGAGCCCTCTGCTCCTCTTCGTCGGAGTAGATTGAGCGACCACCATTGCGGAGCCCCTTAGCTTCTCCTCTATCGGTGAACCTTTCTCCCCTACTAGCAATCCGATCACCCTACAGGTAACTCCCTCCTCCTTCCTCCCTTCTTCTCATCTTCTTCCTCCTCCTTACTCATCATCTTTCTCTTCTCCATATTTTCTCTCTCCTCATTTCATCATCATCCTTTCACCAAATCACCAAATAAATTTCATATCAACGGATAAATCATGCATCCCGAACATGAATATGATTTTTATTTATTTTTTAGCTGCGATCTTATCAATCAATTAATCAAAAATTTACATCAGCTAAACAAATAGGGGAGAATCCCCTGTTTTGAACAGGGGACTCCTTCACCACTTCAACCCACGTTCTCTCTCTTCCTCTTTCTTTCTTCTTTCCCCTCTCTTTCTCCCCACTTCTTCCTCACATTCTTCTTCCATTTCTTGCACCACCAACCCATCCTCTTCTTCTTCACCTATACCCCCCTCTCCTTCAACCTCCACACCCATCTACACACACAAGTGTTGCACGTCCCTAGCACTCACCCACCCACTTCCCACACACATTCACGTGCTGCTGCACTTGCACGGCCTCTTCACCTCCACCCCCGTCCGCCTACCATCATCGCCACCGGCAGTGGCTGTGCGTGCTACCCTCCTTTCTCTCTTGCTTCTGCGAACTTTGCAGGTACAGATCAACTTCAGCAGTGCGCCATCCCCTTCCCCGCCTCGCCTGCGCTCTACCATCGCAACCCGCGCCTCTTCAACCACCTGCTGCGTCACCACTGCACGACCAGCTCGCACGCCCTCCAGCAGCTTGCGCCTCCACCATCAGTGCGAGGAGGAGCGCCACCCTCACCGCGACTTCGACCTAACTGCCTTTCCCCGCCCGCCAAGAGTTTTTCCTCTCACGTGAGAAGGTGGGGGCAAAATTTGCATCAAGCTCCCCAAAGCACCAACAAATTTTAGAAGGCCCCCACTGACATCATCATCACGTGCGGATCACGTGACTAGGGATGAGCATGGGCCGGGCTGGGCCGGGCTTTGAAGGGCCCAGGCCCAAGCCCGCTTAAAAAATTCGGGCCTTGGGTCGGGCTTAAGCCCGCAAAGTTTTTTTTGTTCGGCCCAAGCCCAGGTCCGGCCCAATTCCTTTGGGTTGGGCTTGGGCCGGGCCGGCCCATCTCCCAATTAAATATTATTAACTTTGACTCTTTTATTTCAAGTTAATCTCAACTCAAGTTACACAAGCTAAAATTGATTAAAACATGTACCATAATACTTGTGAAACAACTAAAATTCAATTCTACCAAATCCGAAGATTTCTCATTTTACTCATGTGCACTCAAGGCTGAGTGCTAGATACCATGAATGTCCATCATTTATAGAAATTGAAAGAGTGAAGCAAACTTACCCTGTTAACAATAACATGTGCACCAGATCCTATATGTTAAAAAATGGGCATACCATATTGGATAAATGTACAATAATAGAAAATATTCTGATTGAAAAAAATAAATACTAACAAATTCAAAAATAACCAAAAGAATCTAAACCAAATACTAATTAAGGAAAATTAATTCTTAATTGAAATACAATGATCATCAACTCATGTCACACGCTTAACTTTCTTGATTTATAAACATCGTATGAAGACATGATACAAGAAGAGAGTGCACATGAATTAGGTGGGAGTTTTCATGCATATAGGATGTGAGAAAGGATTCGGTCCCTCTTCGGGTCGGGCCCTTGGGCCGGGTCGGGCTGGGCCGAGCCAAGCCCGAGCCTGGCCCAAAAAAATTTTGGGCCTAAATATTGGGCCCAGGCCCGACCCGATATTCCTTTGGGCATGGGCCGTACCGGGCTTTTTGGGCTACGCTTCGGGCTGGGCCAGGCCGACCCAGTCCAATGCTCATCCCTACACGTGACGTGCGGAAAAATTGCAACGAAGTTCAGATCATTTAACCTATTTGCAGATAAGTCCCTCTAGGGATCTCTTTGAAGGAAAAATTTTACTTTTATTTATATTTCAGTCCCTTGATCTTTATTTTAGCATATCTTTTTCATACGAACTCTGTTTTTAGCATATAATATGTCATTTTAAAGCTCTTTTCATGCTCTACCATTTAGCATAGTTTGTGAACAGATCTGAGGTGATTTATTGATAATTATTCTTTGAGGATCTCGGTTGACTCTTGCAGGCTAAAATTTGACATATTTGTATTGCATTTTCATGGATAAATTGATGAATCAATTTACACAGGAGTGCTCTTTTGAAGGATAGATATTGATCTCTCATTCTTTTACAGAATAATTTTATTGAGGCTTCGATCAGAAAATAATGATTTACCAATAGAATCATTTGTCTTATCCAAGTAAATTGCAGGATTGTCTCTCAGAATTATTCTCCTTCTGCCTGCTGCTGGATTTATTTTGATAAATATTTCCGGATATAATTTCTTTCGATATGTGATGTGATTTTGAGGATTTATTGATCTTATTATTGAAGGATTTAATACGTTCCAAATCACAGATCCTGGGCATAATCTCCTTTTTTTATTCTCCTTGCATCACATTTTCATCCTTGTATTGTATATTTTCTCAACACAGAAATTAATTGAACATTAATTAATTATTGAATTTAATTTCAAACCACACAATTAAGAATCTCCATTCCCTGTGTTTGACTTTGGTAGACTTACCAAGTAAAAAATATTCCACAACATTCAAAGATTGTGGTGTTTTGATCAACCGATTTTCACCTCCTATACTACAATTATCGATTATTAAAGAGGTGAATTTCGTGTTCATCATACACCTTTTTGCAATCTGGTTGTACCAGATGTTGTGGACATGAACATTGATGTAAAGAAGAACAATACTTTTGATTTCAGTTCTGCAATCTGGTTGTACATATTCCTTTTCCTGATGCAATTGAAAAATCCAAAAAAATTGTAAAACAAAAAATGCATTATCTGGTCCAGGTGTTGTGGAGATAATTAAAAACTTGACTGTGGAATTACCATTGATGAAAGCCATGAAATATATGTATGTTGTGAAGAAAGTCTTGAAAGAAGCATATATGAACAAGCGTCGGTTGAACCACAATGACAGACGACAACTAGTTAAAAAGCACGTCCTTACCATGGCTACAGTCGTAACAATCAACAATCTCCTGAAAAAGAAGGTAGATAAAGGAGCACCTTTACTCAGATGCAAGATTTTTGACTAGGTCTTTGAGCGAACTCTACTTGATAGTGACTCTTCGATCAACCTCATGCCTGCCTCATTGCTCACAGAATTTAAGCTGAGTCCACTTAAGCTGACACATACGATCCTTCAGTTTACTGATCGATCATGTCGTAATGGTGATCCTTCGTGCATGCCCGCCTTGTTGTCGCATTTGTGCATGGCATGTAGTTTCCTATTGATTTTGTAGTCCTTGACATGGACTCTCATGCACCATTACTCCAGACCCCAATTATTCTTGGCCGACCATTCTTGCAAACTGTAGAGGTCGTGGTTGACTATGGGTCTGGAAAGATCACGTTTTGCTTGTGTAGAGACAAAGTAATGATGGATATGATCAGTGAACCAAAATTCGTATCTAATGAGGGTCAAACAGAACTGCATGTAGCAGAATGTGACTTAATTATAAAAATCAGGGATGCGGAATTTTATTTGAATGACACATGGATTCAGGAAATCCTCTCTCTAGAGAAGGATCTGGAAAGCACAGTCGATACATGCTCCAATGTCAACTGGGAGACAAATTCTTACTTGCTGGATATTTTTGATTTAGAAGATCCATGCCAATCCGACCATGATGAATTCATTGATGATTTATTTGTCACGTTGTCAGCCGAGCCATGAGAAACTGAGGTGAGCAGCACCTCCAAAATCATGGCAGATCATCCACCTACCAGTTCAGTTTCTGAAGTGCATGAGAAGCATGATAGATTAGAACCATAGTAAAAGCCACTTCTGGCAGGCCTCAAGTATGCTTTCCTTGTGAGTAAAGAAAACATGTATCCGGTCATCATCAGCAGCAGACTGACCCTAGATTAAGAATATCTACTACTCTAGTTCTAGAGAAAAATCACATGGCACTTGGTTGGCACGTATCATACCTCTGTAGGATAAATCTTGTTATGTGTTTATACCACATTTATTTGGAAGATGATGCCAAGCCATCTCAAGAATTCAAAAGAGACTGAACCCTAACTTGCGGGATGTCATCATGAAGGAAATCATGAAAAGGTGTGATGCAGGTTTCATTTATCCCATCTCCAACTCTAAATGGGTGAGTCCCTTGCATGTAGTTCTGAAGAAATCAGATCTCACCATTGCTACATATGAAAGATGAGAGGAGATTTCTACTTGGGTACCAATATCATGGCATGTGTTTGTTTATTACCACCACCTCAATGCTGCAACGAAAAAGGGCCACTTTCCCTTGCCATTTATTGATCATGTTATGGAAAGATTGGCCGACAAAGAGTTCTTCTGCTTTTTGGATGAGTACTCCGGGTACAACAAAGGGGCAATCACCCCAGAGGACTAAGAGAAGACTACTTTCACTTGCATGTTCAGTACCTACGCTTTCAGGAGAATGCCCTTTGTTTTGTGCAATGCACCTACCATATTCTAGAGATGCATGCTTGCAGTTTTCACCGATATGGTTAGCAGTTTTCTCGAGGTATTTATGGACAACTTCTCCATCTATGGTAGCAGCTTTGATTCTTTCTTGAACACCTAGATAGAGTACTTCAGAAATGTTGAATAGTCAATCTCATACTATCTTGGGCAAAGAGACACTTTATGGTCACTGAAAGGATAGTGTTGGGCCACATCGTTTCCAAGCGTGGCATGCAAGTCGATCCGACAAAGGTGGATGTGATCGCCAATCTCGAGCCACCTCAGAATGTTAGAATTGTGAGGTCATTACTGGGGCATGTGGGTTTCTACAGATGATTCATCAAAGATTTCAGATGCATGGCTCGACCTCTAACTGAGTTACTGTGCAAGGAGACCAAGTTTAATGTTGATCAACATGCTCTCCTATCTTTCAATCAGTTGAAGGAGCTAATCACTCAATCTCCCATCCTACAACCCCTGGATTGGTCTCTACCCTTTGAGATCATGACGGAAGCGTTAGACTTTGCAGTTTGAGTTGTCTTAAGATAAAGGAAATACAAAATGCCTTATGCGATTCACTGCTCCAACAAGACATTAGATGAAGCACAAAAAAATCATACTATTACAGAGAAAGAGTTGTTTATGGTTTTCATCCTTGAGAAGTTCATATCCTATCTGCTTGGCTCTAAAGTCACAATTTATATTGACCACTATGTTATCCAGTATTTACAGCAGGAGAAGGATGCAAAGACAAGATTGATTAGATGGATCATTCTCCTTCAGGAATTCAATTTAGAAATCAAGGTCAAGCCTGGAGTTCAGAACATGGTAGCATATCACCTCTCCAGAATTGAACATCAAGAACCTCCACTGAGCAGTGCACCTATCACATATACCTTTCTTGATGAGATTCTTGTTGTGGATTCCCTCCATTGGTATGCCAATGTTGTGAACTACCTTGTATCTGCTTGGTATCTGGTATTGTTCCACAAGATTGGTCAAAGATCAGAATTCTTATCCCAAATAAATTTCTACCAATGAGAAGACCTTCTCTTATTCAGGGAAGAAGTAGTGCATTTGGTGTCGGTGTATCCCTCAGAAGGAGCATCATAATGTCCCCGAGCTTTGTCATTTGCTTAAATATGGTGGGCACCACTCTGGAGACAGAACGACAACGAAAGTCTTGCAGTGTGGCCTTTGGTGGCCCACACTATTTAGGGATGCTGCAGCTTATGTGAAGCAATGCAATGACTATCAGAAAAATGGGAGGAACCCTTACAACCAAATACTCTATGCCCCTGAAATTCATTCAGATTTCAGATGTATTTGATGCTTGAGGCATTGATTTCATGGGGCCCTTTCCTAACAGTTAGGGATTTGAGCACATCCTTCTTGCCGTTGATTATGTGAGTCATTGGGTTAAATCTATCCCCGCCCGAGTTGCTGATAGCCACAATGTGTGCTGATTTTTGAGAGAGAACATCATTTCGTAGTTCAGGATAGCAAAGATCCTCCTATCAGACGGAGGCAGTCACTTTATTAATAAAGAGGTTCAGAAATTAACAAAGGAGTATGCCATCGAGCACAAAGTCGCATCTCCTTGTCATCCTCAAACAAATGGCATGACAGAGCTATCAAATAGAGAAATCAAGATAATCTCGCAGAAGCTTGTGAGATAGGATAGAAAGAATGGGTCCCAACTCTAGGACTCTGTCTTTTGGGCATATAGATCCGCTTACAAGTCTCCCTTGGGTATGTCACCATATCATCTTGTGTATGGAAAGCCATGCCATCTGCCCATCGAGCTAATTCATAAATCATTATGGGTAGTCAACATTTGCAAGTTGGACTCACACAAATGTGGTCATCAAAGAAAAGTGGATCTGAACAAGCTCCTGGAATTTCGAGACTATGCCTATGATAACAACTTGATGTACAAGGAGAAGGTCAAATGTTGGCACGACCGGCACATCAGATGTAATACCTTCGAAATTGGGTAAAGTATGATTATTCGATGCAAAGTTGAAGATATTCCGAGGCAAATTAACGAGCAAATGGATATGGCCATTCAGAGTGAAAGAAGTGCATGACAATGGAAACACGCCTAATGCACAACCGTTCATCATCAATGCCTGTTACTGAAGTCATACCTTGAGCATAACACTTTCTTGGTTGTTGTCGACTCAGTTCAAGTGATAATCAATGAAGAATTCTCCACAACCTCAGCTTCATCAAAAGATTCAGATAATGCTCCTCTAAACTTTTTCTTTAGTTTTCTTCTTTCCTTCCTTTCTTCTGTTATTTTCTTTTGTTTAGTTTTCTTTTGTTCCTCTCAGTCATCGTTGTTATACTTAGGATATGCTTCATCCTAAGTATAGGGGGGATGAGTGGGTCTCGCTATTTATTCTTTGATCCCTCACCTCTCTCCTATCTAGTTGATATTCCTGTCTATACTTAGGGATATTTTACCCTAAGTATAGGGGGAGATAGTACGAGTCGTTTACATGTGCATTCCCACCCTCGACCCTCCCTGTAGGAAGAATACATTCTGTTATACTTAGGATTAATTAATCCTAAGTATAGAGGGGATGATCAAATTCTCATTGATTCATTCTTTATTATTCATTCATTGTAGTGTAGGCTCTTCTACAATCAATTCGAGTTATGTCTTCTCTTTTCTCTTCGATGTATGAGGACATAGCTCAAGATAAGTATAAAGGGGTGTATATATGTTGTATATACTTTAACCATAACTCATATTTTCGTATTTTCAATAAGTATGGCTAGAATGCAATTATTTAATTGTAAATAACATGCATACATACATAAAATTCTTTGTAATAGTGATTAATAAATCAGGTAAAAATGTTTTACAAAATGTTTGAAAAATGGTTGGAAAATCTTCTAGAAAAATCTTTTGAAACTATTTGGAAAATATTTGTAAAATGTTTTCAACCTTTGTAAAAATGTTTTGTTTGTGAAAATTTCTTTCTTTTGTGTGAATAAAATGTTTTGAAAATCTAGTTTGAAAAGGGTTTGAAAAATGGTTATAAAAATAGTTTGAAAAATCTATACACACTGTTTGAAAAATCTTTTCAAAAGGATTTTCAAATTTTTTAAAATGTTTGTGAAATTTATTTGTCAAATTATTGTTTGCAAAATAAAGTTTTCAAAATATTTCAAAAAATCTTTTGAAATTATTTTGAGAACTATGTACATAATTCAAGCAAATAAAGAGCCATTACAAACCATGTATATACAGATATGTAAATTCTTAGAATCAAAATTCTTATAAATAACAAAGATGCACTCCCATGTAAATATTTGCACATATTTCTTTTCCTAAAAATCATTTTATTTTGAAAAATCTCTAAAATTTTGTAAAATTAAAAATCCCAAAAACATTTGCAAAATCTTTTCAAAAATTGCATAAAAATTGCAAAACTTCTAAAAAATCCCACAAAAAGATCAAAATCAGAAAATTACATCACAAAAATATTTTTCTTGCATTGTACATAACATTTGCATTCTACAGATTGAAATTGACAATTGAACAAGTCTAAGTAAAATCCAAAGATTGAAGCTTGGTTGGACATTAAATCTTCTTAATCACAGGAACCTTATAGGAACTTGAGGCACGTCAGGTCTACTAAACTTAATTCTTTGAGACCACGAGACTTAGTTCATTATCATCTTGTTGATAATGACCTAACTTGCACACATGCACTTTATACCTTACTCACCTTAGTTGAAGTGGTAGAAGGCTGGATTTGTCGGCATGAGACACAAGGCAATGGAAACATTGGAAGTCACACATTTGTGGTCATTGTACCCCAACCCAATCCAGTGGCAATGAGGCCTTTGACGAAATGTTGTGGGTTGCAATAAAGCTTCAAAAGAAGGATAGTCTACTAGATAAAGAGTAAAAAGTTCTTATGTAAATAATGCTGAAAAATGCAATAAAAACTCCAAAAAAGTGGAAAAGCCTGAATGAAAATAAAATTCATGCCAGAGTACGTATATATTTGTATAACCAATAAGCAAGCTTGTGCTTCAAAGTTATATTCATGTGATCCAGTAGCCAGATGACTTGGATGCACTTGTCAAGCATCCTAGGATAGGTATGTACATTGGCTACCATACATTCTTCTCTCCACCTCCTCTTCTTGAGCTGGTTGCACATGAACTTAGAAGGAAATACCTCACTTCTCGAGGAAAGAGTTGCTAGACTAGGGAATTAGGATCATCATGTTGGAGAAGACTGACTTTTACCGCTTTAGTCAAGGAGATCTACATATCACACATATTGTACAAAATAGATTCATAGTCATAAGGGATTGTGTATGACATCAAAGTGTTCTGACTTGGCTTTTGAGGAGACTTGGGCAGGGTTTTGTAACTCTCAGAGGCTGTTGTGTTTCAAAACTGTTTCCTAAACAGGTTCCAACCAAACTTAAATTCCAAAGGATCGACTAAGCTCCAAACTTTGATTTTGTGAAGACAAGTTTGAATGTTAAAATCAATCCAAGTTCTTTCTTTTTCTTTTCTTTATTTTCTCTTTATGTACTTATAAGCATAAGTGTTTGCAAGGGACTATCAAAGGTAAGTAAAAGGGGTGATGAATCTCCATTTCATCATCTTTATTCTTTCATTTTGGCCTTTATACCATAAATAATTGCATGTAAATATCATTATTTTCATAAATTAACATTATTACTTTAGTGTATAAATATTGTATAAAATATTGTATTTAAGCCAAAATAAAAGAATAAATAATATAAAATAAAATAAAATGTCAAAGGTATTTTATGACCCTAAACCTTGAGACCTATGCATCATGATGACTGGATCGACAAGGAATAAAGTAGGGGGAGATAAATACAATAAAAATCCAAATTTTGTTTCTTCAATAATTCATTTTAGGCATATTTTATTCTTTATTATTTATACATCAAAGTAATAAGATTTGTACATAAAAGTTGTAGGTAAATATACAAAGAAAAATACAAAAATGATTTCATACAAAAATAATTTATAGTGTTCATTCTACACTCAAAATAAAATCCCAAAACAAACTTCATAGACATGTATCTTCTCCATATGAACTCAAAGCACTAAAATCACCTATAATTGTATATAATTTTTTATTAACTATTTAATGAAGGTTGTTTCACTTGATTCGGAGTTAAGCTGCAAAAGTTAGATTTTTGGGATCTATTTTATTCTTTATTATTTATACATCAAATCAATAAACTTTATACATAAAAGTTGTAGATAAAAATACATAGAAAAATACAAAATTGATTTCACACAAAATAACATACAATGTTCATTTTACACTCAGAATAAGATCCTGAAACCCAAACTTCACAGACCTGTATCTTCTCTATATGAATTCAAAAAGCACCAAAATAATCTTTAATTGTATAGAACTTATTATTGGCTATTTAATGAAGGTGGTTTCACTTGATTAGGAATTAATATGCAAAAGTAAGGTTTTGGACCACTATTACCTGAATAAAATATTCATTTATTTATTCTTTATGTTTAACAAGTTTAAATTTTTATATTTTTTAAATATTGTTTATAGTATATGTACCTATTTATAATATAATAAAACCATGAAAAATATAGAAAAATAAATAGTATATAAAAGACATAGATGAATCCACTATACTTATACATATACAATAAATACATCTGTTTATTCAAGTATACAAATAACAACAGAAAAATATAATCAAAATATATTTGTGTAGATCTAAATTATTTATAAATATATAAATTAAGTATATAAAATATTAAAATCTAAAATGAAAAATAAAAATAAAAAACACATTATAGGTAAATATATCTATAATTTATATGAAAATATTAACTTATAATAAAAAACTTCAGAAAAAAATAAAAATATGGATAAAATAATACATTAAATTACAAACATTTTTTATGTTTTAATAAAAAATCAGTTAATTCATTAGCTATTTGTTTATGATTTTACCAATAATTTCCCCTAGGATTTTTTGATTGGTCCACGTGGACCAACCAGAACACTCACCGTGTTGACCTAGGTAAACACCCCCTCTCTCTTCCTCAAGATGCCATTCTGTTAGAACCTATATATTTGCCATTTTTCCCACTTAAGCTCATGATGCTTTGTCTACACGTGATGCACATTTCATGGAGATTGAACACCCCTAAATCACGTCCTAGCCAAAGATTGAATCGAATGTCCTTGATTCAGTTGCAATTCCTTGATCAATAAGCCTCCTCATCATGTCTATAAATAAGAACCTCAGACCTCCTTGTCCAATTTGATCCTTCTTTGAGCTCTGAATCCCCTCTCCTTGTGTGTGTGTGTTCACTATAACAGAGAGAGCATCCCCAGGTCTGAGGTAGAGCAAGGAGGAGAGGAGACGGTCCAAGGTGGAGCTCTGGTGGCACCTATGCTCCCTAGTTTGTAGGTATGAGCTGCACCCTTTTTATCCATTTTAGGTAGTTTTAATTAGTTTATTTCATTCTTGTCATTTATTTCACAAGTAGATCAGTAGCTTAGAATAGTCCACAAATCTTCAATCGTTGGAGCTCATTGCTTTGATCATGTTTCACTGTGATTCATACATGTTCTGACCCATCTATAACTTCCATGTTCTTCCTCATCTCATGTTGCACCTGTTCCACCTTCCGATCCCTCCTGATCCTTCATGGATTAGTGAATTGGAGCTCCTCTGCCACCTCTTGCCGGAGCTCCCCCATCTTGCTCACCCCCCATGCGCAACAGCTTCCAGTTGGGTCGAGGAGATTCTCCTAGACCCCTGAGTCTTCTCCTGTAGATACGCGAAGCCAAAGACCCTAGGAGGGTCGAATCTTGAACACGAGAAGGCTCCCAGGTGCCTGATGAACGCGAAATCTGTCTCTTTAATAATCGATAGTTGTAGTATAGGAGGCGAAATCAGCTGATCAAGACACCACAATCTGTGAATATTGTGGAGTATTTTTACTTGGCAAGTGTACCAAGGTCGAACACAGGGAACGGTGACTTTCAGTTGCGTGGTCTTGAATCGAATTAAATAATTATTTAATGCTTGGTTAATTTCAGTGTTGAGAAAATGTACAATGCAATGATGAAAATGTGATGCAAGGAAAATAAACAGAGAAGATTATTCCCAGGATCTGTGAAGTATTCAATTCAATCCTTAATGAAATTTATTAATTAATTATCGAGAGATAATCACAGATCGAAAGATATTGACACCCAGAAAGATTTATCAACTCCAAGTTACACAAAAATAGATTAATCAATGAATAATCCTGTCAAAAATTCAATGTAAAATGCTCCTTAAAAAAATCATCAATCAGACAAATAGAAAGTTAAATAAATTGATCCTCGATTTGACCCCTGTAAATATTAAATTTTTGGGAATAATCAACAATGAGCACAAGGGGTTAATCAAATTAAAATCCTCAACTGAACTCCTACAAAAGATATTGTTAATTCCTCAAGTATGAACATGTCAAAAGTGGCCTGCAAAAGTCGACAGAGATCCTCAAATAATCAATATCAATAAACAACCTCAGATCTGTCCACAAATTATGTTAAGAGACAGAGCATGAAAATAGCTTCAAAATGACATATTATACGCTCAAAACGGAGTTCGTATGAAAATGATATGCTAAAATGAACTTTCAGGGACTAAAATGTAAATAAAACAAAGTTTTTCTTGCAAAGAGGTCCCTAGAGGGGCTTATCTATAATTTATAAAAGTTGGAGGGGCCTGGACGTAATTTACCCCTAGCGGGGGTGTTTTTGCAATATCTGAAACAAACAAGGGCTCTGTATAATTTTTCCAGCCGGGCGCGTGCATTGCACATGCGCCGGTGGCGAAGGCTGAGGCTCAGGTGGTCCGACCTCTTGTTTGGGCACTGAACCAAAGGCTCGGGGCCAAACCAATGGCTCGGGCGCCAAGGCACAGGCTCGGAGCCGAACCTAAGGCTCGGATGGAGAGCCTCAGGCTTGGAGCTCTCGAGCCTAGGTGGTAGAGGCACGGGCGAGGCTCGGACAGTGGGGCTGCTCCTCGGCCGACACACGGCGTGAGGGGCGACGCAGCGCGCGTGGGGCGATGGCTGTCGCTGGTCCAGGAGGCGGTGGGCGAAGGGACGCCGAGGCGCGGGGCGGAGCTTGAGGGGGCGGCGGAGCCTTGCGCGCAGGGGGCGGCTGACGATGGCGGAACAGTAAGGCGGTGGGAGCTAGGCGGGCGGCCGAAGCGCGTGGGCGCGGTGGGCGGCGGAGCCTTGCACGCAGGGTGCGACTGATGATGGCCGAGCAGTAAGGCAGTGGGAGCTGGGCGGGCGGCCGAAGCGCGTGAGCGCGGAGGGCAGCCGACGCGCGAGCGGAGAAGCGCGGTGGAGGGGCTGGCAGAGGCACTCCACCGATGGCGATGGCGGCTCCTGCAGGGGATTAGCGTAGAAAAGAAAAAGAGAAGGGGGAGCGAGTCTTCGTTCGGAGGTGCGGGTGTGGAGAGAGCCGGGCTACTGCCTGGGAAAGTCCGGAGACGAGGGTTCTGGGGAGGAAGGTAGGTGGTGTTGATGGTCGAGTGACGGCAGAGCTGAGGTACCTGGAGTGATGGTGCAATTGTTGGTCGATGGGTGTCTGGGTCGTTCACCGAGCAGAATCAAGCTCGAAGAAGCTTGACCGATATTTTCACTTCAAGTGGTTCTCGACGGAAGGGGACCACGAAGCTTTCGCAGCGCTTGGAGAAGGGCCGCAGCAGCAGCAGCTTGTTAAGCCACTGGATCACACCTTAGAGATAGGTATTGACAGTCCTCGTCGTCGCACGAGCACCCCCTGTTGTCACCAAGGTATGGAAGTTGTGCTGGATCTCTTAGATATGGCGGATGGGGAAGAAGGATGCGGGACCTCTGGGTTTTATAGGGCAGTGGAGAATGTAAAGGCGAGGAGGAGGGGTCGCGACAGTTGCGAGCTGCCGTGCATGGTGGAGGCGTTACGCGGGGCGACGACCGTTGGGAGGTGGGGAGTCAGCCGTTTTGGGTTGGGGAGTAACGACTGGAGGTAGGAGGAGATGGGGTCACGTGCTGGGCACGTGACCCGGCGGTTTGGAGAGAGCAAGTGGGGGTGCCATGTGGCACGCCCAGGAGCTGCCACGTGGCGCCCCAAAAAAATTTCAAAATTAATAGAAAAATAAAAATAGAAAAGAAATAGAAGAATCTCAGATCGAAAAATTTCCTTCACAAAAGTTGTTCGTCTCGACGAGATCTACAACTTTCATGAAGGATCCGTGAGCAAAAGAGGTCATCTGTGAGAAGTGGTATTTTTGGTGGTTCTCCATGTATATAGAAAACCTGATTTTTGGGATTTTGTATTTTTTTAGTGGTTTTAGAGAGGATTAAATCTATAGAAAAATATGATAAAATACAAGAAAATTAATTACACACTAATCTAATTTTTTAAATTTTTAATAGATAAGAAAATAGGAAAATAAAATAGAAGTAAGAAGCGCACAATATTTGGACAGACTCACAACGGACACTTGGACTCGGTCAGTTTCTTTGATTTCAGTTTTAATCTGGATTTTTTTTTTGTGTTTCTTATTAAAACTTTCATCAAAGGATATAAATAAATAAGAAATAAAATTAAAAGAGTTAATTATGAACATAAAAACTCATGTCAAAAATAGCAAAATGTCAAAATGCGCAAAAGAGGCCCAAAACCCAATTTACAAATGAGCTCCGAATTTTACGAAATTGGTCTTGTTTTGAAGGTATTTGAAAATGGAGTACTTTAAAAGTAAGTAGACCAAAATCGGACACTGTATGAGAGAGATATGCTCATTTTAGTCTGTCAGATGTGAAATTAGACTTTGGAATTATTTGACACTTATTGGAGTTAGTAAATTTTTTTGTATTTTTTATCTGATAAGGTTAGTAATATCTACACAATGGAGGTGGTTTTGGGTCAATCGGAGTTAGGATGAATTAATTAAAAAATGTGAGAAGTTAGCAGCTTTTTGAGCTAATTTACACTTGGGATTTTAATGCAATTTATGCATGATGAAATGCAAATATTATTAACACATGTATGGATGCTTATGATGCTCTATTAATAGTTTAATGCATGTGAATTTTGGGGAATCGAGCCTAATTGACCAAATTTAGCATGACGAATACGAGGTTCATCATACCCTTATACTTAGACCATGCTCATCCCCGAGCATGAATGAATGACTTAATTGAATACATCCCTGACTGTGCATGTGAATTTTCAAGGCTTAATTCATAAAAGACCCTTAATTTGAGTGATCCTTAAATTCTAGGCTCAACCAAGCTTTAATCAAAAGGTATCCAACCTCTCTAATTTTCAGACTCTCTTTTTTTACATAAAAATATAAGGATATGATTTTTAGTGTACTGCATTCATGAGAGTCAAGTCTAGGCATCACCCAAAGTTCCAATCCAAGAGATTCTCCTCTAGACCTAATCCTCAACACTAGGGAATATGTCTATTCTTACTTCAGTCAACCGTCTCATTAGTTTGTCAGACTTGAAAGTGTAGATGGACGACCATATGATGGAGAGCATAGGATTGTGTCTAATTTTCTCTCCCTCACATTGGAACAAGGTGCCTCTCGAGTGCCTTATTACTCAACACAAGTATATTTTTATTTTGTTGATCAATGTGTCCGTCAAGAGAATTTGGAGTCGTCTGCACTTGTTTTTCTGGGAATACACCGGGATGTGTCTCTTTTGAGTATCTAAGATACCTTCGACACCCAGACTTGTATCGCTTACGATGCAGAGCCCTTTTATGGTGTCAGCTCGACTCCTTGGTCCTAATTAGCGCTTGGTCCAAGTGGACACTTTGAAAATGTTTAGGAGCGCTCGCCATTGGTGGAAGCTCATTTGGAATTTGACTTTGGATGATAGAGTTTTTCTTTGACATTTCTTTTTCTTTTCTTTTGTTGGCTAGCTCTACTGCTTTTACCAAAAGTTGGCACACACTGATCACCAATTTTCATTAAGTTTCATCACACCCTGGCACTTAGGTCATTTATCAAAGAGATAGCATATGAATCTTGTTCACATACTGGCTAGGGTATTGCTGACACTCGGGTTTTCTGCAGCCATCATTAACTTTATCCCATCCTCGAATATCATCAGATCGGGTCTAAACTCAAATCTCTAGTCCCAGTTCCTCAAGTGATGACTCAACTCATCTCATCAATCATGCAGTTGTGAAAGTGATTGTGCTGATCATATTCTTTTTGAAGGTAGAGATGAATAGTGCAATATAGCGCTCAAATCTTTCAAATTAGGGAAGTGTGGATTATTAAGTTCAAAACCCTAATGACTAAGGCAGGCTAACTCAGAATCTCAAGATCTCAGAAATCAAGTGTCCTCAAAAATCCTCAAGCCTTGAGTAATGGTGAATGTGTCAGGAATATATCAACCAAGGAATGCATGAAATGCTTGATGAAATGCAAGATCATGAGTGATGATTTTCTTTTTCTTTATTTCTTTTTATGCAAAAAGTTTTTTTTGGGGTTTTTTTGTTTTTTTTTGTTTTTTTGAAAAATAGGAAAAACACACTACTTGTACCCATCCTTGATGTTACATAAAAACGATTAAAGTACGAGCTAGGGATAAAGTAGATAGAATATATACAAACACCCCCTATACTTAGCTTGTGCTATGTCCTCATGGCACAAAGTGAAATGTAGACATAGCTTGTACTAAGTATAGATGGGTCAAAAACAAACGAAGAGAAGTGATGTATAAACAATGAAATCGGTCCCCTAAGTATCGGGGGATCGAGAGCTGGTAGATGGATATACAGAAGAGTGTAGGTTCCAGAGAGGTGGTCTATCTGGGCAGATCAAATCTTTTGTCAAAATCTATTCCCTGAGTGAAGGAGATCTGTTCAACTTGTACTAATTGTTCGTTGGATTCGACAAAATGTTTAAGCAGTTGACCATTGACTATAGATTTTTGCGTGCTATCTGCGGTCTCTGAGATCTCAACACTCCCATTATTGTGTACCTCTCTTACAATGAAGGGTCCCGTCCATTTTGATTTCAATTTACCTTGGAAAATTTTCAATTTTGCATTGAATAACCAAACTTTCTGCCCTGGGACAAAGATCTTTTTTCGAATGTTCTTGTCATGCCATCTCTTTACTTTGTCCTTGTAAATGGTGATGTTTTCATAAGCATGATTTCGGATTTCAAATAGTTCATTCAAATCCATCTCTCGGTTCTTCTTTCCTTCGTGACAGTTCCAATTAATCTTTTTGATTGCCCATTCTGATTTATGCACGAGTTCTGCGGGAAAATAGCATGGCTTTCCATATACCATTCGAAATGGGGAGGTGCCAAATGAGGTCTTATAAACCGTCTGGTAAGCCCATAAAACTTGGTCCAGGATTTGGGACCAGTTCTTCCTATCAGGGCAGACAAGCTTCTGTAAAATTCCTTTAACCTCCCGGTTTGACACCTCGGCCATGCCATTGGATTGTGGATGGTAAGGAGTAGCGACACGGTGGTCGATGCCGTATTCCTTAGTCAACTTCTTCACCTCCCGGTTGACAAAATGGCTTCCCCCATCAGCTATTAAAACGTTTGGAATTCCAAACCTTGAAATAATATTATCTTTCAAAAATTTGCAAATAGTTTTGCTATCTGCTGCTCGTGTAAGGATAGCCTCCACCCATATAGATAAATAATCTATTGCGAGAAGAATATATTCAAATCCTTGACTATTGGGGAATGGGCCCATAAAGTCAATGCTCCATGCATCGAATACATTACGGATGATCACTGGTTGCATAGGAATGGCATCTTTGGAACCAATGGTTCCTCCCATTCTCTGACAGACGGGACACGGCCTGACAAAATTGTAAGCACCTTTAAACAAGGTCGGCCAGTAAAATCCACATTGCAATATCTTCTTAGCAGTCCTCTTCCTAGAGTGATGTCCTCCAGCCTCCAAGGGGTGGCATCGATTGAGGATACTTTGGTATTCCTCTTGAGGAATACATCTTCTCTATATGCAATCCGGTCCTTCAAAGAAAAGGAACGGATCCTCCCAATGGTAGTGTCTTGCTTCAGATATGAGTTGATCGATTTTATTCCTAGGCCAACCATGAGGAACTTCCTTGGTGACAAGATAATTCACCGTGTCTGCATACCATGGGAGCGAGTGGATAGCAGAAATTGACTCGTCTGGGAAGGTTTCACGGATGGATTTAGATTCCGGGATTTTGTTATGTTCGATCCGTGATAAATGATCAGCCACGACATTTTTAACACCAGGTTTATCTTTAATCTCCAAATCAAAGTCTTGAAGCAATAGTATCCACCTCAGAAGTCGTGCTTTTGCCTTTTTGGCCATTAAGTATTGAATGGCTGAATGGTCTGTGTAAACTGTCACCTTTGATCCTAGAAGTATATATTGAAATTTTTCTAGGGCAAAAACCACAGCAAGCATTTCCTTTTCGGTCACAGTGTAATTTTTTTTGAGCAGGGTCTAAAACTTTGCTTGCGTAGTGAATAGCATGTGTGATTCCATCTTTTTGTTGTCCTAATACATCCCTTACAGCAAAATCGGATGCGTCTGTCATGATCTCGAAGGGAAAAGATCAGTCGGAGGCTTGTAGGATGGGAGTCTCAATGATCCTCCTTTTGAGTAGTTCAAAGGCTTCAAGACACTTATGATTTACTAGGAACTCGGTGTCTTTCCCTAGAAGGTCAGTTAGCGGTCGGGCAATTTTTGAAAAATCCTTGATAAATCTCCTGTAAAATCCGATATGCCCTAGAAAAGACCGTACTTGTTTCACATTTGTAGGTGGCTCGAGCTTCTTGATCACATCAACTTTGGCAGGGTCAACCTTCATTCCCTTCTTGGAGATGACATGCCCCAATACAATGCCCTCTTTTACCATGAAATGGCTTTTCTCCCAAGAGAGCACCAGATTCACTTCCCTACACTTTTGGAGGACTCGATCCAGGTACGTTAGACAATCATCGAATGAATCACCATGGATCGAGAAGTCATCCATAAAGACCTCCAGGAAATCCCCCACCACGTCGGCAAAAATCGCAATCATGCATCGCTGAAAGGTGCCGGGGGCATTGCAAAGCCCAAAAGGCATTCGCTTGAATGCGTATGTGCCGAAAGGACATGTAAAAGTAGTCTTTTCCTGGTCCTCGGGGGCGATGTCCACCTGATTGTATCCCGAGTACCCATTTAAGAAACAGAAGTATTCTCTCCCTGCCAATCTCTCCAGGATTTGATCAATAAAAGGCAGGGGAAAGTGATCCTTCTTCGTTGCAGCATTCAGGTACTTATAATCCACACAGACATGCCACGACATAGGTACCCATGTCGTGATCTCCTCTCCCTACTCATTGGTGATAATCTGAAGTCCCGACTTTTTCGGGACTACATGCAAAGGTGACACCCATTTGGAGTCAGAGATGGGATATATGAACCCAGCTTTACACCATTTTTCGATCTCAGTCTTAACCACTTCTCATAAGTTTGGATTCAATCTACGTTGGCATTCACGGGAGGGTTTAGCATTATCTTTCAAGTAAATATGGTGTGAGCACATGGCTGGGTTTATCCCTGGGAGATCAGACAATCTCCAGCCTATAGCCTTGCGGTTTTTCTCCAAAACATTAAGCAGGTGGATCTCCTGCTCTTCAGTCAGATGTGAGCTGATAAGGACCGGAAATTGTCCCTTTTCTCCTGCAAGGAAGGCATACTTAAGTGTAGGGGGCGATGGTTTGAGTTTAGGAAGGTCAATGATGTTGCTCGAATCTGGTCCCCTCAGTGATGCTTCTTGTTGTGATGTAGATGCTTGCAGTGTATCCATATTGGCCATCATCGTGGTTGTTTCTGGGATCGGATCGCTAATGATAGAATGTGGTGTGGCATGCGCTGTGTCCGATCTGTGTACCTTACTCAAGGATTGTCCATAAGGAGAATGGACTGTCAGGTCTAGAGGGGCCTCTGAGTCTACTAGAGTATAGGTAGATGCATGAATGAGCTGGCAGAATAAATCATCAACAATTTCCTCTCTGGATGAGGATGATTCTATCATAGCAGTTGGATTTTGTCTCCAGGGCACAACTGTTGCTTCTGTAAATTCAGTATCAGTTTCTGATTTTTCAGACTCGATGCTCGACTCAGTGTCAGGTCTTTGGAACTAGTTTGCTGCATTTTAAGTTCAACTTTCCAAACCGGATTCTCTCGGATGTGTAATCAAATATAGCTCCTGCGGTCCTAAGGAAGGGTCGTCCTAGTATCATCTGGGAATCTTTCCAATTTCTAGGGACATCCATGTCAAGTATTGTGAAATCTACTGGGTAGTTTTGTCCCTCTATGTTGATGCCAACGTTTCGAATCTCGCCCCTAGGTCGCTTAGTTGATGTGTCTGCGAATTGAAGTACGGCTGCAGATTGCTTAAGAGGACCTAGATTTAGATGCTCATATAGGGTTGTGGGCATGAGATTGATGGATGATCCATTGTCTAACAATGTTCTTGCAAACTTGATTTCTTTGATGTGGCTAGTGACAAAGTGAGCACCCATGTCTCTTTTCTTCCTTGGCAGCTCATTTTTTTATAAGACGAGATGTGGCAACTGAGAGTATGTGTTTCTTTGTTCGGCTAGGAGTCTGTTTGCTGGCCCTTGTTGGTGTGCATCTCACCTTAAGGTATTTTCGAAAAGCCGAGTCTCTTTCTACCATCTCGTCTAGGGAAGAGTGACCCTTATATTTTCCTTACAGATGCGGGCCATCTCTTCATCATTTTTTTGGTTTTTTATGTTTTTCTTCTTTCCTGCCGTAAAAGCATGGGGTAAAGGGATGGACTTGTTGTGATAAAAACATCACTTTTATTGAATGAGAAATTATATACAGAACTTTGACTAAAAGCAGGGAAATTGGTGGCAAGGTGATGGGGATGACTTTATGGTGTGTCCTCGTCAGACTCAGACTCTGACGCTTCATTTTATCCAGATGGTGTGGGTGGGACTTCCTCATCCTCCTCCTGTCTTCCTTTGTCAATTTTCCCAGGGTTGTATGAATTGATGGACACTAGGGCTATGTCACCGGATTCCCACGCTCGATCATGCATGATTACGATCCTTCCGTTCCTAAGAGAGATATGATAAGCATTATTATTTGATGAGGGCTCAAGTTCTGGTACGGAATAGTCAGAGATTAATACTTGATTGTGTCCAAGGCTATTTGGGTTAGCCTGGACTTGGGCTGAAATCACAGTCTGGGGTGCAGTCACCTCATCTCTCCAACGAGAAAGTCGATTTATGTCGACTCTCATGTCATGAAGCTCATCCAGCACTCGCTGGAGTTCTGGAGATATAGAAGAAGAGGATGACCCTTGGCACTGCCTGGCCTGAGGTCACTGATATTGGCCCTGTTGGCCTTGCGTTGGTTCTGCTGTGACTGAGGTTGCGGGTTCTGATATCCCGTGCGATACTGTTGTCGCTACTGCGGTTGAGGTTGGTAAGTGAGTCTGGTTTGCGGTGGACGAGGGTTCAGAGTAGAGTTTTGGTTTGAGCGGTTGACCGGTTCCAGGTTATACCAAACTCCGTTTATCTCCATGACTTGTGGAGGTTCCTCGTAAACAGTTTGAGCAGAGGTTTCTTCAGTTTGATGGGACAAGACTTGGTCTCCACCCCAGTGGCTCTGTTTCCCTACCCCTTGTCCTTGAATGTAGTGAATTTGGTGTATGGGTGCGGGGGAGGGGGGTGTGAAGTTAGGGCTGGTATCTTAGATACCCTGTCAGCCAATTCCTCCATTTGCTTAGGCATTTTAGCCAATTTCTCCATATCTGATGACTTATGAAGTTCGTCCACCTTCTTATAAATCTGCTCGACCATAGTCAGCTTATCAACTATTATTCCCATATCAGCACTTTGATCGGTCGTTAGATTATTTACCATCTTTTTGGAGCCGGCTATGTAAGCTCGGTTGATGGTTTGTGCGTGGCTGGATTCAGCCAATCTCTCGAACACCTTGTAGATAGTGTCCTCGTGGAGTCCCATGTAGCTTCCTCCGCAAGATGCACTTACCAACCCTTGAGCCTCAGGGTTCAGCCCGCTGACAAGACTTTGGACCAGCATCATTTTACTTATCCCGTGCCCTGGGCATTTCTGGATTAAGTCTGTGAATCTTTCCCAGGTCTCATGGAATGGTTCACTTGGGTGTTGGGTAAAGCTTGTGAGCTTGATCCTCATTTGATTGATTCTACATACTGGCTAGAATTTCTTTAAGAACAAAGTCTTGAAGGTGGCCCATGTAGTGACTATTTCCCCTAAATTTTTCAGCCAGTAAGCCGCCTTATCAGTCAAGGCGAAGGGGACAGCTCTCAACCTTATGTAGTCCTGGCTAACCTTAGGGTGGCAGAGATTAGCACAGACTAACTCGAAGTCACGGAGGAAGACATACGATTCTTCATGATTATTGCCTCCGAACTTCGGCAACAGTGCATGGACATGCGGTTTGTGTTCGAATGCTTCCTCAGGGGGTACTGGCCTCAACCAATTATAGTCTTCATTAATTTCTGGTAGATACGTGTCTTCCATAGCCGCCTCACCTTGTTGCATTATTGCCAACTATGTCCTACGTAGTTCATTGGTTTGTTCGACAGCTGTTATCCTAGTCAAGAGTGCCCGAATGGGGTCATTGTCGTTCTCATCATCAGCAGGGTTCTTCTATGGAGGCATTGTGATTCACCTTCAGAAGAAAATAGTTTAGAATTAAGTGACGGAATTGAGTGAAGATTTGCTAAGGATATAAGTTTCCTTAGTGAAGGAGTGAAATGAAGGGTTAGTCTGGGATTGACTGAACCCTAAAGGAGCAGGAGTGCAAAAGATGATGACCCTAATACTAAGAGGAGTCGAGATAGTCGTCACGAGAACGTATACACAAAGCAAACACAAGTCAAATTTTCAGATTCACCAACTCAACACTGGTGAAGGCACGTTAGGGTTCGGCCACTTATCTTTTCAGTTTTAATTTAGTGACAAAACAATCTTTAAAATTAAGCGGAGCTGTTAGGTGCCAAAATATTTCACAAAGACTGTTTCGAGCTCATACAACTAGTTGCACCTACTTTCAACCAGTATATGTGTAAGTACGGACCGTTTAAATGGCTACCCATGTTACTTGAGGACGGAGCCTTCCGCAGTGTCCTCTAAACGACCTACTCTGCTAAGGGAAGTCGGACCGTAAACGGCTACCTAAGACCCTCACTAAAAAGTAGCTAATTGTTTTTAAAATCAGTAGTCTGAATGAAGTGTTTTGGTTTGTTGGCTCTGTCCTAAGGTGTGCGATCTTGTCCTTACATACAATGAGTGGGTTTCTCTCCACCAAACACAAGTCAATTTTAGGTCAGTTTATTTACAGTCGCCTTGATTAGCAGTCCCAATTTTAAGTTAATGTTATCACTGTAGTTTATGTGAGCATAGAAATTCACGCCTAACAAGCAGTCCCAATTCCTTTAAATCCTAAGATGTAAAACTTGAGAAAGGAGAACCAGAAAAACCAATGCAAACGTAAATCAATGATGCATGCTTAAGAGAAAGACTTATAGTGAATCCTCGCATTCTTCATGCGGGATGCAAGACAAGGAATTAAAGTTTACACTAAATGATATGCACAGATGAAAAATGCCCTAAACAAATAGTTCTATTAGCGGGAAGAATTGATTTAAATTTTTGGCTAATGTGGAATGATCTACAGTGCGTTTAATTAGTGAAAGTGTGGCCTAAGAATTACGAGCACAATCAATGATAGAGAAATAATCGTATATGTGCCTAAGTCCTACGCCACTCAAGCCGGGTCCCAACCACACAGAAGGGGTTGAAACAGACCCGACATGCCACAGAAAAGTTCAGTCTTCATTATTACAAGGGTCAAAGAGAAAGACCCTGAGAATAATGTATAAAATGAAACTTAGTCTAAGCTCTCTCTCACAAAAATTGAAATTCAGTCTTCTTTGCATGTCCTTGACTTTAAATCTAAAATATGCTCTGAGTATTCTGCAAAGAGAGAAAGTGCGGTTAGTAGAAAATGCAAAAGGAAAAAGAAAAAAAACTTCGCAAAAATTAATTATAAAAAAAGATTTAAAACCCTAAAAATTCACCGTTCCCCGGCAACGGTGCCATTTGATGAACGCGAAATCCGTCTCTTTAATAATCGATAATTGTAGTATAGGAGGTGAAAATCGGCTGATCAAAACACCACAATCTGTGAATGTTATGGAGTATTTTTACTTGGCAAGTGTACCACAGTCGAACAAAGGGAACGGTGACTTTTAGTTGCGTGGTTTTGAATCAAATTAAATAATTGTTTAATACTTGGTTAATTTCAGTGTTGAGAAAATGTACAATGCAATGATGAAAATGTGATGCAAGGAAAATAAACAAAGAAGATTATGCACATGATCTGTGAAGTATTCAATTCAATCCTTAATGAAATTTATTAATTAATTCTCGAGAGATAATCACAGATCGAAAGATATTGACACCCACAAAGATTTATCAACTCCAAGTTACACGAAAATAGATTAATCAATGAATAATCCTGTCAAAAATTCCATGTAAAATGCTCCTTAAAATTAATCATCGTTCAGACAAATAGTAAGTTAAATAAATTGATCCTTGATTTGATCCCTGTAAATATTAAATTTTTGGGAATAATCAACAATGATCACAAGGGGTTAATCAAATTAAAATCCTCAACTGAACTCCTGCAAAAGATATCGTTAATTCCTCAAGCATGAACATGTCAAAAGTGGCTTGCAAAAGTCGACAGAGATCCTCAAATACAATATCAATAAACAACCTCAGATCTATCACAAATTATGTTAAGTGATAGAGCATGAAAATAGCTTCAAAATGACATATTATACGCTCAAAATGGAGTTCGTATGAAAACGATATGCTAAAATGAATTTCCAGGGACTAAAATGTTAATAAAATAAAGTTTTTCTTGCAAAGAGGACCCTGGAGGGGCTTATCTGTAATTTATAAAAGTTGAAGGGGTCTGGACGTAATTTACCCCAGGCGAGGGTGTTTTTGCAATATCTGAAACAAACAGGGGCTTTCGTGCAATTTTTCCAGCCGCACACGTGCAAGCTTGGTGGCGGAAGCTGAGGCTCGGGTGGCCAGACCTCAGGTTTGGGCGCTGACCCAAAGGCTCGGGGCCAAACCAATGGCTCGGGCGCCAAGTCACAGGCTCGGAGCCGAACCTAAGGCTCGGATGGAGAGCCTCAGGCTCGGAGCTCTCGAGCCTAGGTGGCGGAGGCGCGGGCGACGCTCGGACGGTGGGGCTGCTCCTCGACTGACACACGGCGCGAGGGACGGTGCAGGGCGTGAGGGGCGATGGTTGTCGCAGGCCCAGGAGGCGGTGGGCGAAGGGACGCCGAGGCACGGGGCGGAGCGCGAGGGGGCGGCGGAGCCTTGCACGCATGGGCGAATGAAGATGACGGAGCAATAAGGCGGTGGGAGCTGGGCGGGCGGTCGAAGCACGTGGGCGCGGAGGGCGGCAGAGCCTTGCACGCAGGGGGCGGCTGATGATGGCGGAGCAGTAAGGCGGTGGGAGCTGGACGAGCGGCCGAAGCGCGTGGGCGCGGCGGGCGGCCGACGGGTGAGCGGAGAAGCGCAGTGGAGGGGCTGGCGGAGGCACTCCACCGATGGCGATGGCGGCTCCTGCAGGGGATTAGCGTAGAAAAGAAAAAGAGAAGGGGGAGCAAGTCTTCGTTCGGAGGTGCGGGTGTGGAGAGAGCCGGGCTACGGCCTGGGAAAGGCCGGAGACAAGGGTTCTGGGGAGGAAGGTAGGTGGTGTTGTTGATGGTCGAGTGACAGAGAGCTGAGGTACCTGGAGTGATGGTGCAATTTTAGGTCGATGGGTGTCTGGGTCGTTCGCCGAACAGAATCGAGCTCGAAGAATCTTGATCGATATTTTCGCTTCAAGTGGTGCTCAACGGAAGGGGACCAGGAAGCTTTCGCAGCGCTTGGAGAAGGGCCGCAGCAACAGCTTGCTTAGCCACTAAATCACGCCTTAGAGATAGGTATTGGCAGTCCTCGTCGTCGCACGAGCACCCCCTGCTGTCACCATGGTATGGAAGTTGTGCCAGACCTGTTAGATATGGCAGATGGGGAAGAAGGGTGCGGGACCTCTGGGTTTTATAGAGCAGTGGAGAATGTAAAGGCAAGGAGGAGGGGTCGCGACGGTTGCGAGCTGCCGTGCATGGTGGAGGCATTACGTGGGGCGACGACCGTTGCATGTCGTAGGGAGGTGGGGAGTCAGCCGTTTTGGGTTGGGGAGAAACGGCTGGAGGTAGTAGGAGATGGGGTCATGTGATGGGCACATGACCCGGCGGTTTGGAGAGAGCATGTGGGGGTGCCACGTGGCATGCCCAGGGGCTGCCACGTGGCGCCCAAAAAAATTTCAAAATTAATGGATAAAGAAAAATAGGAAAAAATGAAGGATACCTCGGATCGAAAAATTTTCTTCATGAAAGTTGTTCATCTCGATGAGATCTACAACTTTCATGAAGGACCCATGAGCAAAAGAGTCATCTGTAAGAAGTGATATTTTTGGTGGTTCTCCATGTGTATAGAAAACCTGATTTTTGGGGTTTTGTATTTTTTAGTGGTTTTAGAGTGGATAAAAATTATAGAAAAAATACAATAAAATACAAGAAAATTTATTACACACTAATCTAATTTTTTTGGATTTTAATAGATAAGAAAATAGGAAAATAAAATAGAAGTAAGAAAAGCACAATATTTGGACAGACTTACAACGGACACTTGGACTCGGTCAGTTTCTTTGATTTCAGTTTTAATCCGGATTTAGATTTTTGTGTTCCTTATTAAAACTTTCATCAAAGGACACAAATAAAGAAGAAATAAAACTAAAAGAGTTATTTATGAACATAAAAACTCATGTCAAAAATAGCAAAATGTCAAAATGCGCAAAAGAGGCCCAAAACCCAATTTTCACAAATGAGCTCCGAATTTTACGAAATTGGTCTTGTTTTGAAGGTATTTGAAAATGGAGTACTTTAAAAGTAAGTAGACAAAAATCGGACACTGTATGAGAGAGATATGCTCATTTTAGTCTGTCAGATGTGAAATTAGACTTTGGAATTATTTGACACTTATTGGAGTTAGTAATTTTTTTGTATTTTTTATCTGATAAGGTTAGTAATATCTACACAATGGAGGTGGTTTTGGGTCAATCGGAGTTAGGATGAATTAATTAAAAAATGTGAGAAGTTAGCGGCTTTTTGAACTAATTTACACTTGGGATTTTAATTCAATTTATGCATGATGAAATGCAAATATTATTAACACATGTATGAATGCTAATGATGCTCTGTTAATGATTAAATGCATGTGAATTTTGGGGAATCGAGCCTAATTGACCAAATTTAGCATGATGAATACGAGGTTCATCAGTGCCCAGTTCTTCATCGAGCTCCGGGCCCCTTCCTAGTGGGACCCGGACCTTCTTGCTAGTGCCACTTGACGCGGAATGCTTCTAGGAAGACAATGGACCAATCAGAACGTTGAATGGAAGCCAGGACAAGGAGCTACGCACAATTGAAGAGAGGACAATGAAGTGTTCTCCCATGTTCTTCCTCATCCCATTAGAGCTATTGGATCTCCAGCACAGCCCGGATCTAATCTAGGTCGTTCACATCAGACGAACCGATGCCTCGCCTTAGTCGTTGATCGAGTTAAGTGACGCCTACATGGTGCCACCACAACAGATCCCTTCCGCCGATGAATGGGGTAATTTCACTAATACCCCTCCGCCTTTTTGATTTCATTTTTAGTCCTGTAAATATGCTTCGTAGTGTAAAAAAGCATGGTTATTTTGCATGGAACCCCTTGTCCTTTATGTCCATGCCAACTCACCACACATGGTCCCCTACGGGAGGTGGGCATTTTGCACACATACCACTGCAGATTTCTGTATATGTATTTAGTCCAAAAAATTACATATTCAGTGTTAAATTTTGTGGAAAATTTGTAAAGAGACCTGGAACTTTTTGTAAATTGCATTTATGCCCATCCATGACACGTTTTATATTAAAATATTGGATAAATTGCAAGCATTTCCCTCAATTTTGTTTTAGGTTTCACAAATGCTTGAAAACTTATTTTTATTTCAATTTGGTCCCTGCCAGCTTATTAATTATTGTGGATGTTTTCTATTTTTTATAAATGACATGCGTGCTCCAAACATTATATGAAAATAGGGTACACGTATGCTTTATTTTTCATGCTGCATGTTTTGTTTTGCATTTATGTACATTTCCTATTTATTAAAATTCAAAAAAGCACATTTTACCCCTGTTTGACCTAGAAAATTTCTAAAAATTATAAAATCTTTTTGAAAAATTTCAAAAAAAATCATATTTTTTTATTATGGTATTTTATAACTCAAGATCAAAAATTCCTAAAAATAGAAAAAAGAAATTGATAAAAAATTAAAAAGCTCTAAAATCCTATAAAAATATAAAAAATCTTTAAAAAATACAAAAAAATTTGTTTCTATTTTATACTTTTATTTATATATATTATTACATATAAAAATTAGTTTTGTAAAATTTTGACTTTATTTAGTATTATTTAATTCCAAAACAATTTGGCCTATTTATTTAATCCCTATTTTGGAAAATTTTGAACTTTAAAATAACTTAAAATTTAGAAAAAATGCCTAAAAATCACAAAATAGTAGTAAATATAGAAAACCCAAAACCATTTTATTTTGCACATTTTGATTATTTTTAGCTATATTTATAGTTATAATACCTGTATTCTATTATATTCCTATATATAGTTTATTTTATTATTAACTATTATAAATACCTTATAAATATTTTTAATACTTTTTTTTAAAAATTAAAAAGGACTATACCTTCAGGTATTTTTTGATTTGTATATATATTATATATATTATATATATATATAAACCTTATATCATATATACAGTATCTTATATATATTTGTATACTCTTATACATATTATTATATAATATTAAAATTAAAAAGAAATGAAAATTTAAAAAATTAAAAAATGAAAAATCAAATAAAAAACCCACACAAAAAGACTAAGAGGACACTTATGTACATAATTTACTTTGATTAGGAATAATCATTGGGCTACAATATTTGTTCTTTGTGGTTCGACCTCTACATGCTTACACATTATACACCTTTGTTTGTGAAGTAAAATAAATTGTACTTCACATTTGTTATTCATTGATTATTCATATGTTGTGGGTACTTGTTGCTTAGTCCATCGATCTTCGAGAGTTGTCATCACAACGACTTAGTGGTCCCACCTTATGTGGAACCCCAGACAGTTCCTTGGATATTTCGGGTTGATCAATACCTCTATAATTCGAATAATTTTGATTGTCTCATTTATTCTTATAAAGAGACGTCACAATAATTCTCCTTCATTCTTCAAAAATTTTCTTGCTTCACCAAATAACATTGAATAATCTTGTGAGCCAAGTCAAGCCATGTTCACATAAAACTCTCCAAACTTTTACAGGAATGTCATCGAGTTGTACCACTTTACCAGGTTTCATAATCTTTAAAGAATCCTCTACTTCCTTCATTTGTATCAAACTATAGCTTGCACGATTCAAGCAACATTTACTACCATCAAGTAATCACTTTATTCCCTTCCTCAATGAAAAGCTTATGGCAATACTGCTTCCATCTAGTCTTTATAGCCTTGTGAGTAACATGCACATGCGCTTCCTCGTCCTTGATGCATCTCTTTCCACATCTTTGACATCTCTTTTATTTGCATATCCATGAGTAGAAAGAGATGTTGAGATGTCAAACTTTCTCCTAGGATTACTTTGCAGTTTTTGCAACACAACCGATCTCTTCTCCTCGTAGTAATGTAATCTATTTGTGTTTAGTCATGCCACTCTTATAAGTAAATAAATTCTCCTCCCTCTTTTTAAAGAGAGTGTTTCCTATGAAAAGGTCATAAGTTGTTACAAAATCTAAAGTGAATTTTACCTCTTTATTTTTATCCCCAAAGCTATGACAACCGTGAACATTGGCATACAATGAAGTATCCTTTCCCACATGTCCACTAAGATCTCCACCTAGGAAAATCACTCTATTTGTGGTATACCTTGCATAATCTTATCCAAATCCTCTCAAAATCTTGTTTAATCCTTTCCTCTTAACCAACTTAAGGCGCACAAATTTATATTATATTCTTAACTCTTTCTAGAACCAATTTTAGCAAAATAATATGATCTCCAAATCTTTGCACCTCTACAACATTATCTTTCAAGTCCTTATGAACAACCACTCCAAAACCATTTCTACCCCTCTCTTTACCTGAATATCATACTTTAAAGCATGTTTTCTCGATCTATCTTGCTTTCTCTCCAACCCATTTTGTCTCTTGGAGAAATAATATTTGAATCTTGCTTCTTTCCATCTTTATCTACTATCTCCATCAATTTGCAAGTCAGAGTGACAATATTCTAACAACATATCCCCAAGTTCTTTTGCAACTAACTTCTTTACTCACATGTGTCCATCATGCGAGAATCCTTGTAAATTTGAGATTTCATCTAGGTACCGATACAATGGAACTAGCTTATTTACTCGCATGCATTCCTCATGCGAGAACCATTGCAAATTTTGAAGTACATCCGAGCAACGATGTAACGGCCCTTGCCAATTTCTCATTGCATTCGAGAGATGCAACACGTCGCTAGTTAGGAACGTAACAAAATCTAAATTGTTTGCTTAAAAATATGTTGAAAAGATCCAACTATCTCGAGGCAAATTCCGAAATAATATTCTCAATTGATAATGCTAGGAATTTGTCTCCAACAGTTTTACATTGGTTGTCGGTTACCTAACACAACCTCCTCATTTACCCAGACTTGGGGTCGACCATGGCTGACTTTCATAAGTTATATGTATAAATATGTAATAAATATGTACAGTTGTACAATGGGTCCCTAAATCAACTTTTCACAAATGAAACAAACTCAACCCCAAGTATTTTTAGTATTTAGGACGTCTTTAATGATGAACTTTAAAAATGAGTAAAATCAAGTTGGAATTCTTATGCAGAAGATAATAGTGTTTGAATATAAGTATATTGGAATTCTGAGTTTAGTTCTTATCAGTATCTATGCAGGTTAATACTTTTTGATATTTTTCTATATATTTTCATGGAATCATGTCAAATGAAGTTATCTATAAATACACACACATGCTTGTTTAATTATATGTCATGTATATGCGTCTATTTTTACGCTATATATAATATGTGGTTCTTTATATATTTTACCTTATTTATCCTACTCTTTATTGATTAGAAAGAGGGCTATTTCCTTGCTCTTTGGATTAAGTTCATAAATAGACCTTTCATACATATTTATTTTGTATTTCTTGGCCATTATGTACTCATATGCAAGGGTAACATCTATCCTCTTCTTACTTCTTTTTTATTTTCTTACTTGCATAATTTTATGTGTTTTTGAATGAGAAAAAGTTCTTATATACATGCATGTATATACAAGAACATAGCCTTATAATGCATATGCATGTATTTGTCAGGGATATTATCTCAATTTTCCTGAATAAGGTGGATGACCTCTGGGTTCATCATTTATGCACATAGAGGGTATATTTCTTCATATCTAAAACATGATAGACTTGATCAAACTTAACTTTTATCCAAATCATATCCAGGAGTACATGTTCTAGAGTCCATGTATGTGAATAGTAACTTTGAGTTATTAGGTATCGCTATAACTTGACTATGTTTGCATGCAATTAGATCCTACAACTTATCCTTATATCTAGCAATACGATTTGAGCTGCTTGAGTTGATTATCCAGTTTATCGTAATTGACTTTTCTATAGGTATATGCTACTAAAGTCTATTCACCTTCTTAGAGAATCACCATTTATAGAAACCTCTTCATCTTAATTTTATTCTAAAAAATAATCATATTGATTGCCTAAAATTGTGAAATTACTTTTAGTTGATTTCTGCCTAAACTTGCAATCAAGTGTGAAATACCCTTCTTGTTGCAAATGAAGCATCCATCATTATCTTTATGTAAGTGAACATCCAACCTTCGTAGTTGACCATATGAAGCTCCCCCAGCTTGAAGCTCCTTTGTGGATGTTGCTTCCATTGAGGAGTTGAATCTTTATTTAGGTTCTTGCAACTTCCTCGTTTTTGTGCATTAAATAGTGCTTCTTTACCACCATTTAGAGATAAACCAACCTTTTTCCTGGCTAAGGTCTCTTCGTTTGTTAAATAACTTTTTGATTCTAATAAGGTGAGCTGAGTGACACATCTAGAAAATGCACTGATTAAAGCACTATATTCCAATGTCAGACCATGAATGATAATTCTCTGCATCTATTGCTCACTATTTATTCAAAAAAATCTGTTACTCACTGTTTTTTTATTATAGATCCAACATGATAGAGCGTATTTTTGTAAAATATTGAGTGATTGTCATTTCACCTTATTTGATCATCATAAGCTCATTTTCCAACCTCTACAGCCGCATATCAATCTTTTGCAAGAGTAAAATGGTAAATGTGTCCATGCTTCTTTGGAAGCAGTTACTTCTTGGATCTTATCAATCAACTCCGCTTCAAATTATCATCTTCAAGCATAAACATTGTCTTCATTTTTATCCCCTATTTCCTTAATGCATTTTTCAACTTTGTTGGTGGCGATATCATTTCGTCACGTCTAATGATCAGAATTGGACAATGTTTTATTATCAATCACAAGTTTCATGTTTGACGTAGCATTCATACTGGAAATTACAATAAAAATTTCTCTATCAACCACCGCGTACTTCAGAGATATCTTATGAATAACTTTCAAGTCCAAAAATTCAATATCTTCTCATGAATTGGCGAATTAGGTTAATAGTTTTTTGTTTGTGCGGTATAAACATCAACAACTTAAAATTAGACCAGTCTCTCCTGAACAAATAAGTTCTTGGCAACAATATTCTTTCTAATGGGGAAGTTGTTGGAGAGGTGAAACCCTATAGTTTTCACTACAAAACCAATAAACCGGGAAAAGATGGTTTGTTTTGTGAAGGAATCTTTGGACCTATAAAAAGTGGAATATGTGCTTGTGGAAAACAGAAACATTCTCCATTTTAGTTAGAATTGATCCATGATCAAAATTGTAAATTCCAAAAGTCCCTTCGCCTCGCCTCATGCCACATCATCTATACGATGAGTCAGATTTTTTTTCAGAATCGCAGTCATATGCTTGTGTGGGAAAAACTCTACTTAGAAGATATTAAAGAATGACTCAATATATGGACAAAAATCCTCTTAGTAACTTTGGCAAACATGATTATACTTTTTGGAAGATATATATGACCGTATTTTTCTGGAGGTTAGACACAATTTTCCGAAGATAATTCACGGGAGAAAGTAGCTCGACATCATCCCTTTGAAAAGCTTGAAGCATTTCATTTAGGTAATAAGTTGTTATGATGTGGTAAAAAACGTAAAGTAACAAATTTTATGCATTTCAGAAGATCTGCATTTTATGTAATGACATCGATATTTGCTACAAATGAATTGAAGTTCCCCTAAAATTTTTTAATGAAGGGAATAAACAGATACGATACTATCGTCCAATGATAGCAGTAGTTGTCGCAATTTATCGAGAAGTCTGCTGCACGGTTGCGGGCTGTTGACAAGTCGCTGTCGAAAGCGCTCCTGTCTGCCATGAAAGCTGGCTGCTTGGGTGCAGGAAGAAGTGAAGTTTCACTCTCCAACATTGCTACTAACGATGGCATATATGGCCATGGCCTCTCGTGCGGTCGATCTTGGACGCATAAAAGACCAATCTGCAAGCATCTCAAGGCTTCCTGCATGTTGCATCTATCTCGTATTAAAGGGTCCATAAAATCAATCCCATTGTTTTCATTCCACAGTTTCCACGGCTGCAAAAGATTGACATGAAATCAGAATATCAAGACAAATCAAGACTTCTAATCCTCATCAGCCATGTGATTTTTCGAAACAGATTTTACTCTTACCTGTCCTACAAGATTTGTGGAAGTCTCTGTTGCGAATCGCGGAAGCAAACACGCACAAACACGATCAAACAAGCAAGACGCAAACACAAAGATTTACAAGGTTCACCCGTAAATGGGCTACGTCCTTGGGCGGCGACGATCGGTTTCACTATATGGAGAAAAATGTAATACATAGGGTACTGAGAAGGTACAAATATGGGATGAGAAACATGATCAGAATAAGGATTGTCGTATCTGGTGTCTCTAGGGCCCTTTTTATACTGCAACAGAAGAATACCATATGTATTCAGCAATCCATCCCAACATCTCTCAGCCAATCAGAAGACAGGACACAGATCGGACATGTCAGCAATCCTGGCCCAACAGCTCTCAGCCAATCAGAAGGCATGACACATATCAGACTTGTCAGCAATCCTGGCCCAACAGCTCTCAGCCAATCAGAAGGCGGGACACAGATCAGACATGTCAGCAATCCTATCCCAACAGCTCTCAGCCAGTCAGAAGTCAGGATACAGATCAGCCACATCAGTAGCCCAACAAGTGGTTAGGATTCAAGTCAAATTAACAATCTCCACCTTGAATTGAATCCTCATATAGTATAATGAACCACTACTATTACTCCATCATTGGTTGAATTCTCTACTAGCAGAATTAACCACTGCTAGACTCCACCGGAGTTGAATTCTCATATAGCAGAATTAAACACTACTATAATTCACCACTTAAAATTCAGATAATAGGAATCAAGGAATTATAAACAATATTCACCTTGAAATTTCTCCTCAGAGAAGCTTCGTCAAGCTTCACCGCGCCGCCGCCAGCCCCTCATTGGGGCTACTGCCAACTGTCGATATTGAGCAAGTCCATACAATGCTTGAACTTACTCCCAGGAACTGTAGACCCTTGTAAGACATATATGATCTTCTGCTTGTTGCCCTTGATGACAACAACCCCAGCTTTGGCAACATGCATGACTCCACCTTCAGCGTTATACCTGTATCTTTTAGAGTCCAAGACTCCAAGAGATATTAGGTTCTTTCTCAGATCAGGAACATGTCTTACTTCTGTCACAGTCCTCACAACTCCATCATGCATCTTGATCTTCACAGAGCCGATCCCTACAATCTTGCACGTTGTATTACTCCCTGTGATGACGTTCCCACCATCTATCTTCTCGTAGGTGCAGAACCAATCTTCATTAGGATTCATATGGTAGGAACAACCTGAATCAAGAATCCATGTGTTATCCGTCGTCTTCTGATCTGTGACGGTGAGAACGAAATCATCTTCAGAATCTCTACCACTTTGAGCCACTGCAGTAATTGTGGCCTTCTTTAGGCAGTCTTTTTTCCAATGTCCGAGTTCTTTGCAGTAATTGCAGATGCCCCTAGTATTGTAATTCTTGGACCTTTGCATTCCATTCTTTATGTAGTCAGAACCGGTACGACTCTTCTCATGAGTCATAACTAAACCTGCAGCATTAGAGTCTTGTATCCCAATAGCCATATGTCGAAGTTCATGCGTATGCAGACTTGCACGAACTTCCTCTAAGGTTATGGATTCTCTTCCCACAATGAATGATTGAACAAAATTCTCAAATGATAATGGAAGAGAAACCAATAAAATCAAAGCAGCATCCTCATCTTCAATCTTAACATCTACGTTTCTTAAATCCATTAATAATTTATTTAAACGATCTAGATGTTCTTTAAGAGATGTACCTTCATGCATGCAGAGAGAGAACAGACGTTGTTTCAAGAGCAACTTGTTGGTCAGAGACTTAGTCATGTATAGACTTTCAAGTCTCAACCACAGACTAGCCGCAGAATCCTCATCGGCAACCTCCGTGATAAACTCGTCCCCCAAACACAGCATGATCGTCGAGTGCGCCTTCTCTTCTTGCACCATTAACTCGGACGGCTCGAGTGCCTTCGCCCGCTGTTGATTTAACGGTGCCCAGATGCCCTGCTGCTTCAGAAGGGCACACATCTTGATCTGCCATAGACTGAATCCATTCTTCCCCGTGAACTTCTCGATCTTCAAATTGTGTGACGCCATCTTACTAGATGATCCTGACGAAACCTGAAGCTCTGATACCAGTTTGTTGCGAATCGCGGAAGCAAACACGCACAAACACGATCAAACAAGCAAGACGCAAATACAAATATTTACAAGGTTCACCCGTAAATGGGCTATGTCCTTGGGCGGCGACGATCGGTTTCACTATATGGAGAAAAATGTAATACAAAGTGTACTGAGAAGGTACGGATATGGGATGAGAAACAAGATCAAAATAATGATTGTCGTATCTGGTGGCTCTAGGGCCCTTTTTATACTGCAACATAAGAATACCATATGTATTCAACAATCCATCCCAACAGCTCTCAGCCAATCAGAAGAGAGGACACAGATCAGACATGTCAGCAATCCTGGCCCAACAGCTCTCAGCCAATCAGAAGGCAGGACACAGATCAGACTTGTCAGCAATCCTGGCCCAACAGCTCTCAGCCAATCAGAAGGTAGGACACAGATACGACAAATCAGCAATCCTAACCCAACAGCTCTCAACCAATCAGAAGTCAGGATACAAATCAGCCATATCAGCAGCTCAACAAGTGGTTAGGATTCAAGTCAAATTAACAGTCTCAATATGGAGAGAACCCTTATTTTTTTGCCACTCAGAATCTCCAGAAGCAGAACTCCGAAGCTGTACACATCTGATTTCACAGAGAACAACCCGTCCATCGCGTATTCAGGAGACATGTAGCCACTGCAGAAGATTAAATTGAGTCAGACGAGTATTCAACTGCAAAATGAATAAAATCTGATACTTATGAGAACTTACTATGTTACAACGACCCGTTTTGTTTTCGCAGAATCCCTGTCTTTGCAGAAGATCCTTGCCATGCCAAAATCCGATATCTTTGGATTCATCTCGTCATCCAACAAAATGTTGCTCGCTTTCAGGTCACGATGAATTATCATCAGCCTGGAATCTCTATGAAGATAGACTAGCCCACGAGCTATTCCTTCGATGATGCTCAAGCGTTTTCTCCAATCTAGCTCTCCTCGTCTCGCCGAATCTGTTCTTGCTAGCCATCTTGATCAGCGCAAATTGAAAAGATGAGCGAGAAAATATCGAGAACAAAAGAGAGCTGTACCGAATAGGTAAAGATCAAGACTTCCTTTGGCCATGTACTCGTAGATCAACATTTTTTCTTCTTGCTCATTGCTGAAGCCTAGTAGCCTCACCAAGTTCCTATGCTGCAATTTTGCTATCAATGTCACTTCATTCTTGAACTCCACCATGCCCTGACCCGATGCCCCCGACAGGCGCTTCACCGCTACTTGTACATTTCCATTAAGTGTTCCCTAAAGAAATACATAATCAACCGCTATTCATCTGATTTGTTTCATCATTTGAAATTATGTACGTAATAATCATAATATGTCATTCATATCTTAGTTACCCTGTAAACGGGTCCAAATCCGCCTTCTCCCACTAAATTCGCACGCGAAAAATTATCCGTAGCTGCGGCCAATGTCTGGAAGCTGAACATAGGTATCTCAGTGGCTTCCGGTTCTCCTTCCAAGTCTTCCTCATATGTTCGTGTACTAAACAATGGCCTCTGCCTCAGCTCCTTCTTTAACAGGCCTGCTGACCCAGTTCATGATGCCCGTCACATGAATGGTTAACATTCAGAAGATCCAAAGATGAAATCATCTGGACAGAAAAAAATATAGTTGATTACCTCTCCCTTTTACAAAGTATATCAAAAGAATGATGATGCAAATGGCTGAAGCAAAGCCCCCTGCTATGCTAGCGACAAGAACGACCTTCGATTTTTTTCGCTTCCTAACTGCATAGAAGAAATGAACTACTAAATTAGGAGGTTTCTGATAGTTTGTGCGACAAAATTGCACTATCGGTTGACCTCATCATCATGTTGTAAGAAAAATATTAGAACTGTATTTTTGTGATTATAAGCCAGTTTCAAAGTTTGGTTTCTTTTTTATGCGCAGAACTTGCTTGGATTTCTTACTGGACTTGAACAGATCAGTGAAGTTTCAAATTAAGGATATGATCTTACCCAACTCAGAGATAGCCACCCGGACATATAACACCTCGCCATCGCTCCCGAATTGCTGGATGACCATCAGCTGGACATCCCAGATCATGCACCCGATCCCACTGACGTATGCGCAGGCTTCACAAGAGCAATTACTCAAGAAGAGTGTCTCGCATAGATTGACATTGTCGACATTGGCAACCAAGTCTGCTTCATCAGGAAACCTCACCCTTTCCAGTTTCAAGAAGCCTTCACCCCCATTCACGGCCAAGTCAGTGGCGTTCGTCCGACAGTCCCTTGGAACCCGTCGCGTGCACCCTCCTCCTAACAAATTGTATTGGAAGCCCTGCAGGCAGCTGCAGGATGGGCCGTCGACGTACGTGCAAACCACGTAATCTCCGCAGGGGTTGTAGGTGGCGTTGATGTTGGAGGGCTCCACTAACAACTGCTGCCATTGCCGGGTATCATTGTTCAAGATGAACTGCTCGAGAGTTCCATTTGTTGTGGTCACGAACCTCTCCTTGGATCGGGAAGCTGTGTACCCGAAGTAAATCTTCTGCTCAGCTGCTACGTTGCTGAATTTGAATCCATGCAGGAACTGCGAAGCCATGTTTTGGAGGCCGATGAACTTCTGCCCGTTCCGCAGTCCCGATCTCCAGTGCAATTTGCTTCCTTTCCATATCATGAGCTGCGTTGACTTCCTCAGATCATTTCCCATATTGAATTCCCCCGCCGACGGATCGTCTTCGCTCTTCCACGATGCAAAGAGCGTGTTCTGGTTGGTCCTGAGATCAATCCCAACCTGCATTCGCGGGAGATACGTATTGCCCGGCTGATCGAAGGACGCCAGACAGGTCTCGCAGTATCCGAATTGTCCCTCAGCATCAAGTTGCCACTGTCCATTAGCTACGTGATGGTGTCGTTGGAAGCCGAAGTAGAATTCGACGACCAGATTAATCTGCCAGCTTCGTCGATGACCGCGAGACTCCCACTGTCTTGGAGGGCGAAGCTGCCGGAGGAGCTGTGAACTGGGACTCCTCTGTTGGCCACCCATCCGACTGACATTGTCGGTATTAAAAGTTGATGCAAAAGATCTTCTTTTTTTTGTTTTTCATTATTTTTGTTTTAAATGTTATTTATTAGTTTGTCACGTTTTAAGTATTAGGCCACATTTTCCTTAGTGGAAAGAGATGCACGTTGTGGGAAGAGTTGTACCTAGTTAGGAGTTTGGTTTCTATTTTCAGAATTCGAGTTATTATTTAAGTGTGTGGTGTACAAGTGTTTTTATATGTGTAAAAGTTATATTTGTTCTCATTTCCACCTTTAATAGAGTTGCAAGTTTTTTTATTTGTGCCCTCTCTTTATGAGTTTTTTTAGTGAGCGCCTCCAAATTTGTATGCTTTCCAACATTTTTGGTATCAAAGCAGGTTTCGATTTCAGGCGTATCTCGAGGCTACGACAGATTATCTCGAGGCATTTTCAGAGTTGCAGCGTCTCTCCTCATAGAAGGTTATCTCGCAGTTGATTTGCAATGTCAGGTGGTAATGGTATTCCGAATTTAAATACCTTTAATTTCTCACACGCATTGATGTCTATTCTCAATGGTGAAAATTATGATTTTTGGTGCATTAAGATGAAGACTTTCTTCACATCTCAAGATCTTTGGGATCTAGTTGAAAATGGTTTTCCAGATGAGAAACAGGTCGCGAAGGTCATGAAGAAAGGTACGGAGAAAGCAACAAGTGAGTTGAAAGAAATGCGAAAGAAGGATACGAAGGCATTACTTGTTCTGCAGCAGGCTGTGACAGATAGTATTTTCTCTCGGATTGTGGGAGCAGTGAAGTCCAATGATGCTTGAGATATTTTGAGGGAAGTATACCATGGAGATAATTAGGTAGTGAAGGATCGGAGAATGCCCTCGGTTAAATATGGTGGATTATCGTTCGCTTAAATTAATGTGTCGTTTCGTTATAGATGGGTAATTAAAATTGTTGAGAAATCATCACATGAAATTTAGCCAATTTTAATCAATGGAGTTTTATGTTTATTTTACTTGGGCAAGTCCCAAGGTTGAACACAAGGAGGCAAAGGAACAACCTAGAATTTTGTTTGTCAAAATTCGTGCACGGTTTTCGAGACAGTTTTTTGTAGTTTTTAATGCAATTTGAGATGCAAAATGCAAATTAGGCCAATTTTAAAGACTAGAAAATGATTAGCAATCAAACGATGTCCGAAAAATATGAAACTTGGCCAAGATGACAATAATGATGAAATGAGTGCATTGTAATTTTTTTGAAAGTTTTGGATGGAAGATAAATTTTTTTATGAATTTTTGAATGTGAATGATGCGAATTTCAATATTTAATTATAATAAATATTAAACCTATTTATTTTCAAGAGATAAAATTTTCCAAAATCTATCACTAGGTGATGGATCTCAGAAAAATCCTAAACCTCAAAATACAAGAGTTAATACCTACTAAAAATCATATCGAAATATGCAAAATGATTTTTAAAAGACAAACCGTGCATGCAAATGCAATTCTTTTTTGGCACGACGTAACACAAAATTATTTCTACAATCTATGAATTTTTGGTAATTTTTAAAGCAACGGTTAATTACTTATGAATATTCAAGAACAAAATGGGCAAAATATACAATTTTCCACAAATAATTAATTAATAATTAACCACTGATCACAAAAATATCAGACAACCATAATGTAGAGAATTAATTGACAAACATCATGCTATATTTTAAATAATAAAAATATGCAACGTAGAGGTCCAAAACTATGGAGGAACACAGGGTTATTTCTGCAATATTACAATAATTAAATAAATATAAAAATGCAATAGAAGGACCAATGTGTAATTATTGTAATCTAAGGGGAACCTTTCTGGAAAATTTCCAAGGACACGTGCCCTTGGATGGGGGTGATCTACGAATTGGGAGAACCGCCGGGGGGTGATTGCTCCACTCCTGGATGTATCGATGGCTCCGCTCCCGGCTGGCGAGGCGGTATCATTCATGTATCGATGATTGCATGCATGTATCGATGATTGCATGCATGTCAAGTATCGATGGCTCCGCTCCTGGATGTATCGATTGCTCCGCTCCCGGCTGGCGAGGCGGTTGCTCCGCTCCTGGATGTATCGATGGCTCCAGCGAAAGGGCGCAGGACGGCGAAGGCGCGACGGAGGCTCAACTGAGGATGTGCAGCCGCGAGGAGAAAGCGACCGGCGGAGGTGTGCTACCTTGGCGTTGAAGATGAAGGCTCAGAGGTCGGTGGAGGAGCCCCAAGCTGCTGAAGTGGCCGCTGGTGGATGGTGAGTTCTGAAGTCGGAGGAAGAGGCGACCGACGGTGCTTGGCCGTCGGGGAAGACGAAGATTGAAGATGGTGTTGCAGAGTTGTCGGAGAAGCTTGTTGATGAAGCGTTGTTGAAGAAGCATCGTCACCTCAACGGTGATGGCTGGAGCAGAGCAGCGAGGGAGAGGAGATCGCCGCTGCAACGAGGGAGGCTTCCCTTGGATCTCGCCGGTTGGAGAAGGTGACGCTGTCACTGTCGACCTTGTCGCAGTGGTGAATCGGCGGATGGATCTGATCGGTGGCGCGACGGAGCTTTAAATAGGAGCTAGAGGGTGCGAGATCGGTGGCGGCAAAACTGATGATTGGGATCTGATGGATATCGGCCATGGATGGAAGGATTCATACGTTGGAGATGCAGTGTGAATGGGAAGGGGATATGCTGACGAGGTTTGATTGATTGGGGTGAGAACGGGATTGGAGAAGGAATGCGATCGGGGCGGCTATGGATGGTGGCCGGGATTCATGGTGGAGATGGCGCGGTGTGAAGGGCGGTGTAGATTGGGAAAGTACTGGAGGAAGACGAAGAGCAATGGTTGTCTGATCGGCCGAGATCGGACGGCCACGATTGTGACACGTGGCGGCAGTAAAGGAGGGCGCAAGCACGGCACGTGCTGGTCATGTGCGGCAGAGGCACGTGATCCGCACGTGCGTGCCTTTTTAACTAATTATTTTTTTTATAAAACGAAAATTAAAACCCTCAAAAATGGGTGACACGTGGCGGCTCCAGTAGCTACCACGTGTCAGCCCCAGAAAAATCAAAGAATAAATACAAAGAAAAATAGAAAAGAAATAGCAAACGACCTCGGATCGAAAAAGTATCTTGACAAAAATTTCTCGTCTCGATGAGATATACAAGTTTCATGAAGAGATCAAAATCAAAATCGATCATCTATGTAAAATGATATTTTGGGGTACTTTATGTACATAGAATACCTTGATTTTTGGGTTTTATAATTTTTTTGTCATATTTAAACAGATAAAAATCTGAAAAAATATGATAAAAGAAAAGATAAATATTTACATATTAATTTAGTTTTTTCGTATTTTTATCGAGTAAGAAAAAATACGAAATAAAATAAAAGACGAAAAAGACACTTTTTGTACAGACAGTTAGTGAGGACTCGGGCTCAGTTAGTTTCTTTGATTTCAAGCTCAATTTGGATTTGGATTTTTGTGCATTTTAATAAATCATTCATCAAAGAAGATAAATGAATATTAATTAAAATAAAATGAGTCAATTATGTACATAAAATAATATGTCAAAAACCGCTAAAATACAAAATGTACAAAAGAGGCCCAAAATCCAACTTTCACATATGAGCTCCGATTCACTTGAACTTGGTCTTGTTTTGAAGGTAAATGAATGTACATTAGTTCAAATATGAGTAGGATTAAAACGGACACTGGATGAGGACGATATGAAGGTTTTAGTCTGAAAATCCTAAAACTAGGTTTTGGGTTTTTGGTCCATTTATTTGTGTTAGTGGTTTTTTTGTATTTTTTATTTATTCATGTTAGGGATATGTATACAATGGAGTGGTTTTGGGTCAATTGGAGTTAGCATGAATTATTAAAAATTGGGGATATTAGACTATTTACAAGACTGGCCAGGATTTTGGCTTCTTATTTTGTGTGAAAATAAGTGATAAAATGCAATTCTTTTCAAAACATGCATGAGTGCTAATTATGCAGAATAAATGAACAAATGCTGATGATTATTAGGGATTAGAGCTTAATTAATGACTTTTAGAGTGGTGAAATTGAGTTTCATCAGGTAGCTATGGTAAAACTTTAAACTCTCCGTAGAGAATTCGAAACCTTACTTATGAAAGATAATGAGACAGTGCAAGATTTTTTTTACAAGTGTTTTTGCTACTGTCAATCAAATGAAAATATTTGTTGAAGATATTACAGATAAAAAAGTAGTAGAGAAAAACTTACGTAGTTTGCCTCGAAAATTTGATCATATTGTTACCGCTATCGAAGAGTCGAAAGATATGGACCATTATTCCGTTAATGAGTTGATGGGTTCACTTTTAGTACATGAAGTTAGATTAAGCAGGTCCGTTGAGAAAAATATCAAGCGCTTTTCAAGATAAGGCAGATATTTTCGGCAAGCAAAGGAGCAATGAAGCATCTTCCGGATTCAAGCACACAAGTAGAGGCAAAGGCAGAGGTCGAGGTGCATACCGCGAACGTGGACGTGGTAGCGGGAGATCAGATTCCAATAACCAAAGGTTAGAATCCGGATATAATTCTTATAAGAATAAGCAGTGCTATAAAATTGAGCACACAGAGGCGTATTGTTGGGAAAAGGCAAAAACGCAAGCTAACTTTGTTGAAAGGAAAGAGGATAATGAGAATTTGTTTCTCGCGCATGTGACTCCACGGAAAATTTTGCTAATGTTTGGTATCTAGACAACGGTTGCAACAATCATATGACATGTCAAAGACATCTTTTCAGAAGTTTGAATGAGTCGGTGAAGTTGCAAGTTCGGCTTGGAGATGATAAATGTGTGCAGATGGAAGGCACGGGAACAGTTGCTGTTAACAAAAAATCAGGTATACAAACAACGATTTTCCAATATTTACTATATACCTGATTTAGTGCATAGCTTGCTAAGTGTTGGTCAATTAATTAGAAAGGGGTATACAGTCTTATTTCACAATGGCAAATGTGAAATCCGAAATATTTTTCAGATAAAATCCATATTATTACTAATATGTCTAAAAACAAAATATTCCCATTGGATGTTTTGAGCTTCGGTGTTTGTGCCTTAGTTGCTAATGTAAAAGATGATTCATTGATTTGGCATCTAAGATATGGGCACTTAAATTTCAATGGCTTGCGATTATTGAATAACAAAGGCATGTTGTATGGGTTGCCCAAAATTTTCATAGGAAATGATGTTTGTGAAGGATGTGTATATAGGAAGCATCATCGTAAATCATTTCCTATGGAAAATTCATGGAGAGCCAATAAACCCCTTGAGTTAGTGCATGTAGATATATGTGGCCCGATGAGAACACCATCTTTGAATGGGAGCCGATATTTTCTGTTATTTACGGATGATTTTTCACATATGATTTGGGTCTTCTTTCTTGTAAAAAAATCAGATACTTTCAGAAAATTCGTTGAATTTATGGTCTTTGCAGAGAAAGATAGCATGCATATATTGAAATGTTTGCGAACAAATCGTGGGGGAGAATTTTTTTCTAATGTTTTTGATGATTTTTCAATGTTATTCGCAGGCAATTGACGGTGAGGAAAACTACAGAACAAAATAGTGTCACCGAGCGAAAGAACCGAACGGTGGTTGAAATGACTAGAGGCATGCTTAGCGAAGAAAAATCTCTCGAATGATTTTTGGGCCGAGACGATAAACACAACGGTGCAGATTTTAAATATCTTTCCAACAAAGGACGTGCAGAATATAACCCCATTCGAAGCACGGTCGCAGCGCAATCCTAATGCGAGTCACCTAAAAATTTTTTATTGTCTCGCATATTAATTGATTGAGTCGTCTAATCATTCTAAGATGGATAAGAAAAGTGAGAAATGCATCTTTGTCGGATATAGTGATGAAACAAAGGGTTACCTCTTGTATCCAGTTACAAAAAATTGATTATCCGTAGAGATGTTATTTTTAATGAAACAAGCTCATGGGTGTGGGAGGATGGGCATCATAATCCCTTCATACTAGTGGAGTAAGAAACCAAGGCTGATGGTGATGTCATCCCACCAAGTTCTCCATGTAAAGACACTCCCGTGAGATCTTCAAATTTGGATCGATCTCCTTCTACAAGAATGGGTATCCCAAGCAACTGTGTCAATGTGACACAAATGGTGACACTCCTCCACAAAAGGTACGATCTTTGCAAGAAATTTATGAATCTACTTTTGCACTTATGGTTGTTGAACCTACATCATATGAAGAAGCATGTGGAAACATAGAATGAGAGAAATCAATGCAAGAAGAAATACATGCCATTAAAAAATGATACATGGGAGTTGGTAGTTTTGCCTGAAGGAAAATTCTATGTTGGTGTGAAATGGGTTTACAGAGGCAACTATGATGCAGATGGGCATATCAAAAAATATAAAGCAAGGCTTGTCGTCAAGGCATATGCACAGAAAAAAGGGGATTGATTTTTCTGAAACATTTTCTCATGTTGCTAGATTTGAAATAGTTAAATGATATTAGCATTATCAGCTCATATGCAGTCATTGCGAAAAAATTGAGCTATAGTGACGGTTTTTTCAAAACCCGTCACTAAATTAGCCGTTGTTAAATATATAACAACGATATTATTAGTTGGGAAATGGTTTTTCGTACTCAAAATTAGCATCAAATATCATAGATATCATTATATCAATAGCAACGGTCCACATAGCAACGCTTATCCGTTGCTATTTTTCAAACTTCTAACTAATCGTCGCTAAATTTTGAACTACAAAAATAGCGACGATTAGTTGATTTTTTAAAAAATAGTAACGGATAAGCATTGCTATGTGGATCGTTGCTAATGATATAACGACATATATGATATTCGTCGTTAATTTTGAGTACGAAAACTCATTTCCCAAGGAATAATATCGTCATTATATATTTAACAACGGCTAATTTAGTGACGGATTTTGAAAAAACCATCACTATAGCTCAATTTTGTTGTAGTGAGTGGACAATTTCTCAATTTGATGTGAAATCTGCCTTTTTAAATGGCTCATTATCTGAAGACGTGTATTTGAGAAACCGCAGGGATTTATTTCTCATGGCGAAGAAGAAAAAGTATAAGCTTAAAAAAACTCTTTATGGGCTTAAACAAGCGCCAAGAGCATGGTACGGGATTCTTGATACTTATTTGCATCAAAAGGATTTTCACCGAAGTGAAATTGGACCTACCTTGTATGTAAAGGTTCAAGGTGAAAATTGTTGGAATTAAAATCCAACGATGGACTTATACATGTATATATTTGTAATTAGTTATACTGTCAACTTTAATTATGACCAATTATAAAGAAGTGATCAAATAAAGTTCATGAATTCTTTTGGGCATAAGTGTATTTTGGTTGCATGAGATTTTAATATGTAGAGACCTAAGGGATAATTTCAGATCTATGATGGGTAGAACTGAAAATTATCAAAACGGTTATGGAATGGGTCGTGGTCCCCAATCAACCAACATGCAAGTTTATCTCCTCTTTTGAAATCTCATCTTCATAGGGGAAGTTATGGACCCCTTACTCTTGATAAGATAAAACTCTCTTTTGCCGTGAAAGAGAGATGAGACTATCGAGAGAAGGAGAGGCAAAGGCAAAGTTGTTGGCTTGTTTTGGTAGGTCGCCCACAAGCTTTGATGGCGTCCATGCAACCAGGTATTGCTTTCTTTGTCTTACCATATTTGTTTCTCCACTTGATCATCATTCACACGTCTCTTTGTTTCTAAAGAACTTTATGGAGATTGCATGACTTTCATTAATTAGAAAGTGGCATGCGTGTAGTTGAAAGATGATTCATGCCTTTCCTCATTTTTCACACGTTATAATTGTCATTTGTTGTAACATTCCTTGGTATAGTTATTCTCATGTTATTAATGTTTTAGTTAAAGCCCTTGGTCATTAAATTTGTCAACATGAGGATTGGTTTATCATCGTGTTTAGTTTGTATATGCCATGCTTGTACACGCATAAGGGCCTTAAAATTCTTGTGACTGATTTAAAGTTTACATAATTATTATTGTTAAGAAAGGAATACTCATCAAGTTTAAGAATACAACAATGGGTTATGGGCCCACAGTTTCCCATTAGGGTATTTTTTGTTGTTAAAATTTAACAACGGTTTTGAATGTAGGCATGCTTTTTTTTACATATTTCGATATACATTTATTTAAACAATATGTCACCAAAGTGGCCGATGTTGTTGAAATTAATGTGTGATGAAATATAAACGGCTATGCATTATTAATTTTTATGGATGATATTTACCCAAAGGACAATTGATATCCATTAGAAATTATGCATATGGTTTAGTATTAAATACGTGATGATTATTTGGTTATCGTGCAAATATTAAATCCACCCAAAGGTAGATTTCTATTTGGTACGTTATTATCATCAATATTTATTACTAAGTCAAGATATCGCTCACAAGTTATATTTTTGTCCAAAGATAAAACTATAATGGAGTGGTAGATATCTTGAGATGGGATATTACCTATATTCATTTTCATTTGCAGTTATGTGAGCATTTATGTTATTTTTTTTCAGATATGAATTCCTCCAATATAACTGCTACCATCAATTCGATTCCAATGTTAAATGGCTCCAATTTTAAGTCATGGCAGGAGAACTTGTTGATAGTTCTCGGGGTCATGGATCTTGACCTTGCGATAAGGATAGACTCTCCTCCACCACTTACGGATAAGAGTACCTCTGATGAAAAGAGGGATAAAGAAAAGTGGGAGAGATCAAATCACATGTGCATGATGATAATGAAAAGAGCCATTCCGGAAGCATTCAGGGGCACTATGTCTGAGAAAATAAGTACTTCTAAAGAATTCCTTGCCGATATTGAAAAACGATTTGCCAAGAATGAAAAGGCTGAAATTGGTACACTCTTGGCTAGTCTGATTTCAATGCGGTATAAGAGAAAAGGTAACATCAGGGAGTACATCATGGAGATGTCTCATCTTGCTTCTAAGTTAAAAGCACTCAAACTTGAACTCTCTGAGGACTTGTTGGTGCATTTGGTTCTGATATCCCTTCCTCATTCATTCAACCAGTTTAAGGTGAGCTATAACTGTCAGAAAGAGACTTGGTCTCTGAATGAGCTCATCTCATACTGTGTTCAGGAAGAGGAAAGGCTAAAGCAAGATAAGACAGAAAGTGCTCATCTTGCCTCCACCTCTAAGGGAAAGGGCAAGAAAAGGAAACAGGAAAAGGAAGCTGCAGTCACAGTACCTCATAAGAAACAACAAAATAAGGAACCATCTGCTACGAGTTGTTTCTTTTGTGGAGCTGAAGGACACAGGAAGAAGCAGTGCACAAATTATCACGCTTGGCGTGCTAAGAAAGGTACGCTTCATAGTTTGGTTTGTTCAGAAATTAATTTGACTTCGGTACCACAGTACACTTGGTGGCTAGATTCTGGAGCTACTACTCATGTTAGTGTCTCTATGCAGGGCTGCCTGAGCTACCGAAAACCCAGTCAAGCTGAAAAGTACCTCTACGTGGGGAATGCTGAATCAGTAGATGTTGAAGTAATAGGAAAATTCAGATTATTGCTGAAGAGTGGCTTTTATCTTGATCTAGATGGAACTTTTGTTGCTCCTTCTTTTCGTAGAAATTTAATTTCAGTTTATCTTTTAGACAAAGCTGGTTATTCTGTTTCTTTTGGTGATGGAAAACTTAGTCTATTTCAAAATTCTATCCTCATTGGTTCTGGTTTCTTATCTGAATTTGATCGTCTTTATTGCTTGAATACGGTTACCTCTTATAGTGAATCTTTTCTTTCTACTACACGAGGTATGGAAAGAAAATCTACAGATACAGATTCAGCATCGTTATGGCACAAACGATTAGGGCACATATCCAGGTCAAGGATAGAAAGGCTTGTGTCAACTGAAATTCTAAGTTCCTTAGATTTCACAGATTTTGATATATGCGTGAACTGCATAAAAGGAAAACAAACCAATAAAAGGAGATTTGAAGCCAATAGGTCATTAGACGTTTTAGAACTTATACATACAGATATTTGTGGTCCATTCCCTACGGTTGCTTGGAATGGACAACAATATCTTATAATGTTCATAGACGATTTTTCTAGATATGGCTACATATATCTCATTCATGAAAAATCTCAATCCTTGGTTGTGTTAAAAAATTTTAAGGCCGAAGTTGAGAATCAACTCGGTAAAAGGATTAAAAGCGTTAGATCTGACCGTGGTGGTGAATACTATGGCAGATATGACGGTTCAGGTGAATAATGTCCAGGACCTTTTGCAAGATACCTCAAAGAATGCGGTATCGTCCCACAGTATACCATGTCAGGGTCACCGACCATGAATGGTGTAGCTGAAAGACGAAACAGAACACTTAAGGATATGGTGAGGAGTATGATTTTTCATTCTACGTTACCAGAGTCTCTTGGGGGAGAAGCACTCAAGACTGCAGCATATATCCTAAATAGAGTTCCAACTAAGGCAACTAATAAAACCCCATATGAACTTTGGACGGGCAGGAAGCCCAGTCTAAACCATTTTCTTGTTTGGGGATGTCCAGCTGAAGCAAGGCCTTACAAGCCAAATGAAAAGAAACTGGATGCAAGAACAATTAGTTGTTACTTTATTGGATACTCTGAAAGATCAAGGGGGTACAAATTTTATGATCCCACAATTAAGTCCATTTTTGAGTCTGGTAATGCTAGATTTTTTGAGGATGTTGAGTTTGCGAGGGGAGATAAAGGTAAAGACTTTGTTTTGGAAGAGGAATATGTTGACATTCCCTCAAGTGTTGTTAGAATTGGTAGGGATCACATTCCTATCATTTCTAACGACATAAATATTCAAGACAATGTTACTGAATCGACCCAAAATGAAATTATAGAGGAACAAACGTCAACACCTCATGAATCTTTGCCATTAAGAAGATCTACTAGAGAGAGAAGAAGTGCAATATCAGGTGAGTATATTGTATTTCTCCAAGAACAAGATGTAGACATTGGAGTGATGGAAGATGATCCAATCACCTTTCATCAAGACATGCAAAGTGTTAACTCTCTAAAGTGGATAGATGCCATGAATGAGGAAATTAAATCCATGAAGGATAACAATGTGTGGGAACTTGTCCCATTACCTGAAGGTGTGAAACCTATTGGTTGCAAATGGATATTTAAAACCAAGAGGGATTCAAAAGGTGATGTGGAAAGATACAAAGCCCGCCTTGTTGCAAAAGGATTTACACAAAAAGAAGGCATTGATTATAAAGAGACTTTCTCTAGTTTCTTTGAAAGACTCTTTCAGGATTATAATGGCATTAGTTGCATTCTTTAATTTAGAATTGCATCAGATGGATGTAAAGACAGCATTTCTCAATGGTGACATTGACGAAACAATATATATGGTGCAATCAGAAAACTTTGTGTCATGAGATCCAAAGAATATGGTTTGCAAACTTAAGAAATCCATCTACGGACTCAAACAGGCTTCAAGACAATGGTATTTCAAATTTCATCATGTGATCATCTCTTTTGGTTTTGAGATGAATTTGGCTGATGAATGCATATACCATAAATTTGTTGGGAGTAAACATATTTTCTTAGTATTATATGTTGACGACATCTTGCTTGCTAGCAATGACATGAACCTTTTACAGGATACCAAGAAATTTCTTTCGAAGAATTTTGATATGAAAGATCTTGGTGATGCTTCTTTTGTTTTGGGTATTGAGATATATCGAGATCGTTCTCAGTATATCCTTGGTTTATCTCAAAAGAGCTATATTGAAAAGGTTCTCAAAAGATATGGCATCCACGATTGTAGACCATCAGATACCCCCATGGCTAAGGGAGACAAGTTCAGTCTAAATCAGTGCCCTAAGAATGATTTTGAGAAAAGGGAGATGCAAAGAATTCCTTATGCATCAACAGTTGGAAGTCTAATGTATGCGCAAGTTTGTACTCGTCCAGACTTGGCATATATTACAGGGATGTTGGGCAGATATTTGAGCAATCCAGGACAGGATCATTGGAAAGTAGCTAAAAGGGTCCTGAGATATCTACAAAGAACAAAAGAATATATGCTCACTTATAGGAGGTCGGACCAACTTGAGATTATTGGTTATAGCGACTCCAATTTCGCTGGATGTCAAGATAGTATGAAGTCTACATCAGGCTACATCTATCTACTTGCTGGGGGTGCTATTTCTTGGAAGAGTGCTAAGCAGTCTCTTATAGCCTCTTCCACTATGGCAGCAGAATTTATAGCTTGTTACGAGGCATCCAATCATGGAATTTGGCTGCGAAATTTTGTCACTGGGCTGCGTATAGTTGATGGTATTGAAAGACCATTGAAATTATTTTGTGACAACAAATCAGCAGTCTTATATTCCAATAACAACAGGAGATCGACAAAATCTAAGCATATATACATCAAATTCTCGGTTGCTAAAGAAAGAGTACAAAGTAGACAATTATCTATTGAGCATATCGGTACAAACTCCATGATTGCGGATCCACTTACTAAAGGATTGCCACCCAAAGTATTTCATGATCATACCATGAATATGGGTGTCATTTCAATTAAAGATATTCAGTTTTAGTGGGAGTTTGTAATTTTTGAGAATGCTTGTAAACAATTCTATTTGGTATTTTGGTAATTCAGTTTGGATATATGGTCATTGTTTTGAATGAACAATTTCTTTTATGTTTACTGTGTTACTCGTCAAGTATGATCTCAATTCAGTGGACCAGTTGGAAATTGATATATTAAGATCACATTACATATGATCTCCATGCTACATACCCATGTTCTTATCCTCATTATTAAGTTATATTAACATATGTGACCATTAGAGGTTAAGTTACGATGATTGTAACGTAGTCATTTTGATCCTATGCTTGATACAACTTGTAGACAGGATTTATGGATACACTTAAAAATGGTGACAGAAAGGTTAAGCTCATTCGGATATTATGTAATTATAATATTTACACGTATAGTCCAAGTGGGAGATTGTTGGAATTAAAATCCAACGATGGACTTATACATGTATATATTTGTAATTAGTTATACTGTCAACTTTAATTATGACGAATTATAAAGAAGTGATCAAATAAAGTTCATGAATTCTTTTGGGCATAAGTGTATTTTGGTTGCATGGGATTTTAATATGTAAAGACCTAAGGGATAATTTCAGATCTATGATGGGTACAACTGAAAATTATCAAAGCGGTTATGGAATGGGTCATGGTCCCCAATCAACCAACATGCAAGTTTATCTCCTCTTTTGAAATCCCATCTTCATAGGGGAAGTTATGGACCCCTTACTCTTGATAAGATAAAACTCTCTTTTGCCGTGAAAGAGAGATAGAGACTATCGAGAGAAGGAGAGGCAAAGGCAAAGTTATTGGCTTGTTTTGGTAGGTCGCCCACAAGCTTTGATGGCGTCCATGCAACCAGGTATTACTTTCTTTGTCTTACCATATTTGTTTCTCCACTTGATCATCATTCACACGTCTCTTTGTTTCTAAAGAACTTTATGAAGATTGCATGACTTTCATTAATTAGAAAGTGGCATGCTTGTAGTTGAAAGATGATTCATGCCTTTCCTCATTTTTCACACGTTATAATTGTCATTTGTTGTAACATTCCTTGGTATAGTTATTCTCATGTTATTAATGTTTTAGTTAAAGCCCTTGGTCATTAAATTTGTCAACATGAGGATTGGTTTATCATCGTATTTAGTTTGTATATGCCATGCTTGTACACGCATAAGGGCCTTAAAATTCTTGTGATTGATTTAAAGTTTACATAATTATTATTGTTAAGAAAGGAATACCCATCAAGTTTAAGAATACAACAAAAATATCCTCATTATTTGTGTCTACATAGATGATATTATATATACAGGTTCATCTAAGGTACTTATTGATGAATTCAAAAGAGATATGGTGCATGAGTTTGAAATGTCTGATTTGGGTCTATTACATTATTTTCTTGGCATCCAAATTATGCAAACTGATGACGGCATTTTTATTTCCCAAGAAAAGTATGCACTGATTTGCTTGCAATGTTTCACATGCAGAAATGCAAGACTTCTACACCTATGAATGCAAATGAAAAGCTGGTATTCGATGATGGAACCGCTAAAGCAAATGATACTTTATTTCGAAGTTTGGTTGGTGGCTTGATATATTTAACAAACACTCGTCCATATATTATGTTCTCTGTCAGCTTGATATCCGGATTTATGCATAATCCATCTATGCATCATTTTGGAGCAACAAAGTGAATACTTTGTTATATCGGAGCAACAAGCAATTATAGAATTTGGTATAAATCACTCTCTTAATTTAATTTAGTTGGTTTCACTGATAGTGATTGGACTGGATGTGCAGTTGAAAGGAAAAGCACAAGTGGATATATTTTTAACTGCAGATCATGTGTAATTTCATGGAGCTCGAAGAAGCAAGCCACAACATCATTATCAACTTCTGAGGCGGAATATATTGCTGCTTTTGCAGCAACTTGTCAAGCTATCTGGATGCGAAGGATTATATAGGACATGAAGCAACCTCAAGCCCGTGCAACAAAAATCTTCTGCGAAAATAAAGCGACCATTTTAATGACACAAAATCTGGTATTTCATGGGCGGACCAACACATCGAAATCTGTCATCATTTCATCAGAGATTATATCAACGAAGGAGTTATCAAGATGGAGTATTGTTCTACTACAAAAACAAGTTGCTGATGGCCTAACGAAAGCATTGCCTCTCGGCAAGTTCATGGAATTCTGAGCCAATCTTGGTATTTCGGATTTTGCATCAAGGGGGAGTATTAAAAATTGATGCAAAAGACTCTCTTTTTCTATTTTTGGTTTTCCATTATTTTTGTTTTAAATGTTATTTGTTAGTTTGTCACGTTTCACGTAGTGGGCCACGTTTTGTGTAGTGGAAAGAGGTCTGCGTTGTGGGAAGAGTTGTACATAGTGGGGAGTTTGGGATTCTATTTTTAAAATCCGAGTTGTTATTTAAGTGTGCGGTGTATGAGTGTTGTGTGTAAAAGTTATCTTTGTTCTCAGTTCAACCGTTAATAGAGTTGCAAGTTTTTTTTATTTGTACCCTCTCTTTGCGAGTTTTTTTTAGTGAGTGCCCTCAAATATTTGTGTGTTTTTCCAATAGTCGGGAGGTCATAGTACCATATGCCGATGTATTGCTTGGTAGATTTGCCATGAAGAAGCCGAGCTCGAAGACCTTTCCGGGGGAGACGAGCGTCTCCACGCCATCACTGATGTATTGGCCATTCTTCAGAACGTCTGCTGCTTGTGATGTGAAGGTGGAGGAATAGAGAATGACGAGGAGAGAAAAACGAGTCTAAGCTTGAAACCCTTCTTCTTGGTGATATGTGTTTGGCGTTCCCAACCTCTCATGAGCCCTTTATTTGAACGCTCCATATTGTTTTTTTTTTCCAGAATTTTGAGTCGGTGAAATAATTTGTCCTATGGAAATACCCATGAGAGAATTTCAGATTTCTATTAAGTGAATGTTTTAAAATTTTTCTTGGATAATTTAGACCAAGATAAGTTGTTAAGAACGGAAGACAACGCACTTAGCAGACTACAGAACTGCAATATGAATCTTCGATCGGCTGCCGTTTCAATTTTGTATGAATATAATTTCAGTTACTAAAGTATACATTCCGTTAGAACCACGCAAGCAGAAATGCCAAAGTATAGACATAAAAATTGACGTTTTTATTCGATATTATCTTTGGGATTAAGAAGAAGAAGAAAGCGAATTCTACCGACGGCGGTCTCCGTTCGTGTGTGCCTTTGTGGGTCAATGTCGGGGTCGTAGTGTCCTGTACGTTTTGATTATTAATATAAATTGTGGTAAATTAAATAATTGAAAATTGACGGAAGATATCCATAGGGAGGCCATCATGATAATCGTGTGTTAATAGGAAGAAACTTATCATCATTTTGATAATTAATTTATGATTTTTACAGTTACACCTCTCAGATTTTGCAATATTGGTTCCTTTCTCTTTTTGAAATATAAGTTGTGATTCTAAACTTTTTTTTACAAAATTAACAGTTTCCCCCTTCAGTTAAGGTAAAAGTAAGAGTGTAAGTGAAATAACAAAAGGGCAGAATTGGAAATTTTGTAAGAATATTTGGGCACAACTTATATTGCAAAAAAGAGAAGCTAAGAGGAGCATAACTATAAAAATCCATTAATTTAAATTGGTTGTCAAGCTCTTGGGTGTAAGAAGATTAAAAGTTGAAAATCTAATTTGGAACATTAATTTGGGATACTAGTTAGGGGAGGTTAGTTTAACTGTATAATAGAAATGGTCATCGTTTTAGGATATAAAAAAGTGAGGCACTTCTAGCCATTTGATCTCATCTAATTTTGCCATCAATTATTTTACTTATCATATCCTCCCTCTCTCATTTTCATTTCGATTTCCAAGGTGAGTAAAAAATTTTTCAAGGTTCTGGCCATCGGTTTACCATTTAATCGTTTTAGTGTAGAAAACTTAATGAAATTCAATAATTCATATGCCAAAAGTTTTCTCCTTTAATACTCTTTCTAATGAGTAATTTTTTTAATGAAATTTTGTAAGATAGTATGAATTAGATAAGCTCGGAATCAAAGAAGTATTCAAGAATGCACAAATAATTCATATGGTGTCTGATAACTGTCTACAATATATCAATTCAAAGGTCTTGAAACAAGCTTTAACAAGGTTCAAAAATAAAAATGATATAAATAATCAGCGTGAAACAAATCAAAGTTCTCAATGATATGTCTGTAAATAAAAGGACTGAAGCGAGATTTTGAACTTAACCTCTAAGAGTGTATCTGCAATATCATAAAGATGTCTGGATGGACTCTTTCAAAAATGTCCTAAGGGCGGTACGTTTGGTATTTCTAGAAGGACAGAGGAGCAATCCGCAAAATTACTAACTCACGTGAGTGAACTCACGTGATTGGCATTGTTGAATCATTCGGCTGTGAACCCCTCCTGATGGCTTCGATCATGTGGTTCTAACCAGGTCACATGTTGCTCTTTTAACGTTGATGCAGGGGGAATCCAATGACTGAACTTTGGGGATCTTTGGATGGCTGTGATCACAACTGGACCCAAATGGATAGTATCTAGAGTTGTTCATGGAGCGGGTACCCAGCCCATTCAATCATGACCCGCCCCGACCCATCATTACCAGGTCAACGGGTCGACCCGACCCGTTCCAACGGGTACCCAATTTTAATGGGTACCCGAATTATTTGAATAAGTAATGGGTACCCGCGAATAACCACATCAAGTTCATCAACAACAACAGACATTCTCTACGTCAAACTGAAATCTAAGACCGATACTCCTGCAATCGATGTCCATATATGACTATCATTTCTATAGATCACATGTAGCTGTATCTTTTTCCTATAGAAAATTTTCCTATAGAATAATATGCTAGAAACACATAACTCAAAGCTATATATTATTTAATCATGTACCTTCCTGGTACTTTCATATCAAGCATGTGGCAACACTCCTCCGTTGCAGAGGATGCATATTCCCAATTCAAAATCACACGCTTCGTGAGGAAAAGTCAACAAAATTAGTAGCAAATTGTATTTAAGGGTGGTGTCTCCGTAGCAGCAACAACAATGGTAATAATGGTGGTGAAAGAGGATTAGCAAGGGGTGGAGGACACGGTGGTTGCGAGTAACGAGAAGCGAACCGCACCCAGTGGTAGCAGGAGGAGCATCAGAAGCACGCATATACCATAGGCAGTAGAGGAACCACGAGACTGCCCATTTCCCTTAGCATTCTAAGAGAGCAGATGCCCCATATTAAAGGTCATTTTCACCCTTCAAAACTTGCTGCATACGGCAAACAGTACCGTGTGTCCCCTTGGAAGGCTGGTTTCGGGGTGGACTTGAAGTTCCAACCGGGTACCCGGGATTGCCAACGGGTTTTTCCGTGGGGTCACCAACATTGACCGGGCCGGCTGCTTACGGGTACCTGACCCGCACATCTTTCTCGGGTACCCGTAAATTTAGGATCAAAATAATCGGGTTGGGTCGGGTACCCGTTTGACCTGGTTATGTTGAACACCCCTAATAGTATCTACTGCTCGTGGGAATCCTTCTCGTCTTCTTCGGCTGGCGAAAGGCAGAGCTCCTGAGATTCCGTCACTGAGCCTTCAGTCGACAAAGGTTCACGATGATGGTTCCTGTCCAGTCGAGACCTGCAAGACGATGATGCGCGAACGAAGAGCTCGGCGACGACGTGATAGCACAAAGAAAGAAAGGTGGGCGGATGATCCCTTATCGTGTGGCGGAGAGGAATTAATCTCCGTTCATGAGTTGGTCGGAGTTGGAGGAGGTGTGGGCAATAGAGGAGTAGGGTGTCGATCGGATTGGTGTTTGCATGCAAAGAATATGGCATCGAAGAAGAAGACGATGAACCGTATATGATATAGGTGTAGAAGATATCCTCGTTAAGGAAGCTAGTTAGGCAAGGAGATTGAATCGGAAATTCCAACAAAAGGTTGGATTATGTTAGACCATGGAATCAAATCGGTTAAAGCGAATTATGATATTATTATTTTTTAAAATCGGATTAGACCAAATTGGCAAAGGAAAAAGGTTGAATCGGGTAATTAAACTGGAATGGATTAGAAATGTACATAATATACACTCAAACACACTTAAAATAAATATAAAATATATAAAAAATTAAACTATATTACATTATACATAAAATATTTTCTTTAATATGCAACAATAAATGATACAAATAGATATAATTAATATTTGAACTAAATACTTTAGCATAGTGATGGTTTTTTATATTTATTATCCAATCTTTTCAAAAATTTAAAGTTGGAGTAATTGGTTAGTACTCATTAATGGGTTAAAAGAGATCATGAGTTCAACACTTATCATTATCATTACCATTTTAATATAAACTCAAATTTGAATTGTGGTTTAGTAGTTTAATTTCGATTGAACCGGGTTAAACCAGGTTGCAAGTAGTCTATCGGACCGATGGTAGAATCAAAATTGTGCCAATTTGACCCAAACAGTGAGAACCGATTAACCTAACCTGTCTAGGCTCGGTTCATCGGTCCAACCGGTTGAACCGACCGGTCCGGGCCGATTTCATTAGCATTGGTTAGGCATATTACATCATGGAAGCATGCAGAGAACAAACTCATCTTTTGAGTTGGGATAGCATTAAATTTTTTTTTAAAAAGTAAATGGAATCACATGGATTGGAATCATTTCCTACCTATTCCATCATGATCATAAGGATAAAAGGAAATACTTATGATGCGTGATTGTGATCCTCAAGTCTCTAAAGCAAGAGACCTTTTGTCTAAAATCTGATCCAACAGAGACATCACTTGCATGCGTGGAATCGAATCATGTGCTTCGCGTAATCTAGAGATACGATCTGAGAGTTCTTTGCACCTAATCTCGTCAAAGGAAATCCGCATTCTTTGTGATCCCAAGGAATAAAAAATGAAGAATCTCATCATAGGATCAATCGAATCGATCACGCAGTACGGCAATAGAGTCAACCACCTTTTTGGAATATCATCCCAATAAGGAAAGACCTTGAGAAGCAAGGGGAACAACCACCATTATGGGCATCTAATGAATCTTTTATTCATCACTCTAGGTAGCTGAAAATATAGCTCTATCCCAAGAAATTAGGTTCATTCATATGTTAATATCATATTATTAGTATTCATGCACTTATAATAATTTGCATAAATCAGCATTCATTTCTAAATTCATACTGCATATTTTCACCGAACTTCACATATTTTTAAATAATTCATGCTAAATCCAATTGACATGAAACTGACTTCATTGTGTACATATCACTTACCTTAATCAATGAAAAATTCTAAAAAAAATACAAACCTTTACATATTTGAAATAAACTCAAACCTTATTTTCAAAGCAAAAAACCTTTAAAGCCGATACCTCTCTCATATAGTATCCAAATTCACTCTGATCACTTTTTAATTAATGTACATTCAATTATCCACAAAAAAGATCAAATTCAAAAGAATCAAAGTTCATTTGCGAAAAGTGACTTTCAAGACCTAATTGTGCATTGTACATATTCATTGATTTTGATCTATTATTACACGTGCATATTTCACTCATTTTAATTTCTTTCTATTTAATTCTTCATTTTATTCCATATTTTAACTAGTTACATAAAAATTAAAATCCAAAATAATCATAAAAATATTGAAAAAGATTGATTCTGACTTGAGCACACTGACTAACTCATATGTATAAATCTCGCCTCTTCTAATTTTTTTAACTCGAAAAATACCAAAAAATTGTATTCAAGTCCATTGCATTATTTCATAGCATGTTTGATTTTTGCGTGCATTATTCATTCATAGAAAATCAAATAAAAATTACAAAACTACAAAATGGTATTTTATATACATAAAATATCACCAAAAAGAACACAACCTGCACAGATCATGTCACTTGCACTCGATTCCTTCAAGAACATTGTAGTTTCTCATGTTGAGCATTTTCACATTAAAGGTCGTTTGTTATAATTTATTACTACATTTATGCACTGGTCAATTGTCAAAGCATAGTCTTGGTCAACATATACCACGTATCTACAACTGACTGGGCCACTTTAAACCCCGGTCAAACCTGCCCTTGCTCGGTCAACCCTATTTGTCTTGTAGTTGCCTTCTTCAGGGTCGTTGTATCATGATCGGTCCAACAATTTCCCTAACTCCTGCATACACCCCTTTCCCTCGACGTGCATTGCACGTCATCCCCGCATCACGTGCCTAGCGCGTGATGCCTTCCCCACCATTGGATCGCTAGGATCCAATGGTGACTATAGACTCTTCCCTTCCCCTTTGTGCCTCCAGCCACGTTGCTTCGTCGAGCCCTCTACCCAATCATTGTGCTCCTCCACTTTTATCTCCTCCCAACGGGTGAACCACCACCTTTATCCTTATACCTTCCAACTTCTTCGTTGATCAACTAACCCCTCCGCAACCTTTGGACATTATCGTAGACCTCCATCCCCAACTCCTAGATCAACAACCCAAAGACACAATCCCTAACCTCCTGACTACCATCTCCTCCATCACACTATCCTCTTCCCCCTTCTTCACCCAGCACCCAACAACTAACCACCTTCATTACCCTCTCCGATTAGCCTCCAAGCATCTCCACCTTATCTCCTCTAACCCTAAACCTTACACCTCTAATTAACCTCATCCTAATCCCCTCCAGACGATGAAACCTGGCCACCAGGAATGAACCATCTTTCGATCTACTCCTTTGTATTTAGCTCGATCCCCAGTAGAGATCAAATCTATCTGTTGTCTTCTATAGAGATTTAGAGAGCCACCAATGTAGCTAGTGACAACAGCCACATGATGGTCGGCGGCGACATCAGGTGAGATCAAATCATCATGCTATTGTTCTGAGCTCCACCTCCATCAGCCAAGCTTCTCATGGTCTTTGCCAACCTTCGATGGAAGAGAACAGGAGTCGAGGGCATCTACCTCATCCACTTTGAGGCAATCCATTCCTCCTGAATATCTGATGAACGTGGATTTCATCTCTTTAATTATCTAAAATTGTAGTATAGGAGACGAAATTTGGTTCAGCAAAAACCACAATCTTTGAATGTTGTGGAGTATTTTTACTTGATAAGTGTACCAAGGTCGAACACAAGGAATGGTGATTTTTAGTTGTGTGGCTTTAAATTAGTTAAATAATTAATTAAGTGCTCACTTATTTTCTATGTCAGAAATTAAAGAGAAAATGCGATGAAATGGAGTGCAATGCAGAGGAAGTAAACAGAGAAAATGAAGCTTTGGATCTGTGATTTATAATATTCAATCCTCAATCAAATAAATCACTTAATCTTCAAAAACCATCACAGATCGAAATAGGTTAAATCCAAAAATATTTATCAATTATAGCTCAAGCTTGCATGTGACCACAATGAATCAATTTAGATATCAAACTTACTCCCTGCAATATTATTCCACAAATAAATGATTCTTAAACCATAAGGAAGTCAGGGAATAAACTATTCAAGCCTCCTTATATATAGTCCCTGCAAAAAGATCAAATTCCTTGACCTATAACTGTAAAATTAAGAATCTCACAAAATATTTGACAATCGCAGATCTATTCCAATAATGATCACGTGATCTCAATAATGATATCTCTCAATTTCAATTCAAGAACCAAAATTTACAATATCGTTAAAAATATGGTGCTAAATTTTCTCCTTGATTATCCCCTGTAATAAAATGATTCTACAATTTTCAATCAATCAAATCATACTTTAAATATCTTCAAATAAATCCCTGCAAATAAAGTCAGAAATTTCTCATAATAAAATCGCATAGATATGTCTAGAAGTAGCCTGCATAGATCAAATCACTCCTCAAATAATAAACAATAATATTAGTCTTCAGATTAGTCCATAAAGCATATAATTTGATAGAGCATAAAAAGATCTTCAAATAGACATATTATAAGCAAGAAACAGAGTTCGTATGAGAAAGTTATGCTAATTTGAAATGTCAGGGACTAAAGTGTGCAATACAAATAAATATTTCCTTCTCAAAACAACCCCTGGAAGGACTTATCTGCAAATATCAAAACTTCTAGGGGCTTCTTGCAATTTCTCTATTGTAGCACGTGCAGAGCATGTGCCTTGGCTGATAGGAGACTTGATTGAATTTCTGGGACTATCAAGGGCGTGGGCCCAAATTGCCCTCGCATCACGTGCCGTGCACACGAGCAGCGAGGCTCGGAGCTCGGGCTTGCAGCTGGGATGCTTGAGGTTGAGGCTCGGATGGTCGAACCTATGTGGCAGTGAAAGGAGGCTCGTCTCAGGTTTGAGGGTTCGAACCTCGAGGAGTGTACCGAGGAGAAGGCTCGGATGTACGAGCCTTGACGTGGCAGCCGGAGGCAGTCTGGGAGGCCCGAGCCTCGAGGATGGGGCCGAGGCTCAAGGGGGGACGCATGACTGCATTGCAGCCGTTGGATCCCCCGATCCAACGACATGCAGTGGCGAAGGGGAGCTGCGGAGGTGGAGGAGCGGGCGGCCATGACGGAATGTCAGGTAGCGGTAGCAGTGCGGGGGCGGTGTGGCGAGCAGGGGGTGTCGATCCGGGAGGCTGTGCGGTCGGCGGAAGGCGAGACTTTGTGGAGGGCCTCCGCAGTGGCGATGGGCAATCGACCGTGTGATGGAGCGTGATGGATGTTGAGGGCAGAGGTGGTTGCTGTCGTGGCGAGAGGTGACTGAAGGCGGTTTAGGTCATCTGAAGGTCGCATGCGGGTGGAGATCCATCTTGCGATTGCACCTGCAAGGGTTAGTGGAAAACGGCAAGGAAAAGGGGGGAACGGAAGCTAATGCGCAGATGGAGGAGACGGAGCTAAAGCTCCAGCCTTAGCAAGGTCGGAAGGGAAGCGGAGGGGCTCGAGGGGGGAAGGTGATCATCACGAAAAGGCTGAGGCTATGAGGATAGAGGTGCTTACAATGGGTTGACGATATGTGATGGAAGGGTTGTGGGTATCGAAGACGAATCGTGTGAGGAGCTGGAAGGGATAGGTTCGCCTGGGAGGTTGGAGTTGCGTGAGGCGATATCCTTTCTTCGCCTCAGTTGCGGGCGAGGTCATGGAGAAGCTCAACCACTCGCCGGAGCAAGGCGGCGGCAGAGGTCGAGGCTATCACTGGATCACGCCTTCAGGGGCCGCAGTCACCGACCTGCAAGGGAGAAATGGTGGATCGTGCTGCATGGTAGAGGCGAAGGAGCTTTATATGAGAGATCCTAGGAGGAAGCGTTACATGGAGGGGACATAGTAGTGCCTATAACGATCGGAGAAGAGGGTGATAGAGCGATGGCCGTTACGCGGAGGGAAAGGGAGAACGGCAGCGGGGCGGCGATTCACGAAGGAAGGGGAGGGAGCGGTGTGCACTAAGGAGGAAGGCGGAACGTGCGGGCACGTGCAGTGGGAGAGATGAGCTCGGCTGGGGGTTACGTGCTGAGCACGACACCAGGCAGGGGAAGAAAAGAGAGAGAAAGAGGTGCCACGTGGCACACCCAGAAGCTTCCACGTGGCATCCCAAAAATTTCAAAATTCAAAAAGAAAGAAAAATAGAAAAGAAATAGAAGGAAACCTTGGATTGAAAAATTTTCTTCATGAAAGTTCATCTCTCAATGAGATCTACAACTTTCATGAAGGAACCAAGAGCAAAAGAGGTCATCTGTACAAAGTGGTATATTGGGTGGTCTCCATGTGTATAGAAAACCAAATTTTTGGGATTTTACAATTTTTGGTGGTTTTAAAAGAGGATAAAAATCTAGAAGAAAACACGATAAAATACAAGAAAATTAATTACACATTAATCTATTTTTTGGATTTTTAGTAAATAAGAAAATAGGAAAATAAAATAGAGGTACGAATTACGAGAATTTTGTATAGACTATCAAATATCATTCGGACTACGTCGGTTTCTTTGATTTGAGTTTTGATCTAAATTTGGATTTTATGCCGCTTATTAAAACTTTCATCAAAGAACACAAATGAAAAGGAAATAAAACTAAAAGGGTTAATTATGTACATAAAAACTCAGGTCAAAAATAGCAAAAAACTAAAGTGCGCAAAAGAGGCTCAAAACCCAACTTTCACATATGAGCTCTGAATGTTATGAAATTGGTCTTGTTTTGAAGGTATTTGAAAATGGAGTACTTTAAGAAAGTAGAACAAAATCGGACACTGTATGAGGAAGATATGTGCATTTTAGTCTGTCAAATGTGAAAATCGGTTTTGGGTTTTTTTGACACTTATCTGAGTTAGTATTTTTTTGTATTTTTTTATTTAATCTTGTTAGTAATATCTACACAATGGAAGTGGTTTGGAGTCAATCGGATTTAGGATGAATTAATTAAAAATATGGCAAGTTAGCAACTTTTTAGGCTAATTTACACTTGGATTTTTGATGCAATTATGCATGATGAAATGCGAATATTATTAACACATGTATGAATGCTAATGATATTATATTAATGATTAATTGCAAATGAATTATGAGGAACATAGCCTAATTGACCAATTTTTGCGTGATGAATACGAGATTCATCATACCCTTATACTTAAACCATGCTCGTCCCCGAGCATCAATGAATGAATGACTTGTTGGATAAATCCCTAACTGTGCGTGTGATTTTTCAAGGCTCGATTCATAAAAGACCCTTAATTTGAGAGATCCTAAAATTTTGGGCTCAACCATGCTTTAATCAAAAGGAATCCAACTTCTCTATTTCTCAGACTCTCTGTTTGTACATATAATATAAGGATATGAAGATTAGTGTACTGCAATCATGAGAGTCGAGTTGAGACATCATCCAAAGTTCCAGTCCAGTAGACTCTCCTCTAGACCTAATCCTCAACACTAGAGAATAAGTCTATTCTTGTTTCAGTCATCCGTCTCTTTAGTTTGTCAAACTTGAAATGTATGGACGGCCAGATGATGGAGGGCATAGGATTGTGTCTATTTTTCTCTCCCTCACATTGGAACAAGGGGCCTCTCGAGTGCCTTATTACTCAACACATGTAATTTTTTAGCTCTTTTGAGTATCTAAGACAACTTCGACACCCATACTTGTATCACTATACGATGCATAGCCCTTTTATGGTGCTAGCCCGACTCCTTGGTCCTAACAGCATTTGGTCCAAGTGGACACTTTGAAAATATTTGGGAGCGCTAGCCTTTGGTGGAAGCTCTTTGTAAATTGACTTTGAGGAATAGATCTTTTCTTGGAATATTTCTTTTTTTAGCTAGCTCCACTGCTTTTATCAAGAGTTGGTGTACACTGATCGATAATTAATTAAGTTTCATCACACCCTGGCACATAGGTAAATATCAAACGATAGCATATGAAACTTGTTCACATCTTGGCTAGGGTTTTTGCTGACACTCAGGTTTCTTGAAGCCTTCATTAACTTTATCCCATCCTCGAGCATCATTAGATCGGGTCTAGACTCAAATCTCTAGTCCTAGTTCCGTAAGAGATACCTCAACTCATCTCATCAATCATGCAATTGTGATTGTGTTGTGCTGATCATATTCATTAGAGGATAGAGATGAAAAGTGCAATATAGCGCTAAAATCTTTCAAACTAGGGAAGTGTGGATTATTAAGTTTCAAAAACCCTAATGACTAAGGCTGGCTAACTCAGACTCTCAAGATCTCAGAAATCAAGTGTCCTCAAAATCCTCAAGCCTCGAGTGATAGTGAATGCGTCAGGAATATATCAACCAAGGAATGCATGAGATGCTTAATGAAATGCAAGACCATGGGTAATTTTTTCATGCAAAAAGATTTTTGTTGTTTTTTTGAAAACCATGTATTATTTACAGAAAGAATTTAGTATAATATACATAATATACACTACTTGTACCCATCCCCGATGTTAGATGAAAACAATTAAAATACGAGCTATGGATAAAGTATGTAGAAAATATACAACCACCCCCTCCCTATACTTGGCTTGTGTTATGTCCTCATGGCACAAAGTGAAATGTAAACAAAGCTCGTACTAAGTATAGATGAGCGAAAAAGAAAAAGAAGAGAAGTGATGTATAAACAATGGTTCCAGTCCCCCTATACATAGGCTCAGGTCAGCATAAGTATGATCGGATAATCATAGGTGGGGGCCCAAGTAGATGAGTTGGTTGATGGATATATAGAAGAGCGATGGAATTAAAGAGGTGGTTTATCTGGGCAGTTTGAGTCTTTCGTTTAGTACAATCCCTTGAGTGAAGGCGATCTGTTCTACTTGTACTAACTGCTCACTGGATTCGACTAAGTGTTTAAGTAGCATACCGTTGACTATAGAAATTTGCATGTTGTCTGTGGTCTCTGAGATCTCAACACTTCCGTTATTGTGCACCTCTCTTACGATGAAGGGTCCCGTCCATTTGGATTTCAATTTACCTTGGAAAAATTTCAATCTTGCATTAAATAACCATACTTTCTGCCCTAGAACAAAGGTCTTTGTTCGGATGTTCTTGTCGTGCCATTTCTTCACTTTATCCTTGTAAATGCTATTGTTTTCGTAGGCATGATTTCAGATTTCGGATAGTTCATTCAAATCCATCTCTCTGTTCTTTTTTCCTTGGTGTCAGTTCTAATTGATCTTTTTGATTGCCCATTCTGCTTTATGCATGAGTTCTACGGGAAAATGACACGGTTTTCCATATACCATTTGAAACGGGGAGGTGCACAATGGGGTCTTGTAAGCCATCCGATACGCCCATAGAACCTGGTCCATGAGTTGGGACCAGTTCTACCTGTTAAGGTGGACTAGCTTCTGTAAAATTCCTTTGACCTCCCTGTTTCACACCTCGGTCATGCCATTAGATTGTGGATGGTAAGGACAAGCGACACGGTGCTCGATGTCGTATTCCTTAGTCAACTTTTTCACCTCCCAATTGATAAAGTGGCTACCCCCATCAGATATTAATACCTTAGGTATTCCAAACCTCGAAATAATATGATCTTTCAAAAACTTGCATATAGTCTTGCTGTCTGCCGCTCGAGTAGGGATAGCCTCCACCCACCTAGATAAATAATCTACTGCAAGAAGAATATATTCAAATCTTTGACTGTTAGGGAACGAGCCCATAAAGTCTATGCCCCATGCATCGAATACACCACACATGATTACTGGTTGCATATGCATGGCATCTTTGGGACCAATGGTCCCTCCCATTCTTTGACAGATCGAGCATGACCTGATAAAATTATAGGCATCCTTAAATAAGGTCGGTTAGTAAAATCCACATTGTAGTATCTTCTCAGCGATCATCTTCCCGGAGTGATGTCCTCCTGCCTCCAAGGTATGACAGAGATTGAGGACACTTTGGTATTCCTTTTGAGGAATACATTTCCTCCATATACAATCCAGTCCTTCAAAGAAAAGGAACGGATCCTCCCAATGGTAATGGCTTTTGACATGAATCGGTCGATTCTGTTCTTGGGCCAACTCTGAGGAACTTTTTTGGAGAGAAGATAGTTCACCATGTCAGCATACCATGGAAGAGAGTCAATAGCATAAATTGACTCGTCTAGGAAGGTTTCACGGATAGATTCATACTCAGGGATTTTGTTATGTTCAATCCGTGATAAATGATCATCCACGACATTCTTAACTCCAGATTTATCTTTAATCTCCAAATCAAATTCCTGAAGCAAGAGTATCCATCTAAGGAGTTGATAAATCTCAGATTCATCACTCTAAATCTCATTTATTAAGCTCAAATTCCTCAAAAACATCAGCATTTCTGCATCTATTCAGCATAATTAGCATTCATGCATGGTTTCATAAGAATTGCATTTTAGTACTAATTTCTGCACAAATTAAGAAGCCAAAAATCCAAACCAAAATTGACCTGTAAATAGCCGAAATTCCCGAAATTTTAACTCACTCATGCTAACTCCGAAGACACAAAACTACCTCCACTGTGTACATATCACTAACAAGAATAAATGAAAAATACAAAAAAATCACTAACCCAAATAAATGGACCAAAAACCCAAACCCTAGTTTCAAGATTTCCGGACTAAAAACCTCATATCTTCCTCATCTAGTGTCCATTTTAATCCTACTCACTTTTGAACTAATATATATTCAATTACCTTCAAATCAAGACTAAGTTCAAGTGATTCGGAGCTCATATGTGAAAGTTGGGTTTTGGGACTCTTTTGTACATTTTGTATTTTAGCAGTTTTTGACCTAGTATTCTATGTACATATTTAAACTGTTTTAGTTTATTTCTTTTTCTTTTGTCTTCTTTGATAAATTTTTTATTAAAATGCACAAAAATCCAAATCTAAATTAAGCTTGAAATCAAAGAAACCAATTTAGTCCAGGTCTTCACTAACCAACTGTACAAAATTGGTCTTTTTCATATTTTATTTTATTTCTTCTTTTTTTCTTAATTAAAAAAATCTAAAAAATAGATTAATGTGTATATATTTATCTTTGATTTTACCATATTTTTCCAGATTTTTATCTGGTTTAAAAATGACATAAAAATTTATAAAACCCAAAAATCAAGGTATTCTATGTACATGGGATACCTCAAAAATATCACTTTGTGCATTTGATAGATTTTGGTTTTGATGTCTTCATGAAAGTTGTAGATCTCATCGAGATGAGCGAATTTCATAATAAACTTTTTCGATCCGAGATCGTTTGCTATTTATTTGCATTTTCCAATGTATTTAATTTGTGATTTTTGTGGTGCCGACAGGTGGTAGCTCCTGGAGCCGCCACGTGTCAGCCATTTTTGGCATTTTAATTATCATTTTTATGAAAAAATAAAAATAAAAAATAAAAATGCCTTCGTACGTGCGAGGCACGTGCCACCCAGGCACGCGCCAAGCATGTGCACTGCCGTCCTTTTCCTTTGCCTGCCACGTGGCCCCATCTGGGCCATTCGATCATCGCCCGATTGGACGGCCCAGGGGTCGTCATATTCCCCAGAGCCCCCTTTCCCATTCTGATCGCCGATCTCCTCCGAAATCTCCGCCGCGACTTCACGCCGCCCCTCGACGTATCCTCATCTCCCAATCACGATCAAATCTCGACCTCGTCTCCGATCAATCATCTCCAGTCGAATCGTGTCCCGTGCATCTCGCCAATCAATCGAATCCCCCGCGACCCTTTTCCATCTCCGGCGCATCGCATCCTCCTATTTAAAACCCAGCGCCGCCCTTTCGAGTCTTCATCCACCGATCATCACTTCAAGTCTCCTCCGCGGTGGTGACAACACCCCGAGCCCTTCTCCGGCGAGATCCGAGGGTCGATCGTCCCTCGTTGCCGCCCACGACCAAGTCTCCCCTCCGCCGTACTGCCCTAGCTTCGGCTACCACCGTAGAGCCACCGACTCCAACAACACGCAACCTCGACGACGACAACCAGCTTCGACAATGACGCTCCGCCTTCACGTGGACTTTGTCTTCGACCAACCTCTTCACCGCCAGGACTCCCCGTCGACCTCCTCTTCGCACGACGCAACAACAGCTCGGCCTCCCTCCGCCTTGGCCGAGCACTCGACCAGCTCCAGATGCCAACGAAGCTGCTCCACCCCGGAGCATCTCGCCTCTCCTCACCACCGACAGCTCCATTATCACCGCAGGCAAGATTCCAGCCAAAACCCCCCCTCCGCCGTGGCCAGTCCGCCCCTCCGCCTCTCTCAACCCGCCAGCGGCCGGGCGCTTGTCCCGTGACCCCCCACGCACGTGCGAGGCATGTGCATCTCGAGGGGACGTCAGTGCCTACGTCACCAGGGTCACGTGCTACGCACGTGATCTGCTGGAGAATTTGCACGAGCCCCCTGGAGGTCCTTATATTTGCATCAAAGTCCAGGCCCAGAGGGCACGTGCCACGCACGTGCCTCTCTAGAGAAATTGCAATATCTTCCTCCTGGATACTGGTAATTAAACTTAGGTCCCCCCCACTGCATTTATTTTTATATTTATTTTATTGCAGAAATACCCCTATGTTCCCCATTGAGTTTAGACCTCTACATGACATTATTTTATTATTAAAAAATAGCATGATGTTTGTCATTTAATTCTCTACAGTCTGACATATTGTGGATAATTTTGTGATTGATGGTGAATTAATAATTAATTATTTTGTGGAAAAATGCATAATTTACCTAGTTTATGCTATGAAATTTGCCATTGATTAACAGTTGCTCTAAAAATTCCCGAAAAATCAAATATTGTAGAATTTATTGTGCTTGACATAGTGCCAAAAAGAATTGCATTTGCATGCATAGTTTGTCCTGTAAAAACCATTTTGCATATTTCTGTGTTTGATTTTTAATAGATATTGAAACTAGTATTTTCGAGGTTTAGGATTTTTCTGAGATCAATCAATTAGTGATAGATCTTAGATAATTTTATTCCTTGAAAATAATTAGGTTTAATATTTATTATAATTAAATATTGGAATTCATTTTGTTTGCATTTAAAAATTCATAAAAAATTCATATTGCATCCAAAAATTCTAAAAAAATTACAGTGCATTCATTTCATCATATATTATATTGTGGCCAATTTCGTATTTTTCGGACATCGTTTGATCGAATTTTACATTTTAGTCCCTAAAATAGGTCAAAATTTCATATTGCATCCAAAAATTTTACAGTGCATTCATTTCATCATATTTTGCATCGTGGCCAAGTTACGTATTTTTCGGACATCGTTTGATCGATTTTTACATTTTAGTCCCTAAAATAGGCCAAAATTGCATTTTGCATCCTTTATTGCATTAAAAATTACAAAAAAAGACCGCCTTAAAAACCGCACACGAACTTTGATAGACATAATTCTAGGTTGTTCCTTTGCCTCCTTGTATTCGACCTTGGGACTTGCCCAAGTAAAATAAACATAAAACCACGCGATTAAAAATTGAATAAATATTTGTGGTTATTTTCTTGACCGATTCTGATTGCCGCCTACAATGAAATGACAAATCATTGTTTTTATGCAAATGACAAATACACATTTACGTATTTTTAACACAGCGAATATCGGACTCGTTAGGACTCACGCTTTTGCATCTTTTTTCGCCATTAAGTATCGAATGGCAGAATGATCTGTGTAAACTATCACCTTATATCCTAGAAGTATAGATCGAAATTTTTCCAAGGCAAAGACTTCTACAAGCAATTCCTTTTCAGTCACAGTGTAATTTTTCTGAGCTGTATCTAAAACTTTGCTTGCTTAGTAAATAACATACTAGAGTCCATCTTTTCTTTGTCCTAGCACCGCCGCTACTGTGATGTTTGAAGTGTCTATCATGATCTCGAAGGGGAGAGACCAGTCGGGAGCTTGTAGGATGGGAGTCTCAATGATCCTCTTTTTGAGAAGCTCGAAGGCTTCAAGACACTTATGATCTACGATGAACTCGGTGTCTTTCTCTAAGAGGTCAGTAAACGGTCGAGCAATTTTTGAAAAATCCTTAATAAATCTCCTATAAAATCTGACATGCCCCAGAAAAGACCGTACTTGTTTAACATTGATAGGTGACTCGAGTTTCTTGATCACATCCACCTTGGCAGGAACAACCTCCATTCCTTTCTTGGAGAAGACATGCCCCAATACAATGCCCTATTTTACCATGGAATGAATTTTCTCCCAAGAGAGCTCCAGATTCACTTCCCTACACTTTTGGAGGATTCGATCCAGGTGCACTAGGCAATCATCAAATGAATCACCATGGACTGAGAAGTCATCCATGAAGACTTCTAGGAAATCCCAAACCATTTCAGCAAAAAACGCAATCATGCATCGCTGAAAAGTGTCGGGGACATTGCAAAGCCTAAAAGGCATGCGCTTGAATGCGTAAGTGCTAAAAGGACATGTAAAAGTAGTCTTTTCCTGGTCCTCGGGGGGGATGGCCACCTGATTGTAGCCCGAGCACCCGTCTAAGAAATAGAAGTATTCTCTCCCTACCAATCTCTCCAAGATTTGATCAATAAAAGGCAGCGAAAAGTGGTTCTACTTCATTGTGGCATTCAGGTGCTTGTAATCCACACAGACACGCCACGACGTGGGTACTCGTGCCGTGATCTCCTCTCCCTCCTCATTGGTGATAATCTGAAGTCCCAACTTTTTTGGAACGACATGTAAAGGCGGCACCCATTTGGAGTATGAGATGGGATATATGAATCTAGCCTTACACCATTTTTCGATCTCATTCTTAACCACTTCCTGTAAATTTGGATTCAACCTATGTTGGCATTCACGGGAGGGTTTAGCATTATCCTCAAGATAAATATGGTGTGAACAGAGGGCTGGGTTAATCCTTGGAAGATCAGAAAATCTCCAGCCTATAACATTGCGATTTTTCTCTAAAACTTTAAGCAGACGGATCTCCTGCTTATCGGTCATATGTGAACTGATGATAACCAGAAACTGTCCCTTATTTCCTGCAAGGAAGACATACTTAAGAGTAGGGGGCAATGGTTTGAGCTCGAGTAAGTCTGTATCATTCACGGAATCTGGCTCTATCGTTGCTGATTCTGATTGTGATGTGGATGTTTGCTGTGTATCATTATCGTCCATCATCTCAATTGTATTGGGAATCAGATCGCTAAAGATGGAATTTGGTGTGATAAGCGCTGCGTCCGATCTGTTTACCTCACTCTGGGATTTTCCATAAGTAGAATGGACTGACAGGTCAAGAGGGACCTCTGAGTATCCGGGAGTATATGTAGATGCATGGATGAGCTGGAGGACTAAATCATCAACAATGTCCTCTCCAGATGAGAGTGATTCTATCATTGCGGTTGGGTTTTGTCTCCAGGGCCCAACAGTTGCTTCCGTATTTTCTACCTCAGGTTCTGAGTTTTCAGACTCGGTGCTAGACTCAGTGTTAGGTCGTTGAAACCTAGTTTGCTTCATTTTAAGTTCAACTTTTCTAAACTATATTCTCCCGGATGTGTAATCGAATACAGCTCCCATGGTCCTAAGGAAGGTCACCCTAGTATCATTTGGGAGTCTTTCCTATTTCTAGGGACATCCATGTCAAGTATTGTGAAATCTACTGGGTAATTTTGTCCCTCTATGTTGATGACAACATTTCTAATCTCCCCCTTAGGTTTCTTAGTTGATGTATCTATGAATTGAAGTTTGGCTGTAGACTGCTTAAGAGGACCTAGATTTAGATACTCAAATAGAGTTGTGGGCATGAGATTTATGGAGGAGCCATTGTCTAACAATGTTCTGGAAAACTTGATTTCGTTGATCTGGCAAGTGACAAAGTGAGCACCCATGTCTCTTTTCTTCCTTAGTAGTTCATTTTTTAGCAGGCGAGATGTAGCAGTAGAGAGTATGTGCTTCTTTATTCGGCTAGGGTTTTTTTGATGGCCCTTGTTGGTGTGCATCTCACCTTAAGGTATTTTCTAAAAGTCGAGTCTCTTTCTATCATCTCGTCTAGGGACAGAGTGACCTTGATGTTTTCTCTACAGATGCAGGCCATCTCTTCATCATTTTTTTGGTTTTTTAAGTTTTTCTTCTTTCCTGTCGTAAGAGCATGGGGGAAAGGAATGGACTCATTGTGATAAAAAAACACCACTTTTATTGAATGAGAAATGAAACATATTTACAGTACTTGGACTGAATGATCTAAAAGAAGGGAAATTGGTGGACAACTGTTTTGGATGTCTTGGTGATGCTTCATTGTCAGATTAAGATGCTGATTCTCCGGGGTCCTCAGTAGTGAAGTGTTTGACTGGTGGTGTTCGTGGGTCTTCTTCTTTCTCCTCCTCGTGACTCTTCTCCTCAATTTCCCCAGGATTGTATGACTTAGTGGACATTGGGCTATGTCACCATGATCTTCTGTTCGATCAAGCATGGTTATGGTCCTTCCGCTCTTAAGAGAAATATGATAAGCATCATCATGCGAAAAGATCTTGTATTCATGTAAGGAATATTTAGAGATTAATACTTGATTCTGTCTGAGGCTATTTGGATTAGCCAGGACTTGAGCTGGAATTACGGTTTGGGGTGTAGTTACCTCATCTCTCCATCAAGAGATTCGATTTCTATCTACTCTCATATCATGAAGTTTGTCCAGCACTCGCTGGAGTTCCAAAGAGATTGAAGAAGAGGAGGACCCATGACCCTGCTTGGCCTGAGGCTGTTGATACTGTCTGAATTAACCCTGTTGGCCCTGGCGTTGATACTGTTGATGTTGTGGTTGCAGGTTCTGATAACCAGTACGGTACTTCTGATGCTGCTGGTGTTGCTACTGGGGCTGGTAGATGGGATGAGATTGTGGTGGACGAGGGTTTGGAATAGTGTGGATCGGGTCGGTTGACAGGATGCAGGTTATACCAGACTCCTGGTTGTCTCCATGACTTGTGGAGGTTCCTCATAAATGGTTTGAGTGGAGGTTTCTTCAGTTTGATGGGAAAAGACTTGATCTCCCCACCAATGGCTTTGCTGCTTTATCCCTTGCCCTTGAATATAGTGAATTTGGTGTATGGGAGCATGGGGTGAAGTTAGGGAATGTATCTGAATCTTAGATACCCTATCAGCTAATTCCTCTATTTGCTTAGGAAATTTAGCCAATTTCTCCATATCAGATGATTTGTGGAGTTCATCCACCTTCTTATAAATCTTCTCATCCATAGTTAGCTTATCGGCTATTATTCCCATGTCAGTGCTCTGATCGGTCGTCAGATTATTCACCATCTTCTTAGAGCCAGCTATGTAAGCCCGGTTGGTGGTCTGTGCATGGCTAGATTATGCAAGTCTTTCAAACACCTTGTAGACGGTGTCCTCGTGACGTCCCATGTAACTTCCTCCGCAGGATGCACTTACTAACCTTGGGTCTCCGGGTTCAGTCCACTAACAAGACTTTAGACCAGCACCATTTTGCTTATCCTGTGTCGTGAGCATTTCTGGATTAGGTCTGTGAACCTTTCCCAGGTTCCATGGAATGGCTCGCTCGGGTGTTGGGTGAAGCATTTGAGCTTGAACCTCATCTGATTAATTCTACTCACATGGTAGAATTTCTTTAAGAATAATGTCTTGAAGGTGTCCCATGTCGTGATCACTTCCCCTAAGTTCTTCAACCAGTAAGCCGCCTTGTCAGTCAAGGCGAAGGGGATAGCTCTCAGCCTTATGTAGTCCTGACTAACCCTAGCGTGGCATAGGTTATCACAAAATAGCTCGAAGTAACGGAGGAAGATGTATTGTTCTTCATGATTATTCCCTCCAAACTTATGCAACAATGCGAGGAAATGCGTTTGTATTCGAACGCATCCATGGGAGGTACCGACCTTAACCAATTATAATCTTCATCTAGTTCAGTGAGGTACGTATCCTCCATTGCTACCTCACCGCATTGTTGTACCTCTATTTGTGCTCTAAGGAGTTCATTGTGTTGTTCAGCAACAGTTACCCTAGCCAGAAGAGCACGAATAGGGTCATTCTCATTTTCGTCATTTTTTGGAGGCATCTTGACTTCTTCTTCACCTTCAGATGCAAAGAAATCTATGTTAGGCTCGTGCTTCGAAGGTTTAGGGGTTCTACCAAAGATGAAAGTTTCTTTGGCAGGAAGGGAGTATGAGAGAGGGTTAGTCGGAAGTTGACTAATCCCTATAGGTGTAGGGTGAACCATGGTAAGGATAAAAGGGTTGTCTCCATACCATGGGGTTTCGAGAAGAGATTCATCTCGAAATCGAGGAGATGAGTTACTTGAGGAGCTCGGGGAATTGTTCGCAGAGTCCAAACGAAGAACTCCAGAAGCATCCATCGTGGATGAAAGGAGTAGTTTGGAGTACAAAGGAATATCCACGAAGCGTACAAATTTACAGAAGACTCACAAAACAAACGCAATTCAAAACTCATCAAGTCACCCACTCAACACTGGTGAAGGCACGTTAGGGCTCGACCGTTTATCTTTTCACTATTAATTTAATGACAAAGCAATCTTAAAAATTTAAGCGGAGATGTTAGGTGCCAAAATATTTCACAAAGACTGTCTCGAGTTCATGCAACTAGTTGCATCCACTTTCAACCAGTATGTGTGTAAGTACAGACCGTTAGACGGCTACCCGTGTTACTTGAGGACGGAAATATTCACGGTGTCCTCTAAACCACCCACTCTGCTAAGGGAATCAGACCGTAAATGGCTACCCGAAACCCTCACTGAGAAGTAGCTAGTTGTTTTTAAAAACAGTAGTCTGAGTAGAAATTTACGATTTTTGGCTCAGTCCTAAGTGTGCGATCTGGTCCATACAAACAATGAGTGGGTTCCTCTCCACCAGACACAAGGGTAAATTTTATGTAAATTTTATTTACAGTCGCCTTGATTAGCAGTGCTGATTTTAGATTAAGGTTATCACTGAAGTATTAGATGAGCACAAAAAATTATGCCTAACGAGCAGTCCCAATTCCTTTAATTCCTAAGTGGTAAAACTGAGGAGGGAGAATCGAAAAAGCCAATGGGAGCATAAATCAATGATGAATGCTTAAGAAGAATAGTTATAGTGATTCCTCACGTTCTTCATGCAGGATGAAATACAAGGAATTAAAATTACACTAAATGCTATGCACAGAGGAAAAACATCCTAAGCAGATAGTTCTATTAGCGAGAAAAAAATTGAATTCAATTTGGCTAATGTTTGAACAATCTACAATGTGTATAATTAGTGAAAAAGTGTGGCCTAAAAATTACAAGCACAGTCAAGGATAAACAAGCAAGCGTATATGTGCCTAATTCCTACGCCACTCAAGTCGAGTCCCAACCACACAGAAGGGGTTGAAACAGACCCGACACACCACAAAGAAATTCAGTCCTGAATTATTACAAGGGTTCAGTGAGAGGGACCCTAATAATAATGCAAGAAATTAAACTAAACTAACTCTCTCTTTATCTCAAAAATAAAAACTTAGTCTTCTTCACAGGCCCCTTGAATTATTTCCAAAATTTTTGCTCCGAGTAATATGCGAAGAGAGAAAATATGGTTAGTATCAGAAGTGAGATAGATAGGCAAAATAGAATGCAGAAAAATAAAATGCAAAAAGAAAAAATGACACAAAAATTAATTTTACAAAAATTAATTATAAAAAAATAGATTAAAACCCTAAAAATTCGTCGTTCCCCAGCAATGGTGCCATTTGATGAATGCGGATTTCTCCTCTTTAATTATCTAAAATTGTAGTATATGAGATGAAATTTAGTTCCGTAAAACAACAATCTTTAAATGTTGCGGAGTATTTTTACTTGGTAAGTGTACCAAGGTCGAACACAGAGAACGGTGATTTTTAGTTGTGTGGCTTTAAATTAGTTTAAATAAATAATTAAATGCTCCCTTATTTTCTATGTTATAAATTAAAGAGAAAATGCGATGAAATGGAATGCAATGCCGACGAAGTAAACAAAGAAAATATCACAGATATGTCCAGAAGTAGCCTGCATAGATCAAATCACTCCTCCAATAATAAACAATAATATTAGTCTTTAAATTAGTCCATAAAGCATATAATATGATAGAGCACAGAAAGATCTTTAAATCGACATATCATGCGCTAGAATCGGAGTTCATATGAAAAAGTTATGCTAATTTGTAATGTCAGGGACTAAAGTGCAATAAAAATAAATATTTCCTTCTCAAAACAGCCCCTGTAAGGACATATCTACAAATATCAAAACTTCTAGCGACTTCCTGCAATTTCTCCACTATAACATGTGCGGAGCATGTGCCTTGGCTGATGAGGGATTTTATTGCAATTTTTGAGACTCCTGAGGGCGTGCGCGCAAATTGCCCTCGCAGCACGTGCCATGCACATGAGAAACAAGGCTCAGGGCTCGGGCCTGCGGCTGGGATGCACGAGGATGAGGCTTGGATGGCCGAGCCTATGTGGCGGTGAAAGGAGGCTCGACGCAGGTTCGAGGGTCCGAACCTCGAGGAGTGGATCGAGGTGAAGGCTCAGATGTCCAAGCCTTGACGTGGCGGCAGGAGGCGGTCCGGGAGGCCCGAGCCTCGAGACTGGGGCCGAGACTAGGGGGAATGTGTTGCTGCGTTGCAGCTGTTGGATCCCCCAATCCAACGACGGGCAGCGGCAACGTGGAGCTGCGTAGGTGGAGGAGCGGGCGACAATGACGTAAGGTCAGGTGGAGGTAGCAGCGTGAGGGCAACGTGGCGAGTAGGGGGTGTCGAGTAGGGAGGTTGTACGGTCGGCGGAAGGCGATGCTCTGTGGAGGCCCTTCGCGATGGCGATGGGCAGTCGATCGTATGCTGGAGCGCGATGGACGGCAAGGGCGGAGGTGGCTGTTGTTGTGGCAAGAGGTGACCGATGGCGGTTCAGGTCACCTGGAGGTCGCACGCGGGTGGAGGTCCATCTTGCGAGGGCACCTACAAGGGTTAGTGGAAAACAACTGGGAAAAGGCAAGAACGAAAGATCCCGCGCAGATGGAGAAGAAGGAGTTAGAGCTCCGACCTTAGCGAGGTCAAAGATGGAGGGGGCCTGGAGAGGTAGATGGGAACCAGAGGGGCTCGAGGGGTGAAGGAGATCAACGCGGAAAGGCAGAGGCTATGATGGGTTGACAATATGTTATGGAAGGGTTGTGGGTATCGAAGACGAATCGCGTGAGGAGATGGAAGGGATAGGTTCTCCTTGGAGGTTGGAGTTGCGTGAGGGGATCTCCGATCTTCGCCTCAGTCGCGGGTGAGGTCGTGGAAAAGCTCAGCCACTCGTCGAAGCAAGGCAGCAACAGAGATCAAGGCTACCTCTGGATCACGCCTTCAGTGGCCGCTGTCACTGGCCTGCTAGGGGGAAATGGCGGAACATGTTGCATGGCAGAGGCGAAGGAGCTTTATAGGAGAGGTTCGGGGAGGAAGCGTTACATGGAGGGGACACGACGGTGCCCGTAATGGCCGTAGCAGAGGGTGATGGAGCGGCGACCGTTATGCGGAGGGAAAGGGAGAACAACATCGGGGCGGCGATTCACGAAGGAAGGGGAGGGAGCGGGTCGCATGCTGGACATGTGCACACTGAGGAGGAAGGTGGCACGTGCAGGCACGTGCAGTGGGGGAGATGGGCTCGATAGGGGGGTCCTGTGCTGAGCACGTGACCAGGCAGTGGAGGAAAAGAGAGAGAAAGGGGTGCCACGTGGCATGCCCAGAGGTTGCCACATGGCATCCCAAAAAATTTTCAAAATTCAAAGAGAAAAAAAAGAAAAGAAATAGAAGGAGACCTCGGAGCGAAAAATTTTCTTCAAAAAAGTGTTCTCTCTTGACGAGATCTACAACTTTCATGAAGGAACCATGAGCAAAAGAGGTCATATGTACAAAGTGGTATTTTAGGTGGTCTCCATGTGTATAGAAAACTAGCTTTTTGGAATTTTATAATTTTTTGGTGGTTTTAAAAGAGAATAAAAATACAAAAAAAAATACGATAAAATACAAGAAAAATTAATTACACATTAATCTAGTTTTTTTTTGGATTTTTAATAAATCAGAAAATAGGAAAATAAAATGGAGGTATGAATTACGGGAATTTCGTACAAACTCTCAAAGGTCATTCGGACTACGTCTGTTTCTTTGATTTCAGTTTTGATCTAGATTTGGATTTTTGTGCCTCTTAATAAAACTTTCATCAAAGAACACAAATGAAAAAGAAATAAAATTACAAGGGTTAATTATGCACATAAAAACTCAGGTCAAAAATAGCAAAAAGATAAGCTGCGCAAAAGAGGCCCAAAACCCAACTTTCACATACGAGCTCTGAATTTTCCGAAATTGGTTTTGTTTTGAAGGTATTTGAAAATGGAGTACTTTAAAAGTGAGTAGACCAAGATCGGACACTGTATGAGGAAGATATGTGCGTTTTAGTCTGTCAGATGTGAAAATTGGTTTTGGATTTATTTGACACTTATTTGAGTTAGTAATTTTTCATTTTTTTATTTAATCGTGTTAGTAATATCTACACAATGGAGGTGGTTTGGAGTCAATCGAAGTTAGGATGAATTAATTAAAAATATGTCAATTTAGCAGCTTTTTAGGCTAATTTACACTTGGATTTTTATGCAATTGTGCATGATGAAATGTGAATATTATTAACACATGTATGAATGCTAAAGATGTTATATTAATGATTAATTGCAAATGAATTATTGGGAATAGAGCCTAATTGATCAATTTTAGCATGATGAATACCAGATTCATCTATATCCAAAAACCCCCTCATCTTCTTCTTCTTATTTCCTTTGTTCCTCAGCTTCGTCTTCATTTCGATCCTACTTACCCATCTCAATTCAATCATTGAAGAGAGTTGAGCACCTCCATCTCCAGGTGAAACCCACGACTACCTTTACCACCTTCTCCTTCTCTCTATTTTTCTCCGCATCTCTTCTTCTCTTCTCCATTTTAATCACACCTTTTATCACCGATGAATCCCATATCACCTCCAGTACCCCCTCCCTTCACCTCTACATCTACAGCCTTCCATCGTTGTTAGATCCTTCTCTATCGCCAACACAGGAGCTTTGTATCTACTCGACCGCTCCAGCATCCTTGCAGCAGCAAGAACCGTCGTCCTCCAAGACAAGGCCAACATACCACTAGGTTTAGAGTTACAACTCCCATTTGATCAAGAATGGGAGCGATCTCAAGCGCCAGATTCTTCCCGAATTCCAGCCCTCGGATCCATCTTCATCGGACGCTCCAGATTCAAACCCGAACCACGAACTCGAGCCGCGTGCCTCGGGCGCAAACCAAGCACCAACAACAGATGTGGGAAGGGTCACGTCTAAGATGCATCCATGTCTAGCGAGCCATGTGTCCATGCATGTGGTTTGGGGGGAAATTATAGAACACCCCTCCTCTTCCAAGGAATTGCACAGAAGACCCCGTCGCATGCTGCGCGTACATGACGTGTAAAAATTGGCAACAAGCCTTTAGGCTTCCAAAAAATACAAAACTACCCTCTCTAGGGGTAATTTACTAAGAAGTACAGTTGAATCTGGAAACACGAAGAGGCTCCTCCGAAGGGTATAATTGCAAGTATTCTATTTATTTTATGTACAAATAGATCCCTAAAACTTGGATTATTCATATATTATGCATTTAATGTCCGATTTTTACATTCTTAGTGTCATTTTGTTCCTCTTTGCATTGTCTATCATAGGAAATATTTTATATTTTGAGACATTACTGAGCATTAACTAATTGAGAATTTATTTTGTTAATTTTGAGCACATTTATTCTGAGTCATTTATTCTTAATTGCTCAATAGTTTGTGATTTGTCAGGGATTTATTTGCCAAATTAATTTGAGTTTAATTGAATAATAAGTATGAAATTCATTAAGGGAGATGGGCTTGTGGATTTATTAAATTAATTTGCTTGACATCTAGATTGGCTTAGATTGTTTGTGTGGTATGCATCTATCATTCCATTCATCTTGCATCATTTCACCCATCATTTAGAAATCGATAAAAAATGCATTTGATATTTCTTGTCCCACATAGCTGATTGAGGTCAGGAAATTGGGGTTTTATTATTTAATGAAGAAAGATGAGATGACGGTGAATGATATATCGCAATGGGTATGCCGGTGTCACCCAAAATTATCTCAAACAAATATTTTTATTCTAAAGAAGAAATAGAACAAATACTATTATTTAACCTGTAGAGATAATCATTATTGAATTCAGGGAGGCTACAATATTTTTTCTTTTCTTTTTTTATTGTTTTTATATCCTTTTTATTCTTTTTTATAGTTTTATGAATTTTTAATATTTCTATATTTTCTGATTTTCAAATTTTTAGTAATATTAATTTTACAAAATTTTATCTTTTTAATTTTTACAAAAATAATTTATAAAAGATATATATATATAAGACCTTTATATAATTTTCAAATAAAGTAAAATAATCAAAACTGTAGAAATAAAATCTTTTTGTGTTTTCTATATATTTCTCCAGAAATAAACCCCAAACCCCCTCTCAACAACATGTCTGGTTCTCTCGGTATCTCATTTTCTGCTACCACTAAATCGATACCCTGCCGCCACCATCCATCCTCTGTTAGTATGATGTAATCAAGTTCATTCTTATTTCTATTCATATCCTTCTTCAATAGGCTTGCTACTATAATCCGAGATGTCTCAATCCGAAGTGACATCTCAGGGATATGATGGATTGAGCAATCGACTACCCTCATTTAGCTCGATCCCCAAGTTGGATGGAACCAATTATCTCAAATGATCATGATCGTCGAGAGGAAGGGGGGGTCTGAGGTCTCTGTCCACCTTTAGAAGAAAGCGGGGCAGAGATAGAAAAGAAGAAGCAAGCGTAGCGCTTCAGAGGATGGATAAAGTGGACTCACATTTCCGCTTTTACGAAAAAAACAACCGCCTCACCCCCTCTACGAGCTGTGTATTGTAAGTGATCTCAACCTGCCTGGAGCGAGCCCCCTTAGAGGCAAGTGAAGTTGGTGAGCTGTATGATGGGCTACTATCTCATGCGGTTCGGAGAGGACTGACGTGTCTGGATTCACCGAGTTTAGGAGTTGTTTTTATCTTTCGTGAAAGCAATAATGGTGTGTCGTTCGTTGTAGGCGGCGATCGGACACGGTCAAGAAATAACCACAAATTTTATTCAATTTTAATCAAGTGGTTTTATGTTTATTTTACTTGGCCAAGTCCCAAGGTCGATCACAAGGAGGCAAAGGAACAACCTAGAATTATGTCTATCAAGATTCGTACATGGTTTTCAAGGCGGTCTTTTTTTTAGAATTTTCAATGCAATAAAGGGATGCAAAATGCACTTTTAGCCTATTTTAGGGACTAATTAGTAAATTTCGATCAAACGATGTCCGAAAAATATAAAACTTGGTTGAGATGATATTTATGACAAAATGAATGCATTATAATTTTTTTGGAATTTTCGGATGCAATATGAATTTTTTATGAATTTTTAAATGCAAACAAAATGATTTTTAATATTTAATTATAATAAATATTAAACCTTCTTATTTCCAAGAAATAAAATTATCTAAGATCTATCACTAGTTAATGGATCTTAGAAAAATCCTAAACCTCGAAAATGTGAGATCTAATACCTATTAAAAATTAAATACTGAAATATACATAATGATTTTTACAGGGCAATCTATGCATGCAAATGCAAATCTTTTTGGGCACAATGTCAAAGAAAATTAACTCTACAATATGTGATTTTCCGAGAATTTTTAGAGCAACGGTTAATCAATGGCAATTTTAAGAGCATAAAATGGACAAAGTTTGCTAATTTCCACAGAATAATTAATTACTAATTAACGTCAATCACAAAAATATCCATGACATGTCAAAATGTAGAGAATTGATTAATAAACATCATGATAATTTTTAATAAATAAAATGATGTAGAGAGAAGGTTCAAAACATAGGCGGAACACAGGGGTATGTTTGCAATAAATATAAATATATAAAATATGCAAAAGGGCATAGATGTAATTACCAAAAAGTTGGGGGTGCAGCTGTAAAATGGCTATGGGGTTTGAGTGGATCTGTAGTGCTAATAGTGGAACTCCGGGGGGGTGATTTGAAATTTACCCAGAGGCATGTGCCACGCACGTGCCTTCTGGATGCTGATGCAAGCTGACGTTCCCCACGCACGTGTCTCGCACATGCTGGGGCCTCGGGCCTAGCGCCCGACGACGAGTGGCGTGGAGGCGGCGGTTAGCCGGCCGAGGCGAGGAGCTCCTGGGGTCGACTAAGGGTGCTGCGGAAGTTTCCTCCGCACGTGCAGAGCACGTGGGAGGACCTCAGGCTGGAGCCCGGCGGCCAAGGCGGAGGAGTTACTGGTGGTGGAGGGCCTCCGGTGATGCAAGGAAGGTGGTGGCGCGGAGTCGGGGTTGACGTTGGTTGCGGGCGGTGGAGTTGAAGATGGTTGCGTAGCGTCGTTGACGGAGGTAGTCAGAGTCGACCGTGGTTGACGGAGTTGCTCCTGATGTGGCTCGGAGACGGAGGAGCCTTAAGCTTCTACTGTGGAGTTGCGAAGAAGACGGCGGGGTTGTCGATGACGAAGGCGAAGCTTGATGAAGATACGTTGGTGGCTCGACGCGGATGGTGGAGCAGGAGCAGCTGGCTGGGGAGGTGCTGCAACGAAGCTCGAAGGCTTCGGATCTTACCGCAGGTTGGGATGGCGTGGCTGGAGCTGTCACCTCCGGTGGGGACCTCCCTTCTCTGATGTGAATCGGCGGATGAGGATCTCCTGGAGCGGCGAGACCCTTAAATAGGTCGAGGATCGTCATTGGTGACGCGCAAGAAGCAGGGGAAGTGGTTGGCGAGGTCGATGGCGGTGGTTATGGAGGGGGGCGGCTCGCGAGGGCGGAGGAGATAAGGTCAAAGGCGGTCGGTGCGAGGTTTCGGGGGTTCGGTTGCGGGAGGTAGGAGATGAAGCGCAGCGGCCGTTCGATCGACCGCTGATCGAACGACCCTGCTTTGGCCACGTGGCGGGGCAAGAGAGAGAGGGGCGAGGCACGTGCATTGCACGTGCCTGGAGGCACGTGCCGTGCACGTGCGTGCTCTTTAATTTTTTTATAAAAATGAAATAAAGAAAAGGCTAAAAAACGATGACACGTGGCGGCCTCTGGGGCTGCCACGTGTCAGCACCAGAAAAAATGAAAATAAAATAATTGTAAAATCAAAAAGAAATAGTAAACACCTTGGATTGAAAAAGTTCCTTCACGAAAAATGCTTGTCTCGATGAGATCTACAACTTTCATGAAGACATCAAAACCAAAATCGATCAAATGTAAAAAGTGAATTTTTGGGGTATCCCATGTACATAGAATACCTTGATTTTTAGGGTTTTCTGATTTTTTTATCATTTTTAAACAAGATAAAAAACTTAGAAAAATATGGAAAAAACAAAGATAAATAAAAGACATCTAAATCTATTTTTTGGATTTTTATTAATAAAGAAAATATGTACATAAAATAAGGATCAAAAATCGCGAAAATACACAATGTACAAAAGAGGCCTGAAACCCAACTTTCATATACGAGCTCCGATTCACTTGAACTTGGTCTTGTTTTGAAGGTAATTGAATGTGCATTAGTTCAAAAGTGAGTAGGATCAAATCGGACACTGGATGGGGAAGATATGGGTCTTTTAGTCCGAAAATCCTGAAACTACGGTTTGGGTTTTTGGTCCACTTAACAGGGTTAGTGATTTTTTTTGTATTTTTCATTTATTCTTGTTTACAGGTCATTTTTGGCTTGGATTTTTGGCTTCTTATTTTGTGCAAAAATGATGGATAAGATGCCATTCTTATGAAAACATGCATGAATGCTAATTATGCAGAATAGATGCAGAAATGTTGTTGATTTTGAGGGATCTGAGCTTAATAAATGAGAATTAGAGTGATGAATATGAGATTCATCATCCCCCTATAATTAAACCATGCTCGTCCCTGAGCATCAAAAAGAAATGCCATGAGGTGAAATGAGTTTGGGTTCCATACCAAGACCATGAGCTGAAGGTGAAAGTGAAACTAAACTCGACCTTTGGATTAATAGTGTGTCGGGACTTCTGTGAGACTTAGAATTTTAAAATCAACAACCCTCAAGTTCTACACATCATTGTCACAGTTTCGGCTCAGAAGTCATCTTAGATCAATCTTCTTCCCAAAGTATACCCTATGAACATTGAATAACTGAGTGATGTGTGTGAAGGATTTTAGCTCTTCCCATCCAGAATGTCGGACTATCATGCTCCTCTCCTCTCCAGTAACTCATCCTCAGGGAGTCAGGTATTTCCTTCTAAGGTATGTCACGCTGTGTTCACATCGAATTGGGGGAGAAGATAGAAGAAGGGGAAAAAACTAGAGGGTGGCCAGTGTAGTCACCTCTCCTTGTGAAGATGGCCAGTGTAGCCGAATCTCCACCAAGATCTGCAGGTTTTCTTGAAGCTTGGACCTTTTTGGTCGGTTTTTATTTGGTAGTTGCTTCTTTGTATTTGGAATTTTCGGTGGTTCTGCTTGGATCTTGTTGTGCCCCTACAGATATAGAATCTTTTTATTCCGTATATTTTTTGGGGTCTTAGAAAAAATTGTGCCCAGCCGTCCATCCCTTTTCCAAAGCTTTATTTTAACCGTACTCCGATCTTTAGATTTCCACGCTACCAGAAAAAAGACTCACACAGTCTTCCAACATCCCGTCTGAGTTGAGCTAAGTGCATAGTGCGAGATTACAAATTAATTCCCTATTCCAGAGTTGTACCCAGAATGAAGAGACCAGGTTAGACACTAAGAGTCAAACGCTGCACATTGTCACGTGGAACTTAAAGAATTAAGTCAAAAGCCCTAAAGCTCTTAAAATCCTATTTCTCAGTAAAGTTCCTCTGAAAATTAGATGGATTAAGGTCAAGTCCAGACCACTCTCGGTTTCTGCTCACAACTTAGTTCAAAACCCGATGACTTTTCACAGATGAATGCGATGCTGGATGCAGTGCAGTGTGTGAAATACAGACACATTTTTTTTGATGTAAAAATGAAATAAGAAGCCATTTTTTCAGAAATTTTGGGCAAAGTCTGTGTTAGTAGCAAAACTCTCTTTTTTTCTTTTGTTTTTTTTGTGTTGTGTTTTTTTAAGTTAGTTACCCACCCCGTAATACATATAGACTTACGCGAAAGTACGAGATATGGGTAAAATATATAAAAAGTATATATACATACTCCCCTATACTTAGCGAGTGTTGTGTCCTCAGAACACAAGAAGCGTAAAGAAGACATAGCTCGGGCTAAGCGTAAGAGAGTGAAAAAATGAAAAGAAAAATGAAGTGGTAGGGATATGTGAATGAGGAGAGTATATTCAGATGGATGTCGGTTCACCCTATACTTAGGCTTTGGTCAGCCTAAGTATAGAAGAAGGGTAGAAGTGAAGTGATCGGAAGAAGGAGAAGGATGGTATGTACAGATGGCATCGGTCCCTCCTATACTTAGGCCTTGGCCTAAGTAGAGGAAGAAGCTATGCAAGGAGACTGATGTGGTCGGGAGGGAGGGTGGGTAGCCGATGATTAAGGCGGTTTTCGGCTGATCTTTTTGTTAGCCTACGGTGGGAGATCGTAATGACGAGATGGAGATGAAGCATATGATTCCCAACTATGATCAGTGTCATCCTCAGAAAAATCATGATGGATAACAGATGAAGTGTTTGAGTCAGATGAAAGATATCCATCATCAGAGTTATCCTCAGAGGAGTAGTATTTGAAAATGGACATACTCCAAGTATTCTGGTCTTTTTATTTCTTCAGTTGTTTTCTCAGAATTCGTTCCTTCTTGGGGTCAATCGGGTTGTCCTTGGATGAATACTCAGAAGCACCGGTCTCAATCAGCTCATATGAAATAATTCCAGTGTACTTGAAGAGGGCAGGAGCATCATCCTTGTATGAATAGTAGTTCAGAACAGGAGTTGTCCAACTGGGATTGAATTTTGGATTCTTGCGAAGATATGGCTTTAGAGCTGCCGAACAGACTTCACTCATGTAGACTACCTTTTCTGGACCTGATGAGGGATCATCAACTGATTCCTCTTCCGAAAGGTCAAAGGTAACTCTCTTTTTCTTTCTTCGTGAAGGTGTCGGTTCACTTGAGTATCCAGATGAATAGCTATTAGAGTTCTTCTCCTTGGTCGGTTTGCATTTTATTTGTTTATTCTTGGTCTTCTGAATGTTGGTGCACTCTCGATTTGGGATGATTTGGTCCAAGTATTCAGAGAATGTTGCTCCAGGGTACGACCACGCGTATGTCCCAAGATCGTAGTAGAAGGATTTGTCTATTTTGAGATCCGTGGGAATTGAAATAGTGGGGAGAGTCTCTAAACCAATAGTCTCATCAACAACTGCTATCTCAGGTGTAGCATCGGGGTAGGGCTCTTCTACCGCTTCATGGTCACGGTTGTCGGGGACTTTGTGGGTTGCCTCAGAAGATCGTGGTTAATCAAAGACAGGGCCAGATCTAAGTGCTTCCAATGCTATGAAATTGATTTCCCGAGTCTCACAATCAATAATTGCCTTGGCCAATGCCAAGAATGGCTTTCCGAGAATGATTGGAGACTGGGTGAATTCTCCTTGATGCTCAATATCAATGATCGTGAATTCTACTTTGAGCGGAGCACCTTGAAATTTCATGATGACAGAAATGATTCCTCTCGGTAGTTTTATAGATCGATCCGCCAATTGAATAATCTCTCGTATCTTCTGAACCGGTCTGAGTTTGAGTTCATGGAATACAGAGGTCGGAAGGATATTGATCGGTGAATCGTCATCAATCCAAGCATGGGTGAAAATTGTGTCTTTGATTTCACAGTCAAATCTGGGCAACCGCTTCACTATGCGGCTCTTGGTTTTTCTCCTCAACACCAAGGAGGAGACCATTGACAAGATATGTCTCTCGGTCTTGGTTCTAATCCTGCCCGACTTTTTCTTAGTTAATTTGTCTATTAAAAATCTTTTAAGGTCGGGGAAGTGTTCAATGGCCTGTAGAAAGGGAAGTTCAAAAATCAATTTCTTTCCTAATGCTTCCCGTAATGTAGGATCCAAATTCTTCAAATCTTCTTCAGTTTCAATTTTATGTATTTTTTCGAGATTTTTAATTTTTTTGTGATTTTCAAATATTCTGATTTTTTTGGTATTTTCTGTGTGACGTGGTGATGTGGTGTGTTCTTCATATGAGCTGGGGCTTTGATGTTTAGAGTGGGAGTCAGAGGTGTAGTCATTTCTAGGGGAATCATATGCAAAAGTGTCGTTCACAGAATCATCCCTAGGTTTTTGAACATCCTCAAAATTGTCAAAATGAGATCCAATCATTCCCTCATTCATTTTTATGTCCGAGCTTCCATAGAGTGAAATTAATCGATTGGTAAAATTTTGAAATCTATCCTCTATTGAATTGAATCTCTTATTTATCCTCGAAATATCATCCTCAAATTCGGTTCATGATCAATCATGGGAGCAGTTGATGTGTGTTCGATAATTCCATCTTCCATTTTCTCGTTTGTGCTGAGAGGAGAATTTCTTGGAATATCCGACATATGATCATTATTTTCTGAAAATTTCTCCTCAAGAATAATGGAAGGAGGCTGCTCATATGGTCCAGGCATGTGTATTTGATCTGAGTGGAGTTCAATCCTTTGATCATGCTTGGTCAGACTTTTATATTGTGGAGTCAACATACAGGGTTTATGTGTTTCTAGGAGGTCAGTCCAGTCCTCTGTATGAGTATCATGTCTGACGAGGAGTCTATTATGGTCAATCCAATTCCGATGATCATTCAGTGCATGTCTTTCCATCTGGGTTTGGTTTATCTGCCAGTCATGCGACTCAAAGGGATTTTGATTTTGAAATATTTCATTGGCAAGAAACTGAGAATAAGGAGGTTCAGTCCAAGATGGTAGGTGGTTATGTGTGGTTGAATAATGCGAATAGAAATTCGATGAGGAGGCCGAATTCATCCGCGGTTGAAAGTCTTCCGCGAATGTTGGAGGATTATTGAAAGAAGAGGATTTGGTTGATTTGAGTCTAACCGAGACAAAGTCATTTTCATAGTATAGCTCTGATGGGTGTTCGGTCATTTTTGAAAGGAATGGGGGGTCGGATCTGCGAGTTTTTAGACAAGAGTTCCATTATCAAGAAAAGAGGAGAGATGATTGCACGGGATAGAAGAGAAATTTTATCAAATGTTCGGCTGTTGATCTTCGAAATCGGTTCACGCACACCAATGCAAACACAATTCAAACCCCGGGTTCACCAACGCACACAATGAAGCCGTAAGAGTTCGGCTATTATCTTTTCAATTTTAGTTGGTGATAATTCAATCTTGGCAAAAATTTAGCGAGCTGTTAGGAGCCAAAATTTTGGATTTGGGCTCTAGTCTTAAGTGTCGTCTCTCGCTCACTCAAAAAATAGAAACATCCATGGTCGGGGTTGCTCTCCTGCAAAAATTCTTGATTTTATGGGTTATTAAGATCGGCTATATTTAGCTGTCCCAATTTTATTTAGGTGATCACTGAAGAATTAAATGAGCACAAACACACGTCTACCATCGAGTCCCAATTTCCTTTATAATTATGTGGTAAAATAAGAGGGAGAAATTCGGGAAAAGCTGATGCAAGCGAAAAACTATAATGAATGCTCAGTTAGAAGACTTACAGTGAATCCTCGTAATCTTCTTGTGGGATGCAATACAGAATTGAAAAAAAAATCTATATGAAATGCAAGCCGATGAAAAACCGCACCTAAGTAGAAAGTTCTATTAGCGGGAAAGAATTGAGTTTAAATTTGGCTAAGATGAACGATCTATGTGCGTCTCAATTAACGTGCAGTATGGCTTAAGATCCTACGAGCACAATCAAAAATATAAATGCTCTGAGAGCCGTATGTGCATGTCTATCCTAATCGCCACTCAAGTCGGGCCCCACCCTCACCGGAGAGTAAGACAGGCCACGACCCACCACAAATAGAGTTCAAGGTCTTTTTTTACACACGCGAGAGTCCAAACGGACACCGTTATAAATGAGCAGAAATGAAACTTTGCAGAAATTTAAAACCTAGACTCTTCGCTCTCTCATGACTCGACTCGATCTTAAATTAATTGCGGCTTCTCCGGATGTCGGTGAAGATGCGTCGGTTTCTTGAAGAATCGCTCCACGTACGTCGTGTACCTCGCAAGAAAAATAAGAGAGAGAGGGTCAGAGAGTGACTCAGAAAATAATCAAAAAAAATAAATAAAAGAAATAAATGTTGAAAATAAATGCAGGAAATAAAATGGGATTTACAGTGAAAAATTCGGGGGTTAGACTACCCGAATTCGGAAAACCGAACAAAAATTTTCAAAACAAAAAACTAATACCTTTGCCTCCCCGGTAACGACACCATCTGACGCGTCCGGATTCATCGAGTTTAGGAGTTGTTTTTATCTTTCGTGAAAACAATAATGGTGTGTCGTTTGTTGTAGGCGGCGATCGGAAATGGTTAAGAAATAACCACAAATTTTATTCAATTTTAATCAAGTGGTTTTATGTTTATTTTACTTGGGCAAGTCCCAAGGTCGATCACAAGGAGGCAAAGGAACAACCTAGAATTATGTCTATCAAGATTCGTATACGGTTTTCGAGGAGGTCTTTTTTTTATTTTTCAATGCAATAAAGGGATGTAAAATGCACTTTTGGCCTATTTTAGGGACTAAAATGTAAATTTCGATCAAACGATGTCCGACAAATATAAAACTTGGCCGAGATGATATTTATGACACAATGAATGCATTGTATTTTTTTGGATATTTCAGATGCAATATGAATTTTTTATGAATTTTTAAATGTAAATAGAATGATTTTTAATATTTAATTATAATAAATATTAAACCTACTTATTTCCAAGAAATAAAATTATTTAAGATCTATCACTAGGTAATGGGTATTAGAAAAATCCCAAACCTCGAAAATGTGAGATCTAATACCTATTAAAAATTAAACACTAAAATATACATAATGATTTTTACAGGGTAATCTATGCATGCAAATGCAAATCTTTTTAGGCATAATGTCAAACAAAATTAACTCTACAGTATGTGATTTTCCGGGAATTTTTAGAGCAACGGTTAATCAATGGCAATTTTAAGAGCATAAAATGGACAAAGTTTGCTAATTTCCACAGAATAATTAATTATTAATTAACCGTCAATCACAAAAATATCCATGACATGTCAAAATGTAGAGAATTGATTAACAAACATCATGCTAATTTTTAATAAATAAAATGATGTAGAGAGAAGGTTCAAAACAGAGGCGGAACACAGGGGTATGTTTGCAATAAATATAAATAAATAAAATATGTAAAAAGGCATAGATGTAATTACCGAAAAGATGGGGGGTGCAGCTGTAAAATTTCTAAGGGCACGTGACCCTTGGTGAGTGGATGTGTAGTGCTAATAGTGGAACTCCAGGGGGGTGATTTGAAATTTACCCAGAGGCACGTGCCACGCACGTGCCATCTGGATGCTGATGCAAGCTGACGTTCCCCACGCACGTGTCTCGTACGTGCTGGGGCCTCAGGCCTAGCGCTTGGCGGTGAGTGGCGTGGAGGCGGCGGTTAGCCGGCCGAGGCGAGGAGCTCCTGGGGTTGACCGGCGGTGCTGCGGAAGTTTCCTCCGCACGTGCAGAGCACGTGGGAGGACCTCGGGCTGGAGCCCGTCGGCCAAGGCAGAGGAGTTGCTGGTGGTGGAGGGCCTCCGGTGACGCGAGGAAGGTGGTGGCGCGGAGTCGGGGTTGACGTTGATTGCAGGCGGTAGAGTTGAAGATGGTTGTGTAGCATCGTTGGCGGAGGTAGTCGGAGTCGACCGTGGTAGACGGAGTTGCTCCTGATGTGGCTCGGGGGTGGAGGAGCCTTAATCTTCTACTGTGGAGTTTCTAAGAAGACGACGGGGTTGTCGATGATGAATGCGAAGCTCGATGAAGATACATTGGTGGCTCGACGCGGATGGCGGAGCATGAGCAGTTGGCTGGGGAGGCGCTGCAAAGAAGCTCGAAGGCTTCGGATCTCGCCGCAGGTTGGGATGGCGTGCCTGGAGCTGTCACCTCCGACGGGGGACCTCCCTTCTCTGATGTTAATCGACGGATGAGGATCTTCTGGAGTGGCGAGACCGTTAAATAGGTCGAGGATCGTCGTTGGTGATGCGCGAGAAGCGGGGGAAGTGGTTGGCGAGGTTGACGGTGGTGGTTATGGAGGGGGGCGGCTTCCGAGGGTGGAGGAGATAAGGTCAAAGGAGGCCGGTGCGAGGTTTCTGGGGTTCGATTGCGGGAGGTAGGAGATGAAGCGCAGCGGCCGTTCGATCGGCTGCTGATCGAACGGCCCTGCTTTGGCTACGTGGCGGGGCAAGAGAGAGAGGGGCGAGGCACGTGCGTTGCGCGTGCCTGAAGGCACGTGCCGCGCACGTGCGTGCTCTTTATTTTTTTTATAAAAATGAATTAAAGAAAAGGCTAAAAAACGATGACACGTGGCGGCCTCTGGGGCGGCCACGTGTCAGCACCAGAAAAAATGAAAATAAAAGATTTGTAAAATCAAAAAGTAAACGACCTTGGATCGAAAAAGTTCCTTCACGAAAAATGCTCGTCTCGATGAGATCTACAATTTTCATGAAGATATCAAAACAAAAATCGATCAAATGTAAAAAGTGAATTTTGGGGGTATCCCGTGTACATAAAATACCTTGATTTTTGGGGTTTTCTGATTTTTTTGTCATTTTTAAACAAGATAAAAAATCTGAAAAATATGAAAAAAACAAAGATAAATAAAAGACATCTAAATCTATTTTTTTGGATTTTTATTAATAAAGAAAATATGTACATAAATAAGGATAAAAAACCGCGAAAATACACAATGTACAAAAGTGGCCCAAAACCCAACTTTCACATACGAGCTCCGATTCACTTGAACTTGGTCTTATTTTGAAGGTAATTGAATGTGCATTAGTTCAAAAGTGAGTAGGATCAAATCGGACACTGGATGGGGAAGATATGGACCTTTTAGTCTGAAAATCCTGAAACTAGGGTTTGGGTTTTTGGTCCACTTAACAGGGTTAGTTATTTTTTTTGTATTTTTTTATTTATTCTTGTTAGTGATATGTACACAGTAGAGGTAGTTTTGTGTCATTTGGAGTTAGCATGGAGGAGCTAAAAATCTGGGAAATTAGGCTATTTACAAGTCATTTTTGGCTTGGATTTTTGGCTTCTTATTTTGTGCAAAAATGATGGATAAAATGCCATTCTTATGAAAACATGCATGAATGCTAATTATGCAGGGTAGATGCAGAAATGTTGTTGATTTTGAGGGATCTGAGCTTAATAAATGAGAATTAGAGTGATGAATCCGAGATTCATCGAAGACTCTGTTGTCCGTTTCCCATGGTTTTGAGCCTTTCAATCTATTTTATTATATACGCTTAGCGAAAAGAATGTTTTTTGATAGACCTAGGACATGGATTCTATATGTATGTTACTTATGATCGTACGTGGATACAACAAGGAATATATTTTGTTGGAGCCAAACCTGCTAAAAAGACAAGAAAGTACATCACTTGGGCAAAAAATGATGGAACAATCAGTTCTTAGATCATGGTAAGCGTTTTCGGCAAGATTGCAAATGAGTTAGTGTACTACAACACCGTGAATGACATGTGGACCTCTATTCAAGCCACATATGGCCAAGAGAAGAATTCTAGCAGAATGTTTCAGACGTATTTTGACATGCTTAATATGAAGCTAGCAGGCCTTCGCTAGCTGAGTACTTCTCTCTCTTATAATCCATGTTTTAATAATATAATGCATGCATTCCAGGGTGCGCCTGCCCCAAACAGAATGAGCATCGCCAACATATGTCTATCTTGGTATTTCTTGCGGGACGATCCAGGCTACGTTGCAGCTTCCGAATAGATGATCACTACTGTAGTTCTTCCCACTATTAAGGAGTCTTATAGTACCCTCAATCGCATTGACATCCCCACTTCTCGCACTACTATGGAGGTCCAAAGATAGATCTCTACATTGGTTGCCACATCTGGACGTGGGGGTAATGGCTCCTTCTAAGATCGTGGCCATGGTTACTTTGGAGCGGGACGAGACCGTAACACCATTCAGTGTACCTATTATCACAAGTATGGACACACAGAGACAGTTTGTTATACAAAAACAGGTTATTTAATGCCTCTTGCTCATAGTGCTACTGAGGGAAATGGCCCTCTTGTCAAAGTTCCTCGAAGGGACTTCGAACATCTGATTCAACATCTTAGCAGGCTCCACCTAAGCAAATCTTCCTACTCTACGCAAAGTGATAATCCGGAAACTACTACAGTTGCCCATGCAAGTATCTTTATTGCTTCCGCAAATAAATCTGTGAAATCAGAGAGGTTGATTGATACACGTGCATCCACTTACTTATGTGGGGAACATATCCTCATACATCAGATGCACAAAGTCCCGTCACGACGCACTATTCAAGTTGATGATGGTAGATTTTCTTCTATACTAGGAAAAGGAGATGTTCATCTCACTCATAAAATTAGGCTCAATGATGTTCTATTTATTCCAAAATTTCCCATCAGCCTACTGTTTATTAGTCAGATTTACAAGGAATCAAATGTTAGGTAATATTTGATGTAGTTACTTGTGTTTTTTAGGATATATTGACTGCGAGGACGATTGGTATGGGATGTGAAGAAGTGGGTGTCTACCATCTTGTGCTCTAGGACTGCAGCTTACTCTGGGACATCTTTTTCAGCATCCTCTGGTGCTATCTGTCACCAACGTTTGGGTCACCCATCCCTAGAAAAGCTTCGATGTGTTCTTCCCCAGCATCCTCCCACTACCAACCTAGAGTGTGAGGCATGCCAACTAGGGAAGCATCATAGGAGTTCTTTTCTGCCATCAGAGAATATCCATTTCGCTAGTCATTTTGAGCTTGTTCATCTAGGAGGACCCGGTCGCTATGCTGATCATCTGGGAAATTGTTATTATCTGGTCATAATAGATGATTTTTCTTGTGTTTCATGGACCTTCTTAATGAAAAACGAGTCTGATGTCCTTTCCATTATTACTCGCTTTATAAATGAGATAAAGACTCGATTTGATACAACTATCAAGATTCTTAGTTCTGATAATTTTAGGAAGTTTCTTTCTTATGACATGCAATTAATCTTCCCCACGAATGGGAGTTTACACCAAACAACTTATGCTCATACTTATCAACAGAACACGTGGTTGAGCATAAGCATAGAATATCCTTGATATTGCACATACACTCTTGATTGACTATCATGTTCCCTTTACTTATTGGGGTGGTAGTATCCTTACCACTACATATCTTATAAACAAAATACCTTCCACCATCATTGATGAGTAGGTTCCTATTGAGGTTCTTGTACCGGGAAATGTTGTATTTCATGTCCCTCCCAAGGTGTTCGGATGTGTAGTCTTTGTTCATATACTTGATCCTGTAAGGGACAAGCTTGCAGCAAGAGTAGTAAAATGTGTTTTCCTAGGATATGCCAGAAATCAGAAAGGGTATAGATGCTACGACCCTCGCTCTCAAAAGCACTACACCAGTGCTGACGCCACTTTCTTTGAGTCTCTTCCGTATTACTCCATATTTGGCTCTCATGTTACTCAACCACCCACATACACCACTTCACTTCATGTCCCTATTCCACATGATGATTTCTATAGGAGTACCGCTTCACAGGGACGCCTCCCTTCTGAGCCGGCACCATCTCCTCATGTAGAGGCTTTACATACTAATAGTCCTACTATATCCATGGATAGAAACACATGCACTACCAGCAACTCTATAAATGCTAACGTACATTGACCAATTACTCTAAGGAATGGAACATGGAAATGTCCATCTCGATACAATACAAAACATCCAATCTCAGTTGCGTTGTCCTTTTGTGGACTTGGCTCCTCCTATAGACAATTTGCCGAAGCAATCTCCGATGTGGTTGTCCGTCTCATGCATATCGAGGTCCTTCGAGATTCCCAATGACACTTAACAATGGAGGAAGAAATGTCTACATTGATCACCCGCAACACATGTACTTGAAGAGCCACCTGGCAATGTCTGCATAGTAGGTTCAATGGGTTTTCACAGTGAAGTACAATCCAGATGGCTCAATTTCTCGCTACAATGCATGCCTAGTCGTAAAGGAGTTTGCCCAGGTTGATTTCTTTGATCTTTCTCTCTAGTAGCTCGCCTATACACTATACAAATTCTAATGACAGTCGCAGTATAAGTTAATTGTCCATCACACAAGCTTGATGTGAAGAATGCATTTCTGTATGGAAACCTTCAGGAAACTGTATACATGCAGCAACCTCCAGGCTTTGAGGCTGAGGGGAGTGTCAGAAGGTGTGCCTTTTACTTAAGCCATTTATGGACTCAAACAAGCCCTCGTGCCTGATTTCAAAAATTATCAGAAGCACTAGAGAATATGTGGCTCATCAGATCTTCAGCAGATCACTCCTTATTCACAAGAAAGAATGGAAGAGGAACATTGGCAATACTCATCTATGTGGACGATATTATCTTTATAAGAGATGGCTCCGATGGTATTTTAGAAGTTAAAAGCAACTAGCAGAACAATTTGTGATCAAAGACTTAGGGCCACTACGATACTTTCTGCAGATTGAAATTGCTAGGTCCAAGCAAGGATTAGTCATGTCACAATGAAAGTACGCAACTTATTTGCTTCAGGAATCATGATGGTAGAATCAAAACCTGCATAGATACCTATGTATCCTAAGGGACGCATCTATGAGATAGGAGAGATTGAAGACACGGAATGATATAGACGTCTTGTGGGCAAAATGCTCTATCTTACCATCACTCGACCGGACATATCCTTATCCATTGGGAAATTAAGTCAGTTTATAGATGCTCCCACTACAACTCACTTCGATGCATGCATGATGGTTTTAAGGTACTGATGAATCTCCATTTCATCATATATTCTATCATTTTGACCTTAAAAAGCCTAGCTAATGCATGTAAATGGCATTAATTTGTATATATTAGCATTCATCATTTATTGCATTTATTTTGTAAAAAATATTGTTTTAATGCTAAAATTATAGAATAAAGAGAAGAAAAGAAAAGGAATAAAATACCAAAGGTATTTGTGACCCTAAACCTCGAGACCAAGTCAAGAATTGAGTATTTTGACAAGGAATAAAGTAGGGGGAGATAACGGCCAAAAATACAATAAAAACACAATTATTTTATTCCCCAATAATTCGTTTTTGACTATCATTTTATTATTTATTATTTATTCATCAAATAAAGAAACTTTGTACGTAAAAATTGTAGATAATAATGTAAATAAAAATAGAAAGTTAAGTTTGTACAAAAATAATACTGAGTATACTTTTTATACACAAAATAAAAAGCTAAAATCTCAACTTCATAGACCCATATCTTCCAAATAAAAACTCAAAATTGTATCAAAATCACCTATAATTATATATAACTTTTAATAATCTATTTAATTAAGGTGGTTTCATAATTTTTGGAGTTAAGATGTGAAAGTTATATTTTGGACCCTCATTGTATAGTATAGCCGAATAAAATTATTTCATTCTTCATTATTTTTACAATTTTATATTTTTATAATTTTGTAAATATTATTCATGACTTATGTATATATTAAAACTAAAATAAAACAATGAAGAAAATACAAAATAAAATAAGTCTATATAAAAACACAGGTAAAATACCTATGCCAATACTTGTAAATAAATAAAAGGAAAATTTATTCTTTAATTCTTTTATTCTTTTACATTTTTACACTCTTATATATATATTATTTATATAAACACAAAATAAAACCAAGGAAAATGCATTGAAATAAAATAATATATATAATACATAGATAAATATACATTAAATATACCTATATAATATATACCCTTATTTATTTCAGAATGCAAATAACATCATAGAAATGTAATAAAAATATATTTATACACCTAAAAATAAGTTATAAATATATAAAATAAGGGAATAAAATAATAAAAGAAAATATATAAAATAAAAAATAAACAGCTAAAACATAGATGATTATACCTATAAATAAACCCCTAAAATTAAATACTAATAAACAACCTCAAAAAAATAAAAATCATCATAAAATACTACATAAAATAATAAACAATTTTTTATTTTATAATAAAAAATAATAAAATCAATTACTATTTTTAAATAATTATTTTTGAATAAATAGGCAGTTTTTTTCCTGTAGTGCACCTGTGTGGACCAATCACAATGCTCCATTCGTTGACTCTGGTTAACTCCCTGTCTTTCAGCTCTGACCTCTGTCAGACCCTTGAGACCCTCTTCTCCGTTTTTTCGATGCCTCCCTGATGGTCCTTCCACCTCGAGCGCTTCACAAAAATCCCTCACCTCACATTTGTCTACCTCGCGGGATCATTAGATCCTCCCAATCTACCTTGAGCACGTCAATAATCACCGCCCAAGATCACTCGAACTCACTATCTATAAATAAAACTCCCCCTCCACCTTCTTCTTTTGATCCCTCTTGGAGCCCCTAAGTGTAGCCTTATGTGTGTGCGTGAAGTTCCGGTGGCGGCAACTTCCCCCATGATTGGAAGCAACAGAGCAAGGAGAAGGGGAGATCCACGGTGGCGCTCCGGCACACCCTGCTCCCTACCGACCATAATAGGTATAAGAGCTACGAATTTTAATTTCTAGTTAGATTTGTTATCATCTTTTATTCCAATTTTTAGTTTAACATTTAATTAAGTAGGTTAGCTTAAATCTCAACTCTTTTGTTCACCGGAGCCACTGGGTCTTTGGCCGATTCACTATGGTTCCAACCTGTTCCGACCTCCATTTACACCTCACTTCGTTCCCCATCGCTTCCTTCATCTAATCGATCCTATTAGACCCCCCCCCTGATCCTCGTTGGATCAGTGAATTGGGGCTCTTCTGCCGCCGTATGCCGGAGCCCCCTCATCCCCTTCATTCCATGTGCTATACAACTTCAACCTAGGCCAAGAATCCTCTCCTCGGAGTCCTAGACTTGTCTTCTGCATGTCCTGGGTGCAACAGAGCCCTTCTGGGCGCACTTCGACTCGACTTAAGGTCCTCCAAGACACTTATATTCCTTGAGGTCGCCGGGCCTCTCCTTGGAGTCCTGAGCCTTCTAGCAACCATCATCAGATGCGGAAAACTTCCCTAGAGGTGTAGAGCCAAACGCTGTTGCAAGAGACTGCCGGAGGGAGGCGAAATCAACGATCAAAGGCATGGGAGCTCACTGTTCTTCCATGTTCTCGGAGGAGAGCAGCAACCGTCGGATGGAGGCGTCCTTCCAATTCTACTCCTGGTCGTTCCATCACGCCATGCTCTAGCCGTCTGATGAAACCCAAGATCAAATCCGCACCGCATATCAGCGAAGGGTTATCGTGCTACCAGGTGATGCCACATGTTTAAGTCAGAGAAAGAGGACCGTCCGATGGCGCACGTGAAAAGGGGTAATTTGCAAACTATACCTGCTTTTTGTATATATTGATGATGTAAATAAATCGTAACGTTTAAAATAAAATGGACATTTTGCAAATAGGACCTATACTTATTTTATTTGCTTTTGGGTCCAGTCCAACTCAGCTCACGTGTAGTCCCACGTGAGTTGGGAAATTTGCAGGGACACCCCTATGACTTCTTGTATTTCTTTTTAGTCTAGAAAATTTATAAATACACTGTATATTTTTGTGAAAATTGCAGAGTAACCCCTAACCTTTAATTTACTTACATCTATGCCCTGTTAGTGTTTATTTTTGGTGCTTTAGTTAAATTTATTAAAAAATAGTACCTTAGCTCCTAAAACTATGCAAAAATAGGGTTAGATGCCTGGTAAAAGGTACTCTCACGCCATGTATTTATTTTACATTTTTGGGCATTTTAACCAATTATTACAAATCAAAAGGGGCATGTTTTTGTTCTATCTACAATATAAAATACCAAAACAAATACCAAAACGTGTTGAAAAACTCCAAAAAATGTATGTTGTTTATTTTATTATATTTTAACTCCAGACCAAAAATCATGAAAAATAGAAAAAGAAAACTCCTAAAAATTGAAAAACCCCAAAAGACCTTTATAAAGATGTATAAAATTCCCAAAAACCTCAAAATTTTTTTCTAATTTTCTTGATATAAATATTTATATATTAAAATTGATTTGAATAATTTTGGACCTTATTTCCTATTTTTAAAAGTCAAATCAATTTCAGATATTTATTAAATCCATGATTTGGTATATTTTTGACTTTAGAAACCCATAAAAATTAGCAAAAATTCTAAAAAAATTAAAAAAAACATTATAAAAATATATAAAATCTAAAAACAATTGAATTTCTGTATTTTATTTATTTTTGTTAATATTTATAAATATATTATCTTATATGGCATATATAACCTTATATATGTATTATATATTTATAATTAAAATAAAAGGAAATCTAAAAATCTAAAAATATAAAAAGAAAATAGAAAATTAAAAATCAAAATACAAAAATATAAAAGAAAAAATATATAAACATATAAACATTAAAAACCTACAAAAAATTATATATATGTATATACATGATTAATGACATGGTTGTATATTAACACTTTATTCACAATAACTATAGGCTACTATATTTGCTCTCTGTGGTTCGACCTCTTTGTACTTGCTTGCTATACATCCAGTTATAGAGAAAATAATAAATTTTAACTCACGTTTTGGTATTGATTGTTTGACTTATATTCGTGGGTTGATTGTTTATTGAGTGAGGTTTATGGAGTGGTCAATACACCGATTACGGTCTCGCCTGGTGAAACCGTACGACTCTCTGCAAACCCCTCTCAACAGGTACGTCAACTCTTCTCCTAGGAAAGGTCTACTCTTCACCAAAGGCAACAACTTAGATCATATGGCCTATTCAGATGCAGACTATGGATGATGCCTGATAGACAAAAAAATCTACTACAGGTTTCTGTACTAACTTAGAAGGAAACCTTGTCACGTGGAGAAGTAAGAAACAACCAGTCATGTCATGCTCAAGTGCGGAGAGTGAATATAGATCCATGGCTCATGCTGTTACATAACTAATATGGATTCGATCCGTATTCACAGATCATCATGTCACTCCCAGCAATACCATGGAACTTAGATGTGACAATCGTGCGGCAATGCTTGTAGCCAACAACCTTATGTTCCATGAACACACCAAACATGTGGAGGTTGACTGCCACTACATTCGAGATTTGATACAGAGAGGATTTCTTCTACTCACAACATACCTTATACTGAGCAGACTGCGGACATCTTCACTCGTGTACGTACAATTTGAGAAAATGCTGCAACAAGCTGAGCGTGTTTGATATATATGCTCCAGCTTGAAGGGAGGTGTTGAGAGTTGTATTGTTATCCCTAATTCTAGGGGTATTCCAGACGACTCACTATCTAGGAGTCATCCTCTATGTAACTCTAACCCTAGGACTCCATTTATATAAGAAGTCCCAAGGTCTACTTTCTCAACAAGAAACGTCGTTACATCATTCAACTTGTTGTAAGAAAAATTTTGGAACTGTATTATTGTGATTATAAGCCAGTTTCAAAGTTTGATTTCTTTTTTTATGCGCAGAACTTGCTTGGATTTCTTACTGGACGTGAACATATCAGTGAAGTTAAGGATATGATCTTACCCAACTCAGAGATAGCCACCCTGACATATAACACTTCGCCATCGCTCACCTCGCCATCGCCCCCTAATTGTTGGATGTCCATTAGCTGCAAACCCCAGATCATGCATCCGATCTAGAGATGAAAACGGTCAGATACAGATACGAATATAGGTATAAGCATATCCTTATCCACTTTAAATTACGAATACGAATGTGGATATGAATATTGATGGACGTAAAAATGTGCTACCATATCCTTAAAATGAATACGAATCGGATATGAATAATGATAGATTTTTTTAATAGATTAAATAAAATATACATGTTTAGGATGGTTTACACATAAAATAAATATACCAGATATAGTATTTTCATAACAATTCTATCAACAATTGTGAATGCAATCATAAAATATTGTTACATATAGTAATAAATAATTCTATTGCTATACTTATGTATGAAAACGAATATATGAATAAGAATGTGAATATTAGCGAATGTCAAAGTGATATCCATATCCGCATCTATTTTAAAACGAATACGAATGTCAAAATATGTATAAAACAAATATTATAGCAAATTGGATACGAATATATTCACAATCATTTTCATCCCTGATCCGATCCACTGACATATGCTATAGGCTTCACAAGAGCAATTCCTAAAGCAGACTGCCCCGCATCGATGTTATATTCCTGCGGGACAATATTGGGGGTCTGTGGTGTCCTGTTCGTTTGTATTTCTTTTCCACTTTCCTGGAAATCTATTATATTCCTTTCCCTTACTATTTCATGAAAAAAGATATAGGGAAATTACACCCACACCCTCTCTATTATTTTGAAGTTATAAATCATGACAGGTAACTTACTATTGATTGCTCCATGATCCCTATGTCAACTTCTATTAACATTGTTGTTGATTTGATGGAAGCCATTAAAATAATGTCAAATATATACATACCCTTCTCAAGTATGTTATCGGATTGCATCTACCGAACCAAGTGGAATTCAATATGCGGACTTGAATGATTGAAATTCACATCTGATTGTTATTAACATAAATTGTGGAAAATTAATTAATTGATATTTCGACGGAAGATATACATCAAGTGAGGTTCAATAAGGAGGCCCTCGTGAAAATCATGCATTAATCGGAAGAAACTGATCATCATTTAAATAAATAATTAGGGAGCATATCTGTACTTCGTAGCGGGTTAAAAAAGGCAGTTGTGCAGTAGCAAAATTTTCGAAATAAAAAGATAATGTTAATTTGAAGATTGCACGTGAGAAGAAAATAAGAAAATTTAGAAAGCTGTCCATACAAATTTAGTTTAATAAAATAAAAAAACATATAAATCATGTTGAAATGATAGAATAAAATTGTTCCTGTAAATATGAAATACAATAGTTGGTTGTTAATAAGAAAGGGAAACAACAATAAATATCCAAAGAAACAGTTCGTCCATTGTAGAAATTTGTTGACATGAAAACATTGATCACATGTATAGTTAAAAACTTCATATACTAGTAAAGCTAACAATCAAACATTATAAAAGGTAGAACAATAGATAATTGAAAATATATGATTGTATTTGTTTGTCATACTCTGTATTAGCTGACATTTTTTGAAGATTCTTGGCTACTTCTGGTTGTTCGAGCCACTTTCAAATGTTGTCGTTAAATTCTAAAAGGTTTGAAATTTAGGAAATAAAACAGGCAATATTTTGAAACTTAGACATTTAAAAAATAATGATATTTTACATGTAAGATAACTTTACTTTTCATGAATGTTATTGACTTCAGGAATATCCAGGTTAACATAAAATCTTGAAGAAACAGTGAAGCACAGAATAGAATGGCATGTAACACGACTCAAGCAAACACATATCAAATTGTATTTTAAAAGAATATGCTGCAACTAAATGAATAGTAAGATGAATATACTGTTGTCGTATTTCATAATTAATCCAGTAAAGATGATAATTAGCATTTATCTTTTTTTCCAAAACAAGGTTGGTAGAAAGGATGCAACTATATTACCCCACAATGTAATGGACAGTTGCTCGCCGCTATTCATATTTAATTACTACAGAACATGCATTAAATTTTTTATTCATATTTAATTACTACAGAACATGCATTAAATTTTATCATTTCCCAACGGCTACCTTTGCCCTTTCTATCAGATCAGGCAAGCTCTGAAGTCAGGGGAATTTTTCATGCTCCCGGAAAGGGCAAGAACGGCCGAGCTCAAATTCAAGCACCGGGGGCACCGGCATCCTTGTGTGTGTGTGTGTGTATAGGATTTTTATCCAGAGAGCACTGTGCCCATATTAATGGAATGAGCCCATCCTCATAGCCGCTGGATTATCAATATCAATCCCTAAATTTTAGGATCACGTCACAATATTTGGTATGTATTTAAAAATGGTATTATCAGACTTTCTAAAATTAGCATTCGTTGATTTTTTCGTATTGTGTTTGATATGGTCATTTCGAATACATTCTTATTGATCTCGCGCGACAACCAAGCTTCTGAAATTGCAGGAGCTTCGTTCTTCGAAGGTATTTTGTAGAAGTTTTTTTAATCAATCGTTCGTTGTGGAATTTATGTTTCCTCTTACTTTTTCTCGTGATTTGTCATTGTTGGTTCATATTATGATCTCAGTTTAATCTTTTGTTTTTATATTTTCGATTTCAGTTTAAACGCGATGTTGTATTTGTCATTGGATTTGGATCATGAAATCTCATAAGCAATGACGAATGGTGATTCTTGGTTGGATTTAGATCGTGAGAACATCATATGAGAAGGAACGACGATGGATGACTTTCAATTGTATTTGGATCATAAAAGTAATATGATTGCTTGGAAGTTTACATCCACAGAACACGAGATTCTGTTGTTCCATCTTTTGAAAATGATATCATTAGATATAATCAGATATTCTTTGTTTTAATATCAGTAAAGTTTGTATTAATATCATTAACATGATGGGTATAACAAGTAACTTGTTAAATTATGTAAGTAACTTATTGATCATCAATCTATTTGTAAGAACGATAAGTAACATCTTATATATTGTGCGTAACATCTGCAAATGAAATTAGTAACATATATACAATAGTGAAGTAAATAGTTATTGCGAGATCGGTAATATCCAAACAACAGTTAGTAATTTGCATTCATTTTATTATATGGTATATATTTCAGTAATATGAATACACTGGTCAAGTAAGTGCTTGTTCTGAAGTCAGTAAAACCATAACAAATGGTCAGTAATTTCCATATGTGTTATTGCTTTGAACAGAATTTAGTAATTTAGAGACAGTACTCAAGTAATATATATATATATACAGTGTCAAGTAAATTTTTGTTGTGTGTTCAGTAATGTATATATCTATATCTTATAGCACATGTTCAGTAATATTTATACAATTTTCACGTAACGGCTATTATGAGATCAATAACAATAAAATAATATCTTCAGTAACAATCAGAATGGGTTCAATAATATGGATATTGTAATCAGTAAATATTGTATGGACTCTAGTAATTATATAATCAGTAATTGATGTACGGATACTGATAACTATAAATTTAGTAACAATTACAATGAGTTCAGTAATTTTGAGACAATACTCAAGTAATATATATACAGTCTCAATTACAATGAGTTCAATAATTTTGAGACAGTATTCAAGTAATATATATACAGTTTCAAGTAACGGCTATTATGAGATCAGTAACAATAAAATAATATCTTCAGTAGCAATAAGAATGCGTTCAGTAATATGGACATTGTTATCAGTAAATATTGTATGGATTCCAGTAATTATATAATCAGTAATTGATGTATGGATACTAGTAACTATAACTTTAGTAACAATTATAATGAGTTCAGTAATTTTGAGACAATACTCAAGTAATATATATACAGTCTCAAGTAAATTTTTGTTGTGAGATCAGTAACAATATTATGAGATCAGTAATAATAAAATAATATCTTCAGTAACAATCAGAATGGGTTCAGTAATATGGACATTGTAATCAGTAAATATTGCATGGACTCTAGTAATTATATAATTAGTAATTGATGTATGGATACTAGTAACTATTAAGTATAACTTCAATAACTGATCATTCTGTAACTAAAATTTCAGTAACTAATCACATTGAGTTAGTAATATGGACATGAATATTCAGTAATTGTTCATATTAACATAATTATTTTATCTATTCAATTGTCTAGTACATATACATAAGTACTAAATAACTATAACTTCAGTAACATTCATAATGCATTCCGTAATATGCATATTTGTAATCGGTAATTATTGTATGAACATTAGTAACTGACGTAATCAATAATTATAATCAGTAATATATCTTTTCTAATATATACGTGGAATGATGATTCCATAAATAGATTATATGCCAGCAATAATTTAAATGGGTATATTTTTTATCTTACTAAAACCGACCACATATTTTTAAGGAAATAATTTAACTCGAATTCTTATTATGTTAATAATGCAAAGCACATTATTATTACCAAAACCGTCCCCTTCCAAATAGAACCAATACATACACGTGGCGAGCCCGCGTTTGGTGCTCATTTCAACCCAAATGGGCACAGGGCTCTCTGGATAAGCCCTCTATATATATATATATATACATAGGGCTTATCCAATGGGCCCTGTGCCCATTTGAGATGAGATGAGCTCACTCATATTTTACCAATATTTTCCATCATTTTGAGTTCAATGCTTATTTATTTACTGTTGTTATATCACATTCTTACTATTAGTAACTATTTTCATATAAAGAAGATCTTAGATTCACAAGAAATGGTCATTAGTAAGAATAAAAATGAGACTAGTAATTCAAATAATAATACAATCAGTATGTATGAATTTAAGGTTTTTTTCCTGAAAATAGTTACTAGTAGTAAGAACATAATATAACACTTGTAAATAAATACTTATTAAGCTCAAAAAGATAGGAAATAATGGTAAACAATGAGTGGGCTCATCACATCTCAAATGAGCACAGGGCTCATTGGATAATTTCCCTATATATATATATATGTATATGGGCAGGGGAAGCTGCACCCGGGGGTGTAGCTAACTAGCTGCACCCGACCCTTTTTTCATTGATTTTTTGTGTTTTTGAAATGAAACATAGGGGGATTTAAATCACCACATATCACCATGATATCATACTAATTTCAACTAAATTTGACACTTCTATCATCTCCATCAAGACTATCACATTTTAACGGTCTCAGAATTATTGAAATTGACCCTATCTAGATGGGCATGTTAGGAATGTTTGTTTTGCATGAAATTTGAAACACATATTCCACTCAATAAACTAAGTAAATCCCCATAGTTTTCCTTTAAAAAAATTAAAAACCGATGAGAAAAATGCCCGGGTGTAGCTAGTTGGCTGCACCACCCGGTGTAGCTTTCCTTTTCCCTATATATAAATATATATGGTAAAATGGGGCTGCCCCCTGAGAGTAGCCAACTTGGCTACTCCCACCCCTATTTTCCCTCATTTTTTTATTTCTTTGGAAAATAAAAATTTGTATATTCATCACTATATCCCTCTAACATTCTATTAAAATTTCGTCAGAAATAGAGACTCCTAGGCCCTCCATCCAGACGCCATTTTTTTAACAGTCGTAGGATTTTTTAAATCGACCCTGTTTGGATGGAGGCCGTAGGAGTCTCTGTTTCTGACGAAATTTTAATAGAATGTTAGAGGGATATAATGATGAATTTACAAAATTTTATTTTCCAAAGAAATAAGAAAATGAGGGGAAAATAGGGGTGGGAGTAGCCAAGTTGGCTATTCTCAGGGGGCAACCCCATTTAACCCATATATATATATATATATGAGAAAAAGGATCCTAATTCTACGGCCTCCATCCAGATAGTCATTTTTTACGGCCACACGTTTGTTGTATTTTACCTATTCTAGATGGAGGCGGTAGGAGTCTCCGTTTTTGATGAAATTTGAATGACATATTAGAGGGATATAGTTATGAAAATCCATGGAAATATTTTTCAAAAAAATAAAAAGAAAGTGGAGAAAATGAAAATGGAGTAGGTAAGTTACATACTCCATGGAGTAGGATCCCTTTCCTCTCTCGCCTCTCTCTCTCTCTCTCTCTCTCTCTATATATATATATATATATATATATATATACGGGAAAAAGGAAGCTGCACCCGGTGGTGCAGCCAACTAAGTGCACCCTGGGTTTTTTCTCCTTGGTTTTTTATTTTTTTTGAAGGAAACTTATGTGGGATTTACTTAATTTATTGTGTGGAATATGTGTTTCAAATTTCATGCAAAACAAACACTCCTATCATGCCCATCTAGATATGGTCATTTTCAATAATTCTGAAACCGTTAAAATGTCATAGCCTTGATGGAGATGATAGAAATGTCAAATTTACTTGAAATTGGTATGCTATCATGGTGATATATAATGATTTAAATCCCCCTAGGTTTCATTTCAAAAACATCAAACATAAATGAAAAAAATGCCTGGGTGCAGCTAAGTTAGGTGCACCCCTGGGTGCAGCTTCCTCAATCCCTATATATATATATATATATATATATATATATATATATATATAGGAGAAACTTCAAATGAGGTGGGGTCTCACCATATATATGGTGAGCCACCCTCAATTTAGGCATCTTTCCAATATATTTTACAATTTCTTGTTTCATATATATAACAATAAATATTAACACAACATGTATAGTGAAATAAAATTATGAAAATATTATTATAATGGAAGGAAATGCTAATTTAAATTTGGATGCTCTATTTTACAAAATTCATTTTTTTACAATGTGTAGTTTATACTTTTACAAAATTGTTACAATGTTTTTACTAAATTCACGGTGGCCTTTACAATTTCAGAAAAGCCCCCACCTCATTTGAAAGGTCCCCTATATATATATATATATGTGTGTGTGTGTGTGTGTGTGTGTGTGTGTGTGTGTGTGTGCGCGCGCGCGAGCGCGCACGCGCGCGCATGTGCGTGTGCGTGTGCATGTGCGTGTGCGTGTGCGTGTGCGTGTGTGTGTGGTTAAATGAGGCTACACCCTGAGTGCAGCAAATTGGTTACTCCCACCCTCATCTTCCTCTATTTTTTTTTTGGAAAATGAAAATATCTATATTCATCACTATAACCCCCTAATATGTGATTCTAATGTCATCAGAAACAAAGATTCTTATGCCCTCCATTTAAAGGGGGTCAATTTTAGCAATTCTGAGACCATTAAAATTTGACAGTCTTGGTGGAGGGGATAAAAGTCTCGAATTAAGTTGAATTTTTAATGACACCATGATGACATATTGTGATCTAAATTCCAATAGATTTCATTTCAGAAAAATAAAAAAATACAAGGAAAAAGGAGTGGGAGCATGTAAGTTAGCTACACCTAGTGAGTATACTCCTTTTTCCCATATATATAGGGTCAAGTTTGACTACCGCCTAGGGGGAGCTAGCTTGGCTCCCCCATCCTATTTTTCATATATTTTTTATTTTTTTAAAATACTTCAGTAGATTTTAATCATTATATCCTTATATTATACCATTCAACTATCGTACAAAACAAAAACTTGTACAGCCTCCATCCAAATGGGGTCGATTTTAAAAATTATGCGATCGTTAAAAAATGACTGCTAGATGGAGGTTGTAGGAGTTCCTATTTCTCACGAAACTTGAATGACATAATAGGGATATAGTGATGAATTTCCACAGATTCATTTTTCAAAAAAAAATCAAAAATGAGGGAAATGGGCCGGGGATGCCAAGTTAGCTCGCCATATGGGGCAGGCCCATTTCCCCCATATATGTGTGTGTGTGTTTGTGTGTGTATGTATGTATGTGTATATGTATATTATATATATATATACATAATATGGGGGCAATGGAGCTGCCCCCTGTGGGCAGCTAATTTGGCTTCCCGCCCACTTTTCACATTTTTATTTTTTGAAAAATATTTCCGTGGACTGTCATCATTATATCACTATATTATGTCATTCAAATTTCATGTGAAACAGAGACTCCTACGGCCTCCATTCATATGGGGTCGATTTCAACTATTCTGCAACCGCTAAAAAATGATTGTCTAGATCGAGGCTGTAGGAGTCGATGTTTCTCATGAAACTTGAATGACATAATATAGAGACATAGTTATGAATTTTCACATATTATTTTCAAAAAAACAAAAAATATGAACAAAATGGGGTGGGGGAGCATATTCTTATATGCTCAAGATATAACAGATCCCTTCCCAAGATCCGTTTAACAATGTACATAGTACTCAACATAAATATTTGATTTTTTTCATGTAAAACTTACGCTCCTAAAACTTTTTTGGAAGCATACTCTTATGTGTGTGTGTTTCAAATTTCATGTAAAACAGACGTACATAATACTTCCATCTGGAGTAGGTCAATTTTAGGAATTTTGAGACCGTTAAAATTTGACAGTCTTGATGGAGGGGATAGAAGTCTCGAATTAAGTCAAATTTTTAATGACACCATGTTGATATATTGTGATCTAAATTCCACTAAGTTTTATTTCAGAAGAATACAAAAATACAGAGAAAAAAGGGTGTGAGCATGTAAGTTACATGCTCCAATGGAACATACTCCTTTTTCCCTATATATATAGGAGCATACTCCATTTTCTCAATATGTATGTATATTGGGTAAAATGGGGTTGCCCCAAGGGGGGAGCTAACTCCCCCCCCTCACCCCCCCCCGTCCACTGATAACTGAGATTTTGCTGAAGTCTTGTCAATCCACAAGGCGGATCGACAGTCATCGAAGCGACCTCGGACAAAATCTCAATTAATAAACAATTAACGTACAATGTAAATCAAGTAATGAGTAACAAAAATGTGGAGTTAAAATTTATTATAACTCAATAACAGATGTGTATAGGTGTAAGCATGTGTATAGGTCATACTCAGGGAGCAAACAACAGATCAGGGCATTGATGCTAAAAAATTATTCTTTTCTCTTATCCTGTTATTTTTTTGTGGGTTTTTTATTTTACATTTTTTATTTTTATTTTATATTTTTATATTCATTTTATATTTTCTGATTTTTAATTTTTCTTTTTCTATTTTAAAATACATAATAGAATATATAAGGCTATTTATACAATATAGAGTAATATAATTATAAATGCTAGTAAAAATAAAAAAATACATAAAATAAATATTTTTAGATTTTATACAATTTTAAAATATTATTTTTGTGATTTTTCTAGAATTTTTGCTAATTTTTATGGATATTTCAAATAAAAATTATCTCAAATCAGGGATTAAATAATATGATGAGATTGAAATGAAGACTAAAAATAGCAAAATAAATCCAAAATTCTTCAAATAAATTTTAATAAATAGATAATAACATAATTAAAATTTAGAAACACAAAAAACATATTTTTGGAGTTTTTGGTAATTTTTCACATTTTTATAAAGGATTTTTGAACTTTTTAATTTTTAGCCTTTTCTTTTTTATTTTTTTGGATTTTTTTTCTGGAGTTAATAAATACTAAAATAACAACATATTTTTTTAGGGGGAAATTTTCAAAACTGTTTTCTAGTTACTTCAACTAGGGACAAAGAGGTGCTCATTTTAATTTTAATAAATATTTAAACATCCAAAATGTTAAAATAAAAATGGATCGTGAGAATACATGTTAGAAGAAATCTAACCCTATTTTTGCATAATTTTTGGAGCACATATTCTATTTTTAATAAATGAAATCTAAGCATCAAAATACATGAACTAGGAAGGACATTTTTGCAAATAAAATAAACATCAGGTACTTACATAAAATTTTCCTAGAAATTTACAATATATATTAAAAATTATTGGACTAAATAAGAATACAAAAATCTCAAGGGTTTACATGAAATTTTGCCACCTCACTTGGGATACATTAGGTGACGTGGATTGACCCACATGCAATTTCCATAAACATCATGGGGCTACTACGCGAAATTCCATTCTATTTACACTTCACAATTTATTTATTAGACTAATAAAGAAATACAAAAATGGTTGGGCAAGATATACAATTCACCCCAAATAGGTGTGCCATCGAATGGTGGTGATCGTTTCACTTAAACACATGTCTTTATCTGGGCTGTCGGTACCGATTCGGTCTTGGACATCCGGGATTAGATCACGGGAATGATCTAACGGTCGAGGCTCTGCTTGATCCAACGTCTCTTGTAGAGTTTGGACCTGGGCTCTTGATCTAACAGCTCTAAAGGCGCTCAGAAGAACAGGGAAGAACCCCCGCTCCTCCGAGCTTCAATCCATTGTATCTCTCACCTACGACAACGTGGGATGCTCGCAGGATGCGTTAAGCATTGCCCAAACCCCATCGTGTCTAGTGGATGCTTCAGAAGATGATCTGGGGCTCCAGTGAAGGCCAACGAGGTCAGGGAAGATGAGGGGCTCCAAGTATCTTCAACTGCTCGAAATCGACCCCCCAAGGGGCCTCTTCCCTTCAGGACCTGCTGGGAAAACATGCACCATTTAAAAGGGAGCTTGGGGAGTTTATTGGGTGGAGTGGAGATGGGGGTGGCTCGGATGGAGGTATCCCGACGAGGTGGTGGAGTTGGGTTACCCATATCCCGATCCACTAAGGATAGGGTTGAATGAACTGACACAGGGCGATGGGAAGCGATAGGGGAACATGCGAGGGCAGTAGCATCGTCGGAAAACAAGTGTAGGGTATGGTGAAACACGGTCGGAACACGAGAGCTCCGGCGAGGGTAGCCAACCTAAATTATGCTAAAACACGATTTAAAAATCAAAAGTAAATGTAAAGAATGGAAAATGAAGACTAAATCTACCTAGAAAATAGAGAAAGAACAACTCTTTTTCCTGTCGGCGAAGATAGGGAGCAAGGCGGGCGGAGCAGGTCGCCGTGAGTGCACCTCTACCTCCTTCAGTCATCGTCAGACCTCAGGGGACCTCTCCCTGTCACGAGGTTGCACGCTAGGTCGAGGCTTAGGGTTTTTAGGCAATGACCAAAATGGAAGAGGTAGGAGGTTCTTATTAAAAACATGGATGGACACCATTATTGAATGATGATTTGGAGAGAATGTAATGTGTGTACGGATTTGGGGCATGGGAGAGATTCTTGGAAGATCAGGGAGAAGATATTGAGAAGGGCTCGAAGGTGATGGAGCAACGGAGCGGCGAGGAAAAATCAAAGAAGGCGGGCCGCTCGAGACTCTGACAAAAGTCAGACGAAAGAATGGGGAGTTGACCGGGAGTCAACGTTCCAGGAATGAGGTTGGGCCACGTCAGCTCGCTACAGGACAAAAGAGTCTAATTTATTCGAAAATAATTAATAAAAATAGTAGATGATTTATTATTTTTTGGATATAAAATAAAAAATGTTTATTACTTTATATAATATTTTAATATGATTTTATTTATTTCTTGGTGTTATTTATTACAAGGTAATTTTAACGGTGTATTTATAGGTATATTAATCTATGTTTTGGTTATTTTTTTACTTTGTATATTTGATTTTATTTTTTATTCTCTATTTTTTTTATATATATAACTTATTTTTATGTATAAAAATAATATATTTTTCTGATGTTATTTGTATACCTAAATAAATAGGGGTATAGATTATATAGGTATAAGTATAGGTATTTCATCTATGTATTTTTGTACATTCCTTGTGGTTTTATTCTAGTTTTAATATGTACATATACTAAAAATAATATTTATAAAATTATAAAAATGTAAAATTATTGGCGACTGAAAAATCACTAAGACTCGGGTGAATAAAATAGAACTAGGGTCGTTGCGACCCGGATCTCGGAGACAAATCGATCGATCAAGAAAAATAAAGAGCAGACCACCAATCAAGCAAATAAAATCAAAGAAAATCAAATAGTGGCCCTGGCTATGAGATTAGCCTGGTGAAGCACCCAGGGTCGGACTCAGGGAGCACGAGTTGGCCTTGAGGCCTACGAAGTAGTCGAAAAAGAAAAGAAAATGAAAACAAAGATTTTTTGGTGGTTTTTAAATATTTTTATATTTTTTTGGATTTTTAATAATGAAGAAAAATAATAAAAGGCAACTACAAGCACATTCAACCAATTATTTAAATGCACAAAATTTGTCCAAAAATTCAAATAAAAATATTTTTATGTTTTATATGTTTTTTACTGTTTTTGGTGAATTTTTGAGATTTTTATAATTTTTATGGAATTTTCTAAAAATCAAAGATGGCAGAAACAAAGGCAAACTGTCCAGTCATGTTTGGAGGACCAATTTAAAATATAAAATGGTCTTGTAAGAGGCTGAAGGTATTTTTCATGAAAAGTATAAACAAAAAGTAAAATTCAAAAGAAGAATTTATGAATTTATGAATTTTCTATGATTTTCTAGAATTTTTATAGTTTTTAAGGGTTTTTTAATTTTTAAGCTTTTTGTAAATCCAAAAATATCCAAAAATGCACAGAAACTCAAACAAGCAAAAACAAGCAAAATTTATTTTTTTTAGACCTTTTAAAAGGGTTTTTATATTTTTGTAGGAATTTTTAATCTGGACAAAGACAAAAATGGCTATTTTTGAATTTTTAAAAATACTAAAAAGCCACGTAAATTACCCAAAAATTAGTGAATAATTTACACAGTGACAGGAGCCACGTATCCATTTTTCACATGATTTTGGTTAAATTTGATATTTTATTTAAATAAAAAACTATCACATAGTGCACAGGGACCTTTTCGCAATGAAAAGTATTTCGAAGGGCTAAAAAGTAACAAAACCAGGAAGCCGGGGGTCCCTCGTGCAAAATTTCCAAGTCCCCACGCGCGTTGTACATGATTTGGGCACAGAGGGACCAAAATGCAAGAAAACTTACTTCCAAGGGCTTATTAGCAACATGTGCTAAAAGTCCATGGAAGAAGTTGCAAATTACCCAAAGATTTCAACACATGTCAAATAAAAGTGTTCACAGGGGAATAGATGCAAATATCGAAAAGTATATTTCATTTAATAACACCTCAAAACATTAGCCCAAATAATGCAAATTCACCAAACACCATGTGATGAAGCACGTGCCTCACATATACAGGGATGAAAATGCAAATACTATAAAGGTTCAGGTCCTAAGTGCAATTATCCAAAAATAAAAACAACTATATTCTATATTTACAGAACTAATTAATAAAAAACAAAAAGGAAAAGGGCCTAAGGGTAAATTACCCCTTATTATCCGAGGGCTGGAGGCGCGCCACGTGTGATATCGACGGCTGAGGGGGCACAGCGCCTCTACGAAGAAGTCAGCTCGGATCAGACGGCTGAGGGCTAGCCACGTGTGAGATCGGATGGTGGCTGCTACGCGGCTAACCCTTCGCCTGCATGGACGGTGAAGATCGCGCCACGTGTAGATCGGACAGATGTGAATATCGGGGCGCCTCTTCATATAAACGTGCGGTCCAGATCAGAACTGGGGCTCCGGGGATGAACGAACGACAGGGGAGGATCCTGGAAGAACTCGTCGCCGGCGAGCTTCGCCGGAGCACTGTTGGTACGCTGGACCTCTGCTGTAGCTACTGGAATATGGAAAAGAGTCGCCAAGGTCTCCCGTAGCTGGTGGGCTCCTTCGATGGCGTCGGGAAGCTCTGAGGAGCTCTGGCGACGCAGGAGGAGCTGGAGCTCTGTGCCTATGTGTCCAGACCCTCAGATGGGTCTTCTTAGCCCTGTAAAATAGCACGAGACGACTCCTGGGTCGAGGGCAAACTGCCTCGACCCGGTGATAGGCGAAATGGGTGGCTGGCGCGTTGGGGCGGCACCCTCCGGCTATGCGACGGCGGTGGAGGGTGGACTCCCAGTTCCGGGGCGAACTGGGTTAGATGGACGGGCGTAGAACGTGAATAGGAGTATGGCGGAGATGACGGTCGGGTCGGGCAATGGAATGGATGATCGGAGCGGAAGTAATTGATGAACGATGGCGGACGGTCGATTTGGGGGTAGTCCAAAATTAGAGCAAAATAGGAAGAATTAAAGCTACCTGGTGAAGGGGGTCGACTGGGGATGAGCGGAGGTAGCTCTGGTCGTCGCCTCGAGGGTCGTCGGAGGCTCGAGGCTCGGGCGCTGCTCTGGGCGGTGCACGACGGCGAGATGTCGTCGGATCAGTGATGGGAAGCTCCTCCTCCTCTCTGCAACACACCAATCCAACATTGTCACTCGAGGGATTAGGGTGGAGGTCATGGGTGGAAGAAGCGACGCCAAAGATGGCGTGAATTGCGGCCGGAGGTTGGGTCTTATACGGCTAGGGGTCCGGCTAGATGAGGGTCGGGCGAGCATATCAGAGCTCGGATCCCTCGGCAAAACGCCGGGCGTGGATCTCGGATGCAAGAGGAAGGATTAGGACCCGGGGTTTAAGGATTTGATGGTCGGATCACTGCGCGAAAATTAGGCGAAATCGGGTCAGAGCGCAGGATCCGCGGGCTGGTGGTTGATGAACGTCCTGACCACTAAGGTATAAGGTGATAAACGATCGTTGCGACCCAAGCGATTAGGATCGATCAATCAAGAAAAATAGACCACCAATATCAAATAAAATCACTCAAAACAAGCTAGCGGTCTTGCTATTAGTTTAACCTGGTATAGCGACCAAGGTCAAACACAAGGAGCACGAATTGGCCTCACGGCCTACGAAGTAGTCAAAAAGAAAGGAAAAAGAAACAAAAAGGTATTTTTGGTGGTTTTTAAGTCTTTTTATATTTTTTTGGATTTTTGGTTAATTAAGAAAATAAAGAAAACAAGAAAACAAGGCACTTTTTTTATATTTTTTTGGATGTTTGGTTAATTAAGAAAATAAAGAAAACAAGAAAACAAGGCACTTCAATTATTTATTAAATGCACTAAAAATCAACCAAAAATTCAAATAAAAATATTTTTGTGTGTTTTATAATTTTTACTGTTTTTAGTGAATTTTTTGGATTTTTCTGATGTTTATTTAATTTTCTAAAAATCAAACAGTGAAAGGAAAAGAAGGTACTATCCAGCCGAGCTTAAGAGACTCAGATAAAATATCTAAGAGTCCCCAATAAGCCTGGATGTATTTTTTCCTGTATAGAGAAGAAAACAAGGAAAATTTGAGCACCTAAATTATTATTTTTGGGTTTTTAGTTTATTTATTAGAATTTTATAAGGTTTTAAGTGTTTTTCAATTTTTAGGTGTTTTAGGTAATGACAAATAGCCAAAATTGGCTAGAAAATCAAGCACAGCAAGACAAACAGTAGGTAATTTTTTTGTGAATTTTAGATGAATTTTAATATTTTTTTGTGATTTTTAAACTCAAACAGTAACAAAAATAGATGTTTTTGAATTTTTAAAATATCAAATCAAGACAAAATTGTCTCCAAAATTTCTAGAAAATTTTACACTATGGCAGGAGCCATGTATCCGATTTTCATTGGATTTGGAGTAGGTTTGCTATTTTATTAAAATCAAACACAAGGGCACAGTACACAGGGACCAAAATGCAAATACCAAGAGTCCTGGGGGTTCCGGTGCAAATAACCCAGGAGAACACACGTGTCGCGCGTGCCTGGGGCACTCAGGGACCCAAATGTAAGGAAAACAAGTTTCGAGGGCTATTTGGTAACAGGTACCAAAAGCCCAAGGGCTTGTCTGCAAAATACCCAATAAAAAGCGCACATGCATATAAAAACAACTCACAGGGGCATATCTGCAATTAACCAAAAGTATTTATTCATTAAGTAACCTCCAGAACTACAAGGGCATCAATGCAAATACACCTAAGAAATCACGTGTCGAAGCACGTGTTACACCGTACATAGGGGCATAAATGCAAAGAAAGTAAAGTGCAGGGTCCTCTATGTAATTGTTCCAAAAACTAAACAACTAAACTAAACATTTACAGGACTAATTGCTAAATAAAATAAAAGGAGGGCCTAAGGGTAAATTACCCTTTATTAATGGAGCCGCTGGATAAGCGCCACGTGGTGTATCTGACGGTGAGGGACGACTGGCGCTCCGAGACTGGGCTCCTCGCACGAATCTGACGGTCCAGGTGCTGCCACGTAGCAGATCAAGCGGCGTAGGGGCGCAATGGCTATATCACGCTGGATCGACGATGGGGATCGCCTCTCCAAAGATCTGACGGTGAATGGACCTCCTCAGATGGACGGTCGAGATATGAACTGGAGGTCGAAGGTGATCGAACGACGACGGAGGATGCTGGACGAACTAGACGTCGGCGACTTTCACCGGGCTCGTGGCGGCGCTGCTGTCCTCCTGGAAGCACGCTCAAGATCGGAGAAGGAGCGTGGAATGCTTCCGCGTCGAGTGGTGGTCTCCGATGACCCAGCCGAGCTCTGGAGAGCTCCGACGAGGTCGGCGGAGGTGAAGCCTCTGGACCCAATGGTCCAAGCCCTCAGATGGGCTTGGATGAACCTGCAAAATAGACCAGACAGCTCGCGGGTCGAGGGCAAACTGCCTCGACCCGGTTAGGCGGGGTGAAGGTGGTCGGAGGGTCGATGTGGGCGAGCTCCGGCGAGGGTGAGGACGGAGGAGCTCGAACCCCAGCTCCTGTGCGAGTTGGGTTGGGTGGATGGGTGCAGAACGTGCGCGGGAGGAAGGCGGAGGCTATGGCACAACCCGATGGTCGAACGGTGGTCGGACGTGATCGGAATCGATGGTGGACGGCGGAGAAGCGATTTGGGGGTGATCGAAAATTAAAGAAAAAGAAAGAGGGATGGGTCTACCTGAGTGGTCGAATCGACTGTGGAAGAGCTTGCGCAGCTCCTGGTCCCTGCCTCAAGGAGCGTCGATCTCCGAGGCCCGAGCTCCGGCTCTGGGCGGAGCACGGCGGTGTGTCTCGCCGGATCAGTGGTATCCGATCCCTCTCCTCGCTTCGACAGCATGGGGAGCGAGCTGTCACTCTCACTCACGCACTGGAGCTCACTGAGGGGTGGAGCGAATGGCCAAAGATGCGAATGAAGGTGGCGGAGCCCGGGCTATATATGTTGGAGGGTCCGGGAAGATGAGCGCGGGTAGGGCATTCTGGAGCGCGGATCTCGAGGTGGATACCCCGGCGAGGGTCTCGGATGTAGCAGGAAGGAATCAGACCCGGGGTTTAGGCGAGGGGGAATCGGGTTTAGGTGCTAAAATAGGGGGAAGTCGGGTCGGGCACCTAACCCGTGGGAAGTGGTCCTGGGGGGGGAGGGGGCAGTTGACCGGGCGGTCAACAATCCCCATGGCCAATAGGAACATGCCACATGGATAAGATTTGAAAATTCAATTAAAAATACCAAATGGCCGAATTATTAAAAAGTCAAAACATGAAATATTTTTGTTTTAATTTTTTCTATTTTTAGTGATTTTTAATTAATTTTTCAAAGTAAAAATAAAATATTTACATAGTAGGGTTATATATAGGTATATGTACAATATATAGGATTTTAATTTTGATTTTTAATTTGTTATTTTTATACAATTTTATTCCCATTTTATATTTTATTTATTTATATCATAAAATAAGGAATAAAAAGATATTTTTATTTTATTTTTATTATTTATATACATAGGTGAAATAAATACATATGTACATTTATATACATGGTATATTTACAAAGTATTTTTGGATTTTTAATTTTGTTCTTTTTGTTTTTGTTTTAATTTACTTTATTTATTTACACTATATAATCTAGAATATTTACAAAACTTTTGAAATTAATTTTATTTATTTATAAGGCTAAATAAATAGGGAAAAGTGGACTATATACAAGGTGACTATGTACATGAGTGATGTTTTTATCTTCTTTTTAATTTTTCTATTTTTATCTTGTTTTTGTCTTTATAAATATATACAAGTATTTACAAGCCTATTTTAGTCTATTTTTTGGGAGGAAAATATTTTATTTTATTTACATAAATATTTACACATATAAGCCCCTATCTCTCTCTACTTTGGCTTTTATGCGGTCAGGCCCATGCTGAGCCCTCCCTTGGGTTAGGTTGCTCAATATTTATTCTAAATATTTCCCTCTTTTTCTTTTTAATCTTTATTCTTTTATTTTTGCACAAAAACATGCTAATTATAGGTTTTTTACACAATGCATGCTTTTGGTAATTATTTCTATTTACAACTATATACATGCATTTGCAAAGGTTTTTGTAGCTAAAATATAAGAATAAAGAGTGATGAATGAGTATTCATCAGTGGTCCAAGGGTGGAGTTGACCGGGGTCAACAATCCCCCGTGGACCAATGGGAGGCCGTCAATTATTAAATATTTGATAATTAAATAAAAAATAGTAAATGGTCGAATTTCGAAAAAGTTAAAACATGAAAAATGTTTCTTTATTTTTAAATTATTTTTTTGTGATTTTCATTTATTATTTTTTTGAAATATAAATTAGGTATTTACAAAATAGTATTATTATATATAGGTATATACAATATGCATTTTTTATTTTTGATTTTTAATTATTTATTTTTATATAATTTATTCCAATTTTATATTTTATTTATTTATAGAATAAAATTTGGAATAATATGGTATTTTTATTTTATTTTTATTAATTATTTACATAGAGTAAATAAATAGTTTTATATACATATATACATGGTATATATACAATGTTGATTTTGATTTTGATTTTTATTTCTTTTTTTATTTTATTTTTGTTTTTATGATTTTTATTTTATTTATTTACATTATGGGATATGGAATATGTACATATTTTTATGGGATTTTTATTTATTTATTTGTAAGGGACAATAAATAGAAAGTGGTTTTATGTACATGGTGTATATAGACAATGACGGGGGAATTTTATTTCTTTTTATGTTGCTTTTATTTTTCCCATTTTTTTTGATTTTATATTTACAAATATATTCAAATAAATACACACCCATTTTTATTCTGAATAAGAGGAGAATAATTTTTATTTATTTATAGGTATATGTACAATCATGAGCTTCCTTATCTCTCTCTACTTAGGTTCTTTTTGCGGTCAGGCCCATGTTGAGCCCTCCCTTGGGATTAGGTCGCTCAATATTTATTCTAAATATCTCCCTCTTTTTCTTTTATTTCTTTATTCTTTTATTTATGCACAAAAACATGCTAATTATGCATATTTACACAGTGCATGCTGAATTGTAATTATTGCTATTTACACCTATCTACATGTGTTTTGCATAGGTTTTGTAGCTAAAATAAAAGAATAAAGATCTATGATGATTATTAAACTTTGCTAACATCACCCCCCTGTACTTAACTTTGCTAGTCCCTTAGCAAACACTTATTTGAAAAAGAAGTAAAAAAGAAAAAGAAAAAGAAAAAAAAGGAGAAAATGCATGGATCTATGATGATTATTAAACTTGCCTTCATTAAATTGAAATATGGAGCTCGATCAGATCTTTTGATTATTAATGTGTCGGAACCTTATTTGGACTTAAGTTTAAAACTCAACAGCCTCTAAGATCCACTAATCTATAGTCAAGACTCCTCAACAATCCAGATCAGAACAAGTCTACATACACAAACCCTAAAGACCATGAATCTTTCCTTGTACAGTGTATGCGAGGTATAGCTCTCCACCTCAGAAGTAGTAGCTTGACAACCCTCCCCAACAAGGTAACTCTATGACCCTAGTCTGGCCACTCTTTCCTCGAGGAGCGGGGTATTCCCTTCTAAGTTCAAGTTCAACCGGTTCAGGAAGAGGGGGAAGAAGAGAATGGACCATGGCCAGTGTAGTCATGTATCCCTGAGAGCTCAACCAGTGTAGCTAAGTCTCCCTGCTGCAAGCTACATAAGATGGAACATGAGACTCAAGCTTTGCTTATTTGCACTATATACATACTGCGGTGGGATTATCATTTTCTATCAGACCCACCACTTTTTTGGAGTTATTTTCTTTTTGCATTTTTTTTCAAGTGCATCTGTACAACATATTTACACGGTGCAGCATATGTACATAAGGAGTTTTTCCTCTTGAGCCAGTAGACTATCCCTCTTTTGAAGCATTATTGCAACCCACAACTCCTGTCGTTAGACCTCATGGCAACCAGACCAAGTTGAGACGCACTTCCTTCACTAAAAGAAGAAGAGAGGTTCCGCCTAGAAGTACTACCCTCATATGCTACCCCAAGTCAAGGAAGACTGCCTCCTCACCACCTCATCCGTAGAGAGCTCGGTGTAAAATGCGGGTCCAAGTCAAGCCATTGTCTATATGAGTGATGTGTGTGTTGTTAAGTGCTCTACTTAGGCTCATTGAGATGACATGTGATCATAGCCTAGTGGACTCAAAGAATTAAGTCACCATGGACCTGAAAAGCCTTAACCCTAAGCCCTATAAGGTTCCTCTTATAATTAGGTGGATTAAGATCTTAATCAAGCTCCATTTCCCAATTTAGTTCCAGGCTAGTTTAAATGTCAACTATAATCTGGGAAAAACTGTACAAGTATTTACAAAGATGCTATTTACACAATATTTACACAAATGCAAAATTTTTTTGAAAAATGTTTTGAAATCACGAATGTATGCATGAATGCAAGTTTTGCAAAATATTTACACAAATTTACACAAGGTTTTTGCAAACTTTTGATTTTCAAAACATTTTGGAAAAATTTTGTACTACATACATAGTTTTGATATACACATATTTACACACTATTTACACAAAAAGTTTTTGAAAATATTTTTACAAAAATAATTTGTACAATATCTATGTATGCGCAATAAAAGAATGTTTATTTACAAGGAAAAATTTTTAATTTTTATGGATTTTTGGGTTTTTAGCCATTTTTATTTATTCACACACTCACACAAAGTACGAATTATGGCTAAAGTATATATGAAATATATACACGCCCCCTATACTTAGCTCGAACGATGTCCTCAAAGTCAAGAGCGATGAAGAAGACATAACTCATGCTTAGTATAGGGAAGCGAAAAGGAAGGCTATAAACAAAGACGAATGAAAGAATAGAAATCAGGAGGATCTCGGCTTTTCCCCATATACATAGGATCAAATAATCCTAAGTATAGCAGGCTGTACACAAAAGGGAAAGCCAAGCGAAGAATGTACAGGGTCTACCCCTCCTATACTTGGGGTAAAATATCCCTAAGTATAGGCAGCAAAAACAGGGGTAAAAATAAATCAAAAGAACACCCAAGAATTCTACTATACTTAGGGTAAAGTACACCCTAAGTATAGCATAATCATAAGATGAGAAAAGGGATGTGGGACTAAAGAATAGAGTGACATGGACAATTGGATCTATACAAGTCGGAAGAACAGTGATAATCAGGCGTGAGATGCAATGGATGTGAGTCAAGAGACCACATCTCACGCAAAATGAATCAGGCAACATCAACGACCCGCGGCTCATGATCTAGATATGGCTTGAGTCGCTGGCCGTTCACTCGAAAGGTACTCTCAGAAGACAACTCAGATATGTCAATGCTCCCATTGTCGTGTACCTTTCTCACCAAATACGGTCCCTTCCATTTGCTCTGTAGCTTCCCTGGAAATAGACGAAGACTAGCATCAAACAACCATACTCTCTGTACTGGCTCAAAATGCTTGTGGCTGATATGAGAATCATGCCACTCCTTCACTCTCTCCTTGTATTGTAGGCTGTTTGAGAAGGCGGTATCACGAAGCTCCTCCAAGGCTGCTAACTCTGCCCTCCTCTGATCTCCTACACTATCTAGATCCAAAAGTATCTCAGTGACAGCCCAGAGTGACCTATGTCTCAGCTCAATAGGTAAATGGCACGGCTTGCCATAAATGAGGCGAAAGGGAGATGTGCCCAACGGTGTCTTGAAAGACGTCTGATATGCCCACAAGACCGAGTCCAAAAGCTATGACCAATCCTTTCATTCAGGTCGTACGACTTTCTGCAATATAGTCTTGATCTACCCGTTCGACACTTCGGCAAGACCATTCGTCTGAGGATGATATGGAGTGGCAACTCGATGGTCTATGCCGAACTCGCTAGTAAGGGCCTTTACCTTCTCGTTGACGAAATGAGACCCCCCGTCAGATATCAACACTCGAGGTACCTCGAACCGTAAAATGATATGCTTCCTCAAAAATCTACAAACAGTCCTAGCATCTGCGGTTTGGGCGGGGATGGCCTCAACCCAACGACTAACATAATCCACGGCCAACAGAATGTACTCGAATCCCTGACTCTTAGGTCATGGACCCATGAAATCAATGCCCCATGCGTCAAAAACCTCATAGAAGTGAATGGGCTGCATCGGCATCATATCACACTGTCCACAAGTGCCCATCCTCTGACAGTCAGTACACCTCTTCATGAACTCATCAGAGTCCTTGAAGAGGGTAGGCCACTGATGAATACCCATTCATCACTCTTTATTCTTATATTTTAGCTACAAAAACCTATGCAAATGCATGTAGATATGTGTAAATAGGAAAAGTTAGCAAAAGCATGCATGTTTGTAAATATAGATAATTAGCATGTTTTTGTGCAAAAATAAAAGAATAAAGATGAAAAAGAAAAAGAGGGAAATATTTAGAATAAATATTGAGCAACCTAACCCAAGGGAGGGCTCAGCATGGGCCTGACCGCATAAAAGCCAAGTAGAGGGAGATAGGGGCTCATGTGTACATATTTTATGTAAATAAATAAATTATATATTTTCCTCAACCAAAAATATGTTGTAAATATTTGTAAATATTTATGAAGCATAAAAACAAAACAAAAAGATAAAAATCAAAAATCCAAAAAGAATCCTTCACCTTGTACATAGACCATCATCCTCATCTATTTCACCTTGTAAATATATTTATTTATTTCCAAAACTTTTTGTAAATATTCTCTGGTATATATTGTACATAAAATAAATAAAAAGAAACAAAACAAAAATCAAATAAAAATTACAAAATTAAAAATACAAAAATATCTTGTACATATACCTATGTATAGACCTATATTGTATATACCTTATTTTTATTTCCAAAAATTAATTAAAAATCACAAAAAAATAGAAAAAATTAAAACAAAAATATTTTGTGTTTTAAGTTTTTGAAAATTCGGCCATTTAAAGGCCCAAAAAAATAAAATAAAATTTCAAGTCTTGGCGGGCTCTGATTGGTCCACGGGGGATTGTTGACCCCCGGTCAACACCTCCCCCAGGACCACCAGAGCCCGGGTCCTGTTCGCGGACCCGACTTCGCCCAATTATTCCCACAAACCCGATCACTATTTCACCTAATCTAGGATCCTAATTGTTCCCCAGGCATCCGGGAATCTCGCCCGACATTCCTCCTTGGGATCCGCGCTTCAGCTCGCCCTACCCGATCGATCCTTCCCGGACCTGCACCCATATAAAACCCGACCTCAGCCGCCTCCCCATTCCATCTTTGGCTCTCCACCTTCACTCCCGTGACCTCCATTGCATTCAGCAAGGTGACAGCTTCCGTCTGCCGTGTTGCAGCGAGGAGGAGGGTGCCCGACCATCGATCCGGCAGCCGTGCGCCGCCGTGCTCCGCCACCTAGCTGGAGCTCGAGCCTCAGGCAGGGACGACCTTTGAGGCAAAGACAAGGAGCTAGCTAAGCTCCAGCATAGTCTCCCGCATCACCCAGGTACGCATTTAGCCATTCCATCTAGTTTAATTTCTGATTTCGCCCAAATCGCCCTTCCGACGAGTTCCCCTGATTCCGGCCATCTCGCGTAATATCTCGATCATCGGAAGCCCCACACACCTTCGCCATCCTCCGACGCACGTTCTTCGCCCAGCCATCCAACCCAGCTCGCCCCGGAGCTGGGACTCGAGCTCCACCATCCCCAGCTCGCCGGAGCTCATCCGTTCCGACCCCCAATTCACCCTCACCCCGCTTCTTCGGGTCGAGGCACTTTGCCCTCGACCCGCGAAGCTTTTGGTTCGCTTTGCAGGTCAAGAGGGAGGCATCTGAGCCCCCCTTACATTCCAGCCAGGAGCTTTGCGCCGCCAGCCTCGCCGGAGCCCCTCCAGGGCTCGGCTGGGCTATCGGACACCTCCACCAGCTGCGGGACGACTCCGCGGACCTGCTCCGATACTTAGCAGCAGTTGAGGAGGACTACTGCAGGCGCACGAGGCCGGCGAAGCTCGCCGGCGGAGTGTTCTTCCAGCATCCTCCTTCACCGTCCGATCAGCCCCACCGTTCCAGATTCAATCACGGCCGTCCATTCATCGAAGAGCAGTTGCCGTTGATCACTTTGAGGAGCTGATCGGGACCGTTCGCGCGAGGAGAGAGGTACCTGCATTGCCAGCCTTCAGATCACCTACGTGGCCTCCCTCGCACCGTCGATTGGGCCCAAGAGTTGAAGAAGAGAAGCGCCACCCACTCTGAGCCGTCCAATCCTCCACGTGGCGCGCATCCGGCCGTTGACAAATAAAGGGGTAAATTACTTAGGGCCCCCTCTTAGTTTGTCTTTTTAGTCCTAGTCCTGTAAATATTTTCGTACTTTTATTTACGTAGGGTAAATTGCTACTGGGACCTTGTGCTTGTTTTTATTTGCTTTTATGCCCCTGAGTATGTGATCTCACGTGCTTCGCCACGTGCCTTGTCTGGGCTATTTACATCTTTTTCCCTGTAGTTCTGTTGGGTTAATGAATGGATAGATACTTTTTGGTATTTGCATTTGTACCCCTGTGAAGCATTTTATTTCTACATGTGCGTGTATTAGTGGGTAAATTGCAACCGAGTCCCTGGGTTTTTGGTACGAGTTATCAAAAGCCCCTGAAACTTGGTTTTTCTTACCAAAAGGCCCCTGAGTGCCCCAGCCACGCGCCAAGCGCGTGACTTGCTGGGCTTTTTGCACCTTGGCCCTCAGACTTTAGGGTATTTGCACTTACGTCCCTATGCATAGTGCCCCCTCTTTAATTTTTGAATAAATATCAAACCACCTCCAAATTCGATGAAAATTTGACACATGGCTCCTGCCATGTTGTTGGATTTTTGAGAATTTTTGAGGACATTTTTGATTTTATTTAGTATTTTTAAAAATTCAAAAACCTCCTTTTTAGCTACTGTCTAGATATAAAAATCCCAAAAAAATATAAAAACACCTCCAAAAATTCTAAAAAAATTAGTTACTGTTTCTTGCTTGTTGTTTGATTTTCCAGCCAATTTTGGCTATTTTTCATTGCTTAAAAACCCTAAAAATCTAAAAACCCCTAAAAACTCATAAAAATTATAATAAATAATCTAAAAATCTAAAAACAATAATTCTGGTGCCCAAATTTTCCTTATTTTCTCTAGAATACAGGAAAATTACCTCCAGGGCCCTCTGAGATCCTTAGATATTTTATCTTTGGGTTTTGGGCCTTGCTGGATAGTACCCTTTCTTTTGAGCACTGTTTGATTTTTAGAAAATAAAATATACATTAGAAAATTATCAAAAATTCACCAAAAACACTTAAAAACCTAAAAAACATAAAAACCATTTTTCTTGAATTTTTGCTTGATTTTTGGTGTGTTAAATAAATTGATCAAGTGTGCTTGCTTTTACTTTCTTTTATTTTCTTCACTTATTAAAAATCCAAAAAAATATAAAAATTATTAAAAATCACTAAAAAACACTTTTCTTTTATTTTATCTTATTTTTACTACTTCGTAGGCCCTAGGCCAATCCGTGCTCCTTGTGTTCGACCCTGGGAGCTATACCAGGTTAATCCCATAGCTATACCGCTCTTCTTTGTTTTGATTGATTTGATCTATTCTGAGTGGTTATTTTTCTTGATACACCTATCCTCTGAGATCCGGGTCGCAACGACCCTTGCTTCATTACCTTCACCCGGGTCTTGAGGTATATTTTTGGGTGGTATCAGAATGGCGCCGTTGCCGGGGAGCACGGCTTAGTAGTATTTTTGATTTTCTTTTCGTCTTCATTTTCGCGGCTTTTCGCGGCTTTTGTATTTAGTTTCTTTTTGTTTTATTCTGTTTTATTTTGTTTTATTTTTATTTTCTTTTCTTTTTATTTTTGTTTTATTTGGTGTGATTATTTTATTTCCATTTTTGCACATATACCCTTGCTTTTATTTTCCTCATTATTTGATTATTGTTTATTGGTCTGACCACTCTTCTGTCTTTCTTGCGAGGGCCCGAGGACCGCGGAGGCTACTTTCGAGGAGCCGGTGCAGCCGCGGAGTTCGGAGGCGGCTTCTTTCTCTACGAAGCCGCAGGAGAGAGCGAGAGGAGAGAGCGAGAGGAGAGAGTTGAGTGGAGTGAGGCAGTAGGATAGTTTATTTCAGTTCATTCATTATTATTTGTAATAATACAGGCCTTTCTGAGACTGCTTGGACACTTAGACCGTAGCGGGTCTGTTTCGCCGAGCACCGGCGTGCTCGGGGGACCCATTAGGACCTGCGGCTTTTTCGCGGTTTTTCATCGCGGTTTTCTTTTTCTTTTCTTACTGTCATTTTCCGGATTTTTCGCGGTTTTTGCTCGAGCCCCTAGATTTAGGACTTTCTGGTGACTGTGACGTAGCTGAGTAGGATCCAAACACACCTAAGGCTTATCTGTTCCTATAGAACGTAATTGGACCTACTTAAAATAAATAATAAAAATAACCGACTCGCTAGCCTACGTAGCCTACGCGCCGAGAGCCCGTCCTGTAAAGCGCACTCCTACCCCCGATTTGTCGGGCAGGGGAGGGACGGGCCAAGACCGGACCCTTTGGCTTGGAGGTCGGTGACCGGTTAGACGGTTCTTCGCTAGAAAGTGCTCGTCTAGGACTCGGCTTTCACCGTTGCATCATATAGCTTAGTTTACATTTCTGTCTTTATTTTATGCGCGGATCACTTTGCATGTAGAGAGCTGGAGGCAGGTACGCATTTTTGACTTTGCATGCATCATTGATTTCTCGTGCATCGGCTTTTTCGACTTCTCCCCCCTATTTTTGACTTAATAACCAGGAGAATCGAAAAATTCGTTAGGCGATTTTGTTTGATTTGAAAAATACCTAAAAAAGTGTAACCATAAAATTGGGACTGCTAAGACTATTGACCTTAAAACTCGCTCACCCTAAAAATTCTGTCTTGGGGAGAGCAACCCCCTCATTGCTTGGTTTGTATGCGCGAGAGAGTGACCCCGCACACTAGGTAGAGCCCCCCGTTGCTAAACTCGACTGACTACCGACTCTTCCGTGCGGGACAGTCGGTTGGGGTTAGCAGCGGATATCCCAACAGGTCACGTAAGCGCTCTGATATTTGTGTGTTCACCAAAATAAAATCGACAAGATAAATTGACCGAACTTTCATGGTCTTCAGCTCGCGTTGCGTTGGTGAACCGGGGGTTTGTTTTCAGATCATAGTTTTTCCAGATCTCATCCGCCCTACTCGCTAGATCAAGATGATGGGTAGACGGTCTCTTAGGCAGCCTCTGGCTGCACCGCTTTCGGGCGCGTCTACCTCATCATCTAGATTGGCTCGCGAGAGCTCAGACCAGCTCTCCGAGCCCGAGTACGACTCCACCCTGTTCCCCCTCGATCCCCTTTCTGACCTTCCCGAGAGACATGAGCCCGAGGAGAGACTGATTCATTTGACGGCACCTGAGTTGGGCTCATTTGGTTTTGCAGACGTCGAGATGGCAGGCGCAGGCAGTTCAGATGATCACTCCCGTAGACCAGAGCATATCGTACTAGACCAGGGAGCGATCAACTCCACCCTGATCGCATCACTTGATACCGTTCAGCAGCAGCTCCGCGATCAGGGAGCTTTCATGATGGAGATGAGGCGTGAGTTGGAGAGACTCAGAGCAGAGAGAGACCAGCAGAGCGAGCCCGAGGAGATCCCAGATGCAGATGCACAGGCACGAGCCGCAGCAGCAGCGACCGCGGCCGCCGCCGCAGCGGCAGCAGCCGCAGGAGGAGCAGGACCACCTAGACCGATGCGGGAGTTGCACAACCCCGGATCCACTTTGATGCACCATTGGGTGGTGGTTCCAGCCATCGTGGGGGACTTCAAGTTCCCCCCGAACACCTTGCAGATGCTCCCGCGGTTCCACGGACTTGCTACAGAGGAGCCCCACCTCCACCTCCAGGAGTTTCTGATGATATGCAGCACTGTCCACGACAGACATGTGGACCAGGACACGATCAGGATGATCGCATTCCCCTTCTCACTGGCAGATAGAGCAGCCACATGGCTGAAGCATTTGGAGAGATTTGTATATACCTGGGAGCAGCTCCGCACCGAGTACTTGAACAAGTACTATCCACTCGGGCGGACGAATGCAGCGAGGGCCCTGATCAGCAACTTCTCCATGTTCCCCAACGAGCAGTTCCACGAGGCTTGGGAGAGGTTCAGAGAGCTTTTGGACAGATGCCCGCACCATGACATCACGAAGCCGAACCTAGTTCAGAGCTTCTTCAGCGGACTGTCACCAGAGCTACAGGGCCTGGTGAATGCTTCTTGTGGCGGGTCCTACTTCGCCAAGGACCACGACCAGGTCTGGGCTATTTTTGAGGAGATGGCAGAGAACTACATGGTCATGTCCCAGACCCGGCTCTACACCCAGAAGACCCAGCCACATCAGCCAGGACCCGTGCAGTACCAGAGGATAGCACGGGTAGATGCAGGTCCTTCCAGTTCGTCCGCAACCACAGCAGCAGCACAGTTAGAGTCGTCAGCTGCGGACATGGGCATCATCAGCGAGAAGTTGGACCGCATGGAGCTGATAGAGAAGAAGCAGTGCCAGATCATAGCACAGATGGATCAGATGGCACAGGTCTTGAGCGACCTGAAGACACAGCTCATGTGTCTCCAAGAGACACAGATGGCTTCTCAGCCCCGTCTTCAGTCGCGAGGCGACGCCGGCAGCAGCAGCAGCTCGTCCCAGCGCTCCAGCACCCCAGTGCAGCCTAGACAGGTTCACCTTGTACAGGCGGAGCCGTACCAGCAGCCGCAGCCCACCTACCAGTCTCCACCATCTCCAGAGATGCAGATGGTGGTTTACCAGCCGGACCAGCCTCTGGCAGTACTCCCGCCAGCCCCCTTGGATGCAGAGCCGTTGATGGATGTCAACGGGATCTGGTACGACCGTCCCCAGCCTGGGATCCGACGAGACCATCCCGGATTCAGGTGGGGGAGTGGTGGTGCCCAGCCCCAGCAACAGCCGTCAGGTCAGGGAGGGCAGTACTCCCAGCAGAGAGACCATCACCAGCCGCAGCAGCAGCCCCCAGCGTATCAGCAGCAGTCAGCCTACGGTCCTCGTCCCTATCAGCAGCAGGGACAGCCTTGGAGACGTGAGTAGCAGGCTCACCAGGGATACCAGCACCAGCAGCACCCTCCGTCCTACCCCTCTTACCCTTACCAGCAGCCACAGCCTCATCCACAGAGAGGCCACCCGTCGGGCTCCCACGAGAGCCCCGCTTTGGATGACATCGCCCGCCTCCTCACGGATCAGCAGGCCACATTCAGACGGGAGATGGACGAGTTCCGCCAGGAGATGCGGGACCTGGTGAGAGGGAAGGCCGCCATACCAGCCCAGATAGAGCCCAATCCGAACAGCCTCAAGCGGAAGTCTGAGTAGGTAGTACATACTGAGTCAGCCACTCCTAGTGACCCATTTGATGATACATCTCCGGATTTATTTGATGCTGATTTTGTTACACTTAGGAGCGGTAGGACCCCAGCAGGCGGCGGCGCCTCAGCTGAGCACCATCCCGAGGCACCACAGGAGGAGGAGAGCGGTACTGAGGCCGCTCCAGATGATGACGGTGGTACTGAGGCCACCAAGGATGCTGATCCCACCGGCGGTACTGAGGCCGCCACTTCACCAGAGCTAGGAGGTGGTACTGATGCCACCCATGCAGCCGAGCCAGCCCGCGGTACTGATGCCGCGCGACGTCTTTCTTCAGCAGCAGCAGAGCAACCAGCCCATGGTGGTACTGAGGCCACCGGTGTTTGTAGAGAGAGTTCTGATGTTTTTCCTCGAGTCCATGTATCTCAGAATTCTGCTATGAATAAAGGAAAAGGTTTACTTTCTTTTGGTCCCACTGTGGTGCATGATGTATGTGTGGATCCGGTCCTTGAACCGCTTAGACCTTTTCCTAGTCCTTCATCTGAGAAGGACCCAGTGATCCCCTTCCCTAGAGCCCTTCAGATGGGGAAGGGGAAGAAAAATGATCCAAAAAAGAGAGAGCTTGAGGAGTTCAGCCAAAGCATGATAGATCGGTTTCACATTCAGCTGACCCTCCAGGAGGCTTTGCAGCACATCCCCCTTCTCCAGAGATCTTTGAGAGAGAGGACTACAGTCAGGAAGAGGAGGAGGAACCACACTTCAGAGATACATGTGCTGACCAAAGCCACGTGCTTTGCGATCCAGAACCGACTGCCAGCCAAGAGACCAGATTCAGAGGCCCCGTATGTCAGATGCCAGATTAGTGAGCAGTGGTTCGACCGTACTCTTTTAGATAGCGGATCGTCGATCAACCTACTTCCGGCAGCCCTTCTCGATCACTTCGAGTTGGGCACTCTTCGACAGAGCAGGACAGTCCTTCAGTTCGCTGATCGATCTGTCAAGAGGCCGAAGGGGTTATTACGAGACGTTATCGTCACGATTCAGGGTCTGCAATTCCCCGTGGACTTCGTAGTGTTGGACATGGAGATCCCTGAGTCAGTGACCGATACCCCCATCATCCTTGGTCGTCCGTTCTTGGCCACAGCCAAGGCGGTGACTGATCATGATAGCGGGAAGGTGTACTTTCGCGTCCAGGGCGAGAGTATACAAATAGAGACGGTCGAGGACTATAGAGCCAGATTCAGATCCCGCTCAGATGCGAGTACCGATTCAGAGCAGCTGACAGACGCAGAGCCAGACGTCCACCAGGACTGTGATTTTGTGATCACAGATGATGAGGCAGCTTGGGCAGACCTTGAGGCACAGACCACCCTCTCACTTTCAGACACAGCTGATGCAGAGATGACAGCAGAGGAGAGTCTGGAGAGCACAGACCTGGTTCAGGATACCATTGCGGCAGCGGAGCCGGTCCTCGATCGCAGCACGATGACTAGTGGTGGTGGTGCTGAGGCCACCTTGTTTTCCGGTGGTACTGATGCCACCGTTTCTGATACAGATCCCTCGGATTCAGAGTCTGATTGGGCCGATTGCTATGACCAGATGCCAGACCTGAGTCCATCTGAGCCTAGAGATGAGGAGGAGGTAGAGGCAGAGCAGACCAGAGACAGTGCAGTAGAGCCGCCTTCTCCCGATCCAGTTTGCGAGAGTACACTATCTCTTTCCCAGGCAGATTTGGCCGATCTTGCAGCTTTCACTCAGTTTCTTCCACAGCCAGATTTGCCGGCACCCAGCATTCCAGAGCTGAAGCCGCTCCCTACTTCGCTGAAGTATCGATTCCTTGCGGGCGATCCAGAGATGTACCCAGTCATCATCTCCGCCGAGTTGACTGGAGAGCAGGAATCCCGTTTGATGGGGGTTCTTGAAAAGAACCGCAAGGCGATCGGATGGAGCGTAGCAGATCTCCATGGGATTAGTCCATCAGTGTGCTCCCACCACATCTATCTCGAGGATGGGGCGAAGCCGTCGCGTGAGTTCCAGCGGCGTCTGAACCCCAACCTGAGATAGGTTGTCATGAAGGAAATATCGAAGTGGTGGGGTGCAGGTTTTATTTATCCCATTTCCGACTCCAAGTGGGTCAGCCCCTTGCATGTGGTGCCCAAGAAGACGGGCATCACGACTGTGATCAGTGAGTCGGGAGAGGAGATTGCTACACGAGTACCCACCTCTTGGAGGGTTTGTGTTGACTACAGGAGACTCAACCAAGCCACCAAGAAGGACCATTTCCCCCTGCCTTTTATTGACCAGATCATTGAGAGACTGGCAGGGAAGAGCCATTATTGCTTCCTGGATGGGTACTCGGGCTACAACCAAGTGGCCATCGCTCCTGAGGATCAGGAGAAGACCACCTTTACCTGTCCCTTCGGCACATATGCTTTTCGACGCATGCCATTTGGGCTATGCAATGCCCCTGCGACTTTTCAGAGGTGCATGCTGTCGATCTTTTCGGACATGGTAGGGGAGTGTTTAGAGGTCTTCATGGATGATTTCTCGATCTACGGCGACGGATTTGATTCTTGTCTTGACTGCCTGGATCGAGTACTTCAGCGATGTATTGAGTATCACTTGGTGCTATCTTGGGAGAAGAGTCACTTCATGGTGACTCAAGGGACGGTGCTTGGCCACATCATCTCCAACAGGGGCATGGAGGTTGATCCGGCCAAGGTCGATGTCATTAGGAAACTCACACCGCCGTCCAATCTGAGGCAGTTACGGTCATTTCTAGGGCACGTTGGATTTTACAGGAGATTCATTCATGATTTTAGCAGGATTTCCCGACCGTTGACCGACCTCTTGACGAAAGACACCGAGTTCCTTATCGATGACAAGTGTCTTTCGTCATTTGCTACTCTCCAGCAGTGCGTGATTGAGGCTCCTGTCCTCCAGCCACCTGATTGGTCTCTCCCATTCGAGATCATGACGGATGCCTCCGATTTTGCCGTAGGGGCAGTGCTGGGACAGAGGAGGGATGGAGTACCATTTGCTATACACTATGCTAGCCGCACATTGGATTCCGCCCAGCGGAATTATACAGTCACAGAGAAGGAGATGCTAGCAGTAGTGTTTGCCATGGATAAGTTTAGATCATATATCATTGGATCTCGAGTGACTTTGTTTACAGATCACACCGCCATCAGGTACCTCATGGCAAAGAAGGATGCCAAGGCCAGACTGACTAGATGGATCCTTCTACTCCAGGAGTTCGACATTGAGATTAAGGATAAGCCTGGAGTTAAGAATGTGGTGGCGGATCACCTCTCCCGATTAGAGCAGCCTGAGGAGACTGAGCAGATTGATCCTATCAGAGATACCTTCCCAGATGAGGCGATCCTTGCTATCGCCTCACTCCCATGGTACGCCGATATTGTGAACTTTCTCGTTGCTGGGAAAGTCCCACAAGATTGGCCCAGGCAAAGGCTTGAGACCTTCCTAGCGAAGGCCAAGTCTTACCATTGGGAGGATCCCATCCTTTACCACGAAGGAGGGGATAGCGTCTGGCGTCGGTGTATTCCTCAGGAGGAACACCATAGCGTCCTCACTTACTGCCACAAGCTTGAGGCAGGAGGACATCATTCTGGGAGGAGAACGGCACAGAAAGTGCTCCAATCCGGCTTGTGGTGGCCTACCCTCTTCAAGGACTCAGATGAGTTCGTGAAGAGGTGTACTGACTGTCAGAGGATGGGCACTTGTGGACAGCGTGATATGATGCCGATGCAGCCCATTCACTTCTGTGAGGTTTTTGACGCATGGGGCATCGATTTCATGGGTCCATTCCCTAAGAGTCAGGGATTTGAGTACATTCTGTTGGCTGTAGATTATGTGAGTCGTTGGGTGGAGGCTATCCCCGCCCGAGCCGCTGATGCGAGGACAGTTTGCAGATTTTTGAGGAAGCATATCATCACGCGGTTCGGGGTTCCACGAGTTCTTATTTCTGATGGGGGATCTCACTTCATCAACGACCAGGTGAAGGCACTTGCTAGCGAGTTCGGCATAGATCATCGTGTTGCTACACCATACCATCCACAGACGAATGGTCTAGCCGAAGTGTCGAATAGGGAGATCAAGACTATTCTGCAGAAAGTCGTCCGCCCTGACCGAAAGGATTGGTCACAGCTATTGGACTCGGTCTTGTGGGCATATAGGACGTCTTTCAAGACACCTTTGGGTACATCTCCCTTTCGCCTCGTATATGGCAAGCCTTGTCACCTACCAGTTGAGCTGAGGCACAAGTCACTCTGGGCAGTTACAGACATTCTTATGGATCCAGATGGTATAGGAGACCAGAGGAGGGCAGAGCTAGCTGCCCTGGAGGAGCTTAGAGATTCAGCTTTCTCAAGCAGCCTACATTATAAGGAGAGAGTCAAGGAGTGGCATGATTCTCATATCAGCCACAAGCATTTTGAGATTGGACAGAGAGTATGGCTGTTTGATGCGAGGCTTAGATTATTTCCAGGGAAGCTACAGAGCAAATGGAAAGGACCTTATCTGGTTCGGAAGGTACACGACAACGGTAGCATCGACATATCTGAGTTGTCTTCTGAGAGTACCTTCCGAGTGAACGGCCAGCGGCTCAAACCATTTCTAGATCATGAGCCGCGGGTCGTTGATATTGCCCCTATTCATTTTGCGTGAGATGTGGTCTTTGACTCACATCTAATGCATCTCACGCCTGAGCTTTACTGATCCTCCGCTGTACATAGATCCAGATGTCCATATCATCACATTCCTTAGTCCCACATCCCTTTCTTCATCTTGTGATTATGCTATACTTAGGGTGCACTTTACCCTAAGTATAGGGGGGATGTGAGACCTTTTGGGTATTTCTTTTGTTTCTATCTACCCCTGTTTTGCTGCCTATACTTAGGGATATCTTACCCTAAGTATAGGGGGGGTAGACCCTGTACATTCTCCACTCGGTTTTCCCTTCGTGTACAGCCTGCTATACTTAGGATTACTTGATCCTAAGTATAGGGGGAAGACCCGAGTCCTTCTTGACGTCTTATTCTCCTTTTGTATAGCCTTCCTTTTCACTTCCCTATACATAGCACGAGTTATGTCTTCTTCATCGCTCTTGACTCCGAGGACATCGTTCGAGCTAAGTATAGGGGGGTGTGTATATATTTCATATATACTTTAGCCATAACTCGTACTTTGTGTGAGTGTGTTAATAAAAATGGCTAAAAACCACAAAAATTAAAAATTTTTCATGTACATAATCTTCTTTTATTTGCACATACATAGCTAGTGTACAAATTATTTTTATAAAAATGATTTCAAAAATCTTTTGTGTGTAAAGCTTGTGTAAATATTTTCTGTATCAAAATTATGTATATAGTACAAAATTTTTCCAAAATGTTTTGAAAATCAAAAGTTTGCAAAAATCTTGTGTAAATGTGTGTAAATACCTTTTTGTAAAACTTGCACTTCATGCATCATCATTCATGATTTCAAAACATTTTTCAAAAATTTTTTGCATGATTGTAAATAGTGTGTAAATATGCATCTTTTTGTACATATGTATATAGCTTTTCTGGATGATAGTTGACATTTAAACTAAGCCTGGAATCAAATTGAGAAATGGAGCTTGATTAAGATCTTAATCCACCTAATTTCTAAGAGGAACCTTATAGGACTTAGGTTTAAGGCTTTTCAGGTCCATGGTGACTTAATTCTTTGAGTCCACTAGGCTATGATCACATGTCATCTCAATGAGCCTAAGTAGAGCACTTAACAACAACACATGACTCATATAGATTATGGCTTTACTTGGACAACCGCACTATGCACCGAGCTCTCTACGGATGAGGTGGTGAGGAGGCAGTCTTCCTTGACTTGGGGTAGCATATGAGGGTAGTACTTCTAGGCGGAACCTCTCTTCTTCATTTAGTGAAGGAAGTGCGTCTCAACTTGGTCTGGTTGCCATGAAGTCTAACGACGGGAGTTGTGGGTTGCAATAAAGCTTCAAAAGAGGGATAGTCTACTGGCTCAAGAGGAAAAACTCCTTGTATATATGCTGCACATGTACATGTTGTATAGATGCACTCGAAAAAAAAAATGTGCAAAAAGAAAAGAACTCCAAAAAAGTGGTGGGTCTGAGAGAAAATGATAATCCCACCGGAGTATGTATATAAGTGCAATAAGCAAAGCTTGGTTTCATGATCCACTTGTTGTAGCTTGCAGCAGGGAGACTTGGCTACACTGGTCAAGCTCCCAAGGGTACTTGGCTACACTGGCCTTGACCCATTCTCTTCTTCCCCCTCTTCTTGAGCCGGTTGTACTTGAACTTAGAAGGGAATACCCCGCTCCTCGAGGAAAGAGTGGCCAGATTGAGGTCATAGAGTTACCTTGTTGGGGAGGGTTGTCAAGTTGCCATTTCTGAGGTGGAGAGCTTAGACCTCACATTCACAGGACAAGAAAAGATTCATGGTCTTCAGGGTTTGTGATTGATGACTTGTTCTGATCTGGAGCATTGAGGAGTCTTGGTTATAGGATAGTGGAACTTAGAGGCTGTTAGGTTTTAAGCTTAAGTCTGAATAAGGTTCCGACACATGAATAATCCAAAGATCTGATTAAGCTCCATACCTCAATTTAATGAAGGCAAGTTTAATAATCAACCTTGATCCATGTACATTCTCTTTTTCTTTTTCTTTTTCTTTCTTTTTCACTTCTTTTTCAAATAAGTGTTTGCTAAGGGACTAGCAAAGTATAGTATAGGGGGGTGATGAATACCCATTCATCACTCTTTATTCTTATATTTTAGCTACAAAAACCTATGCAAATGCATGTAGATATGTGTAAATAGGAAAAGTTAGCAAAAGCATGCATGTTTGTAAATATAGATAATTAGCATGTTTTTGTGCAAAAATAAAAGAATAAAGATGAAAAAGAAAAAGAGGGAAATATTTAGAATAAATATTGAGCAACCTAACCCAAGGGAGGGCTCAGCATGGGCCTGACCGCATAAAAGCCAAGTAGAGGGAGATAGGGGCTCATGCGTACATATTTTATGTAAATAAATAAATTATATATTTTCCTCAACCAAAAATATGTTGTAAATATTTGTAAATATTTATGAAGCATAAAAACAAAACAAAAAGATAAAAATCAAAAATCCAAAAAGAATCCTTCACCTTGTACATAGACCATCATCCTCATCTATTTCACCTTGTAAATATATTTATTTATTTCCAAAACTTTTTGTAAATATTCTCTGGTATATATTGTACATAAAATAAATAAAAAGAAACAAAACAAAAATCAAATAAAAATTACAAAATTAAAAATACAAAAATATCTTGTACATATACCTATGTATAGACCTATATTGTATATACCTTATTTTTATTTCCAAAAATTAATTAAAAATCACAAAAAAATAGAAAAAATTAAAACAAAAATATTTTGTGTTTTAAGTTTTTGAAAATTCGGCCATTTAAAGGCCCAAAAAAATAAAATAAAATTTCAAGTCTTGGCGGGCTCTGATTGGTCCACGGGGGATTGTTGACCCCCGGTCAACACCTCCCCCAGGACCACCAGAGCCCGGGTCCTGTTCGCGGACCCGACTTCGCCCAATTATTCCCACCAAACCCGATCACTATTTCACCTAATCTAGGATCCTAATTGTTCCCCAGGCATCCGGGAATCTCGCCCGACATTCCTCCTTGGGATCCGCGCTTCAGCTCGCCCTACCCGATCGATCCTTCCCGGACCTGCACCCATATAAAACCCGAGCTCAGCCGCCTCCCCATTCCATCTTTGGCTCTCCACCTTCACTCCCGTGACCTCCATTGCATTCAGCAAGGTGACAGCTTCCGTCTGCCGTGTTGCAGCGAGGAGGAGGGTGCCCGACCATCGATCCGGCAGCCGTGCGCCGCCGTGCTCCGCCACCTAGCTGGAGCTCGAGCCTCAGGCAGGGACGACCTTTGAGGCAAAGACCAGGAGCTAGCTAAGCTCCAGCATAGTCTCCCGCATCACCCAGGTACCCATTTAGCCATTCCATCTAGTTTAATTTCTGATTTCGCCCAAATCGCCCTTCCGACGAGTTCCCCTGATTCCGGCCATCTCGCGTAATATCTCGATCATCGGAACCCCCACACACCTTCGCCATCCTCCGACGCACGTTCTTCGCCCAGCCATCCAACCCAGCTCGCCCCGGAGCTGGGACTCGAGCTCCACCATCCCCAGCTCGCCGGAGCTCATCCGTTCCGACCCCCAGTTCACCCTCACCCCGCTTCTTCGGGTCGAGGCACTTTTCCCTCGACCCGCGAAGCTTTTGGTTTGCTTTGCAGGTCAAGAGGGAGGCATCTGAGCCCCCCTTACATTCCAGCCAGGAGCTTTGCGCCGCCAGCCTCGCCGGAGCCCCTCCAGGGCTCGGCTGGGCTATCGGACACCTCCACCAGCTGCGGGACGACTCCGCGGACCTGCTCCGAAACTTAGCAGCAGCTGAGGAGGACTACTGCAGGCGCACGAGGCCGGCGAAGCTCGCCGGCGGAGTGTTCTTCCAGCATCCTCCTTCACCGTCCGATCAGCCCCACCGTTCCAGATTCAATCACGGCCGTCCATTCATCGAAGAGCAGTTGCCGTTGATCACTTTGAGGAGCTGATCGGGACCGTTCGCGCGAGGAGAGAGGTACCTGCATCGCCAGCCTTCAGATCACCCACGTGGCCTCCCTCGCACCGTCGATTGGGCCCAAGAGTTGAAGAAGAGAAGCGCCACCCACTCTGAGCCGTCCGATCCTCCACGCGGCGCGCATCCGGCCGTCGACAAATAAAGGGGTAAATTACTTAGGGCCCCCTCTTAGTTTGTCTTTTTAGTCCTAGTCCTGTAAATATTTTCGTACTTTTATTTACGTAGGGTAAATTGCAACTGGGACCTTGTGCTTGTTTTTATTTGCTTTTATGCCCCTGAGTATGTGATCTCACGTGCTTCGCCACGTGCCTTGTCTGGGCTATTTACATCTTTTTCCCTGTAGTTCTGTTGGGTTAATGAATGGATAGATACTTTTTGGTATTTGCATTTGTACCCCTGTGAAGCATTTTATTTCTACATGTGCGTGTATTAGTGGGTAAATTGCAACCGAGTCCCTGGGTTTTTGGTACGAGTTATCAAAAGCCCCTGAAACTTGGTTTTTCTTACCAAAAGGCCCCTGAGTGCCCCAGCCACGCGCCAAGCGCGTGACTTGCTGGGCTTTTTGCACCTTGGCCCTCAGACTTTAGGGTATTTGCACTTACGTCCCTGTGCATAGTGCCCCCTCTTTAATTTTTGAATAAATATCAAACCACCTCCAAATTCGATGAAAATATGACACATGGCTCCTGCCATGTTGTTGGATTTTTGAGAATTTTTGAAAACATTTTTTATTTTATTTAGTATTTTTAAAAATTCAAAAACCTCCTTTTTAGCTCCTGTCTAGATATAAAAATCCCAAAAAAATATAAAAACACCTCCAAAAATTCTAAAAAAATTAGTTACTGTTTCTTGCTTGTTGTTTGATTTTCCAGCCAATTTTGGCTATTTTTCATTGCTTAAAAACCCTAAAAATCTAAAAACCCCTAAAAACTCATAAAATTATAATAAATAATCTAAAAATCTAAAAACAATAATTCTGGTGCCCAAATTTTCCTTATTTTCTCTAGAATACAGGAAAATTTCCTCCAGGGCCCTTTGAGATCCTTAGATATTTTATCTTTGGGTTTTGGGCCTTGCTGGACAGTACCCTTTCTTTTGAGCACTGTTTGATTTTTAGAAAATAAAATATACATTAGAAAATTATCAAAAATTCACCAAAAACACTTAAAAACCTAAAAAACATAAAAACCATTTTTCTTGAATTTTTGCTTGATTTTTGGTGTGTTAAATAAATTGATCAAGTGTGCTTGCTTTTACTTTCTTTTATTTTCTTCACTTATTAAAAATCCAAAAAAATATAAAAATTATTAAAAATCACTAAAAAACACTTTTCTTTTATTTTATCTTATTTTTACTACTTCGTAGGCCCTAGGCCAATCCGTGCTCCTTGTGTTCGACCCTGGGAGCTATACCAGGTTAATCCCATAGCTATACCGCTCTTCTTTGTTTTGATTGATTTGATCTATTCTGAGTGGTTATTTTTCTTGATACACCTATCCTCTGAGATCCGGGTCGCAACGACCCTTGCTTCATTACCTTCACCCGGGTCTTGAGGTATATTTTTGGGTGGTATCAGCCACCATAGGCCAGATTGGAGCACTTTCTGTGTTGTTCTCCTCCCAGAGTGATGTCCTCCTGCCTCAAGCTTGTGGCAGTAAGTGTGGACGCTATGATGCTCCTCTTGAGGAATGCACCTACGCCGGATGCTATCCCCTCCTTCATGGTAAAGGATGGGATCCTCCCAGTGGTAGGACTTGGCCTTCGCGAGGAAGGTCTTAAGTCTCTGCCTGGGCCAATCTTGTGGAACTTTCTTAGCAACAAGAAATTTCACAATATCGGCGTACCATGGGAGAGAGGCGATAGCAAGGATCACCTCATCTGGGAAGGTCTCACAAATAGGCTCAGTCTGCTCAGAATCCTCAAGATGCTCTAATCGGGAGAGATGATCCGCCACCACATTCTTGACTCCAGGCTAATCCTTAATCTCTATGTCAAACTCCTGGAGTAGAAGGATCCATCTAGTCAATCTGGCCTTGGCATCCTTCTTTGCCATGAGGTACCTGATGGCAGTATGATCAATGTATATGGTAACTCTAGATCCGATGATGTAAGATCTGAACTTATCTAGGGCAAAACTACGGCTAGCATCTCCTTCTCAGTGACAGTGTAGTTCCGCTGCGCGACATCCAATGTACGACTAGCGTAGTGAATGGCAAATGGGACTCCATCCCTCCTCTATCCCAGCATGACCCCTACGGCAAAATCGGAGGCATCCGTCATGATCTCGAATGGGAGAGACCAATTAGGTGGCTGAAGGATAGGAGCCTCAACAACACATCTCTTGAGAGTCTCAAACGATAAAAGACACTTTCATCGACAAGGAACTCGGTGTCTTTCGTCAGCAGATCAGTCAACGGTCGGGCAATCCTACTGAAATCATGAATGAAGCGCCGGTAGAAACCGACGTGCCCCAGAAAAGACCGTAATTGCCGCAGGTTGGACGGTGGTGCGAGTTTTCTAATGACATCTACCTTGGCCGGATCAACCTCCATACCCCTGTTGGAGATGATATAGCCAAGCACTTCCCCTTGAGTCACCATGAAGTGACTCTTCTCCCAAGACAGCACAAGGTAAACCTCAATGCATCGCTGAAGGACTCGGTCTAGGCAGTCAAGACAGGAGTTGAATCCGTCGCCGTAGACCGAGAAATCATCCATGAAGACCTCCAAGCACTCCCCCACCATGTCCGAAAAGATAGACAACATGCATTTCTGAAAATTCGCAGGGGCGTTGCATAGCTCGAATGGCATGCGCCTGAAAGCATATGTGCTGAATGGACATGTGAAGGTAGTCTTGTCCTGGTCCTCGGGAGCGATGGCCACCTGATTGTAGCCGGAGTACCCATCCAAGAAACAGTAGTGGCTCTTCCCTGCTAGTCTCTCAATGATCTGATCTATAAAAGGTAGGGGGAAATGATCCTTCTTGGTTGCCTGGTTGAGTCGCCTGTAATCCACACAGACCCGCCAAGAAGTGGGTACCCGGGTAGCAATCTCCTCTCCAGACTCGCTGACAACTGTAGTGATGCCCGTCTTCTTGGGCACCACATGCAATGGGCCGACCCACTTAGAGTCAGAGATGGGGTAGATAAAATCGGCTCTCCACCATTTCGAGATCTCCTTCATGACAACCTCTCTCAGATTCAGGTTCAGCCGCCGCTGGAACTCACGCGACGGCTTCGCCTCATCCTCGAGATAGATATGGTGGGAGCACAGGGCCGGACTTATCCCCTGGAGATTGGCTACGCTCCATCCTATCGCCTTGCGGTTCTTTTCAAGAACCCCCATCAGACGGAATTCCTGCTCTCCAGTCAAATCGGTGGAGATAATGACTGGGTACATCTCATGCTCACCCGCAAGGAACCTATACTTCAGCGACGCAGGAAGTGGCTTTAGCTCTGGACAACTGGGTGCTGGTTGATCTGGACTCTGAAAACTCTGAGTGAATGTTGCCAAATCCGCATGGGAGAACTGGAAATCTCGCTCACAATCAGAATCTGGAGAAGGCTGCTCTACTGGACTGTCTCTGCTCTGCATGGCATCAACCTCCTCCATAGCTGCAGGCTCAGTGGAAGTCAGATCTGGTATGAAATCATCAAACTCTGCCCAATCAAAATCTGACTCCGAGGGATCTGTATCAGACTCACTGAAAAACTCTGTCTTGAGATCAGAAACCGACTCTGCAGACTGAAAAGTATCCTGGACCAAGAATGCGCTCTCCAAGCTCTCCTCTGCTGGCGTCTCTGCATCAACGGACTCTGAAGGTGAGAGGATGGCCTCTGCATCTGGGTCTGCCCAAACTGCCTCGTCATCTGTGATCACAAAGTCGTAGTCCTGGTGGATGTCTGGCCCTACATCTGTCGTCTGCTCTGAATCAGTGGTCGGCTCTGAGCATGCTGAATCTATGACTCTGATATCCTCGACCGTCTCTATTTATAAACTCTCGCCCTCGACGCGAAAGTATACCTTCCCGCTATCATGGTCGGTCACTGCCTTGGTTGTGGCCATGAACGAGCGACCTAGAATGATGGGGGTATCGGTCACCGACTCAGGGATCTCCATGTCCAACACAACAAAGTCCACGGGGAATTGCAAGCCCTGAATCATGACGACAACGTCCCTCAGCAACCCCTTCGGCCTCTTGACAGATCGATCAGCAAACTGAAGGACTGTCCTGCTCTGTCGTAGAGTGCCCAACTCGAAGCGGTCGAGAAGGGCTGCCGGAAGTAGGTTTATCGATGAACCGATTTCTAATAGAGTACGGTCGAACCTCTACTCTCTGATATGGCATCTGACATAAGGGGCTCCTGAATCTGGCCTCTTGGCCGGCAGACGGTTCTGAATCGTGAAACAAGTAGCTCTGGTCAGCACATGGATCTCAGACTGGTGGTTCCTCTCTTCCTCCTAACTATGGTCCTGTCTCTGAGTGATCTCTGGAGTAGAGGGATGTGCTGCAAAGCCTCTTGAAGAGTCAACTGAATGTGGAAGCAGTCGATCATCTGCTAGCTGAACTCTTCCTGCTGCCTCTTTTTTGGATTTTCTATTTTCTTCCCCTTTCCCATGTGAAGTGCTCTAGGGAAGGGGATCACAGGGTCCTTCTCAGATGAAGGACTAGGAGAGGGTCTAGGCTGCTCGACGGTAGAATCCACACATACATCAAGCACCACAGGTGGACCAGAAGAAAACAAATCCTTTCCTTTATTGCCAGAAATGTCCTGAGATACATGAACATAAGGAAAGACTACAGGACTCTCAGAAGTAAAAACGATGGCATCAGCACCACCCTCGGCTGGTCGGCTTGCGGCATCAGCACCACGCTCTGGCTCGGCAACAACGGTGGCATCAGTACCACCTCCTCCATCTGGTGAAACGACGGCATCAGTACCGCTCTCCTCCTCGCCTGGTGCTCTGGAAGTATCCTCGGGGTGTCGCTCAGACGAGGCGCCGCCTGCTGGCATCCTACCGCTCCTAAGTGTGACAAAGTCAGTATCAAACAAATAGGCAGACATATCACCAAATGAATCACTCGGAGTGGCATACTCTGTGAAATATACCTGCTCAGACTTCCTCTTGAGGTTGTTCGGGTTCGGCTCGATCTGGGCAGGTATGGCGACCTTCCCTCTCACAATATCCCGCATCTCCTGGCGGAACTCATCCATATCCCATTGGAAAGTAGACTGCTGATCGGTAAGGAGGCGGGCTATGTCATCTAAAGTGGGGTTCTCATAGGATGGCCCATGAGAACCTGACGGGTGGCCTCGCTGGTAGTGAGGCTGCTGCTGGTGGTGCTGCGGGTGAGAGGGGTATGACTGGGGATGATACTGCGGCTGAGGCTAATCACACCTCCAAGAATGTCCCTGCTGGTAGGGACGAGGACCATACTGCTGTGACTACTGCTGCTGCTGCTGGTACACTGGGGGCTGCTGCTGCTGGTGATCTCTCTGATGGTTGTACTGGCCACCCTTACCTGAAGGCTGCTGCTGGGAGCTGGCACCTCCGGCAGACCAACGGGATCTGGGATGATCTCGTCGGATACCGGGCCGGGGGCGGTCGTACCAAATCTTATTGACGTCCATCAACGGCTCCTGATCATAGGTGGCTGGTGGGAGTACGGCCAGAGGCTGATCCGGTTGGTAGACCACCATCTGCGTGTCTGGAGATGGTGGTGACTGGTAGGTGGGCTACGGCTGCTGGTACGGCTCCGCCTGTACAAGGTGAACCTATCTAGGCTGCGGGTGGCTGGAGCACTGGGACGAGCTGCCGGTGCTACTCGGATCGCCTCGTGCCTGAAGACGGGGCTGGGAAGCCGTCTGTGCCTCCTGGAGACACATGAGCTGTGTCTTCAGGTCACTCAGAGTCTGTGCCATCTGCTCCATCTGCGTGATGCCCTGGCACTTCTTCTTCTCTATGATCTCCATCCGATCCAGCTTCTCGCTGATGATGCCCTCGGCCTATGCTGCTGCCGCTGACGAAGTGGATGGACCGGCGTCGACCCATGCGATCCTCTGGTACTGCACGATTTGTGGCTGAGGGCGTCCTTGTGTGTAGAGTTGGGTCTGGGACATCACCATATAGTTCTCTACCATCTCCTTGTAGATGGCCCAGACCTGATCATGATCCTTGGCGAAGTAGGATCCGCCACAAGAAGCATTCACCTGGCCCTGTAGATCTGGTGTCAGCCCATAGAAGAAGCTCTAAATAAGGTTCGGCTTCGAAATCTCATGGTGCGGGCATCTATCGGTCAGCTCACGGAACCTCTCCCATGCCTCATGGAATTGCTCATTGGGGAGCATGGAGAAGTTGCTAATCAGGGCCCTTGCTGCGTTTTTCCGCCCGAGTGGATAGTACTTGTTCAATTACTCGGTGCGGAGCTGCTCCCAGGTGTAGATAAATTTCCCCAAGTGCTTCAGCCAGGTGGCTACTCTGTCTACTATTGAGAAGGGGAAGGTAATCATGCAGATGGTATCCTCGTCCACCTGTCTGTCGTGGACGGTGCTGCAGATCATCAAGAACTCCTGAAGGTGGAGATGGGGCTCCTCAGTGGCTAGCCCATAGAACCGGGGGAGGAGCTGCAAAGTGTTCGGGGGGAACTTGAATTCCCCCACAATGGCTGGAAGAACGACCCAACGATGTGTCAAAGTCGATTCGGGGTTGTGTAACTCCCGCATTGGTCTCGGCTGGTCCGGTGTTGCCGTTGCTGTGGCGGCTGCGGCTGCTGCTGCATCATCGGGTCTCCTCGGCCCGTGCTGCTCGCGGTCTGCTCTCAACTGCTCCATCTCACGCCCCATCTTTATCATGAAGGCTCCCTGATACCTCAACTACTGCTGAACTGTCTCGAGGGAGGCGATCAAGGTGGAGTTGATCGTACCCTGGTCCATGATGAAGGTCTGCTGGGGCTGGGGACCTCTGGTGTGATCATCACTGCTGCCGGCCATGGTCTCTGCAAAGGCAAAAGACCCAAACTCAGGTGCCGATAAATCATCTGACTGTGGTCTCTCATCTGGCGCAGGTATCTCTGGACTGATAGAATGGTGGTCGAGGGGGAACATGGTGGAGTCGAACTCGGGTTCGGAGAGCGGCTCTCGTCTCTCGCAAACCAACCTAGATGAGCGGGCAGAAGTGTTGGGAAGCGGTGCAACCAGAGGCTGCCTAAGGGACCTTCTGCCCATCATCTTGATCTGGCGAGTCGGGCGGACGGGATCTGGAAACAACAATGATCAGCAAACAAACCCCTGATTCACCTACTCAACGCGAGCTGAAGACCGTAAGAGTTCGGTCAATTATCTTGTCAGTTTTTATTAGGTGATCAAGTCAAGATAGCAGAGCGATTACGTGACCTGTTGGGAATCCGATTCCCCCAGGAGACTGGCCCGATCCTGAACTAGATCTTTCCCAGCCAGTACAAGCCGCGGACCGTTTACCGACTACCCGATTGGCTCGCTCTGTTAAGGATATCGCGGCCCGCTTTACCGGAGATCGGAGCAATCCTCACTGGAGAACAACTAGCCCAGAAGCAGTAGTCTAAAGGAGGTCCAGATGTGGCTCTATATTAGGGTGCGTGTCACTCTCTCGCACATGCAAACCAGACAAGGAGGGGGTTGCTCTCCCCAAGACAAATTTTTCTGGTGTGGTGTCTTTTTGGGTCAAATAGAGTTAACAGTCCCAAATTTTATGATTTGAATTTTTAGCTATTTTTCAAATAAAAACAAACGCCTAACGAATTTTTCGGTTCTCCTGGTTATTTAAGTCCAAAAACGGGGGGAGAAGTCGAAAAAGCTGATGCGCGAGAAATCAATGATGCATACAGAGTAAGAAATGCGTACCTGACTCCAGCAGTCTACATGCAAAATGATCCACGTAGAATTTAAAGACAGAAATAAAACTACCTAAATGATGCAGGCGGAAATCCAAGCCCTAAGCAAGCAGTTCTACTCGACAGAACGGTGGCTAAGTGGTCAATCAAGAGGGGTCGGAGTCCGGTCTCGGATGTCGATCGGTGCCCGCCACAACGGGTCCTGCCAGCGCTGTATACGACCTCTAGCGGTGCGTGACCCCTCAGGTGACCAAATAATCTTTTTATTAATCTTTTTTATTTTGGTCCAATTAATCGATCTATAGGTACAGGAAAGGTTATTATGGTGTTTGGATCCTATTTATTTACGTCACAATCAAGCAAAAATCCTAAGGCTAGGGGCTGAAAATCCACGAGAATCAAAGGCAGGAAATAAACGGTAGAAAGCCGCGAGAAAGCCGAGGGGTCCCCCAAGCACACCGGTGCTCGACGAAACAAACCCCGAGAGTCTAAGTGTCTTGTCTGAGTGTCATGTTCCTGAATTATTACAACAATTCAAATATTGCAGGAAATAAAATCTAATCTAAGTCTAAACTAATCCTCCTGCACTCTGTTGTCTCCTCGCGCTCTCCTGCAGCTCCGTGCAGAAGGGAGCCGCCTTCGATTGCCGCGGTTGTGTCGGCTCCTCGAAAGGAGCTGTCTCGGTCCTCGGGCCCTCGCAAGCAAACAACAAAGTGTGTCAAGCCAGAGAAAAATAAAGCAAATAATCAAAACATGGTGTATGAGCAAAAATGGAAATAAAAATAAACACTAAAAAACAATCAAAAACAAAAGAAAATAACATGAAGGAAAATAAAAGAAAGTAAAAATAAAAGAAGAACAAAAAGCCGCGAAAAGCCACGAACGAAGAAAAAGCCACGGAAAGCTGCGAAAAACAAAATCAAACAGAAACCGAGAAAACACGACTACTAAGCCGTGCTCCCCGGCAATGGTGCCATTCTAACGACCAAAAAATCACCAAGACTCGGGTGAATAAAATAGAACTAGGGTCGTTGCGACCCGGATCTCGGAGACAAATCGGTCGATCAAGAAAAATAAAGAGCAGACCACCAATCTAGCAAATAAAATCAATGAAAATCAAATAGTGGCCCTGGCTATGAGATTAGCCTGGTGTAGCACCTAGGGTCGGACTCAGGGAGCACGAGTTGGCCTTGCAGCCTACGAAGTAGTCGAAAAAGAAAAGAAAATGAAAACAAAGATTTTTTTGGTGGTTTTTTAATATTTTTATATTTTTTTGGATTTTTAATAATGAAGAAAAATAATAAAAAGACAACTACAAGCACATTCAACCAATTATTTAAATGCTAAAAATTGGTCTAAAAATTCAAATAAAAATATTTTTATCTTTTATATGTTTTTTACTGTTTTTGGTGAATTTTTGAGATTTTTATAATTTTTATGGAATTTTTTAAAAATCAAAGATGGCAGAAACCAAGGTAAACTGTCCAGTCAGGTTTGGAGGACCAATTTAAAATATAAAATGGTCCTGGAAGAGCTTGGAGGTATTTTTCATGAAAAGTATAAACAAAAAGAAAAATTCAGAAGAAGAATTTATGAATTTTTGAATTTCTATGATTTTTTAGAATTTTTATGAGTTTTTAAGGGTTTTTACTTTTTAAGCTTTTTATAAATCCAAAAATAGTCAAAAATGCATAGAAACTCAAACAAGCAAAAACATGAAAAAATTAATTTTTTTAGAATTTTAAAAATCGTTTTTATATTTTTTTGGGAATTTTTAATCTGGACAGAGGCAAAAATGGTTGTTTTTGAATTTTTAAAAATACTAAAAAGCCACGAAAAATGTACCCAAAAATTAGTGAAAATTTTACACAGTGGCAGGAGCCATGTATCCAATTTTCACACGATTTGGGTTAAATTTGATATTTTATTTAAATAAAAAACAATCATACAGTGCACAGGGACCTTTTCGCAATGAAAAGTATTTCTAAGGGCTAAAAAGTAACAAAACCAGGAAGTTGGGGGTCCCTCGTGCAAAATTTCCAAGTCCCCACGCGTGTTGCACGTGATTTGGGCACAGAGGGACCAAAATGCAATAAAACTTACTTCTGAGGGCTTATTAGCAACAGGTGCTAAACGTTGAGGGAAGAAGTTGCAAATTACCCAAAGATTTCAACACATGTCGAATAAAAGTGTTCACAAGGGTATAGATGTAAATATTGAAAAGTATATTTCATTCAATAACACCTCAAAACATTAGCCTAGACAATGCAAATTCACCAAACACCACGTGACGAAGCACGTGCCTCACATATTATACAGGGATGAAAATGCAAATACTATAAAGGTACAGGTCTTAAGTGCAATTATCCAAAAATAAAAAACAACTATATTCTATATTTACAGGACTAATTAATAAAAAACAAAAAGAAAAGGGCCAAAGGGTAACTTACCCCTTATTATCCGAGGGCTGGAGGCGCGCCACGTGTGATATCGACGGCTGAGGGGGCGCAGCGCCTTTGCGAAGAAGTCAGCTCGGATCAGACGGCTGAGGGCCAGCCACGTGTGAGATCGGACCGTGGCTGCTACGCGGCTAACCCTTTGCCTGCATGGACGGTGAAGATCGCGCCACGTGTAGATCGGACGGTTGTGAATATCGGGGCGCCTCTTCGTATAAACGTGCGGTCCATATCAGAACTGGGGCTCCGGGGATGAACGAACAGCAGGGGAGGATCCTGGAAGAACTCCTCGCCGGCGAGCTTCGCCGGAGCACTGCTGGTTGCTGGACCTCTGCTGCAGCTACTGGAATATGGAAAAGAGTCGCCAAGGTCTCCCGCAGCTGGTGGGCTCCTCCGATGGCGTCGCGAAGCTCCGATGAGCTCTTGCGATGCAGGAGGAGTTAGAGATCATTGCCTATGTGTCCAGACCCTTAGATTGGTCTTCTTAGCCCTGCAAAACAGCACGAGACGGCTCATGGGTCGAGGGCAAACTGCCTCGACCCGGTGAGAGGTGAAATGGGTGGCTGGCACGTCGGGGCGGCACCCTCCAGCGATGCGACGGCGGAGAAGGGTGGACTCCCAGTTCCGGGGCGAACTGGGTTGGATGGATGGGCGTAGAACGTGAATAGGAGTATGGCGAAGATGACGGTCGGGTCGGGCAATGGAATGGATGATCGGAGCGGAAGTAATTGATGAACGATTGCGGACGGTCGATTTGGGGTAATCCAAAATTAGAGCAAAATAGGAAGAATTAAGGCTACCTTGTGAAGGTGGTCGACTAGGGATGAGCTGAGGTAGCTCTGGTCGTCGCCTCAAGGGTCGTCAGAGGCCTGAGGCTCAGGCGTTGCTCTGGGCGGTGCACGGCCGCGAGATGTCACCGGATCTGTGACGGGAAGCTCCTCCTCCTCTCTGCAACACACCAGTCCAACGCTGTCACTCGAGGGATTAGGGTGGAGGTCCTGGATGGAAGAAGCGACGCCAAAGATGGCGTGAATTGCGGCCGGAGGTTGGGTCTTATACGGCTAGGGGTACGACTAGATGAGGGTCGGGCGAGCATATCGGAGCTCGGATCCCTAGGCAAAACGCCGGGCGTGGATCTCGGATGCAAGAGGAAGGATTAGGACCCAGGCTTAAGGATTTGATGGTCGGATCACTGCGCGAAAATTACGCGAAATCGGGTCAGTGCGCAGGATCCGCGGGCTGGTGGTCCAAGGGGAGGAGTTGACCGGGGTCAACAATCCCCCGTGGACCAATGGGAGACCGCCAATTATTAAATATTTGATAATTAAATAAAAAATAGTAAATGGACGAATTTCGAAAAAGTTAAAACATGAAAAATGTTTCTTTATTTTTAAATTATTTTTTGTGATTTTTATTTATTATTTTTTTGAAATATAAATTAGGTATTTACAAAATAGTACTATTATATATAGGTATATACAATATGTATTTTTTATTTTTGATTTTTAATTATTTATTTTTATACAATTTATTCCAATTTTATATTTTATTTATTTATAGAATAAAATTTGGAATAATATGATATTTTTATTTTATTTTTATTAATTATTTACATAGAGTAAATAAATAGTTTTATATACATATATACATGGTATATATACAATGTTGATTTTGATTTTTATTTTTATTTCCTTTTTTATTTTATTTTTGTTTTTATGATTTTTCTTTAATTTATTTACATTATGGGATATGTAATATGTACATATTTTTATGGGATTTTTATTTATTTATTTATAAGGGAAAATAAATAGATAAGTGGTTTTATGTACATGGTGTATATAGACAATGAAGGAGGAATTTTATTTCTTTTTATTTTGCTTTTATATTTCCCATTTTTTTTTAAATTTTATATTTACAAATATATTCAAATAAATACACACCCATTTTTATTCTGAATAAGAGGAGAATAATATTTATTTATTTATAGGTATATGTACAAGCATGAGCTTCCTTATCTCTCTCTACTTGGGTTCTTTTTGCGGTCAGGCCCATGCTGAGCCCTCCCTTGGGATTAGGTCGCTCAATATTTATTCTAAATATATCCCTCTTTTTCTTTTATTTCTTTATTCTTTTATTTATGCACAAAAACATGCTAATTATGCATATTTACACAATGCATGCTGAATTGTAATTATTGCTATTTACACCTATCTACATGTGTTTTGCATAGGTTTTGTAGCTAAAATAAAAGAATAAAGAGTGATGAATGGGTATTCATCAATTATAAAAAATAAAGAATAAATAAAATGAATACTTTATTCGGGTATATAGTTCAATAGGGTCCAAAACCTAACTTTCACATATTAAATCAAAAAAATATGGAACCACCTTAATTAAATAGCTTATTAAAAGTTACACACAATTAAAGATGATTTTGAACATTTTGAGTTTTTATTTGAGAGATATGGGTATGGGAAGTTTGGGTTTTGGCTTTTTATTATGTATATAAAATGTACATTGTATATTCTTTTTGTGCAAACTCAATTTTGTATTTTTCTATACATTATTATCTACAACTCTTATGTACAAAGCTTCTTCATTTGATGAATAAATAAAAAAGAATAAAATAAGTCCCAAAAATACTTTATTGATGAACTAAAAAGTAGGGGTTTTAGGTGATTTTTAGCACTTATCTCCCCCAACTTTATCCCTTGTCGATCAATTCAATTCTTGACTTGGTCTCGAGGTTTAGAGTTATAAAATAACTTTGGTATTTTATTCTTTTTCTTTTATTTATTCTATAATTTTTGTATTAAAACAATATTATTTACACAATGAATGCAATACATAATGAATATTTTTTTTGTACAACTAATGTTATTTGCTTGCATTAGTTAGGATTTTTAAGTCCAAAATGATAGAATGAAGGTGATAAAATGGAGATTCATCACCCTCTCCATTTTCCTTTTTTATTTTTTTAAAAAATACTTTTGTGGATTTAAACCGTTAAAAAATGACTGTCAAGATGGAGGTCGTAGGAGTCACTATTTCTCACGGAACTTGAATGGAATAATATAGGGATATAGTTATGAATTTCCACGGATTCATTTTTTCAAAAAATAAAAAATTCAGGAAAATGGGTGGGAGAGTCAAGTTAGCTCCCCTGAGGGGCAATCCCATTTTCCCACACACATATATATAGAGAGAGTGAGAGACGGAGAGACAGAGACAGAGATGATCTTGTGAGAGCATGAGAGCAATGAGTCTGGACCATTAGATTCTGCTCATCTCTCTCCTCTTTTAATCAATCAGCAGAATCTAATGGTCCAGACTCACTGTTCTCATGCTCTCACAGTTTTTGGCTCTCACATAATCAACCCTATATATATAGGATTTTTATCCAATGAGCCCTATGCCCATTAACATTTTGGTGAGCACCAATTCTAGGCCATACACGTGTATTGCCAATTGAGTGATTACCTATTTCGAAGGATGACGTTTTTGGAAGGAGATTAACATGCAAGATGATTTAACAAAAGTATTATTCCAAATATATCGCGTCCTTAAAAAAAGGAAGAGCATTTTGGAAAGAAAATGTTCAAATCGATGATTTATTGCAGAAAATTGAGATCCAAATACTCAGGTTAGTAATATATATACAAAGGTACGTAAATGGTTGTTACGAGATCAGTAATACATAAACAACAGTCAGTAATTTACATTCATTTTATTATATGGTACATAATTCAGTAATATACACACACTGGTCAAGTAAGTGCTTATTATGAAGTTAGTAATGCCATAACAAATGGTCAATAATTTTGATATGTATTATTATTTTGAACAAAATTCAGTAATTTAGAGACGATACTCAAGTAATATATACACAATTCTTAAGTAAATTGGTGTTCTGTGTTCAGTAATGTATATATATCTATGTCATATATCAGAGGTTCAGTAATATGTGTATGATTCTCAAGTAGTGACTATTATGAGAACAGTAATAACAAAGTAATGTTCAGTAAGGCACAAACATTGCTCAAGTAAAAAAGTAACATATAATCCGTAACATATTCTCCTTCTATACGATTAATATGGAAATAGTACTTTGAAAAAGAAGTTATTAAATACATACACATAAGGAAAAATAAATTAGTGAAATTAATGGAATGCTTCGTTGATGAAAAAGGAAAAAATATTATAGAAATGAATCGAATGTGCATTACATACACAATGGTATTACTAACAATTGGTTATGTTATTACTGATCTCACAACACACATTTACTTGACCTTTGTATACATATTACTAAATTCTGTACAAGGTAATAATTTGGACATAAATTGCTGATCATTATCTTGATATTAACGATCTCACAACAACCATTTACTTGACCAAAGTATATTTATTACTATCATAGCATTTGGATCTTAATCATCTGCATGAAATCATTTATTTGAAGTGATTCTTTCCAAAACCATCTTCTCTTTTTTAAGGACGTTGTATAATAGGAAATATAGTAATTGTTAAATACGTGGTAGCCTATAATTAGAAATATAGTTATTGCTAATACACATGTATGTCCTAGAATTGGTGCTCACAAGATGTTAATGGAAATAGGACCCTCTAGATAAGTCCTCTATATATGAGTTAAATGGGGTTGCCCCCTAGGATAGCTAACTTAGCTCCTCCGCCCCATTTCCCCATATTTTTTTATTTTTTTGAAAAATGTTTCAATGGAAATTCATCACTATATCCCTCTATTATATCAATCAAGTTTCGTGTGAAATGAGACTCCTATGGCCTCCATCTAGACATCCATTTTTTAACGGTCGCAGAATAGTTGAAATAGATCTTGTCTGGATGCATGCTATAGGAGTCTCTATTTCGCACGAAATTTGAATAACAAAATATAGGGATATATTTATGAAAATCCATGGAAGCATTTAAAAAAATAAAAAAAAGAGAAAAATGGGTGGGACAGCTAAGTTAGATCCCTCTAGGTGAAGTATATGGGAGAATCCTTAAGTGCATCATGGATGCGTGAGGATTGCATCATATACGATCGAGAGCAACAAGTCGCACTAGTTGCTCAGTGCAGCGGAATTTAAAAATTTTAATTGATGAAACCACATGATCCAAGAACACCTCTTGGATTGTTTCATCTAAACACATAATATAAGGAATACCACTTGTAGTGTGGTTGTGATCGAGCCTCTAAGAGAAGAGACCTCATGTCTCAAGTCCGATCCATCGGAGAAGACGTTTGCGAGGGCGGAGATGAGCTGTGTGCTTTCACAATCCAAGTTGACGATCCAAGTAATGGATCTCCTGATCTCGTCTCGTGACATTGAATGCCTTCTTAGCGAGCGAGACACACCAAAGAAGATGGATACCCAAGAGTCGTCGAAGCGATAATACAATGGCAATGTGATGACGAAGGCGACCTTCTCTCTAAGAGAGGAGTGGACGATCACTCAAGGAGAAGGAGAAGGCTTGGTGTTAGAATGAGAGAGAGAGAGAGAGTTGTTGTTGAAGTCTTCTAAAGAGCAAGGAGTGCCTCTTCTTATATAGGGTTTTGGGAGTCCATGGATCTCAATCCATAGACAACATAAAATCAATGGATGAGATCGATTTTGTTGATTTCAATGGCCATGATTTTTGTTGTAAAAATACAACAACAATTAATTTAATTTAAATTAGTATATATTTATAAATCAATGTATCTAATCTTGAAATTAAATCATTTAATCTTGGAGATTATGGAGGAAGATATTTCCACATCTTTAAAAAAGTAGGACAGCCACCATGTCTCTTTAGGACAATGTGTCCATCCACCTTCTTTACTTGGAATGGGTGAATCTCATTCCAATTCATGAGATTACATTATCTTATGAAATTTCCAAGATTATCTCAAAAAAAATAATTCATAATTGTTGAGAAGAGGAACAGATGAGATATTTATTCCATAGAGCTAGGGTCTCTTACATAGAGAGAAAACCCTAGAGAGTACAAGGGTTACGGAACCCGAAGGGTCACTAAGGGTTACAGAACTCGAAGGGTCCTAGAGGGTTATGGAAACCGAAGGGTCACGGAAAGTTACGAAACCCGAAAGATTACAAATATAAATGTAAATCTGATAACTCTAACACTCCCCCTCAAGTTGAAGCTGAGAAAGCTACAGACTGTAACACAAAAAAAAAGTATACACCACATCTTTACACGATGCATCATAAGAACATATGTCCGTTGCTGGTAGAAGACCTCGCTCGAGGATGGGTCTGCGGCTTTCAAGTCACCAGATGTATCTCTGCCATATCTGCAGAGTTGTTGCGATGTCAGGTCACCGGAACATATCTCTGTCGTGTCTGTAGGTCACCAGAATATATCTCTGTCGTGCCTGAAGAAGAATCATTGTAGAAGAAGTCCAACATGGAGTAATAGTTGGGTCGTAAAAGAATAAGTATATGCCCTAATGAAGAAGTCGATGCTCGGTGAAGACGGATAATATGAGTAGTAGTCTAGAGTATCGGTTTATCAATCGTGGTAGGGCAGCAAACGTCATGAAGAATCATATTTGACTCCCCCTTTCTCCCATTCTTGATAGAATAAGGAGTATGGAACATCAAGTTGGGAGAAATAAAAAGTTGGGAGAAACAAGTCATCGTGAAGCAAGGGTTGTTGGAGGGGGAGGGGGCTCCAAGCTGTGTTGACGATGCAGGAGGCGCGACTAGAGCTGTTGGAGCCTCGGGCAGGCTTTAGGTGCCGCTGAAGTTAGCAGATGGTGTTGCTGGAGACTCGGACTGCCTTGCGCGGGACCATCGAATCCACGAGCGACGCAGGAGGTCCAGCACTCTCTCCTTGTCGGCGGAGAAAAGGCTGGTGGTAGCGACGAATTTAGGGTATTTGATGTCAATCTAGGACTGTGACTCTGATACAATATTGAGAAGATGAACAAATAAGATGTTTATTCCATAGATCTAGGGTCTCCTATATAGAGAGAAAACCCTAGAGAGTACAAGGGTTACGGAACCCGAAGGGTCAAGGGGTTACGAAACTCGAAGGGTCAAAGAAGGTTACGAAACCCGAAGGGTCACGAGAGGTTACGAAACCCGAAGGGTTACAAACATAAACATAAATCTAATAACTCTAACAATAATTATCTTGTGAAGATTGCAATCATGCCATTGGAATTATGTGAATCACATTCACAAAAACAAAATGTAATTATAATTAATCATACAATGTGAATCCAATTCACATCAACAATTAATCAACAAATATAAATCACAATTACTCTGTCTCTCTCTCTCATATATATTGTAAATCACATGTATAATATATATGAATAATTGGATAGTGTTATCCACATTATTCATATCCATAATAATTAAATCACATCTAATTATATTTGATCATCATTGTCATGCATTCAAATAATATGAATCAAATTCACATTATTCATTATAACTAAATCACATATAATTATCCATGTTTCAATGCTTAGATATAATTCAATAATGAAATTATTCTTGACCTCTTTCAAGAATAATGTGCTTCTCCGCAGATACATGGAGATAAGGACAGAGAGATTGTACGTTCCACGTATAGTGACTTGGATATTGAGATCATATCTCAAATATAGATCTCATGGACCTCTCATAGATGCTTCATTTAATCAAGGCCGGAAATCTAATCTTTCATTGCATCTGAATCTCATTCAGATCAATGTCCAACACTTGGATCAAGATCAGATTACTTCTCTACTGAGAGAGTCACTAAAATCTAAACCTATTTCATCACTCCCTCGGAATGGAAGTGTCATGGTTATACAATTGTTTATGATCACATCACCCTCATATACTCGTAATACATGTACATCCTGCATACTGGAAGACCTATGATAAACCCGAAGATATAGTTCAATTTTACATTGTTATCTTTAGGATTTCATCATCAAGTTTCTCAATCTTGGTCATTGGGAGTTGGTATAGATCATATGCTTTCCAAAAGCATATCATACCTTCAAATTCTTTTCATGCTTCCAAAGCACAACGACCATGCATTGAATTTGATCGGTCCCAATACCTCACGAGTGAGATCATGTCTTTCGATTCACAAGTGAACATGTATGATCCCTTTGAGAGATCGTATTACTCATATGCCCTCATATGCACACTAGCTCGTCGGTGTATAGACCTTGGTTCGGTCAACAACCTATTGATCTGCCAAATGTACATACTTAGACATATAGTGACACATCCGTCTTTGGTTAGAGGATGTGGGCCTATATCGTGACAGTTTATGACATAGGACTTTGGTTATCTTGATCTTGTTAGGTCAACTCTTTGACCTAACTAATCTGACTGCTCTGAATCTCTCTTCCCATGTAGAGGACCTGCATCAAGAGGTAGGTTAGATATCAACCAAATGAGAAAGGATTTCCATCTCCTACTCAGGTTGGAGATCATCTCTTAACAATCATTTCACGGTACTTGATGAGTCCTCAATCTAACTCCTTAGATATTCATCCAAGCACTGGCCTCTATGATTCAATTATTGAATCAATAGTTGTATGATTATTAAGACGGTAATGGTACATAACCCTAATTGTACAGAGGGACCTTATAGTTCATTCATTCATTTAATCTCATAATGGAGTGAAAGAATCAATAACTTGTATTGATAAATCAAATATTACAATAACATTTATTGTAAGAAAGGTTCGCCTCAGGCTCACATGGTTAACAATCTCCCACTAGCCCTCAGAACCATTCAGGTACAATCCTTAAACCCAAACTCATTACATGTTGGTCGAAAAACTTATGTGTGAGACATTTGGTAAGTGGATCAGCAATGTTGTCGGTAAAGGCCACTTTGGTGATTATGATGTCATCACGCTTTTGAAACTCCCGAATGATGTGGTATTTCCTTTCTATGTACTTGCTCTTTTGATGCCATATGGGTTCCTTCGCTTGGGCAATGGCTCCTGTGTTATCACACAGTAGTGGGATGGGAGAATCAGAGGAAACTACGCCAAGTTCCAGGATGAACTTGCGTAACCACACCGCCTCCTATGCAGCATCCGATGCGGAAATGTATTCGGCTTCTGTTGTTGAATATGTTGCACTGTCATATTTCATGCTTCTCCAGCTCACATCTCCACCATTCAACATGAACACAAACCCTGATATCGACTTTCGATCATCAATATCCAACTGGAAGTCTGAATCTGTGTATTTGAAGACTTGAAGATCACCATCTCCATAGACCAAGATGTAATCTTGCGTTAGTCTTAGATACTAGAAAATGTTCTTCATTGCATTCCAGCGTTGTTCTCCATAGTAGCACTGGTAACGACTTACCACTCCCATTGCATAGCAGATATCTAGCCTAGTATACATCATGGCATACAATAAACTTCCTACAGCTGATGCATAGAGGTATCCAGTCGTGGCTTTCTTTTCCTCAACAGTTTGAGGAGCCATCCCTTTATATAGGTGGATACCATGTATTAAGGTGAGGAAACCTTTCTTGGAACTATCCATACTGAAACGCTCAAGAATTTTCTTAATGTGTCCATGTTGTGATAATCTCAATATCCTCTTTTCTCGGTTTCTGAACAGCTTCAGACCCAAGATGTAAAAGGCTTCTCCAAGATCTTTCATCTCGAAGGTACGAGACAACCAAATCTTAACATTGCCCATCATCCCTGTATCATTTTCAATGATAAGGATGCCATCTACATAAAGTGCGATGCACACAATGGCGCTTCCACTAAGCCTCTTGTACACACAAGGTTCATCGGGATTCTGCACAAAATCATAACTCTTTATGGTTTCGTCAAATCTGATGTTCTAGCTACGAGAAGCTTGTTTGTACCCATAGATGGATTTCTTCAGCTTGCATACTTTACCTTCCTCGGTTATGAAGTCCTGGGACTGCTCCGTATAGATATCTTCCTCGAGTATCCATTGAGGAAAGTTGTCTTGACGTCCATCTACTAGATGTCGTAGTCAAGAGATGTAGCTATAACTAGCAGTGTCATGATGGACTTAAGCATAGCCACAAGAGAGAACGTCTCATCGTAGTTGATGCCTTGTCTCTATGTATAGCCTTTGGCTATGAACCGTGCCTTGAAAGTCTCTACTTTCCCATCAGGTCCCCTCTTTCTCTTGAAAATCCATTTACACCAATGGGTTTTACCCCTTTAGGCGGATCCTATAGGGTCCATATACCATTCTTATGCATGGAGTCAAAATCTCTAACTTCATTGCTAGCATCTATCCATGTCATGATTCATGAGTGCTTCATCAAATGAAGTGGCATCATTGTCTGTTTCACCTGATACATGGAATCCATATCTTTCTTGTGGTAAAACCACCCTCGAACTCCATTGAATAGGTATGGGTGTTTCATCGTTGAATAGGTATGGGTGTTTCCTCTACTTATTTTTATCTTGACCTTTAAGGAAGTCATCCTTCAGAAATTTCAATCTCTAGAAGCGAAAACCTTTTGAGTCTCAAGGTCATAAAGCTAATATCCAATATCATCCTTAACATACCCAATGAAGTAGCATCTCGAGTGCGAGATTCTAGCTTACTTGCATGCATGTTCTTCACATGGAACAAGCAACCCCAAACTCTCAAGTGTTTAACACTGGGTTTGGTTCCATACCAGATCTCATGAGGAGTCTTAGGTACAAACTTGCTAGGAATCTTGTTCAGGATATATATTGCGGTCTCTAGTACATATCCCCAAAAACTAAGTGGTCAATGTGTTTCGCTCATCATTGAACAGACCATATTCATGATGGTCATGTTGCATCTTTTAGAAACATCATTAAGTTGAGGGGTTCCAGGAGGAGTGAGATTGGAGACAATTCCATTCTCTTTAAGGTATTCCTTGAATTCATCTGAGAGGTACTTGTCACCTTGATTAGATAAAGACCTTTTAATCTTCAAATTGGTTTGGTTCTCAACAAAGCCTTGAACTCTTTTAACTTTTCAAAGGTTTCATATTTATGACATAGGAGGAAGATAAACCCGTATCGCGAAGGGTCATCAATAAATGTCAAATAATATCGATATCCATTTCGAGTCGCAGTACTGAAGGGACCACATACATCAGTATGTATTAGGTCAAGAATTACTTCGAATCGTGTAACCTTGTTATGAAAAGGCATCCTAGTCATTTTACCTCGAATACAATGTTTGCAAGTAGGCAAAGATTAAACGTATAGAATAAGGGTCCATCCTTTATCAATCTATTGATCCAATCAACAGATAAATGACTTAGCCTTTGATGTCAAATCTTATTTGAATGATTTCCATCCTCCATGGATCTTTTAGGCTTTTTATTAGTGGTACTAACATTCATGATATGTTCATCAATGCAAAATTCATAGAGTCCACCAAAAATCAAAACATCATCTGCAATACATTTATCATAATGACTTATGACTAATTTATTAAAGAAAAGGAATGAATATCCACTTCTAACAAGCTTAGATACAGATATTAAATTCATTATGACTTCATGTACATAAAGACACTCTTTAAGTACTTGGACTCTTTCAGTAGATAATGATAGTCGGAAGGTCCCGATGGTGACTGCTGTAACACTTGCATCAGATCCCATCTGGATGACTATCTCCCCTTCATCTAGACTTTTAGTTTCCTGAAATAGATGCAACAAATTACATACACGAATAGAAGCACCAGAATCTATTATCCAACTTCCTTCTCGTCCAACGAGAAAACTAGTTTCAATGATGAAAGTAGATTTCATACCTGTTGGGGATTTACCTTTGTCAACCGACTTCAAGTAATCCGGATAATTGCGCTTCCAATGCCTTGACTTCTTGCAGTGATGATAGACATCGATTTTCTTCGATGCGATCAAAGTGGATGCATTGGAAGATGAGCCAACACCTTGACTCTTCTTCTTTCTCGTCTAGGTCAGGTCCTTCCAAGAACCATGCTTCCGACAACGCTTTACTTTGATTTGTGCAATCATTGCATTGCTAGAGGGGCCATCCTTCTTCATTACATCTTCTACAGACTTTAATGCAGACAATAGCCCAGTGTTAGTATAATCAACTTTGCTCATGTGATACGTGAAAACAAAGTTTTTGAAAGACTTAGGGACGACATCAGGATAAAGTTAGTCTGCATATCTAATCCATGTCAGCCCTCGTATTTCTAACTCAAAAGGTACGCAAACATTTTGAGTACATGTTCTCTGACAAAGGTCTCCTCCTACATGTTGCAGCGAATTAAGTTCTTTCATTATATTATAACGATGTGTGCGGTTTACATCACCGAACATTTCTCTCAGATTCAGTATGATCTCTTAGTAAGTGTTCATTTCCACATGATGCTTCTGAAGAACATTGGACAATGAACCCGGAATGTAACACCTTGACAAATTATAATCTTCATCTTATTTTTCATTAAAATTAATTTCTTCCATAGTCTTCGGGTATGTCTACTTGTCCTTGGACAACACATACGAGATGTGCTCAGCTGAAAGGATAAGATCCAAATTTCGGATTCAATTAGAATAATTTGGTCCGGTCAACTGATTTACCACCAGGAGCCTGCTAAGTGGGTTCATGGACTTCATTTATGAAAATAAGAATGCACTATATTAGAACATATAAATAATTATATATTCAATTGTATTTCTTTGATTAAAGAATTTTCAATCAAATTAGTCTTGCCTTTTCAACTTTGAAAGATCATTCCCTTAATCTCTTTCAAAGCAAGAGATATACTTACCATTATATCTCTACCAAGATCTAAGATCTCCTCTTTACCTTTGTTACATCGCAATAATATGAGAACTTACTACTCAGATAAAAAGAAGTAGGAACACATTCCTCCTTGCATGTCCAACTTGTATTTCCCAATTTGATTTTTAATACCTGGGCCCACCACCCCTATGGTGATGTTGACCTGTCATTAATTGAACCAACCGTCAACATGCTTAAAACTCACTGTACGCAATCCAATATTACCCTAATAATATGAGGATTGGATATTGGGGTCATTACGAATACGGCCTTACACTTTCTAGAAGCAAAGAGCCCGATACAGATGCGCTTGTATGCAGGAGCTGCCACTTCGGACAAGCGTCTCCTACATACAATCCCTGGTGATGGAACCCTTTGCCTTGACGGGAAACCATGGATGTCACTTATGTGATCCTCCACCTCATATTCAAATTTTAATTAATTATCATAAATCACATTCATATAATTAATTCTTCCAAGGGAAATACACATCTATCCATAAATATAGTGTTTTAATTTGGATATAATTAATTTAATAATTATCAATCCAATTCAATCAACCAACAAACTTGATTGTTACTTGAAAGGATGGTATTATCTGAAAAATACATATTATTTCGAATTTTAATAATTAGAAAAATACATCATGATCTCTCAAGCATTATCCATTCCCTACCCACTATCATGGCCAGTAAAGACGGGAGTGGGACAGACCGCTCACAGAGCAACCTGCTACCCCAAGGTTCCCGGACTAGACATCATAACTGCCTCGGGTTAGGATAATACCAATTGATCAGTTTGTATTTGAGATAATAATCGATTCTCAACCGAAGTTATACCATATAGTAATAATCAAAATCATTTGATTTATATTATAAAGAAATTAGCTAAATAAATTCCCAATCCTATTAAAGCAAGCTTGTTTGTTGGAAGGAAATTGAGTAACCAATTTGTGATATAGATCATATCTAATCAATTATTAGTTAAGGCAATATCATTTAAAGAAATAATTATCACCAAATATTTCTCAAATATTTATCCATAATTATTCCAGAAAATTAACCATTAATTTCATTAATTTATTAAATGACAATCACAAGATTCTTGATTAGGAATGTAATTTCCAGCAGTGACCCTCACTTACTAAAATTAGCATATCTCAATCAATTTAAATCAAAATCATGTAAAATAAGTTTCTAAAGTTTGCTAATTTAATTAAAGACATAACTCATGTAATTAGCATGTATTTCTAGGTATTTTGGAATAGTAATTAACTCTTTCATTGCGTCAAAATTGGCCATCCCTGATACATCAGATATATGTCCATTAAAATGATCATAACTTGAGCAATCGGATTCCAAATCCCGCAAACTCAAATCCCAAAGTTTCCTATTTAGTGTAGAATATTATCCAAGTTATAATTTCTGTGTTTAAATATTTTAAATAGAGCTGAAAAAACACAAAATAGGGTTGCATGAATGAAATGCAAAGAAATTTTCACAAGCCCTAATGAGACCATGTCTTCCTAAGTTTATAGATGGTATCCAAAACTTCCAACTTAAGGCCTTGATACCACTTGAAGGATATGGGAGAATCTTTAAGTGTATCATAGAAGAGCGAGGATTGAATCATATATGATCGAGAGCAGCTAGTCACACTAGTTGCATGGTGCAGAAGAATTTAAAAATTTTAATTTATGAAACCACATGATTGAAGAACACTTCTTGGAGCGTTTCACATAATCACATAATAGATAAAGGAATAACTCTTGTAGCATGGTTGTGATTGAGCTTCTAAGAGAAGAGACCTCCTTTCTCAAGTCCGATCTGTCGATGGAGATGCTTGCGAGCGCAGAGATGAGTCGCGTGCTTCTCGCAATCCAAGCAATGGATCTCCTGATCTTGTCTCATGAGATCGAACGCCTTCTTAGTGAGTGATATGCACCAAAGAAGACGGAGACCCAAGAGTCATCGAAGAGGCAGCACAACAGCGATGCGATGATGAAGGTAACCTTCTCTCGAAGAGAGGAGTGGGCGACCACTCAAGGAGAAGGAGAAGGCATGGCATGAGAATGAGAGAAAGAGAGAGTTATTGTCGAATTCATCTGAAGAGCAAGGGGTGCCTCAACACAAAATCAATGGTTGAGATCAATTTATGTTGATTTCAATGGCCATGATTTTTGTGGTAAAAATACAAAAACAATTAATTTAATTTAATTTAATATATATTGATAAATAAATATAATTAATTTCAAAATTATATCACTTAAACTAAGAGATAATGGAGAAAAAGATTGGCTCATCCCTAAAGGGGGCACCAAGTCTCTTTAGGACAATGTGGTCGTCCACCCTCTTGACTTGAAATGAGACAATCTCATTCTAATTCATGAGACTACATTATCTCATGAAATTTACAAGATTATCTCACAATAACAATTCATAATTATCTTGTGAAGATTACAATCATGCCATTAGAATTATGTGAATCACATTCATAACCCAAAACAAAATGTAATTATATTTTCAATTAATCATCCAATGTGAATTCAATTCACGAAAACAATTAATCAATAAATATAAATCATAATTAGTCTCTCTCTAATATATTATAAATCATATTTATATAATAGATGAATAATTGGATAGGCTATCCACATTATTCATATCCATAATAATTAAATCACATTTAATTATATTTGGTCACCATTCTCATGCATTCAAATAATATGAATCAAATTCACATTATTCATGATAATTAAATCACATTTAATTATCCATTTTTCAATGCTTAGATATAATTCGACAATGGAATTATTCTTGAACTCTTTCAAGAATAATACGCTTTCTACGCAGATACTTGGAGATAAGGAAAAAGTGATTATACGTTCCATGTATAGTGACTTGGATATTAAGATCACATATCAAATCCAGATATCATAGACCTATCATGGATGCTTGATTTAATCAAGGCTACAAATCTAATCTTCTCATTGCATCTGAATCTCATTCAGATCAATGTCCAACACTTGAACCAAGATTAGATTACTTCTTTATTGAGAGGAGACACTAAAATCTAGACATGTTTCATCACTCTGTTTGAATGGAAGCTTCATGGTTATATAATTGTTTATGATCACATCATCCTCAAGTATTTCTAATACATGTACATCATGCATAGTGGAAGATCTATGATAAACCCGAAGATATAGATCAATTTTACATTGTTATCTTTAGGGTTTCATCATCAAGTTTCTCTATCTTGGTCATTGGGAGTTGGTATCAATCATATGCTTGCCAAAAGCATATATCATACCTTCAAATTCTTGTCATGCTTCAAAAGCACAATGACCATTTATGGAATTTGATCGGTCCCAATACCTCATGAGTGAGCTCATGTCTTCTGGTTCACAAGCGAACCTGTATAATCCCTTTGAGAGATCGTATTACTCACATGCCCTCATATGCACACCAGATCACTGGTGTATAGACCATGGTTAGGTCATCAACCTATAGATCTGTCAATTGTACATACTTAGACATATAGTAACACATCTCTCTTCGATCATAGGATGTGTGCCTATATCGTGATAGTTTACGACATAGGACTTTGGTTATATCGATCTCGTTAAGTCAACTCTTTGACCTAGCTAATCTAACTCCTCTGAATCTCTATTCCCATGAAGAGGATCTGCATCAAGAGGTAGGTTAGATATCAACCTAATGAGAAAGGATTGCAATCTCCTACTCAAGTTAGAGATCATCTCTTAACAATCATTTGATTTTTCTGATGAATCCTTAACCTAACTCCTTAGATATTCATCCAAGCACCAACCTCTATGATTCAATTATTGAATCAACAACTGTATGATTATTAAGATGGTCATGGGACATAACCCTAATTGTATAGAGGGACCTTATAGTGCATTCATTCATTTAATTTCAGAAAAGGAGTGAAAGAATCAACAACTTTTATTGATAAATCAAATATTACAATAACATTTATTGTAGGTATTTTTACCCGGAAGTCCCTATAAACTTTTTAAATTACCTCTACGACCTTTTGAGCAACGTAATTACCCCATCGACCCTGTAAATTATCCCAAGAACCTTTACGGGCTTCAAACAGATTAACCGGAGGGTTTATGGGGTAACAGTTGACAAGTTTACAAGGTCGAGGGGGAATTAGGTTGTTTCAAAGGTCGTGGAAGTAATTGACAAAATTTATAGGGTCAGTCGGGTAAAAATCCCTTTATTGTAAGAATGATTTGTCTTGGGCTCACATGGCTAATGATGAGTCGCAAAATCGGCCCTTTAATAAAGTGTTTTTAGCACTTCAACAAGTCGTAGCAGTCGGGCCGATTTTGGTCATCAAAGGATCATCTCATTTAAATATATGCAATAATAGATCAAAATGAGATGATCGTAATTTATTTTGCTTGGCAAGAAACCGAGGTCGAACTCAGGGACACGAGCCTTTCTTTGATTATCTGGACTTCTATTTATTTAACTAGGTGTTGAGTTAAAAGCCAATATAGGTCAAATTAAGCGAGCAAGTACAATGCATTAAAATAAACATGCATTTTTTTTATCCATTTTTTTAAAATGCAAATAAATGCCATGTAATGCCATTAAAATATGCCCTAAATCAAAGTAATGAGCCAACTACGCAAGAAATCAATTTCAGCTTTTATTGAGATGATCAACTTGATTAGAACAATGCATAAGTTAAGAAATAAGAGACACATGGCCAAGAAATAATATGTCAAGATTACTGTGTCAAAAATGAAAATTTAGAATGCCATTAGAAAGTTCATCAACCAAGCTTTAAAATGAAACTGAAATCACCTCAATCGGAGATATGAGGCTCAAGATATGCAATATTAAAGACAAGGGCATAAATGAAAGAAAACATGAAATAAACTTGCAGACAGGTCCCTGGGAGGGACTAAAATGTAATAAAAATAAAGTTCGGGACCTTCCCTGTAAATGACCCACACGCACAGGGGTATTTTTGCAATTTTGAAAACCCGCAAGGGTTTCAATGTAAATTACCCACTGTGCACATGATCTGCACGTGACGCAGGACCTGAATGCAATATGGAGAAGTCGGCGGGGCTTCGTTGCAATTAGCCCAGAAGAACACGTGCCAGGCACGTGCTTCCTAGGCTCGGGACAGCTAGGAGGCTCGGTGCTGCTTCGGCCAGGCTCGGGGTTGCTTCGAGGCTCGGTGCAGGTTCGGATAGGCTCGGAAGTCCCAAGCCTGGAGGTTCGATGGCTCAGGCTCGGGGACGCTCTGGTTCTGACGCGTGGCTGGCTGGAGTCCATCCAATCGTGACGATCGGGCGGCTGTTGTGCGATCCTGGAGTGACGACGTGGCGGCATAAGAACCGTTGGATCGTGTAGATCCAACGGTTGATGGAATCGATGGCGTGCCCTCCTCTGGGCCGTTAGATGATCGCCGAGAAAGGATCATCCAACGGCCGTTGTTCCTTCTCCTCCATCTTCAGCTGGCGGCAGAAGTGGGTCTCCGGCGAAATGACCCGAGCTCCGCCTCTCGTTTCAGACATCGATAATGGCCGCCTGACATCCTTGTTCAGTCATCTATGAAGCTCATCGTCAGGTCAGGCGACAGCTGTGCCTAGAAGTGGTCCTCGATACTCTGGTGGCAGCGATGGCTCTCGCCAAGATCACTCCGGCGAGCTCTCCGGCCATTGAAGAAGTTTCACCTGCAAGTTAATCCAAATCCTTTCCGTGCGTGCAGGTGGATTAAGTGCATATGTGCGAGTGAACTGGGGTTCCATGCGGGCGGATGGAGGTGAGGAACCGGAGCTCCTCTGCCGAAGATGGCGAAGGAGATGGGTTGGGAGTGGTCAGAGGCGAAGAAGGGAGAATGGTGATCAGAGTCGTGTGCGAAGATGGGGGAACGATGGTGAAGCTAAGAGGGGGGTCATCGGAGGGTGAAAGCTATGAGAACGACCTAGAAAATTAATGGAAATTAAGGTAAAAATGTAGAGGAAGGAGAAGAAGAGCTTATCTGATCGGAGGCGGAGCGGAGCTTGGGGGTGAGCTCGAGGTTGAGCTCTGGTCGTCGATGGACGTCGTCAGCCACTCGACGCAGCTCGAGCGGGCCTGGAGGCGCCGCAACTCCTCCGTTCAAGGTGGAGGGTCTCACCGGGGGAGCAGGTCGTCATCGCTCTATCCACTCGCCTCCCCCTGTCACAGGGAGGCGGAGGAGGGCTGGGCCCCTCCCCGCGTAAAGATGGACACCGGAAGTCGGAGGAGGGATCGGTGTATTTAAAGGTCGAGTTCGGCGGCTGAGAAGGTGATGGGCGTGGTTTGCGAGGGTGTTCTGGAGTGAGTGGACTCACGACGGAGAACGTGGAATGACTCGTGAGGAAGAGGTAAGACTGGGGAATGTTGTGAGGTGGTTAGCGATGGGCGAAGTCGTCGGAGATGGCAGGAGTAATGGGAAGGGTGGACGGTGCTGGCTTACTGGAGATCGTGGGGAGAGTGGGCTGATCGAGGTAGACGAAGACTGTCGGCCGTTGGATCTTGAGATCCAACGGCTGACAATTAGGCGCTAAGTGACGTGCAAGATCAGATCTAAAGTGACGCGAACTAAGGGCGGAGATTGCGCCACTTGTCGAGAGATGGGCGTTGCGGAAGCGAGCAACTGAGATTATTTCTGGAGACGGATCGAACGGCTGAGAGACTAAGTGGCAATGGACGGTGTTGATCAAAGGAATAAGAATGAGATCAGAAGGCGTACGACGCTCCACGTGGCGAGGTGTGGAGAAGGCGTCAGAGAACGGTGGTGATGGAATGCTGGAATTGATCGAACGTTTAAGATCAGAGGGCAGATTGAGCGGCTCAGATGGAAGATCTGGAGTGCTATCGAAGGGGTGTGAAGATGCCACGTGGTGCGCTGTGGGTGAGGCGCAAGCGAGCGGCTGAGATGACATCCAGGGAGTAATCGGATGGTCAATGGTGACTGAGGAATGAACGGAGGTGATCAAGGAGATCGGAGGGCCGCGGAGGACGACATGTGCCGTTCTGGAGGTTAAGCGCAGACGTGCGGTGCAGATGAAGCCCTGATGACCATCCGATGGCTGGGAAGAAAAGGAGGACGTGGACACAACTGGACTGTTGGATTCAAGAGGTGATCTGACGGCCAAGGTTGCAGGAGGATGGAACAAGAAGGACCGGGCCACGTGGCTCACCCAGATTGGGCCACGTGGCCCAATCAGATTATTCAGAAATTGATTTTGTTTTTTTGAAGCCCTAGATGGCCGAATTTGAGAAAACTCAAAACATGAAAGTTGTAGATCTTGACGAGATCTACAAGTTTCATGTTGACCAAAACTGGAGAAGATATTAAACAAAGACCCGAAATATTTTTGAGGGTATTTTTAAGTCTAAAATACCATGAATTTTTGTTTTGTCATTTTTTTGTGATTTTTAATTTTTTTAGGACTCTGTTAATTACAGGACATTAACTGGGTGTTATTGACAAAACTTTAAGCAAGGGGGTTAATTATAGAAAATAAAGATGATGAAACTGAGGTTCATCAGCTAACACCAGGGGGCAGTGAAATTTTTCCCTATATATAGAGGGTTGATCCTATAAGAGTCAAAAACTGTGAGAGCATGAGAGCAGTGATTCTAGACCACTAGATTTTACTCATTCCTATCCTCATCCAATCAATCAGGAGAGAGATGATAGAATCTAGTGGTCCAGACTTACTGCTCTCATGCTCTCACAGTTTATGGTTCTCATAAGATCGACCCTATATATATATATATAGAGAGAGAGAGAGAGATGATCCTGTGAGAATTAAAAGATGTGAGAGTTCTAGACCACTAGATTCTGCTCATCTCTCTCCTCCTCCAATCAACCAGGAGAGAGACAACATAATCTAGTGGTTCAGAATCACTGCTCTCATGTCTCACAGTTTTTGGCTCTCACAGGATGAGTCCTCTCTCTCTATGTATATATATATATAGAGAGGGGGGATTGATTCTGTGAGAACAAAAAACTGTGAGAGCATGAGAGCAGTGATTCACTACTAGATTCTATCATCTCTCTCCTGTTTGATTGGAAGAGGAAAGAGATGAACAGAATCTAGTGGTCCAGAATCACTGTTCTAATGCTCTCACATATTTTGGCTCTCACAGGATCATCCCGCATATATATATATATATAGGATTATATGGGGTCACCCTAGGGGCAGCCAACATGGCTGCCCCCACCCTATTTTTGCACAAAAAATTTTATTTTTTTTAAAAATATTACAATATATATTCATCTATATATCCCTCCAATATGTTATTCAAATTTCATCAGAAATGGAGACTCCTATGCCCTCTATCTAGAGCAGGTTGATTACAACAATGTTTAGACTGTTGAAATTACATGTTCTAGATGGAGCGTATAGGAGTCTCTATTTCTGATGACATTTGAAAGACATATAGGAGGGATATATAGATGAATATACATGGTAATATTTTTTGACAAAAATTGCGAGAAATAGAGGCGTGGGCATATATATATGTATATATATATATATGTATATATATATATATGTATGTATACACACACACACACACACACACACACACACATATATATATATGTGTGTGTGTGTGTGTGTGTGTGTATACATATATATATACACACATATATGTGTGTGTATATATATACATCTATATCTGGGGCCTTTCCAATAGGACCTCGTCCTTCCATGTGTAAGGAAGGCCAACGATCTGAGCCATCATATTCAAATCCAATAGCACCTTCAATTTTGTTGCTCAAAAGGGTATTTTGGTCATCCTCTTTTACATTAATTATGTATATCATTCAATATTTCAAAATACTAAATTAAGGTAGGTCTAATTTTTGTTTTTTTTTTGCAATACCGTATTTAAATAATATCCAATTTAGTTCTGGACGATCCTCACGTGACTTTTTGTAGAATTTGTGGTTCTTTTTGTAATGATTGTATGCTTTTTGTAAAATCCGTGGTTGATTCAAAATTCATAAGTTATTTGTAAAATTTACATGGTTCTTTCTATAATACAATTTATATTAGCAATTAATGCATGCTTCTTTGTAACAATTATATGGTTTTTTGTAAAATAAATTTTATATTGTTCTTTGTAAAAATGTAGTAGACATTCACGCTAAATCGATAAGTAAAATACAAATCATATATGTATAATACTCATCCACAATGTATAATGCACATCCAACATATGTAATACACATCAAATATACAAGATATATAAAAAAGTACATTTGTCATTCACACCGAATTGTTATGTAAAAATACATATCAGATATGTATAATACGCATCAAAATTGTTTATTACACACGAATATTTTATAATACAAAATAACAAATGTATTTTTACATAACAATTCCGTGCCACCAACTTTCGCATCATTGATGAGGCCGGGAATGACACCGTGAACCACTCCATGTCAACATTGGAGACGGAGATGAAAGTCTTCCTGGAGAGCCACAAGATCATTCCCTGGCAGCTACACCTGCCACCGACTTTCGCCTTGCACATGAGGTCGTGCATGATGTTGGAAACCGCTTCAAGAAGCATTCGATCATCATCTCCATGCCGACGTTGTAGATAAAGGTGAAAGGAACATATGTTATCATCATCCGAATGCCTCCATCGAGGAAAGAGGAACCTCCTTTCGGTTGTGTCCATGGTGAAGATAGGGATGAAGGTGGCAAGGAGGTTGACGATACCTGTGATGACGATGGAGACGATGCTTGTGATGTGCACGAGATGAAGATGAGCGATGGCGGAGACGGAGACAAGCTGAGTCCGACATCCTCCTCTTCCTCCTGATTTTTTTGTGCGTGTAAGATTTTGAAATTTGAATAGAGATATTAAGGGAGAAATTAATGAAGAGATATTTTAGGTGGTCACATACTATATTTATAATGAATAATGATAAAAAATAGTTTTTGGTTAATTAAATAATATTATGAACATACCATTTATAATAACCATCTGAGTAATTACGAAGGCTGTCCTTGGGGATGGAAGAACCATGTCCCATTTGAAAGATATCCTATATATATGGAAAACTTCAGATAAGACGTTCCTTTCCTGGATGTGTGGAAAGTCAACCATCTTATACATCCGTAATCAATCCGATGGCAATTATTAATGGCTCGTTATCTATATTTTTAAAATGTTGAAAAACTCATTATGGTCATTTTGACATAATATATATTTAGAATGCAACAAATATCTCCCCAATAATCTCTCTCTCTCTATCTCTCTCGCTCTCTCTCTCTCTCGATGGCAACACGTGAGGAGGAGACTGTTGCACGTCGGTGATGACATGCAACAACGGTGGAGGGAGAGCATTGGACGGTGGATGCGGTGTGCTTCTCTATGGTGACCGGTGATGACGTGCTGCTCTGTGGACTTATGATGGTTTCTTCCCACGACGGTATGGTATTTCTTTATCCATCAGATCTGGAGAAAAAAGATGGGTTCTCCAATGTTATTTTCTTGTAGGCAATGGAGGCGGCGTTGCGTGGAGGGGGTTGCTACACATGGAGGAGGTGGATCATGGAAGAGAAGGTTGAAGGAGAGTGCGGATGGAAGAGAAGGGTGCAGATGGAGGAGCGGTGTTGGTAGAGGATGGTGCATGTGGAGGAAGTGGATCATGGAGGAGAAGGGCAGAGGAGGGTGCGGATGGAGGAGGAATGCGGGCGAAGGTGGGTGCAATTATTTTTTACAATCTGTGGTCGTTTTTTACAATCTTCGATTTTTTTTTACAATATTAGATGTTTTTTTACAAATCACAATTTTTTTTACAATCTCAGATATCTTTTTATATTTACTATATCTTTTAAAATTTTTTAATAATGTCAGATCTTTTTTCTACTATCTCGGGTATTTTATTTTTGGGATTTTTATCTAGCAGGCCCTATAAACATTTTAAAATACCTCTACGACCTTTTGCACAACATAATTACCCCATCGACCCTGTAAATTACCCCAAGAACCCTCACGGGCTTAAAATATATTACCCGAAGGGTTCATGGGGTAAGAGTGGGAAAGTTTACAGCGTCGAAGGAGGAATTAGATTGTTTCAAAGGTCGTGGAGGTCATTGGCAAAGTTTATAGGGTCTGTCGGGTAAAAATCCCTTTATTTTTAATATCAGATCACTTCTTACTAATCTCAATTCATTTTTACACTGATTATTTTTTTACATTGATCATTTCTCTTATCAATTTCAAACAATCTCGGAATGTTTTTCTACAATTTCATATCATTTTTTACAATCTCGGATTGTTTATTATAAATCTCATGTTGTTTTTTGCAATTTTAGATTATCTTTTTACATTTATCGTTTCTTTGTATTTCTACCAATATATTTTTATTATAGAACGCAATATATTTTTTACAAACCTCAAATTTTTTACATTTTTCTCTTTCACTTAATAATTGTAACTATCTATTTTTTTAAGATCTCTAAACGAATATTACAAACAAGTATGAAGTTTTACAAAGGCATTACCTAAATTACAATTACAACAATAAACTTATTACAATCTTTGATTTTATATTACAAAGCATGTTAGAATCTTACAATGACAATGCGTATTTTATAAATAGTTCCGCCATTCTGTATAGGCGAAAATGATACTACGTTGACGAAACCTCATCGCATAAATAGCAACAAAATTATCAATTCAGGTGGGATAAAAATTGAAAATAAAAGTTGTAAATGAAACTGAAATTTAAATTCAAATTCAAAATGAAAATACATGGACTAAAATACCCTTTTGGATAAAGAACTTTTAGATTAAGATCTAACAGATGAGATGGTTGGCTTTCCATACATCCAGGAAAGGCCCACCTCATTACATGGACCCATATATATATATATATATATATATATATATGAAAATTAACCTATGAGCCTTATGTATGCCCATGTGATTTGAGATGAGCCCACTCATTTTTTTACCATTATTTCCTATCATTTTGAGCTTAATAGTTATTTGTTTACAAATGTTATATCATATTCTTACTACTAGTAACTATTTTCAGAAAAGCCTTAAATTCATACAAAAAGATTGTATTATTATTTGTATTTCTAGTGTCATTTTTATTCTTACTAATGACCATTTCCTGTGAACTAAGATTTTCTTTATATGAAAATTGTTAATAATATTAAGAATATGATATGACAACTATAAATAAAAAAATTGAACTCAAAATGATAGAAAACATTGGTAAAATATGAGTGGGCTCATCGCATCTCAAATGGGTATGGGGTCATTGGATAAATCCCCTGTGTGTGTGTACATACATATAGGGTAAAATGTGTATGCTGCCAATGGGGAACTAACTTAGCTCCCCCGTCCTATTTTTCAGATATTTTTTTTATTTTTTTCAAAATAAAAATCGTGTAAATCCATTATTATATCCTTATATTATGTCATTCAAATTTCATACGAAACGGATACTCCTATGACCTCCATCCAGACACATGGTCGATTTAAAAAATCTTGAGACCATTAAAAACTGACTGTCTGGATGGAGGTCGTAGGAGTCTCTGTTTCGCATGAAATTTGAATGACATAATATAGGGATATAGTGAGGAATATTCACGGAAGAAAATTTGAAAAAAATAAAAAAAATGGAGAAAATGAGACGGAGGGAGCTAAGTTAGCTCCCTCTAGGGGGAACGTCTGGATGGAAGTTGTAAGAGTATATATTTCTCATGAAATTTGAATGACATAATATAAGGATATAATAATGAATTTACACGGTTTTTATTTTCAAAAAAAATAAAAAATATGTGAAAAATAAGGCGAGGAGAGCTAAGTTAGCTCATCCTAGAAGACATACACATTTTAACCACCCCCTCCCCCCGCACCACACACACACACACACAAATATATATATATATATATATATATATATATATATATATAGATAGATAGAGACATATATATATATATATAGGAAAAACTTGAATTGAGGTGGTGCCTCATTTCAATCCTTGTGCCACAACACTTTCTACCTGTCAGATTGCAATCTACGACCTTCTTAAAAACCACCATCCGAGAGTCAAAACCACTAATACTCTAATAAGGAATTTCTATTTAATGGAAATTACTGTATTCTATCAATGATGACAATCTACATAAATAAGTTGGATTCTACGTTTTCAGCGGATTAGTTATTTACGAATTAAATTTCTATTCTTTCTAAAATGCATCTTCTGTCATTAACATTCCATTTTTCCTACTATCGAGAATTTCTTGACCTATCTCTAGTTCTTATTCAACTATTTCTTATCAAACACCGTGATATTCAATGAATGTCAACGAAAGAGCAGAATGCACATTTAATAGAGAAATTTCACAGGTAAATGTATTCTTTCTAGTTCTTATTCATCTGTTTTGTTAGTAACTTCTGAGAACTATAATGAATTTCGTTAAAAGATGAACTTGTTCTTTAATAGAAATCGTATCAGGTATTTGTATTCTATTTTTTGTATGTCATTTTCGGCATTAATATATAATTTTTTTCAGTTATCTGACAGAGATGGTGAAGTTATTGGAGCGATGGAAGGAACTGATCATAATTTGCATCAACCAGGTATTCTGAATGCCAAAGAGGTTTCAAAGCATCATAGCCCTTGTAATTTATATGATTTTGGGAAAATACATGTCCATTCTACTAGAACAGAAACTATATTACTTGTAACAACCATATTTTACATTCACATATAATTTACGAAATTGGGTCACTGATGACCGAAAAAATGCGAGCGACTAAGGTAAAGGTACTAAATGGTCGTCGCGACCTCAATCACTCGGACTCGATCAATCAAGAAAAATAGACCACCAATAAAGATAAAATCAAATCGAAAATCAATAGCGGTCTTGCTATTAGTTTAACCTGGTATAGCGACCAGGGTCGAACACAAGGAGCACGAATTGGCCTTGCGGCCTACGAAGCAGTCAAAAAGGAAAGAAAAGAAAATAAAAAGGTGTTTTTTGTGGTTTTTAATTCCTTTTATATTTTTTTGGATTTTTAAGATATTAAGAAAATAAAAACAACAACCAAACAAGACAATTCAATTATTTATTAAATGCACTAGAAATCAACCAAAAATTCAAATAAAAATGTTTTTGTGTGTTTTTATAATTTTTACCGTTTTTAGTGAATTTTTGGGATTTTTCTGATGTTTATTTAATTTTCTAAAAATCAAACAGTGAAAAGAAAAGAAGGTACTGTCCAACCGAGCTTAAGGGACTTAGATAAAATATCTAAGAGTCCCCAATAAGCCTGGAAGTATTTTTCCTGTATAGAGAAGAAAATAAGGAAAATTTGAGCACCTAAATTATTATTTTTGGGTTTTTAGTTTGTTTATTAGAAATTTTATAAGATTTTAAGTGTTTTTCAATTTTTAGATGTTTTAGGTAATGAAAAATAGCCAAAATTGGCTAGAAAATTAAGCACAACAAAACAAACAGTAGGTAATTTTTTTGTGAATTTTAGATGAATTTTAATTTTTTTGTGATTTTTAAACTCAAACAGTAACAAAAATTGATATTTTTGAATTTTTAAAAACAACAATTCAAAACAAAAATGTCTCCAAAAAATTCCAGAAAATTTTACACTATGGCAGGAGCCATGTGTCCAATTTTCATTAGATTTGGAGTAGGTTTTCTATTTTATTAAAATAAAACATAAGGGCACAGTACATAGGGACCAAAACGCAAATACCAAGAGTCCTGGGGGGTCCGGTGCAAAATACCCAGGACATCACGTGCGTGGCACGTGCCTGGGGCACTCAGGGACCTAAATGTGATAAAAACTAAGTCCTAGGACTAATTGGCAACATGTACCAAAAGTCCAAGGGCTAGTCTGCAAATAACCTAAGAATAAATGCGCATGCACAATTACTCTACGCACAGGGGTATAAATGCAATAATAAAAAACTTTTCATTCAACTCATAACATCCAGAACTACAAGGGCGTAAATGCAAATAGCCCAGAAAACCACGTGTCGAAGCACGTGCTACACCATACACAGGGGCATATCAACAAAGAAAGTAAAGTGCGGGGTCCACAATGCAATTGTACCAAAACTAAATAACTACACTATATATTTACAGGACTAATTGCTAAATAAAATAAAAGGAGGGCCTAAGGGTAAATTACCCTTTATTAAGTCGAGCCGCTGGATGGATGCCACGTGGTAGATGAACGGTCCGGATGCGAGTGGCTCTCCAAGGCTGGGCTCCTCGTAGTGATCGGACGGCTGGGGCTTCGCCACGTGTTGGATCGAACGGGTGAGGGTATCGGTGGCTAAGCCTTGCGCATCGGGCGGTCCAGATCGTCTCCCCATAGATCGGGCAGTCGCGGTTGCTCCCGGGATGGATGGCTCAGATGAAAACTGGAGCGGGAGGCCGATCGAACGGTGGATGAAGGTCGAGGAAGAACTATCTGCCGGCGAAGTTCGTCGGCCCAAGGCGCACGCTCCTGACCTCCTCGCGTGGCTCTGGTGATCAGGGAAGAATTGTTGGGGGCCTCCGTGTCAAATGGGCTCCTCCGATGAAGCGACAGAGCTCTGGGGAGCCCGGTCAGCTCCGGCGGAGAAGCGTCTCCTGGCTCGAATAGGAGGACCTCAGATGGTCCTCGTGGTACCTGCAAAATAGGTCCAGAAGACTCGCGGGTCGAGGGAAAATTGCCTCGACCCGGTTAGGCGAGGTGACAGTGTTGGGGGGGTCGATATGGGCGAGCTCCGGCAAGGGTGTGGACGGAGGAGCTTGAGCCCCAGCTCTTGTGCGAGCTGGGTTGAGTGGATGGGTGCAGAACGTGCGCGGGAGGAAGGCGGAGGCGAAGGGGGATTCCGATGATCGAACGAAGCGATGTGGTGGTCGGAATCAACGAAACACGACGGCGGAGCGAATTGGGGGAAATGAAAAATTAAGGAAAAAGAAAGGGATCTACAGCTACCTGGGTGGTCGAGTCGACTGGGGGCGAGCTTGCGCAGCTCCTGGTCCTTGCCTCAAGGAGCGTCGGTCTCCGAGGCTCGAGCATCGGCTCTGGGCGGAGCACGATGGTGTGTCTCGCCGGATCAGTGGTATCCGGTCCCTCTCCTCGCTTCGACAGCACGGGGAGCGAGCTGTCACTCTCACTCATGCACTGGAGCTCACTGGGGGGTGGAGCGAATGGCCAAAGATGGGAATTTAGGTGGCGGAGCTGGGACAATATACGATGGAGGGTCCGGGGAGAAGAGCGCGGGTAGGGCAGTGGAGTGCGCGGATCCCGAGACGGATGCTCCGGCGAGGGTGGCGGATATGACGTGATCAATTCGGACCCGGGGTTTAAGCGAGGCATGATCGGGTTTAGGTGCGAAAAATACGAGAAATCGGGTCGGGCACCTAACCCGTAGGAAGTGGTCCTGGGGGGGGGGGGGGGGCAGTTGACCGGGCGGTCAACAATCCCCAAGGCCAATAGGTGAAGGCCACGTGGCTGATATTTGAAAGTTAAATTAAAGGTAGCTAATGGCCGAATTATGGAAAAGTCAAAACATGAAATATTTTTATTTTAATTTTTTCTATTTTTTTGTGATTTTTAATTAATTTTTCAAAATAAAAATAAGGTATTTACATTATATAGCTATATATAGGTATATGTACAATATATAGGATTTTAATTTTGATTTTTAATTTGTTATTTTTATACAATTTTATTCCCATTTTATATTTTATTTATTTATATCATAAAATAATGAATAAAAAGATATTTTTATTTTATTTTTATTATTTATATACATAGGTGAAATAAATACATATGTACATATATATACATGGTATATTTACAATAGTATTTTTGATTTTTAATTTTGTTCTTTTTAGTTTGTTTTTGTTTTAATTTATTTTATTTATTTACACTATATAATATAGAATATTTACAAAACTTTTGGAAATTAATTTTATTTATTTATAAGGCTAAATAAATAAATATGAGTGGACTATATACATGGTGAAAGTGATGTTTTTGTTTTCTTTTTAATTTTTCTATTTTTATCTTGTTTTTATCTTTATAAATATATACAAGTATTTACAAGCCTATTTTAGTTTCTTTTTGGGAAGAAAATATTTTTATTTTATTTACATAAATATTTACACACATGAGCCCCTATCTCCCTCTACTTTGGCTTTTATGCGGTCAGGCCCATGCTGAGCCCTCCCTTGGGTTAGGTTGCTCAATATTTATTCTAAATATTTCCCTTTTTTCTTTTTAATCTTTATTCTTTTATTTTTGCACAAAAACATGCTAATTATAGGTTTTTACACAATGCATGCTTTTGGTAATTATTTCTATTTACAACTATATACATGCATTTGCAAAGGTTTTTGTAGCTAAAATATAAGAATAAAGAGTGATGAATGAGTATTCATCACCCCCCCTATACTTAACTTTGCTAGTCCCTTAGCAAACACTTATTTGAAAAAGAAGTGAAAAAGGAAATAAAGAAAAAGAAAAAGAGAATGTACATGGATCAAGGTTGATTATTAAACTTGCCTTCATTAAATTAAGGTATGGAGCTCGATCAGATCTTTGGATTATTAATGTGTCGGAACCTTATTTGGACATAAGCATAAAACTCAACAGCCTCTAAGTTCCACTAATCTATAACCAAGACTCCTCAATGTTCCAGATCAGAACAAGTCATCAATCACAAACCCTGAAGACCATGAATCTTTTCTTGTCCTGTGAATGTGAGGTCTAAGCTCTCCACCTCAGAAATGGCAACTTGACAACCCTCCCCAACAAGGTAACTCTATGACCTCAATCTGGCCACTCTTTCCTCGAGGAGCGGGGTATTCCCTTCTAAGTTCAAGTTCAACCGGCTCAAGAAGAGGAGGAAGAAGAGAATGGGTCAAGGCCAGTGTAGCCATGTACCCTTGGGAGCTTGACCAGTGTAGCCAAGTCTCCCTGCTGCAAGCTACATCAGGTGGATCATGAAACTAAATCTTTGCTTATTGCACTCTATATACATACTCCGGTGGGATTATCATTTTCTCTTAGACCCACCACTTTTTTGGAGTTATTTTCTTTTTGCATTTTTTTCAAGTGCATCTATACAACATATACATGTGCAGCATATATACAAGGAGTTTTTCCTCTTGAGCCAGTAGACTATCCCTCTTTTGAAGCTTTATTGCAACCCACAACTCCCGTCGTTGGACCTCATGGCAACCAGACCAAGTTGAGATGCACTTCCTTCACTAAAAGAAGAAGAGAGGTTCCGCCTAGAAGTACTACCCTCATATGCTACCCCAAGTCAAGGAAGATTGCCTCCTCACCACCTCATCCGTAGAGAGCTCGGTGCATAGTGCTGGTGTCCAAGTAAAGCCATTGTCTATATGAGTCATGTGTTGTTGTTAAGTGCTCTACTTAGGCTCATTAAGATGACATGTGATCATAGCCTAGTGGACTCAAAGAATTAAGTCACCATGGACCTGAAAAGCTTTAAACCTAAGCCCTATAAGGTTCCTCTTAGAAATTAGGTGGATTAAGATCTTAATCAAGCTCCATTTCTCAATTTGATTCCAGGCTAGTTTAAATGTCAACTATCATCCAGAAAAACTATATACATATGTACAAAAGATGCTATTTACACAAAGTTTACAAACACACAAAATTTTTGAAAAATGTTTTGAAATCATGAATGGATGATGCATGAAGTGCAAGTTTTGCAAAAAGTATTTACACACATTTACACGAGATTTTTGCAAACTTTTGATTTTCAAAACATTTTGGAAAAAATTTTGTACTACATACATAATTTCGATAAGAAAATATTTACACAAACTTTACACAAAAGATTTTTGAAATCATTTTTACAAAAATAATTTGTACACTAGCTATTTATGTGCAAATAAAAGAAGGTTTATGTACATGAAATTTTTTTTAATTTTTGTGATTTTTAGGGATTTTAGCCATTTTATTTATTAACACACTCACACAAAGTACGAGTTATGGCTAAAGTATATATGAAATATATACACACCCCCCTATACTTAGCTCGAACGATGTCCTCAGAGTCAAGAGCGATGAAGAAGACATAACTCGTGCTAGGTATAGGGAAGTGAAAAGAAAGGCTATATACAAAGTCGAATGAAAATAGAAAATTCAAGAGGGTCTCGGGTCTTCCCCCTATACTTAGGATCAAGTAATCCTAAGTATAGCAGGCTGTATACTAAGGGAAAACTGAGTGGAGAATGTACAGGGTCTACCCCCCCTATACTTAGGGTAAAATATCCCTAAGTATAGGCAGCAAGAACAGGGGTAGAAAGAAACAAAAGAAATACCCGAAGGTCCTACATCCCCCCTATACTTAGGGTAAAGTGCACCCTAAGTATAGCATAATTAACAGATGAAGAAAAGGATGTGGGACTAAAGAATGTAGTGATATAGACATCTGGATCTATACAAGGCGGAAGATCAGTGAAACTCAGGCGTGAGATGCATTAGGTGTGAGTCAAAGACCACATCTCACGCAAAATGAATAGGGGCAAGATCAACGACCCGCGGCTCATGATCTAGAAATGGCTTGAGCCGCTGGCCGTTCACTCGAAAGGTACTCTCATAAGACAACTCAGATATATCAATGCTACCGTTGTCTTGTACCTTTCTGACCAAATAAGGTCCCTTCCACTTTCTCTGTAGCTTCCCTGGAAATAAACGAAGCCTCGCATCAAACAGCCATACTCTCTGACCAGGCTCAAAATGCTTGTGGCTGATATGAGAATCATGCCACTCCTTCAGTCTCTCTTTATATTGTAGGCTGTTTGAGAAGGCGTATCTCTCAACTCCTCCAGGGCTGCTAACTCTGCCCTCCTCTGGTCTCCTACACCATCTGGATCCATGAGTATATCAGTAACTGCCCAAAGTGACCTGTACCTCACACTACAAAAAAAAGCGCAATTGGCGTGCACACAATAGGGTGCACGGGGCGAGCGCATGTGCTCGCCCAGGGCCGAGCGAGCACGTAGGTTGCACATGTGCTCGCCCAAGTGATCGCCCGTTTGAATCTGGAGGCGCGTTTATACTTTTGTAGACGGGCGAGCACTTTAATAGCACATGTGCTCGCCCAAATGTGCTCGCCCAGTTGAAAATCGAGGCGCGACGGAATAGGCGCGTGTCACTTTTCGTGGCGAGCACCCCT